>CM060383.1:183461691-184661691 GCA_030545235.1 Helianthus tuberosus
GACATTTAAGAGATATACAGTCAAGAAAATCAAGGGCAATGGTGATATATATGCGGATTAGACACCAGAAAAAAACCCTCAACAAACGGCTACAATTTAAGGAATGTGTTTAGTGACGGCATCAGATTCCTAATTGATGGAGAAAAGTCTGGTGGCAAGAAAAGCTACTTCTAGGAGGTTGTCAAGTGTTTTCGCTCAACGATTCCATTCTTGGGTGGTTGGTTTGGCCCTTGTTCCTGTAACTCTAATCCTAACCCGGTATATCCCATTTTAATTTTACACCAATGTGAACCTTACACCTTTTTTACTCTCTAATCGAGGTTCTCGGCATTGAAAAATATTTGTAAACTAAATCACACGTGTATATGTTGACATTTAAGAGATATACAGTTAAGAAAATCAAGAGCAATGGTGATATATATGCGGATTAGACACCAAAAAAAAACTCTCAACAAATGGCTACAATTTAAGGAATGTGTTTAGTGACGGCATCAGATTCCTAATTGATGGAGAAAGGTCAGGTGGCAAGAAAAGCTACTTCTATGAGGTTGTCAAGTGTTTTCGCTCGACGATTCGATTCTTGGGTGGTTGGTTTGGCCCATGTTCCTGTAACTCGAATCCTAGCCCGGTATATCCCATTTTAATTTTACATCATTGTGAACCTTACGCCTTTTTTACTCTCTGATCGAGTTTCTCGGCATTGAAAAATTTTTGTAAACTAAATCACAGGTGTATATGTTGAAAATTAAGAGATATACAATCAAGAAAATCAAGAGAAATGGTGATATATTTGCGGATTAGACACAAAAAAAAAAACACTCAACAAATGGCAACAATTTAAGGAATGTGTTTAGTGATGACATCAGATTCCTAATTGATGGAAAAAGGTCTGGTGGCAAGAAGAGCTGCTTCTAGGAGGTTGTCAAGTGTTTTCGCTCAACGATTCCATTCTTGGGTGGTTGGTTTGGCCCTTGTTCCTGTAACCCGAATCCTAGCCCGGTATATCCCATTTTAATTTTACACCATTGTGAACCTTACTCATTTTTTACTCTCTGATCGAGGTTCTCGGCATTGAAAAATTTTGGTAAACTAAATCACATGTGTATATGTTGACATTTAAGAGATATACAGTTAAGAAAATCAAGGGCAATGGTGATATATATGCGGATTCGACACAAGAAAAACACTCAACAAATGGCTACGATTTAAGGAATATGTTTAGTGACGGCATCAGATTCCTAATTGATGGAGAAATGTCTGGTGGCTAGAAAAGCTGCTTCTAGGAGGTTATCAAGTGTTTTCGCTCTACGCTTCCATTCTTGGTTGGTTGGTTTGGCCCTTGTTCATGTAACTCGAATCCTAGCCTGGTATATCCCATTTTAATTTTACACCATTGTGAACCTTACGCCTTTTTTACTCTCTGCTCGAGGTTCTCAGCATTGAAAAATCTTCGTAAACTAAATCACACGTGTATATGTTGACATTTAAGAGATATACAGTCAAGAAAATCAAGGGCAATGATGATATATATGCGGATTAGACACAAAAAAAAAACACTCAACAAATGGCTACAATTTAAGGAATGTGTTTAGTGACGGCATCAGATTCCTAATTGATGGAGGAAGGTCTGGTGGCAAGAAAAGTTGCTTCAAGGAGGTTGTCAAGTGTTTTCGCTCGACGATTCCATTCTTGGGTGGTGGGTTTGGCCCTTGTTCCTGTAACTCGAATCCTATCCAGGTAAATCGCATTTTAATTTTACACCACTGTGAACCTTAAGCCTTTTTTACTCTCTGATCGAGGTTCTCGGCATTGAAAAATCTTCGTAAACTAAATTACACGTGTATATGTTGACATTTAAGATATATACAGTCAAGAAAATCAAGGGCAATGGTGATATATATGCGGATTAGACACAAAAAAAACACTCAACAAATGGCTACAATTTAAGGAATGTGTTTAGTGAAGGCATCAGATTCCTAATTTATGGAGAAAGGTCTGGTGGCAAGAAAAGCTGCTTCTAGGAGGTTGTTAAGTGTTTTCGCTCGACGATTCCATTCTTAGGTGGTTGGATTGGCCCTTGTTCCTGTAACTCGAATCCTAGCCCGGTATATCCCATTTTAATTTGACACCATTGTGAACCTTACGCCTTTTTTACTCTCTGATCGAGGTTCTCGGCATTGAAAAATCTTCGTAAACTAAATCACACGTGTATATGTTGACATTTAAGAGATATAGATTCAAGAAAATAAAGGGCAATGGTGATATATATACGGATTAGACACCAAAAAAACACTCAACAAATGGCTACAATTTAAGAAATGTGTTTAGTGACGGCATCAGATTCCTAATTGATGGAGAAAGGTCCGGTGGCAAGAAAAGCTGCTTCTAGGAGGTTGAAAAGTGTTTTCGCTCGACGATTCCATTCTTGGGTGGTTGGTTTGGCCCTTGTTCCTGTAACTTGAATCCTAGCCCGGTATATCCCATTTTAATTTTACACCACTGTGAACCTTACGCCGTTTTTACTCTCTGATCGAGGTTCTCGGCATTGAAAAATCTTCGTAAACTAAATCACACGTGTATATGTTGACATTTAGGAGATATACAGTCAAGAAAATCAAGGGCAATGGTGATATATATGCGGATTAGACACCAAAAAAAAAACACTCAACAAATGGAAACAATTTAAGAAATATGTTTAGTGACGGCATCAGATTCCTAATTGATGGAGAAAGGTCTGGTGGCAAGAAAAGCTGCTTCTACGAGGTTGTCAAGTGTTTTCGCTCGACGATTCCATTCTTGGGTGGTTGGTTTGGCCCTTGTTCCTGTAACTCGAATCCTAGCCAGGTATATCCCATTTTAATTTTACAACATTGTGAAGTTTACGCCTTTTTTACTCTCTGATCGAGGTTCTCGGCATTGAAAAATCTTCGTAAACTAAATCACACGTGTATATGTTGACATTTAAGAGATATACAGTCAAGAAAATCAAGGGCAATGGTGATATATATGCGGATTAGACACCAAAAAAAAACACTCAACAAATGGCAACAATTTAAGAAATATGTTTAGTGACGGCATCAGATTCCTAATTGATGGAGAAAGGTCTGGTGGCAAGAAAAGCTGCTTCTACGAGGTTGTCAAGTGTTTTCGCTCGACGATTCCATTCTTGGGTGGTTGGTTTGGCCCTTGTTCCTGTAACTCGAATCCTAGCCCGGTATATCCCATTTTAATTTTACACCACTGTGAACCTTACGCCTTTTTTACTCTCTGATCGAGGTTCTCGGCATTGAAAAATCTTCGTAAACTAAATCACACGTGTATATGTTGACATTTAAGAGATATACAGTCAAGAAAATCAAGGGCAATGGGGATATATATGCGGATTAGACACCAAGAAAAAAAAACACTCAACTAATGGCTACAATTTAAGGAATGTGTTTAGTGACGGCATCAGATTCCTAATTGATGGAAAAAGATCTGGTGGGAAGAAAAGCTACTTCTAATAGGTTGTCAAGTGTTTTCGCTCGACGATTCCATTCTTGGGTGGTTGGTTTGGCTCTTGTTCCTGTAACTCGAATCCTATCCCGGTATATCCCATTTTAATTTTACACCATTGTGAACCTTACACCTTTTTTACTCTCTAATCGAGGTTCTCAGCATTGAAAAATATTCATAAACTAAATCACACGTGTATATGTTGACATTTAAGAGATATACAGTCAAGAAAATCAAGGGCAATGGTGATATATATATGGATTAGACACCAAGAAAAAAAAAACACTCAACAAAAGGTTACAATTTAAGGAATGTGTTTAGTGGCGGCATCAGATTCCTAATTGATGGAGAAACGTCTGGTGGCAAGAAAAGCTGCTTCTAGGAGGTTGTCAAGTGTTTCCGCTCGATGATTCCATTCTTGGGTTGTTGGTTTGGCCCTTGTTCCTGTAACTCGAATCCTAGCCAGGTATATCCCATTTTAATTTTACAACATTGTGAACCTTACGCCTTTTTTACTCTCTGATCGAGCTTCTCGGCATTGAAAAATCTTCGTAAACTAAATCACACGTGTATATGTTGACATTTAGGAGATATACAGTCAAGAAAATCAAGGGCAATGGTGATATATATGCGGATTAGACACCCAAAAAAAACACTCAACAAATGGCTACAATTTAAGGAATGTGTTTAGTGACGCCATCTGATTCCTAATTGATGGAGAAAGGTCTGGTGGCAAGAAAAGCTGCTTCTAGGAGGTTGCCAAGTGTTTTCGCTCGACGATTCCATTCTTGGGTGGTTGGTTTGGCCCTTGTTCCTGTAACTCGAATCCTAGCCAGGTATATCCCATTTTAATTTTACAACATTGTGAACCTTACGCCTTTTTTACTCTCTTATCGAGGTTCTCGGTATTGAAAAATCTTCATAAACTAAATCACACGTGTATATGTTGACATTTAAGAGATATACAGTCAAGAAAATCAAGGGCAATGGTGATATATATGCGGATTAGACACCAAAAAAAACACTCAACAAATGGCTACAATTTAAGAAATCTGTTTAGTGACGGCATCAGATTCCTAATTGATGGAGAAAGGTCTGGTGGCAAGAAAAGCTGCTTCTAGGAGGTTGTCAAGTGTTTTCGCTCGACGATTCCATTCTTGGGTGGTTGGTTTGGCCCTTGTTCCTGTAACTCGAATCCTAGCCCGGTATATCCCTTTTTAATTTTACACCATTGTGAACCTTACACCTTTTTTACTCTCTGATCGAGGTTCTCGGCATTGAAAAATATTCGTAAACTAAATCACACGTGTATATGTTGACATTTAAGAGATATACAGTCAAGAAAATCAAGAGCAACGGTGATATATATGCGGATTAGACACCAAAAAAAACAGTCAACAAATGGCTACAATTTAAGGAATATGTTTAGTGACGGCATCAGATTCCTAATTGATAGAGAAAGGTCAGGTGGTAGGAAAAGCTACTTCTAGGAGGTTGCCAAGTGTTTCCGCTCAACGATTCCATTCTTGGGTGGTTGGTTTGGCCCCTGTTCCTGTAACTCGAATCCTAGCCCGGTATATCCCATTTTAATTTTACACCATTGTGAACCTTACGCCTTTTTTACTCTCTAATCGAGGTTCTCGGCATTAACAAATATTCGTAAACTAAATCACACGTGTATAAGTTGATATTTAAGATATATACAGTCAAGAAAATCAAGGGCAGTGGTGATATATATGCGGATTAGACACCAAGAAAAAAAACACTCAACAAAAGGCTACAATTTAAGGAATGTGTTTAGTGACGGCATCAGACTCCTAATTGATGGAGAAAGGTCTGGTGGCAAGAAAAGCTACTTCTAATAGGTTGTCAAGTGTTTTCGCTCGACGATTCCATTCTTGGGTGGTTGGTTTGGCCCTTGTTCCTGTAACTCGAATCCTAGCCCGGTATATCCCATTTTAATTTTACACCATTGTGAACCTTACACCTTTTTTACTCTCTAATCGAGGTTCTCGGCATTGAAAAATATTCGTAAACTAAATCACACGTGTATATGTTGATATTTAAGAGATATACAGTCTAGAAAATCAAGGGCAATGGTGATATATATACGGATTAGACACCAAGAAAAAAAACACTCAACAAAAGGCTACAATTTAAGGAATGTGTTTAATGACGGCATCAGATTCCTAATTGATGGAGAAACGTCTGGTGGCAAGAAAAGCGGCTTCTAGGAGGCTGTCAAGTGTTTCCGCTCGATGATTCCATTCACGGGTTGTTGGTTTGGCCCTTGTTCCTGTAACTCGAATCCTAGCCTGGTATATCCCATTTTAATTTGACACCATTGTGAACCTTACGCCTTTTTTACTCTTTGATCGAGGTTCTCGGCATTGAAAAATATTCGTAAACTAAATCACACGTGTATATGTTGACATTTAAGAGATATACAGTCTAGAAAATCAAGGGCAATGGTGATATATATACGGATTAGACACCAAGAAAAAAAAACACTCAACAAAAGGCTACAATTTAAGGAATGTGTTTAATGACGGCATCAGATTCCTAATTGATGGAGAAACGTCTGGTGGCAAGAAAAGCGGCTTCTAGGAGGCTGTCAAGTGTTTCCGCTCGATGATTCCATTCACGGGTTGTTGGTTTGGCCCTTGTTCCTGTAACTCGAATCCTAGCCTGGTATATCCCATTTTAATTTGACACCATTGTGAACCTTACGCCTTTTTTACTCTTTGATCGAGGTTCTCGGCATTGAAAAATCTTCGTAAATTAAATCACACGTGTATATGTTGACATTTAAGAGATATACAGTCAAGAAAAACAAGGGCAATGGTGATATATATGCGGATTAGACACCAAGAAAAAAAACACTCAACTAATGGCTACAATTTAAGGAATAGGTTTAGTGACGGCATCTGATTCCTAATTGATGGAGAAATGTCTGGTGGCAAGAAAAGCTGCTTCTAGGAGGTTGTCAAGTGTTTTCGCTCGACGATTCCATTCTTGGGTGGTTGGTTTGGCCCTTGTTCCTGTAACTCGAATCCTAGCCCGGTATATCCCTTTTTAATTTTACACCATTGTGAACCTTACACCTTTTTTACTCTCTGATCGAGGTTCTCGGTATTGAAAAATATTCGTAAACTAAATCACACGTGTATATGTTGACATTTAAGAGATATACAGTCAAGAAAATCAAGAGCAATGGTGATATATATGCGGATTAGACACCAAAAAAAAACACTCAACAAATGGCTACAATTTAAGGAATGTGTTTAGTGACGGCATCAGATTCCTAATTGATAGAGAAAGGTCAGGTGGTAGGAAAAGCTACTTCTAGGAGGTTGCCAAGTGTTTCCGCTCAACGATTCCATTCTTGGGTGGTTGGTTTGGCCCCTGTTCCTGTAACTCGAATCCTAGCCCGGTATATCCCATTTTAATTTTACACCATTGTGAACCTTACGCCTTTTTTACTCTCTAATCGAGGTTCTCGGCATTGACAAATATTCGTAAACTAAATCACACGTGTATAAGTTGATATTTAAGAGATATACAGTCAAGAAAATCAAGGGCAGTGGTGATATATATGCGGATTAGACACCAAGAAAAAAAACACTCAACAAAAGGCTACAATTTAAGGAATGTGTTTAGTGACGGCATCAGACTCCTAATTGATGGAGAAAGGTCTGGTGGCAAGAAAAGCTGCTTCTTGGAGGTTGTCAAGTGTTTCCGCTCGATGATTCCACTCTTGGGTTGTTGGTTTGGCCCTTGTTCCTGTAACTCGAATCCTAGCCCGGTATATCCCATTTTAATTTGACACCATTGTGAACCTTACGCCTTTTTTACTCTCTGATCGAGGTTCTCGGCATTGAAAAATCTTCGTAAACTAAAACACACGTGTATATGTTGACATTTAAGAGATATACAGTCTAGAAAATCAAGGGCAATGGTGATATATATACGGATTAGACACCAAGAAAAAAAAACACTGAACAAAAGGCTACAATTTATGGAATGTGTTTAGTGACGGCATCAGATTTCTAATTGATGGAGAAACGTCTGGTGGCAAGAAAAGCGGCTTCTAGGAGGCTGTCAAGTGTTTCCGCTCGATGATTCCATTCATGGGTTGTTGGTTTGGCCCTTGTTCCTGTAACTCGAATCCTAGCCCGGTATATCCCATTTTAATTTGACACCATTGTGAACCTTACGTCTTTTTTACTCTTTCATCGAGGTTCTCGGCATTGAAAAATCTTCGTAAATTAAATCACACGTGTATATGTTGACAATTAAGAGATATACAGTCAAGAAAATCAAGGGCAATGGTGATATATATGCGGATTAGACACCAAGAAAAAAAAACACTCAACTAATGGCTACAATTTAAGGAATAGGTTTAGTGATGGCATCTGATTCCTAATTGATGGAGAAATGTCTGGTGGCAAGAAAAGCTGCTTCTAGGAGGTTGTCAAGTGTTTTCGCTCGACGATTCCATTCTTGGGTGGTTGGTTTGGCCCTTGTTCCTGTAACTCGAATCCTAGCCCGGTATATCCATTTTAAATTTTACACCATTGTGAACCTTACACCTTTTTTACTCTCTGATCGAGGTTCTCGGCATTGACAAATATTCGTAAACTAAATCACACGTGTATATGTTGACATTTAAGAGATATACAGTCAAGAAAATCAAGAGCAATGGTGATATATATGCGGATTAGACACCAAAAAAAACACTCAACAAATGGCTACAATTTAAGGAATGTGTTTAGTGACGGCATCAGATTCCTAATTGATAGAGAAAGGTCAGGTGGCAAGAAAAGCTACTTCTAGGAGGTTGCCAAGTGTTTCCGCTCAACGATTCCATTCTTGGGTGGTTGGTTTGGCCCCTGTTCCTGTAACTCGAATCCTAGCCCGGTATATCCCATTTTAATTTTACACCATTGTGAACCTTACACCTTTTTTACTCTCTGATCGAGGTTCTCGGCATTGAAAAATATTATTAAACTAAATCACACGTGTATATGTTGACATTTAAGAGATATACAGTCAAGAAAATCAAGAGCAATGGTGATATATATGCGGATTAGACACCAAAAAAAACACTCAACAAATGGCTACGATTTAAGGAATGTGTTTAGTGACGGCATCAGATTCCTAATTGATAGAGAAAGGTCAGGTGGCAAGAAAAGCTACTTCTAGGAGGTTGCCAAGTGTTTCCGCTCAACGATTCCATTCTTGGGTGGTTGGTTTGGCCCCTGTTCCTGTAACTCGAATCCTAGCCCGGTATATCCCATTATAATTTTACACCATTGTGAACCTTACGCCTTTTTTACTCTCTAATCGAGGTTCTCGGCATTGAAAAATATTCGTAAACTAAATCACACGTGTATATGTTGATATTTAAGAGATATACAGTCAAGAAAATCAAGGGCAGTTGTGATATATATGCGGATTAGACACCAAGAAAAAAAACACTCAACAAAAGGCTACAATTTAAGGAATGTGTTTAGTGACGGCATCAGACTCCTAATTGATGGAGAAAGGTCTGGTGGCAAGAAAAGCTGCTTCTAGGAGGTTGTCAAGTGTTTCCGCTCGATGATTCCACTCTTGGGTTGTTGGTTTGGCCCTTGTTCCTGTAACTCGAATCCTAGCCCGGTATATCCCATTTTAATTTGACACCATTGTGAACCTTACGCCTTTTTTACTCTCTGATCGAGGTTCTCGGCATTGAAAAATCTTCGTAAACTAAAAACACGTGTATATGTTGACATTTAAGAGATATACAGTCTAGAAAATCAAGGGCAATGGTGATATATATACGGATTAGACACCAAGAAAAAAAAACACTCAACAAAAGGCTACAATTTAAGGAATGTGTTTAGTGACGGCATCAGATTCCTAATTGATGTAGAAACGTCTGGTGGCAAGAAAAGCGGCTTCTAGGAGGCTGTCAAGTGTTTCCGCTCGATGATTCCATTCATGGGTTGTTGGTTTGGCCCTTGTTCCTGTAACTCGAATCCTTGCCCGGTATATCCCATTTTAATTTGACACCATTGTGAACCTTACGCCTTTTTTACTCTTTGATCGAGGTTCTCGGCATTGAAAAATCTTCGTAAATTAAATCACACGTGTATATGTTGACAATTAAGAGATATACAGTTAAGAAAATCAAGGGCAATGGTGATATATATGCGGATTAGACACCAAGAAAAAAAAACACTCAACTAATGGCTACAATTTAAGGAATAGGTTTAGTGACGGCATCTGATTCCTAATTGATGGAGAAATGTCTGGTGGCAAGAAAAGCTGCTTCTAAGAGGTTGTCAAGTGTTTTCGCTCGACGATTCCATTCTTGGGTGGTTGGTTTGGCCCTTGTTCCTGTAACTCGAATCCTAGCCCGGTATATCCCTTTTTAATTTTACACCATTGTGAACCTTACACCTTTTTTACTCTCTGATCGAGGTTCTCGGCATTGAAAAATATTCGTAAACTAAATCACACGTGTATATGTTGACATTTAAGAGATATACAGTCAAGAAAATCAAGAGCAATGGTGATATATATGCGGATTAGACACCAAAAAAACACTCAACAAATGGCTACAATTTAAGGAATGTGTTTAGTGACGGCATCAGATTCCTAATTGATAGAGAAAGGTCAGGTGGCAAGAAAAGCTACTTCTAGGAGGTTGCCAAGTGTTTCCGCTCGACGATTCCATTCTTGGGTGGTTGGTTTGGCCCCTGTTCCTGTAACTCGAATCCTAGCCCGGTATATCCCATTTTAATTTTACACCATTGTGAACCTTACGCCTTTTTTACTCTCTAATCGAGGTTCTCGGCATTGAAAAATATTCGTAAACTAAATCACACGTGTATATGTTGATATTTAAGAGATATACAGTCAAGAAAATCAAGGGCAGTGGTGATATATATGCGGATTAGACACCAAGAAAAAAAACACTCAACAAAAGGCTACAATTTAAGGAATGTGTTTAGTGACGGCATCAGACTCCTAATTGATGGAGAAAGGTCTGGTGGCAAGAAAAGCTGCTTCTAGGAGGTTGTCAAGTGTTTCCGCTCGATGATTCCACTCTTGGGTTGTTGGTTTGGCCCTTGTTCCTGTAACTCGAATCCTAGCCCGGTATATCCCATTTTAATTTGACACCATTGTGAACCTTACGCCTTTTTTACTCTCTGATCGAGGTTCTCGGCATTGAAAAATCTTCGTAAACTAAAACTCACGTGTATATGTTAACATTTAAGAGATATACAGTCAAGAAAATCAAGGGCAATGGTGATATATATGCGGATTAGACACAAAAAAAACACTTAAAAATGGCTACAATTTATGGAATGTGTTTAGTGACGGCATCAGATTCCTAATTGATGGAGAAATGTCTGGTGGCAAGAAAAGCTGCTTCTAGGAGGTTGTCAAGTGTTTTCGCTCGACTATTCCATTCTTAGGTGGTTGGTTTGGCCCTTGTTCCTGTAACTCGAATCCTAGCCAGGTATATCACATTTTAATTTTACACCATTGTGAACCTTACGCCTTTTTTACTCTCTGATCGAGGCTCTCGGCATTGAAAAATCTTCGTAAACTAAATCACACGTGTATATGTTGACATTTAAGAGATATACAGTCAACAAAATCAAGGGCAATGATGATATATATGCGGATTAGACACCAAAAAAAACACTCAACAAATGGCTACAATTTAAGGAATGTGTTTAGTGACGGCATCAGATTCCTAATTGATGGAGAAAGGTCTGGCGGCAAGAAAAACTGCTTCTTGGAGGTTGTCAAGTGTTTTCGCTCTACGATTCCATTCTTGGTTTGTTGGTTTGGCCCTTGTTCCTGTAACTCGAATCCAAGCCTGGTATATCCCATTTTAAATTTACACCATTGTGAACCTTACGCCTTTTTTACTATCTGATCGAGGTTCTCGGCATTGAAAAATCTTCGTAAACTAAATCACACGTGTGTATGTTGACATTTAAAAGATATACAGTGACGAAAATCACGGGCAATGGTGATATATATGCGGATTAGACACCAAAAAAACACTCAACAAATGGCTACAATTTAAGAAATATGTTTGGTGACGACATCTGATTTCTAATTGATGGAGAAAGCTCTGGTGGCCAGAAAAGCTGCTTCTAGGAGGTTGTCAAGTGTTTTCGCTCGACGATTCCATTCTTGGGTGGTTGGTTTGGCCCTTGTTCCTGTAACTCGAATCCTAGCCCGGTAGATCCCATTTCAATTTTACACCATTGTGAACCTTACGCCTTTTTACTCTCTGATCGAGGTTCTCGGTATTGAAAAATCTTCGTAAACTAAATCACACGTGTATATGTTGACATTTAAGAGATATAAAGTCAAGAAAATCAAGGGCAATGGTGATATATATGCGGATTAGACACAAAAAAAACACTCAACAAATAGCTACAATTTAAGGAATGTGTTTAGTGACGGCATCAGATTCCTAATTGATAGAGAAAGGCCTGGTGGCAAGAAAAGCTGCTTCTAGGAGGTTGTCAAGTGTTTTCGCTCGACGATTCCATTCTTGGGTGGTTGGTTTGACCCTTGTTCCTGTAACTCGAATCTTAGCCCAGTATATCCCATTTTAATTTTACACCATTGTGAACCTTACGCCTTTTTACTCTCTGATCGAGGTTCTCGGCATTGAAAAATCTTCGTAAACTAAATCACAAGTGTATATGTTGACATTTAAGAGATATACAGTCAAGAAATTCAAGGGCAATGGTGATATATATGCGGATTTGACACCAAAAAAATAAACACTCAACAAATGGCTACAATTTAAGGAATGTGTTTAGTGACGGCATGAGATTCCTAATTGATGGAGAAATGTCTGGTGGGAAGAAAAGCAGCTTCTAGGAGGTTGTCAAGTGTTTTCGCTCGACGATTCCATTCTTGGGTGGTTGGTTTGGCCCTTGTTCCTGTAACTCGTATCCTAGCCCGGTATATCCCATTTTAATTTTACACCATTTTGAACCTTACGCCTTTTTACTCTCTGATCGAGGTTCTCGGCATTGAAAAATCTTCGTAAACTAAATCAGACGTGTATATGTTGACATTTAGTAGATATAAAGTCAAGAAAATCAAGGGCAATGGTGATATATATGCGGATTAGACACAAAAACAACACTCAACAAATGGCTACAATTTAAGGAATGTGTTTAGTGACGGCATCAGATTCCTAATTGATAGAGAAAGGTCTGGTGGCAAGAAAAACTGCTTCTAGGTGGTTGTCAAGTGTTTTCGCTCGATGATTTCATTCTTGGGTGGTTGGTTTGGTCCTTGTTCCTATAACTCGAATCTTAGCCCGGTATATCCCATTTTAATTTTTCACCATTGTGAACCTTACTCCTCTTTTACTCTCTGATCGAGGTTCTCGGCATTGAAAAATCTTCGTAAACTA
Source organism: Helianthus tuberosus (assembly GCA_030545235.1). NCBI lineage: Eukaryota > Viridiplantae > Streptophyta > Magnoliopsida > Asterales > Asteraceae > Helianthus > Helianthus tuberosus. The sequence goes on from CM060383.1 coordinate 183,474,635, forward strand.
AATCACACGTGTATATGTTGACATTTAAGAGATATACAGTCAAGAAAATCAAGGGCAATGGTGATATATATGCGGATTACACACCAAAAAAAAACACTCAACAAATGGCTACAATTTAAGGAATGTGTTTAGTGACGGCATCAGATTCCTAATTGATGGAGAAAGATTTGGTGGCAAGAAAAGCTACTTTTAGGAGGTTGTCAAGTGTTTTCACTCGACGATTCCATTCTTGGGTGGTTGGTTTGGCCCTTGTTCCTGTAACTCGAATCCTAACCCGGTATATCTCATTTTAATTTTACACCATTGTGAACCTTACGCCTTTTTACTCTCTGATCGAGGTTCTCGGCATTGAAAAATCTTCGTAAACTAAAACACACGTGTATATGTTGACATTTAAGAGATATAAAGTAAAGAAAATCAAGGGCAATGGTGATATATATGCGGATTAGACACAAAAAAAACACTCAACAAATGGCTACAATTTAAGGAATGTGTTTAGTGACGGCATCAGATTCCTAGTTGATGGAGAAAGGTCTGGTGGCAAGAATAGGTGCTTCTAGGAGGTTGTCAAGTTTTTTCGCTTGACGATTCCAGTCTTGGGTGGTTGGTTTGGCCCTTGTTCCTGTAACTCGAATCCTAGCCCCGGTATATCCCATTTTAATTTTACACCATTGTGAACCTTACGCATTTTTTACTCTCTGGTCGAAGTTCTCGGCATTGAAAAATCTTCGTAAACTAAATCACACGTGTATATGTTGATATTTAAGAGATATACAGTCAAGAAAATCAAGGGTAATGGTGATATATATGCGGATTAGACACCAAAAAAAACACCCAACAAATGGCTACAATTTAAGGAATGTGTTTAGTGACGGCCTCTGATTCCTAATTGATGGAGAAAGGTCTGGTGGCAAGAAAAGCTGCTTCTAAGAGGTTGTCAAGTTATTTCGCTCGACGATTCCATTCTTGGGTGGTTGGTTTGGACTTTGTTCCTGTAACTCGAATCCTAGCCCGGTATATCCCATTTTAATTTTACACCATTGTGAACCTTACGCCTTTTTTACTCTCTGATCGAGGTTCTCGGCATTGAAAAATCTTCGTAAACTAAATCACACGTGTATATGTTGATATTTAAGAGATATACAGTCAAGAAAATCAAGGGCAATGGTGATATATATGCGGATTAGACACCAAAAAAAAACACTCAACAAATGGCTACAATATAAGGAATGTGTTTAGTGACGGCATCAGATTCCTAATTGATGGAGAAAGGTCTTGTGGCAAGAATAGCTGCTACCAGAAGGTTGTCAAGTGTTTTCGCTTGACGATTCGAGTCTTGGGTGGTTGGTTTGGCCCTTGTTCCTGTAACTCGAATCCTAGCCCGGTATATCCCATTTTAATTTTACACCATTGTGAACCTTACGCATTTTTTACTCTCTGGTCGAAGTTCTCGGCATTGAAAAATCTTCGTAAACTAAATCACACGTGTATATGTTGATATTTAAGAGATATACGGTTAAGAAAATCAAGGGCAATGGTGATATATATGCGGATTAGACACCAAAAAAAAAAAAACACTCAACAAATGGCTACAATTTAAGGAATGTGTTTAGTGACGGCATCAAATTCATAATTGATGGAGAAAGGTCTGGTGGCAAGAAAAGCTGCTTCTAGGAGGTTGTCAAGTGTTTTCGCTCGACGATTCCATTCTTGGGTGGTTGGTTTGGCCCTTGTTCCTGAAACTCGAATCCTAGCCCGGTATATCCCATTTTAATTTTACACCATTGTGAACCTTACGCCTTTTTTACTCTCTGATCGAGGTTCTCGGCATTGAAAAATCTTCGTAAACTAAATCACACGTGTATATGTTGATATTTAAGAGATATACAGTCTAGAAAATCAAGGGCAATGGTGATATATATGCGGATTAGACACAAAAAAAACACTTAACAAATGGCTACAATTTAAGGAATGTGTTTAGTGATGGCATCAGATTCCTAGTTAATGGAGAAAGGTCTGGTGGTAAGAAAAGCTGCTTCTAGGAGGTTGTCAACTGTTTTCGCTCGACGATTCCATTCTTGGGTGGTTGGTTTGGCCCTTGTTCCTGTAACTCGAATCCTACCCCTGTATATCCCATTTTAATTTTACACCATTGTGAACCTTACGCCTTTTTTACTCTCTGATCGAGGTTCTCGGCATTGAAAAATCTTCGAAAACTAAATCACACGTGTATATGTTGATATTTAAGAGATATACAGTTAGGAAAATCAAGGGCAATGGTGATATATATGCGGATTAGACACCAAAAAAAACACTCAACAAATGGCTACAATTTAAGGAATGTGTTTAGTGACGGCATCAGATTCCTAATTGATGGAGAAAGGTCTGGTGGCAAGAAAAGCTGCTTCTAGGAGGTTGTCAAGTGTTTTCGCTTGACGATTCCATTCTTGGGTGGTTGGTTTGGCCCTTGTTCCTGTAACTCGAATCCTAGCCCGGTTTATCCCATTTTAATTTTACACCATTGTGAACCTTACGCCTTTTTTACTCTCTGATCGAGGTTCTCGGCATTGAAAAATCTTCGTAAACTAAATCACACGTGTATATGTTGATATTTAAGAGATATACAGTCAAGAAAATCAAGGGCAATGGTGATATATATGCGGATTAGACAAAAAAAACACTCAACAAATGGCTACAATTTAAGGAATGTGTTTAGTGATGGCATCAGATTTCTAATTAATGGAGAAAGGTCTGGTGGTAAGAAAAGCTGCTTCTAGGAGGTTGTCAACTGTTTTCGCTCGACGATTCCATTCTTGGGTGGTTGGTTTGGCCCTTGTTCCTGTAACTCGAATCCTATCCCGGTATATCCCATTTTAATTTTACACCATTGTGAACCATATGCCTTTTTTACTCTCTGGTCGAGGTTCTCGGCATTGAAAAATCTTCGTAAACTAAATCACACGTGTATATGTTGACATTTAAGAGATATACAGTCAAGAAAATCAAGGGCAATGGTGATATATATGCGGATTAGACACCAAAAAAAACACTTGACAAATGGCTACAATTTAAGGAATGTGTTTAGTGACGGCATCAGATTCCTAATTGATGGAGAGAGGTCTGGTGGCAAGAAAAGCTGCTTCTAGGAGGTTGTAATCTGTTTTCGCTCGACGATTCCATTCTTGGGTGGTTGGTTTGGCCCTTGTTCCTGAAACTCGAATCCTAGCCCGGTATATCCCATTTTAATTTTACACCATTGTGAACCTGACGCCTTTTTTACTCTCTGATCGAAGTTCTCGTCATTGAAAAATCTTCGTAAACTAAATCACACGTGTATATGTTGATATTTAAGAGATATACAGTCAAGAAAATTAAGGGCAATGGTGATATATATGGGGATTAGACACCAAAAAAAAAGAACTCAACAAATGGCTACAATTTAAGGAATGTGTTTAGTGACGGCATCAGATTCCTGATTGATGGAGAAAGGTCTGGTGGCAAGAAAAGCTGCTTCTAGGAGGTTGTCAAGTGTTTTCGCTCGACGATTCCATTCTTGGGTGGTTGGTTTGGCTTGTTCCTGTAACTCGAATCCTAGCCCGGTATATCCCATTTTAATCTTACACCATTGTGAACCTTACGCCATTTTTACTCTCTGATCGAGGTTCTCGGCGTTGAAAAATCTTCGTAAACTAAATCACACGTGTATATGTTGATATTTAAGAGATATACAGTTAAGAAAATCAAGGGAAATGGTGATATATATGCGGATTAGACACCAAAAAAAAACACTCAACAAATGGCTACAATTTAAGGAATGTGTTTAGTGACGGCATCAGATTCCTAATTGATGGAGAAACGCCTGGTGGCAAGAAAAGCTGCTTCTAGGAGATTGACAAGTGTTTTCGCTCGACGATTCCATTCTTGGCTGGTTGGTTTGGCCCTTGTTCCTGTAACTCGAATCCTAGCCCGGTATATCCCACTTTAATTTTACACCATTGTGAACCTTACGCCTTTTTTACTCTCTGATCGAGGTTCTCGGGATTGAAAATCTACGTAAACTAAATCACACGTGTATATGATGACATTTAAGAGATATACAGTCAAGAAAATCAAGGGCAATGGTGATATATATGCGGATTAGACACCAAAAAAAACACTCAACAAATGGCTACAATTTAAGGAATGTGTTTAGTGACGGCATCAAATTCCTAATTGATAGAGAAAGGTCTGGTGGCAAGAAAAGCTGCTTCTTGGAGGTTGTCAAGTGTTTTCGGTCAACGATTCCATTCGTGGGTGGTTGGTTTGGCTCTTGTTCCTGTAACTCGAATCCTAGCCCGGTATATCCCATTTTAATTTTACACCATTGTGAACCTTACGCCTTTTTTACTCTCTGATCGAGGTTCTCGGCATTGAAAAATCTTCGTAAACTAAATCACACGTGTATATGTTGAGATTTAAGAGATATACAGTCAAGAAAATCAAGGGTAATGGTGATATATATGCGGATTAGACACCAAAAAAAAACTCAACAAATGGCTACAATTTTTAGTGACGGCATCTGATTCCTAATTGATGGAGAAAGGCCTGGTGGCAAGAATAGCTGCTTCTAGGAGGTTGTCAAGTGTTTTCGGTCGACGATTCCATTCTTGGGTGGTTGGTTTGGCTCTTGTTCCTGTAACTCGAATCCTAGCCCGGTATATCCCATTTTAATTTTACACCATTGTGAACCTTACGCCTTTTTTACTCTCTGATCGTGGTTCTCGGCATTGTAAAATCTTCGTAAACTAAATCACACGTGTATATGTTGATATTTAAGAGATATACAGTCAAGAAAATCAAGGGTAATGGTGATATATATGCGGATTAGACACCAAAAAAACACTCAACAAATGGCTACAGTTTAAGGAATGTGTTTAGTGACGGCATCTGATTCCTAATTGATAGAGAAAGGTGTGGTGGCAAGAAAAGCTACTTCTAGGAGGTTGTCAAGTGTTTTCGCTCGACGATTCCATTCTTGGGTGGTTGGTTTGTTCCTTGTTCCTGTAACTCGAATCCTAGCCCGGTATATCCCATTTTAATTTTACACCATTGTGAACCTTACGCCTTTTTTACTCTTTGATCGAGGTTCTCGGCATTGAAAAATCTTCGTAAACTAAATCACACGTGTATATGTTGATATTTAAGAGATATACAGTCAAGAAAATCAAGGCTAATGGTGATATATAAGCGGATTAGACACCAAAAAAAACACTCAACAAATGGCTACAAGTTAAGGAATGTGTTTCGTGACGGCATCAGATTCCTAATTTATGGAGAAAGGTCTGGTGGTAAGAAAAGCTGCTTCTAGGAGGTTGTCAAGTGTTTTCGCTCGACGAATCCATTCTCGGGTGGTTGGTTTGGACCTTGTTCTTGTAACTCGAATCCTAACCCGGTATATCCCGTTTTATTTTACACCATTGTGAACCTTACGTCTTTTTTACTCTCTGATCGACGTTCTCGTCATTGAAAAATTCTCGTAAACTAAATCACACGTGTATATGTTGACATTTAAGAGATATACAGTCAAGAAAATCAAGGGCAATGCTGATATATATGCGGATTAGACACCAAAAAAATACACTAAACAATTGGCAACAATTTAAGGAATGTGTTTAGTGACGGCATCTGATTCCTAATTGATGGAGAATGGTCTGGTAGCAAGAAAAGCTACTTCTAGGAGGTTGTCAAGTGTTTTCGCTCGACGATTCCATTCTTGGATGGTTTGTTTGGTCCTTGTTCCTATAACTCGAATCCTAGCCCGGTATATCCCATTTTAATTTTACACCATTGTGAACCTTACGCCTTTTTTACTCTCTGATCGAGGTTCTCGGCATCGAAAAATCTTCGTAAACTAAATCACACGTGTATATGTTGATATTTAAGAGATATACAGTCAAGAAAATCAAGGCTAATGGTGATATATATGCGGAATAGACACCAAAAAAAACACTCAACAAATGGTTACAATTTAAGCAATGTGTTTAGTGACGGCATCAGATTCCTAATTGATGGAGAAAGGTCTGGTGGTAAGAAAAGCTGCTTCTAGGAGGTTGTAAAGTGTTTTCGCTCGACGATTCCATTCTTAGGTGGTTGGTTTGGCCCTTGTTCCTGTAACTCGAATCCTAGCCCGGTATATCCCATTTTAATTTTACACCATTGTGAACCTTACGCCTTTTTTACTCACTGATCGAGGTTCTCGGCATTGTAAAATCTTCGTAAACTAAATCACACGTGTATATGTTGATATTTAAGAGATATACAGTCAAGAAAATCAAGGGTAATGGTGATATATATGCAGATTAGACACCAAAAAAACACTCAACAAATGGCTACAATTTAAAGAATGTGTTTAGTGACGGCATCTGATTCCTAATTGATGGAGAAAGGTCTGGTGGCAAGAAAAGCTACTTCTACGAGGTTGTCAAGTGTTTTTGCTCGACTATTCAATTCTTGGGTGGTTGGTTTGGCCCTAGTTCCTGTAACTCGAATCCTAGCCCGGTATAACCCATTTTAATTTTACACCATTATGAACCTTACGCCTTTTTTACTCTCTGATCGAGGTTATCGGCATTGAAAAATCTTCGTAAACTAAATCACACGTGTATATGTTGATATTTAAGAGATATACAGTCAAGAAAATTAAGGGCAATGGTGATATATATGCAGATTTGACACCAAAAAAAAACACTCAACAAATGGCTACATTTAAGGAATGTGTTTTGTGACGGCATCAGATTCCTAATTGATGGAGAAAGGTCTGGTGGCAAGAAAAGCTGCTTCTAGGAGGTTGTCAAGTGTTTTCGCTCGACGATTCCATTCTTGGGTGGTTGGTTTGGCCCTTGTTCCTTAAACTCGAATCCTAGCCCGGTATATCCCATTTTAATTTTACACCATTGTGAACCTTACGCCTTTTTTACTCTCTGATCGAGGTTCTCGGCATTGAAAAATCTTCGTAAACTAAATCACACGTGTAAATGTTGATATTTAAGAGATATACAGTCAAGAAAATCAAGGACAATGGTGATATATATGCGGATTAGACACCAAAGAAAACACTCAACAAATGGCTACAATTTAAGGAATGTGTTTAGTGACGGCATCAGATTCCTAATAGATGGAGAAAGGTCTGGTGGCAAGAAAAGCTGCTTCTAGGAGGTTGTCAAGTGTTTTCGCTCGACGATTCCATTATTGGGTGGTTGGTTTGGCCCTTGTTCCTGTAACTCGAATCCTAGCCCGGTATATCCCATTTTAATCGTACACCATTGTGAACCTTACGTCTTTTTTACTCTCTGATCGAGGTTCTCGGCATTGAAAAATCTTCGTAAACTAAATCACACGTGTATATATTGACATTTAAGAGATATACTGTCAAGAAAATCAAGGGCAATGGTGATATATATGCGGATTAGACACAAAAAAAACACTCAATAAATGGCTATAATTTAAGGAATGTGTTTAGTGACGGCATCAGATTCCTAATTGATGGAGAAAGGTCTGGTGGCAAGAAATTCTACTTCTAGGAAGTTGTCAAGTGTTTTCGCACGACGATTCAATTCTTGGGTGGTTGGTTTGGCCCTTGTTCCTGTAACTCGAATCCTAGCCCGGTATATCCCATTTTAATTTTACACCATTGTGAACCTTACGCCTTTTTTACTCTCTGATCGAGGTTCTCGGCATTGAAAAATCTTTGTAAACTAAATCACACGTGTATATGTTGATATTTAAGAGATATACAGTCAAGAAAATCAAGGGCAATGGTGATATATATGCGGATTAGACACAAAAAAAAACTCTCAACAAATGGCTACAATTTAAGGAATGTGTTTAGTGACGGCATCAGATTACTAATTGATGGAGAAAGGTCTGGTGGCAAGAAATTCTGCTTCTCGGAGGTTGTCAAGTGTTTTCGCTCGACGATTCAATTCTTGGGTGGTTGGTTTGGCCCTTGTTCCTGTAACTCGAATCCTAGCCCGGTATATCCCATTTTAATTTTACACCATTATGAACCTTACGCCTTTTTTACTCTCTGATCGAGGTTATCGGCATTGAAAAATCTTCGTAAACTAAATCACACGTGTATATGTTGATATTTAAGAGATATACAGTCAAGAAAATCAAGGGCAATGGTGATATATATGCGGATTTGACACCAAAAAAAAAACACTCAACAAATGGCTACATTTAAGGAATGTGTTTTGTGACGGCATCAGATTCCTAATTGATGGAGAAAGGTCTGGTGGCAAGAAAAGCTGCTTCTAGGAGGTTGTCAAGTGTTTTCGCTCGACGATTCCATTCTTGGGTGGTTGGTTTGGCCCTTGTTCCTTAAACTCGAATCCTAGCCCGGTATATCCCATTTTAATTTTACACCATTGTGAACCTTACGCCTTTTTTACTCTCTGATCGAGGTTCTCGGCATTTAAAAATCTTCGTAAACTAAATCACACGTGTATATGTTGATATTTAAGAGATATACTGTCAAGAAAATCAAGGGCAATGGTGATATATATGCGGATTTGACACCAAAAAAAAACACTCAACAAATGGCTACATTTAAGGAATGTGTTTTGTGATGGCATCAGATTCCTAATTGATGGAGAAAGGTCTGGTGGCAAGAAAAGCTGCTTCTAGGAGGTTGTCAAGTGTGTTCGCTCGACGATTCCATTCTTGGGTGGTTGGTTTGGCCCTTGTTCCTTAAACTCGAATCCTATCCCGGTATATCCCATTTTAATTTTACACCATTGTGAACCTTACGCCTTTTTTACTCTCTGATCGAGGTTCTCGGCATTGAAAAATCTTCGTAAACTAAATCACACGTGTATATGTTGATATTTAAGAGATATACAGTTAAGAAAATCAAGGGCAATGGTGATATATATGCGGATTTGACACAAAAAAAAAACACTCAACAAATGGCTACATTTAAGGAATGTGTTTTGTGACGGCATCAGATTCCTAATTGATGGAGAAAGGTCTGGTGGCAAGAAAAGCTGCTTCTAGGAGGTTGTCAAGTGTGTTCGCTCGACGATTCCATTCTTGGGTGGTTGGTTTGGCCCTTGTTCCTTAAACTCGAATCCTATCCCGGTATATCCCATTTTAATTTTACACCATTGTGAACCTTACGCCTTTTTTACTCTCCGATCGAGGTTCTCGGCATTGAAAAATCTTCGTAAACTAAATCACACGTGTATATGTTGATATTTAAGAGATATACAGTCAAGAAAATCAAGGGCAATGGTGATATATATGCGGATTTGACACAAAAAAAAAACACTCAACAAATGGCTACATTTAAGGAATGTGTTTTGTGACGGCATCAGATTCCTAATTGATGGAGAAAGGTCTGGTGGCAAGAAAAGCTGCTTCTAGGAGGTTGTCAAGTGTGTTCGCTCGACGATTCCATTCTTGGGTGGTTGGTTTGGCCCTTGTTCCTTAAACTCGAATCCTATCCCGGTATATCCCATTTTAATTTTACACCATTGTGAACCTTACGCCTTTTTTACTCTCTGATCGAGGTTCTCGGCATTGAAAAATCTTTGTAAACTAAATCACACGTGTATATGTTGATATTTAAGAGATATACAGTCAAGAAAATCAAGGGCAATGGTGATATATATGCGGATTAGACACAAAAAAAAAAACTCTCAACAAATGGCTACAATTTAAGGAATGTGTTTAGTGACGGCATCAGATTCCTAATTGATGGAGAAAGGTCTGGTGGCAAGAAATTCTGCTTCTAGGAGGTTGTCAAGTGTTTTCGCTCGACGATTCAATTCTTGGGTGGTTGGTTTGGCCCTTGTTCCTGTAACTCGAATCCTAGCCCGGTATATCCCATTTTAATTTTACACCATTATGAACCTTACGCCTTTTTTACTCTCTGATCGAGGTTATCGGCATTGAAAAATCTTCGTAAACTAAATCACACGTGTATATGTTGATATTTAAGAGATATACAGTCAAGAAAATCAAGGGCAATGGTGATATATATGCGGATTTGACACCAAAAAAAAAACACTCAACAAATGGCTACATTTAAGGAATGTGTTTTGTGACGGCATCAGATTCCTAATTGATGGAGAAAGGTCTGGTGGCAAGAAAAGCTGCTTCTAGGAGGTTGTCAAGTGTTTTCGCTCGACGATTCCATTCTTGGGTGGTTGGTTTGGCCCTTGTTCCTTAAACTCGAATCCTAGCCCGGTATATCCCATTTTAATTTTACACCATTGTGAACCTTACGCCTTTTTTACTCTCTGATCGAGGTTCTCGGCATTTAAAAATCTTCGTAAACTAAATCACACGTGTATATGTTGATATTTAAGAGATATACTGTCAAGAAAATCAAGGGCAATGGTGATATATATGCGGATTTGACACCAAAAAAAAACACTCAACAAATGGCTACATTTAAGGAATGTGTTTTGTGATGGCATCAGATTCCTAATTGATGGAGAAAGGTCTGGTGGCAAGAAAAGCTGCTTCTAGGAGGTTGTCAAGTGTGTTCGCTCGACGATTCCATTCTTGGGTGGTTGGTTTGGCCCTTGTTCCTTAAACTCGAATCCTATCCCGGTATATCCCATTTTAATTTTACACCATTGTGAACCTTACGCCTTTTTTACTCTCTGATCGAGGTTCTCGGCATTGAAAAATCTTCGTAAACTAAATCACACGTGTATATGTTGATATTTAAGAGATATACAGTTAAGAAAATCAAGGGCAATGGTGATATATATGCGGATTTGACACAAAAAAAAAACACTCAACAAATGGCTACATTTAAGGAATGTGTTTTGTGACGGCATCAGATTCCTAATTGATGGAGAAAGGTCTGGTGGCAAGAAAAGCTGCTTCTAGGAGGTTGTCAAGTGTGTTCGCTCGACGATTCCATTCTTGGGTGGTTGGTTTGGCCCTTGTTCCTTAAACTCGAATCCTATCCCGGTATATCCCATTTTAATTTTACACCATTGTGAACCTTACGCCTTTTTTACTCTCCGATCGAGGTTCTCGGCATTGAAAAATCTTCGTAAACTAAATCACACGTGTATATGTTGATATTTAAGAGATATACAGTCAAGAAAATTAAGGGCAATGGTGATATATATGCGGATTTGACACAAAAAAAAAACACTCAACAAATGGCTACATTTAAGGAATGTGTTTTGTGACGGCATCAGATTCCTAATTGATGGAGAAAGGTCTGGTGGCAAGAAAAGCTGCTTCTAGGAGGTTGTCAAGTGTGTTCGCTCGACGATTCCATTCTTGGGTGGTTGGTTTGGCCCTTGTTCCTTAAACTCGAATCCTATCCCGGTATATCCCATTTTAATTTTACACCATTGTGAACCTTACGCCTTTTTTACTCTCTGATCGAGGTTCTCGGCATTGAAAAATCTTTGTAAACTAAATCACACGTGTATATGTTGATATTTAAGAGATATACAGTCAAGAAAATCAAGGGCAATGGTGATATATATGCGGATTAGACACAAAAAAAAAAAACTCTCAACAAATGGCTACAATTTAAGGAATGTGTTTAGTGACGGCATCAGATTCCTAATTGATGGAGAAAGGTCTGGTGGCAAGAAATTCTGCTTCTAGGAGGTTGTCAAGTGTTTTCGCTCGACGATTCAATTCTTGGGTGGTTGGTTTGGCCCTTGTTCCTGTAACTCGAATCCTAGCCCGGTATATCCCATTTTAATTTTACACCATTATGAACCTTACGCCTTTTTTACTCTCTGATCGAGGTTATCGGCATTGAAAAATCTTCGTAAACTAAATCACACGTGTATATGTTGATATTTAAGAGATATACAGTCAAGAAAATCAAGGGCAATGGTGATATATATGCGGATTTGACACCAAAAAAAAACACTCAACAAATGGCTACATTTAAGGAATGTGTTTTGTGACGGCATCAGATTCCTAATTGATGGAGAAAGGTCTGGTGGCAAGAAAAGCTGCTTCTAGGAGGTTGTCAAGTGTTTTCGCTCGACGATTCCATTCTTGGGTGGTTGGTTTGGCCCTTGTTCCTTAAACTCGAATCCTAGCCCGGTATATCCCATTTTAATTTTACACCATTGTGAACCTTACGCCTTTTTTACTCTCTGATCGAGGTTCTCGGCATTGAAAAATCTTCGTAAACTAAATCACACGTGTATATGTTGACATTTAAGAGATATACAGTCAAGAAAATCAAGGGCAATGGTGATATATATGCGGATTAGACACAAAAAAAAAACTCAACAAATGGCTATAATTTAAGGAATGTGTTTAGTGACGGCATCAGATTCCTAATTGATGGAGAAATGTCTGGTGGCAAGAAATTCTACTTCTAGGAGGTTGTCAAGTGTTTTCGCACGACGATTCAATTCTTGGGTGGTTGGTTTGGCCCTTGTTCCTGTAACTCCAATCCTAGCCCGGTATATCCCATTTTAATTTTACACCATTGTGAACCTTACGCCTTTTTTACTCTCTGATCGAGGTTCTCGGCATTGAAAAATCTTTGTAAACTAAATCACACGTGTATATGTTGATATTTAAGAGATATACAGTCAAGAAAATCAAGGGCAATGGTGATATATATGCGGATTAGACACCAAAAAAAACTCTCAACAAATGGCTACAATTTAAGGAATGCGTTTAATGACGGCATCAGATTCCTAATTAATGGAGAAAGGTCTGGTGGCAAGAAATTCTGCTTCTAGGAGGTTGTCAAGTATTTTCGCCCGACGATTCAATTCTTGGGTGGTTGGTTTGGCCCTTGTTCCTGTAACTCGAATCCTAGCCCGATATATCCCATTTTAATTTTACACCATTATGAACCTTACGCCTTTTTTACTCTTTGATCGAGGTTATCGGCATTGAAAAATCATCGTAAACTAAATCACACGTGTATATGTTGATATTTAAGAGATATACAGTCAAGAAAATCAGGGGAAATGGTGATATATATGCGGATTAGACAACAAAAAAAACACTCAACAAATGGCTACAATACAAGGAATGTGTTTAGTGACGACATCAGATTCCTAATTGATGGAGAAAGCTATGGTGGCAAGAATAGCTGCTTCTAGGAGGTTGTCAAGTGTTTTCGCTCGATGATTCCATTCTTGGGGGGTTGGTTTAGCCCTTTTTCTTGTAACTCGAATCCTAGCCCGGTATATCCCATTTTAATTTTACACCATTGTGAACCTGACGCCTTTTTTACTCTCTGGTCGAGGTTCTCGGCATTGAAAAATCTTCGTAAACTAAATCACACGTGTATATGTTGACATTTAAGAGATATACAGTCAAGAAAATCAAGGGCAACGGTGATATATATGCGGATTAGACACAAAAAAAAATACTTAACAAATGGCTATAATTTAAGGAATGTGTTTAGTGACGGCATCAGATTCCTAATTGATGGAGAAAGGTCTGGTGGCAAGAAATTCTGCTTCTAGGAGGTTGTCAAGTGTTTTCGCTCGACGATTCCATTCTTGGGTGGTTGGTTTGGCCCTTGTTCCTGTAACTCGAATCCTAGCCCGGTATATCCCATTTTAATCTTACACCAATGTGAAGCTTACGTCTTTTTACTCTCTGATCGAGGTTCTCGGCATTGAAAAAACTTCGTAAACTAAATCACACGTGTATATGTTGATATTTAAGAGATATACAGTCAAGAAAATCAAGGGCAATGGTGATATATATGCAGATTAGACACCAAAAAAAACATTCAACAAACGGCTACAATTTAAGGAATGTGTTTAGTGACGGCAACATATTCCTAATTGATGGAGAAAGGTCTGGTGGCAAGAAAAGCTGCTTCTAGGAGGTTGTCAAGTGTTTTCGCTCGACGATTCAATTCTTGGGTGGTTGGTTTGGCCCTTGTTCCTGTAACTCGAATCCTAGCCCGGTATATCCCATTTTAATTTTACACCATTATGAACCTTACGCCTTTTTTACTCTCTGATTGAGGTTCTCGGCATTGAAAAATCTTCGTAAACTAAATCACACGTGTATATGTTGATATTTAAGAGATATACAGTCAAGAAAATCAAGGGCAATGGTGATATATATGCGGATTAGACACCAAAGAAAACACTCAACAAATGGCTACAATTTAAGGAACGTGTTTAGTGACGGCATCAGATTCCTAATAGATGGAGAAAGGTCTGGTGGCAAGAAAAGCTGCTTCTAGGAGGTTGTCAAGTGTTTTCGCTCGACGATTCCATTATTGGGTGGTTGGTTTGGCCCTTGTTCCTGTAACTCGAATCCTAGCCCGGTATATCCCATTTTAATCTTACACCATTGTGAACCTTACGTCTTTTTTACTCTCTGATCGAGGTTCTCGGCATTGAAAAATCTTCGTAAACTAAATCACACGTGTATATGTTGACATTTAAGAGATATACAGTCAAGAAAATCAAGGGCAATGGTGATATATATGCAGATTAGACACCAAAAAAAACACTCAACAAACGGCTACAATTTAAGGAATGTGTTTAGTGACGGCAACATATTCCTAATTGATGGAGAAAGGTCTGGTGGCAAGAAAAGCTGCTTCTAGGAGGTTGTCAAGTGTTTTCGCTCGACGATTCCATTCTTGGGTGGTTGGTTTGGCCCTTGTTCCTGTAATTCGAATCCTAGCCCGGTATATACCATTTTAATTTTACACCATTGTGAATCTTACGCCCTTTTTACTCTCTGATCGCGGTTCTCGGCATTGAAAAAACTTTGTAAACTAAATCACACGTGTATATGTTGATATGTAAGAGATATACAGTCAAGAAAATCAAGGGCAATGGTGATATATATGCGGATTAGACACAAAAAAAACACTCAACAAATGACTACAATTTAAGAAATGTGTTTACTGACGGCATCAGATTCCTAGTTGATGGAGAAAGGTCTGGTGGCAAGAAAAGTTGCTTTTAGGAGGTTGTAAAGTGTTTTCGCTCGACGATTCTATTCTTGGGTGGTTGGTTTGGCCCTTGTTCCTGTAACTCCAATCCTAGCCCGGTATATCCCATTTTAATTTTACACCATTGTGAACCTTTCGCCTTTTTTACTCTCTGATTGAGGTTCTTGGCATTGAAAAATCTTCATAAACTAAATCACACGTGTATATATTGATATTTAAGAGATATACAGTTAAGAAAATAAAGGGCAATGGTGATATATATACGGATTAGACACCAAAAAAAAAACACTCAACAAATGGCTACAATTTAAGGAATGTGTTTAGTGACGGCATCAGTTTCCTAATTGATGGAGAAAGGTCTGGTGGCAAGAAAAGCTGCTTCTAGGAGGTTGTCAAGTGTTTTCGCTCGACGATTCCATTCTTGGGTGGTTGGTTTGGCCCTTGTTCCTGTAACTCGAATCCTAGCCCGGTATATCCCATTTTAATTTTACACCATTGTGAACCTTACGCCTTTTTTACTCTCTGGTCGAGGTTCTCAGCATTGAAAAATCTTTGTAAACTAAATCACACGTGTATATGTTGATACTTAAGAGATATACAGTCAAGAAAATCCAGGGCAATGGTGATATATATGCGGATTAGACCCCAAAAAAAACACTCAACAAATGGCTACAATTTAAGGAATGTGTTTAGTGACGGCATCAGATTCCTAATTGATGGAGAAAGGTCTGGTGGCAAGAAAAGCTGCTTCTAGGAGGTTGTCAAGTGTTTTCGCTTGACGATTCCATTATTGGGTGGTTGGTTTGGCCCTTGTTCTTGTAACTCGAATCCTAGCCCGGTATATCCCGTTTTAATCTTACACCATTGTGAACCTTATGTCTTTTTTACTCTCTGATCGAGGTTCTCGGCACTGAAAAATCTTCGTAAACTGAATCACACGTGTATATGTTGACATTTAAGAGATATACAGTCAAGAAAATCACGGGCAATGGTGATATATATGCGGATTAGACTCCAAAAAAAACACTCAACAAATGGCTACAATATAAGGAATGTGTTTAGTGACGGCATCAGATTCCTAATTGATGGAGAAAGGTCTGGTGGCAAGAATAGCTGCTTCTAGGAGATTGTCAAGTGTTTTCGCTTGACGATTCTAGTCTTGGGTGGTTGGTTTGGCCCTTGTTCCTGTAACTCGAATCCTAGCCCGGTATATCCCATTTTAATTTTACACCATTGTGAACCTTACGCCTTTTTTACTCTCTGATCGAGGTTCTCGGCGTTGAAAAATCTTCGTAAACTAAATCACACGTGTATATGTTGATATTTAAGAGATATACAGTTAAGAAAATCAAGGGCAATGGTGATATATATGCAGATTAGACACAAAAAAAAAAACACTCAACAAATGGGTACAATTTAAGGAATGTGTTTAGTGACGGCATCAGATTCCTAATTGATGGAGAAAGGTCTGGTGGCAAGAAAAGCTGCTTCTAGGAGGTTGTCAAGTGTTTTCGCTCGACTATTCCATTCTTGGGTGGTTGGTTTGGCCCTTGTTCCTGTAACTCGAATCCTAGCCCGGTATATCCCAATTTAATTTTACACCATTGTGAACCTTACGCCTTTTTTACTCTCTGATCGAGGTTCTCGACATTGAAAAATCTTCGTAAACTAAATCACACATGTATGTGTTGATATTTAAGAGATATACAGTCAAGAAAATCAAGGGCAATGGTGATATATATGCGGATTAGACACAAAAAAAAAACACTCAACAAATGGCTACAATTTAAGGAATGTGTTTAGTGATGGCATCAGATTCCTAATTAATGGAGAAAAGCCTGGTGGTAAGAAAAGCTGCTTCTAGGAGGTTGTCAACTGTTTTCGCTCGACGATTCCATTCTTGGGTGGTTGGTTTGGCCCTTGTTCCTGTAACTCGAATCCTAGCCCGGTATATCCCATTTTAATTTTACACCATGGTGAACCATATGCCTTTTTTACTCTCTGGTCGAGGTTCTCGGCATTGAAAAATCTTCGTAAACTAAATCACACGTGTATATGTTGACATTTAAGAGATATACAGTCAAGAAAATCAAGGGCAATGGTGATATATATGCGGATTAGACACCAAAAAAAACACTTGACAAATGGCTACAATTTAAGGAATGTGTTTAGTGACGGCATCAGATTCCTAATTGATGGAGAAATGTCTGGTGGCAAGAAATTCTACTTCTAGGAGGTTGTCAAGTGTTTTCGCACGACGATTCAATTCTTGGGTGGTTGGTTTGGCCCTTGTTCCTGTAACTCCAATCCTAGCCCGGTATATCCCATTTTAATTTTACACAATTGTGAACCTTACGCCTTTTTTACTCTCTGATCGAGGTTCTCGGCATTGAAAAATCTTTGTAAACTAAATCACACGTGTATATGTTGACATTTAAGAGATATACAGTCAAGAAAATCAAGGGCAATGGTGATATATATGCGGATTAGACACCAAAAAAAACACTTGACAAATGGCTACAATTTAAGAAATGTGTTTAGTGACGGCATCAGATTCCTAATTGATGGAGAAAGGTCTGGTGGCAAGAAATTCTGCTTCTAGGAGGTTGTCAAGTGTTTTCGCTCGACGATTCAATTCTTGGGTGGTTGGTTTGGCCCTTGTTCCTGTAACTCGAATCCTAGCCCGGTATATCCCATTTTAATTTTACACCATTATGAACCTTACGCCTTTTTTACTCTCTGATCGAGGTTATCGGCATTGAAAAATCATCGTAAACTAAATCACACGTGTATATGTTGATATTTAAGAGATATACAGTCAAGAAAATCAAGGGCAATGGTGATATATATGCGGATTAGACAACAAAAAAAACACTTAACAAACGGCTACAATACAAGGAATGTGTTTAGTGACGACATCAGATTCCTAATTGATGGAGAAAGCTATGGTGGCAAGAATAGCTGCTTCTAGGAGGTTGTCAAGTGTTTTCGCTCGACGATTCCATTCTTGGGTGGTTGGTTTGGCCCTTGTTCCTGTAATTCGAATCCTAGCCCGGTATATACCATTTTAATTTTACACCATTGTGAATCTTACGCCCTTTTTACTCTCTGATCGCGGTTCTCGGCATTGAAAAAACTTTGTAAACTAAATCACACGTGTATATGTTGATATTTAAGAGATATACAGTCAAGAAAATCAAGGGCAATGGTGATATATATGCGGATTAGACACAAAAAAAAAAACACTCAACAAAAGACTACAATTTAAGAAATGTGTTTACTGACGGCATCAGATTCCTAGTTGATGGAGAAAGGTCTGGTGGCAACAAAAGTTGCTTTTAGGAGGTTGTAAAGTGTTTTCGCTCGACGATTCTATTCTTGGGTGGTTGGTTTGGCCCTTGTTCCTGTAACTCCAATCCTAGCCCGGTATATCCCATTTTAATTTTACACCATTGTGAACCTTTAGCCTTTTTTACTCTCTGATTGAGGTTCTTGGCATTGAAAAATCTTCATAAACTAAATCACACGTGTATATGTTGATATTTAAGAGATATACAGTTAAGAAAATAAAGGGCAATGGTGATATATATACGGATTAGACACCAAAAAAAAACACTCAACAAATGGCTACAATTTAAGGAATGTGTTTAGTGACGGCATCAGATTCCTAATTGATGGAGAAAGGTCTGGTGGCAAGAAAAGCTGCTTCTAGGAGGTTGTCAAGTGTTTTCGCTCGACGATTCCATTCTTGGGTGGTTGGTTTGGCCCTTGTTCCTGTAACTCGAATCCTAGCCCGGTATATCCCATTTTAATTTTACACCATTGTGAACCTTACGCCCTTTTTACTATCTGATCGAGGTTCTCGGCATTGAAAAATCTTCGTAAACGAAATCACACGTGGATTTGACATTTAAGAGATATACAGTCAAGAAAATCAAGGGCAATGGTGATATATATGCGGATTGGACACCAAAAAAAACACTCAACAAATGGCTACAATTTAAGGAATGTGTTTAGTGACGGCATCTGATTCCTAATTGATGGAGAAAGGTCTGGTGTCAAGAAAAGCTGCTTCTAGGAGGTTGTCAAGTTATTTCGCTCGACGATTCCATTCTTGGGTGGTTGGTTTGGCCCTTGTTCCTGTAACTCGAATCCTAGCCCGGTATATCCCATTTTAATTTTACACCATTGTGAACCTTACGCCTTTTTTACTCTCTGATCGAGGTTCTCGGCATTGAAAAATCTTCGTAAACTAAATCACACGTGTATATGTTGATATTTAAGAGATATACAGTCAAGAAAATCACGGGCAATGGTGATATATATGCGGATTAGACTCCAAAAAAAACACTCAACAAATGGCTACAATATAAGGAATGTGTTTAGTGACGGCATCAGATTCCTAATTGATGGAGAAAGGTCTGGTGGCAAGAATAGCTGCTTCTAGGAGATTGTCAAGTGTTTTCGCTTGACGATTCTAGTCTTGGGTGGTTGGTTTGGCCCTTGTTCCTGTAACTCGAATCCTAGCCCGGTATATCCCATTTTAATTTTACACCATTGTGAACCTTACGCCTTTTTTACTCTCTGATCGAGGTTCTCGGCGTTGAAAAATCTTCGTAAACTAAATCACACGTGTATATGTTGATATTTAAGAGATATACAGTTAAGAAAATCAAGGGCAATGGTGATATATATGCAGATTAGACACAAAAAAAAACACTCAACAAATGGGTACAATTTAAGGAATGTGTTTAGTGACGGCATCAGATTCCTAATTGATGGAGAAAGGTCTGGTGGCAAGAAAAGCTGCTTCTAGGTGGTTGTCAAGTGTTTTCGCTCGACGATTCCATTCTTGGGTGGTTGGTTTGGCCCTTGTTCCTGTAACTCGAATCCTAGCCCGGTATATCCCAATTTAATTTTACACCATTGTGAACCTTACGCCTTTTTTACTCTCTGATCGAGGTTCTCGACATTGAAAAATCTTCGTAAACTAAATCACACATGTATGTGTTGATATTTAAGAGATATGCAGTCAAGAAAATCAAGGGCAATGGTGATATATATGCGGATTAGACACAAAAAAAAAACACTCAACAAATGGCTACAATTTAAGGAATGTGTTTAGTGATGGCATCAGATTCCTAATTAATGGAGAAAAGCCTGGTGGTAAGAAAAGCTGCTTCTAGGAGGTTGTCAACTGTTTTCGCTCGACGATTCCATTCTTGGGTGGTTGGTTTGGCCCTTGTTCCTGTAACTCGAATCCTAGCCCGGTATATCCCATTTTAATTTTACACCATGGTGAACCATATGCCTTTTTTACACTCTGGTCGAGGTTCTCGGCATTGAAAAATCTTCGTAAACTAAATCACACGTGTATATGTTGACATTTAAGAGATATACAGTCAAGAAAATCAAGGGCAATGGTGATATATATGCGGATTAGACACCAAAAAAAACACTTGACAAATGGCTACAATTTAAGGAATGTGTTTAGTGACGGCATCAGATTCCTAATTGATGGAGAAAGGTCTGGTGGGAAGAAAAGCTACTTCTAGGAGGTTGTCAATTGTTTTCGCTCGACGATTCCATTCTTGGGTGGTTGGTTTGGCCCTTGTTCCTGAAACTCGAATCCTAGCCCGGTATATCCCATTTTAATTTTACACCATTGTGAACCTGACGCCTTTTTTACTCTCTGATCGAAGTTCTCGGCATTGAAAAATCTTCGTAAACTAAATCACACGTGTACATGTTGATATTTAAGAGATGTACAGTCAAGATAATCAAGGGCAATGGTGATATATATGCGGATTAGACACCAAAAAAAGAACTCAACAAATGGCTACAATTTAAGGAATGTGTTTAGTGACGGCATCAGATTCCTAATTGATGGAGAAAGGTCTGGTGGCAAGAAAAGCTTCTTCTAGGAGGTTGTCAAGTGTTTTCGCTCGACGATTCCATTCTTGGGTGGTTGGTTTGGCTTGTTCCTGTAACTCGAATCCTAGCCCGGTATATCCCATTTTAATCTTACACCATTGTGAACCTTACGCCATTTTTACTCTCTGATCGAGGTTCTCGGCGTTGAAAAATCTTCGTAAACTAAATCACACGTGTATATGTTGATATTTAAGAGATATACAATTAAGAAAATCAAGGGAAATGGTGATATTGATGCAGATTAGACACCAAAAAAAAAACACTCAACAAATGGCTACAATTTAAGGAATGTGTTTAGTGACGGCATCAGATTCCTAATTGATGGAGAAAGGTCTGGTGGCAAGAAAAGCTGCGTCTAGGAGGTTGTCAATTGTTTTCGCTCGACGATTCCATTCTTGGGTGGTTGGTTTGGCCCTTGTTCCTGTAACTCGAATCCTAGCCCGGTATATCCCATTTTAATTTTACACCATTGTGAACCTTACGCCTTTTTTACTCTCTGATAGAGGTTTTCGGCATTGAAAAATCTTCGTAAACTAAATCACAAGTGTATATGTTGACATTTAAGAGATATACAGTCAAGAAAATCAAGGGCAATGGTGATATATACGCGGATTAGACACCAAAAAAAACACTCAACAAATGGCTACAATTTAAGGAATGTGTTTAGTGACGGCATCAGGTTCCTAATTGATGGAGAAAGGTCTGGTGGCAAGAAAAGCTGCTTCTAGGAGGTTGTCAAGTGTTTTCGCTCGACGATTCCATTCTTGGGTGGTTGGTTTGGCTTGTTCCTGTAACTCGAATCCTAGCCCGGTATATCCCATTTTAATCTTACACCATTGTGAACCTTACGGCATTTTTACTCTCTGATCGAGGTTCTCGGCGTTGGAAAATCTTCATAAACTAAATCACACGTGTATATGTTGATATTTAAGAGATATACAGTTAAGAAAATCAAGGGAAATGGTGATATATATGCGGATTAGACACCAAAAAAAACAATCAACAAATGGCTACAATTTAAGGAATGTGTTTAGTGACGGCATTAGATTCCTAATTGATGGAGAAAGGTCTGGTGGCAAGAAAAGCTGCATCTAGGAGGTTGTCAATTGTTTTCGCTCGACGATTCCATTCTTGGGTGGTTGGTTTGGCCCTTGTTCCTGTCACTCGAATCCTAACCCGGTATATCCCATTTTAATTTTACACCATTGTGAACCTTACGCCTTTTTTAATCTCTGATCGAGGTTTTCGGCAATGAAAAATCTTCGTAAACTAAATCACAAGTGTATATGTTGACATTTAAGAGATAGACAGTCAAGAAAATCAAGGGCAATGGTGATATATATGCGGATTTAACACCAAAAAAAACACTCAACAAATGGCTTCAATTTAAGGAATGTGTTTAGTGACGGGATCAGATTCCTAATTGATGGAGAAACGTCTGGTGGCAAGAAAAGCTGCTTCTAGGAGGTTGTCAAGTGTTTTTACTCGACGATTCCATTCTTGGGTGGTTGGTTTGGCCCTTGTTCCTGTAACTCGAATCCTAGCCCGGTATATCCCATTTTAATTTTACACCATTGTGAACCTAACGCCTTTTTTACTCTCTGATCGAGGTTCTCGTCATTGAAAAATCTTCGTAAACTAAATCACACGGGTATATGTTGATATTTAAGAGATATACAGTCAAGAAAATCAAGGGCAATGGTGATATATATGCGGATTAGACACCAAAAAAAGAACTCAACAAATGGCTACAATTTAAGGAATGTGTTTAGTGACGGCATCAGATTCCTAATTGATGGAGAAAGGTCTGGTGGCAAGAAAAGCTGCTTCTAGGAGGTTGTCAATTGTTTTTGTTCGACGATTCCATTCTTGGGTGGTTGGTTTGGCCATTGTTCCTGTAACTCGAATCCTAGCCCGGTATATCCCATTTTAATTTTACACCAATGTGAACCAAACGCCTTTTTTACTCTCCCGATCGAGGTTCTCGTCATTGAAAAATCTTAGTAAACTAAATCACACGTGTATATGTTGATATTTAAGAGATATACAGTCAAGAAAATCAAGGGCAATGGTGATATATATGCGGATTAGACAGCAAAAAAAACACTCAACAAATGGCTACAATTTAAGGAATGTGTTTAGTGACGGCATCAGATTCCTAATTGATGGAGAAAGGTCTGGTGGCAAGAAAAGCTGCTTCAAGGAGGTTGTCAAGTGTTTTCGGTCAACGATTCCATTCTTGGGTGGTTGGTTTGGCTCTTGTTCCTGTAACTCGAATCCTAGCCCGGTATATCCCATTTTAATTTTACACCATTGTGAACCTTAGGCTTTTTTTACTCTCTGATCGAGGTTCTCGGCATTGAAAAATCTTCGTAAACTAAATCACACGTGTATATGTTGATATTTAAGAGATATACAGTCAAGAAAATCAAGGGTAATGGTGATATATATGCGGATTAGACACCAAACAAAACACTCAACAAATGGCTACAATTTCAGGAATGTGTTTAGTGACGGCATCTGATTCCTAATTGATGGAGAAAGGTCTGGTGGCAAGAAAAGCTGCTTTTAGGAGGTTGTCAAGTGTTTTCGCTCGACGATTCCATTCTTGGGTGGTTGGTTTGGCCCTTGTTCCTGTAACTCGAATCCTAGCCCGGGATATCCCATTTTAATTTTACACCATTGTGAACCTTACGCCTTTTTTAATCTCTGATCGAGGTTTTCGGCAATGAAAAATCTTCGTAAACTAAATCACAAGTGTATATGTTGACATTTAAGAGATAGACAGTCAAGAAAATCAAGGGCAATGGTGATATATATGCGGATTTAACACCAAAAAAAACACTCAACAAATGGCTACAATATAAGGAATGTGTTTAGTGACGGCATCAGATTCCTAATTGATGGAGAAAGGTCTGGTGGAAAGAATAGCTGCTTCTAGGAGGTTGTCAAGTGTTTTCGCTCGACGATTCCATTCTTGGGTGGTTGGTTTGGCCCTTGTTCCTGTAACTCGAATCCTAGCCCGGTATATCCCATTTTAATTTTACACCATTGTGAACCTAACGCCTTTTTTACTCTCTGATCGAGGTTCTCGTCATTGAAAAATCTTCGTAAACTAAATCACACGGGTATATGTTGATATTTAAGAGATATACAGTCAAGAAAATCAAGGGCAATGGTGATATATATGCGGATTAGACACCAAAAAAAGAACTCAACAAATGGCTACAATTTAAGGAATGTGTTTAGTAACGGCATCAGATTCCTAATTGATGGAGAATGGTCTGGTGGCAAGAAAAGCTGCTTCTAGGAGGTTGTCAAGAGTTTTCGGTCGACGATTCCATTCTTGGGTGGTTGGTTTGGCTCTTGTTCCTGTAACTCGAATCCTAGCCCGGTATATCCCATTTTAATTTTACACCATTGTGAACCTTACGCCTTTTTTACTCTCTGATCGAGGTTCTCGGCATTGTAAAATCTTCGTATACTAAGTCACACGTGTATATGTTGATATTTAAGAGATATACAGTAAAGAAAATCAAGGGCAATGATGATATATATGCGGATTAGACACCAAAAAAACACTCAACAAATGGCTACAATTTAAGGAATGTGTTTAGTGACGGCATCTGATTCCTAATAGATGGAGAAAGGTCTGGTGGCAAGAAAAGCTATTTCTAGGAGGTTGTCAAGTGTTTTCGCTCGACGATTCCATTCTTGGGTGGTTGGTTTGGTCCTTGTTCCTGTAACTCGAATCCTAGCCCGGTATATCCCATTTTAATTTTACACCATTGTGAACCTTACGCCTTTTTTACTCTCTGATCGAGTTTCTCGGCATTGAAAAATCTTCGTAAACTAAATCACACGTGTATATGTTGATATTTAAGAGATATACAGTCAAGAAAATCAAGGGTAATAGTGATATATATGCGGATTAGACACCAAAAAAACACTCAACAAATGTCTACAATTTAAGGAATTTGTTTAGCGAGGGCATCTGATTCCTAATTGATGGAGAAAGGTCTGGTGGCAAGAAAAGCTACTTCTAGGAGTTTGTCAAGTATTTTCGCTCGACTTCCATTCTTGGGTGGTTGGTTTGGGCCTTGTTCCTGTAACTCGAATCCTAGCCCGGTATATCCCATTTTAATTTTACACCATTGTGAACCTTACGCCTTTTTTACTCTCTGATCGAGGTTCTCGGCATTGAAAAATCTTCGTAAACTAAATCACACGTGTATATGTTGATATTTAAGAGATATACAGTCAAGAAAATCATGGCTAATGGTGATATACATGCGGATTAGACACCAAAAAAAACACTCAACAAATGGCTACAATTTAAGGAATGTGTTTAGTGACGGCATCAGATTCCTAATTGATGGAGAAAGGTCTGGTGGTGAGAAACGCTGCTTCTAGAAGGTTGTCAAGTGTTTTCGCTCGATGATTCCATTCTTGGGTGGTTGGTTTGGCCCTTGTTCCTGTAACTCGAATCCTAGCCCGGTATATCCCATTTTAATTTTGCACCATTGTGAACCTTACGCCTTTTTTACTCTCTGATCGAGGTTCTCGGCATTGTAAAATCTTCGTAAACTAAATTACACGTGTATATGTTGATATTTAAGAGATATACAGTCAAGAAAATCAAGGGTAATGGTGATATATATGCGGATTAGACACCAAAAAACCACTCAACAAATGGCTACAATTTAAGGAATGTGTTTAGTGAGGACATCTGATTCCTAATTGATGGAGAAAGGTCTGGTGGCAAGAAAAGCTACTTCTAGGAGGTTGTCAAGTGTTTTCGCTCGACGATTCCATTCTTGGGTGGTTGGTTTAGGCCTTGTTCCTGTAACTCGAATCCTAGCCCGGTATATCCCATTTTAATTTTACATCATTGTGAACCTTACGCCTTTTTTACTCTCTGATCGAGGTTCTCGGCATTGAAAATTCTTCGTAAACTAAATCACACGTGTATATGTTGATATTTAAGAGATATACAGTCAAGAAAATCAAGGCTAATGGTGATATATATGCGGATTAGACACCAAAAAAAAACACTCAACAAATGGCTACAATTTAAGGAATGTGTTTAGTGACGGCATCAGATTCGTAATTGATGGAGAAAGGTCTGGTGGTAAGAAAAGTTGCTTCTAGGAGGTTGTCAAGTGTTTTCGCTCGACGATTCGGTTGTCGGGTGGTTGGTTTGGCCCTTGTTCTTGTAACTCGAATCCTAACCCGGTATATCCCATTTTAATTTTACACCATTGTGAACCTTACGCCTTTTTTACTCTCTGATCGAGGTTCTCGGCATTGAAAAATTCTCGTAAACTAAATCACACGTGTATATGTTGATATTTAAGAGATATACAGTCAAAAAAATCAAGGGCAATGGTGATATATATGCGGATTAGACACCAAAAAAAACACTCAACAATTGGCTACAATTTAAGGAATGTGTTTAGTGACGGCATCAGATTCCTAATTGATGGAGAAAGATCTGGTGGCAAGAAAAGCTGCTTCCAGGAGGTTGTCAAGTGTTTTCGCTAGACGATTACATTCTTGGGTGGTTGGTTTGGCCATTGTTCCTGTAACTCGAATCCTTGCCCGGTATATCACATTTTAATTTTACACCATTATGAACCTTACTCCTTTTTTACTCTCTGATCGAGGTTCTCGGCATTGAAAAATCTTCGTAAACTAAATCACACGTGTATATTTTAATATTTAAGAGATATACAGTCAAGAAAATCGAGATCAATGGTGATATATATGCGGATTAGACACCAAAAAAAACACTCAACAAATGGCTACAATTTAAAGAATGTGTTTAGTGACGGCTTCAGATTCCTAATTGATGGAGAAAGGTCTGGTGGTAAAAAAAGCTGCTTCTAGGAGGTTGTCAAGTGTTTTCGCTCGACGATTCCATTCTTGGGTGGTTGGTTTGGCCCTTGTTCCTGTAACTCGAATCCTAGCCGGTATATCCCATTTTAATCTTACACCATTGTGAACCTTACGCCTATTTTACTCTCTGACCGAGGTTCTCGGCATTGAAAAATCTTTGTAAACTAAATCACACGTGTATATGTTGATATTTAAGGGATATACAGTCAATAAAATCAAGGGCAATGGTGATATATATGCGGATTAGACACCAAAAAAACACTCAACAAATGGCTACAATTGAACGAATGTGTTTACTGACGGCATCAGATTCCAAATTGATGGAGAAAGGTCTGGTGGCAAGAAAATCTGCTTCTAGGAGGTTGTCAAGTTTTTTTGCTCGACGATTCAATTCTTGGGTGGTTGGTTTGGCCCGTGTTCCTGTAACTCGAATTCGAGCCCGGTATATCCCATTTTAATTTTACACCATTATGAACCTTACGCCTTTTTTACTCTCTGATCGAGGTTATCGGCATTGAAAAATCTTCGTAAACTAAATCACACGTGTATATGTTGATATTTAAGAGATATACAGTCAAGAAAATCAAGGGCAATGGTGATATATATGTGGATTTGACACCAAAAAAAAACACTCAACAAATGGTTACAATTTAAGGAATGTGTTTAGTGACGGCATCAGATTCCTAATTGATGGAGAAAGGTCTGGTGGCAAGAAAAGCTGCTTCTAGGAGGTTGTCAAGTGTTTTTGCTCGACGATTCCATTCTTGGGTGGTTGGTTTGGCCCTTGTTCCTTAAACTCGAATCCTAGCCCGGTATATCCCATATTAGTTTTACACCATTGTGAACCTTACGCCTTTTTTACTCTCTGATCGAGGCTCTCGGCATTGAAAAATCTTCGTAAACTAAATCACACGTGTATATGTTGATATTTAAGAGATATACAGTCAAGAAAATCAAGGGCAATGGTGATATATATGCGGATTAGACACCAAAAAAAACACTCAACAAATGGCTACAATTTAAAGAATGTGTTTAGTGACGGCATCAGATTCCTAATTGATGGAGAAAGGTCTGGTGGCAAGAAAAGCTGCTTCTAGGAGGTTGTCAAGTGTTTTCGCTCGACGATTCCATTATTGGGTGGTTGGTTTGGCCCTTGTTCCTGTAACTCGAATCCTAGCCCGGTATATCCCATTTTAATCTTACACCATTGTGAACCTTACGTCTTTTTTACTATCTGATCGAGGTTCTCGGCATTGAAAAATCTTCGTAAACAAAATCACACGCGTATATGTTGACATTTAAGAGATATACAGTCAAGAAAATCAAGGGCAAGGGTGATATATATGTGGATTAGACACAAAAAAAAACACTCAACAAATGGCTATAATTTAAGGAATGTGTTTAGTGACGGCATCAGATTCCTAATTGATGGAGAAAGGTCTGGTGGCAAGAAATTCTACTTCTAGGAGGTTGTCAAGTGTTTTCGCACGACGATTCAATTCTTGGGTGGTTGGTTTGGCCCTTGTTCCTGTAACTCGAATCCTAGCCCGGTATATCCCATTTTAATTTTACACCATTGTGAACCTTACGCCTTTTTTACTCTCTGATCGAGGTTCTCGGCATTGAAAAATCTTTGTAAACTAAATCACACGTGTATATGTTGATATTTAAGAGATATACAGTCAAGAAAATCAAGGGCAATGGTGATATATATGCGGATTAGACACCAAAAAAAACTCTCAACAAATGGCTACAATTTAAGGAATGTGTTTAGTGACGGCATCAGATTCCTAATTGATGGAGAAAGGTCTGGTGGCAAGAAATTCTGCTTCTAGGAGGTTGTCAAGTGTTTTCGCTCGACGATTCAATTCTTGGGTGGTTGGTTTGGCCCTTGTTCCTTAAACTCGAATCCTAGCCCGGTATATCCCATTTTAATTTTACACCATTGTGAGGCTTACGCCTTTTTTACTCTCTGGTCGAGGTTCTCGGCCTTGAAAAATCTTCGTAAACTAAATCACACGTGTATATGTTGACATTTAAGAGATATACAGTCAAGAAAATCAAGGGTAATGGTGATATATATGCGGATTAGACACAAAAAAAACACTCAACAAATGGCTATAATTTAAGGAATGTGTTTAGTGACGGCATCAGATTCCTAATTGATGGAGAAAGGTCTGGTGGCAAGAAATTCTGCTTCTAGGAGGTTGTCAAGTGTTTTCGCTCAACGATTCCATTCTTGGGTGGTTGGTTTGGCCCTTGTTCCTGTAACTCGAATCCTAGCCCGGAATATCCCATTTTAATCTTACACCATTGTGAAGCTTACGTCTTTTTTACTCTCTAATCGAGGTTCTCGGCATTGAAAAATCTTCGTAAACTAAATCACACGCGTATATGTTGACATTTAAGAGATATACAATCTAGAAAATCAAGGGCAATGGTGATATTTATGCGGATTAGACACAAAAAAAAACAATCAACAAATGGCTATAATTTAAGGTATGTGTTTAGTGACGGCATCAGATTCCTAATTGATGGAGAAAGGTCTGGTGGCAAGAAATTCTGCTTCTAGGAGGTTGTCAAGTCTTTTCGCTCGACGATTCCATTAATGGGTGGTTGGTTTGGACCTTGTTCCTGTAACTCGAATCCTAGCCCGGTATATCCCATTTTAATTTTACACCATTGTGAACCTTACTCCTTTTTTTACTCTCTGGTCGAGGTTCTCGGCATTGAAAAATCTTCGTAAACTAAATCACACGTGTATATGTTGACATTTAAGAGATATACAGTCAAGAAAATCAAGCGCAATGGTGATATATATGCGGATTAGACACCAAAAAAAAAACTTGACAAATGGCTACAATTTAAGGAATGTGTTTAGTGATGGCATCAGATTCCTAATCGATGGAGAAAGGTCTGGTGGCAAAAAAAGCTGCTTCTCAGAGGTTGTCAACTGTTTTCGCTCGACGATTCCATTCTTGGGTGGTTGGTTTGGCCCTTGTTCCTGTAACTCGAATCCTAGCCCGGTATATCCCATTTTAATTTTACACCATTATGAACCTTACGCCTTTTTTACTCTTTGATCGAGGTTATCGGCTTTGAAAAATCTTCGTAAACTAAATCACACGTGTATATGTTGATATTTAAGAGATATACAGTCAAGAAAATCAAGGGCAATGGTGATATATATGCGGATTAGACACCAAAAAAAACACTCAACAAATGGCTACAATACAAGGAATGCGTTTAGTGACGGCATCAGATTCCTAATTGATGGAGAAAGGTCTGGTGGCAAGAATAGCTGCTTCTAGGAGGTTGTCAAGTGTTTTCGCTCGACGATTCCACTCTTGGGTGGTTGGTTTAGCCCTTGTTCTTGTAACTCGAATCCTAGCCCGGTATATCCCATTTTAATTTTACACCATTGTGAATCTTACGCCTTTTTTACTCTCTGATCGAGGTTCTCGGCATTGAAAAATCTTTGTAAACTAAATAACACGTGTATACGTTTATATTTAAGAGATATACAGTCAAGAAAATCAAGGGCAATGGTGATATATATGCGGATTAGACACCAAAAAAACTCTCAACAAATGGCTACAATTTAAGGAATGTGTTTAGTGACGGCATCAGATTCCTAATTGATGGAGAAAGGTCTGGTGGCAAGAAATTCTGCTTCTAGTAGGTTGTCAAGTGTTTTCGCTCAACGATTCAATTCTTGGGTGGTTGGTTTAGCCCTTGTTCCTGTAACTCGAATCCTAACCCGGTATATCCCATTTTAATTTTACACCATTATGAACCTTACGCCTTTTTTACACTTTGATCGAGGTTATCGGCATTGAAAAATCTTCGTAAACTAAATCACACGTGTATATGTTGATATTTAAGAGATATACAGTCAAGAAAATCAAGGGCAATGGTGATATATATGCGGATTAGACACCAAAAAAAACACTCAACAAATGGCTACAATACAAGGAATGTGTTTAGTGACGGCATCAGATTCCTAATTGATGGAGAAAGGTCTGGTGGCAAGAATAGCTGCTTCTAGGAGGTTGTCAAGTGTTTTCGCTCGACGATTCCCTTCTTGGGGGGTTGGTTTGGACCTTGTTCTTGTAACTCGAATCCTAGCCCGGTATATCCCATTTTAATTTTACACCATTGTGAACCTTACGCCTTTTTTACTCTCTGGTCGAGGTTCTCGGCATTGAAAAATCTTCGTAAACTAAATCGCACGTGTATATGTTGACATTTAAGAGATATACAGTCAAGAAAATCAAGGGCAATGGTAATATATATGCGGATTAGACACCAAAAAAAACACTTGACAAATGGCTACAATTTAAGGAATGTGTTTAGTGATGGCATCAGATTCCTAATAGATGGAGAAAGGTCTGGTGGCAAGAAAAGCTGCTTCTAGGAGGTTGTCAACTGTTTTCGCTCGACGATTCCATTCTTCGGTGATTGGTTTGGCCCTTGTTCCTTAAACTTGAATCCTAGCCCGGTATATCCCATTTTAATTTTACACCATTGTGAACCTTACGCCTTTTTTACTCTCTGGTCGAGGTTCTCGGCATTGAAAAATCTTCGTAAACTAAATCACACGTGTATATGTTGATGCTTAAGAGATATACAGTCAAGAAAATCCAGGGCAATGGTGATATATATGCGGATTAGACCCCAAAAAAAACACTCAACAAATGGCTACAATTTAAGGAATGTGTTTAGTGACGGCATCAGATTCCTAATTGATGGAGAAAGGTCTGGTGGCAAGAAAAGCTGCTTCTAGGAGGTTGTCAAGTGTTTTCGCTTGACGATTCCATTATTGGGTGGTTGGTTTGGCCCTTGTTCTTGTAACTCGAATCCTAGCCCGGTATATCCCGTTTTAATCTTACACCATTGTGAACCTTATGTCTTTTTTACTCTCTGATCGAGGTTCTCGGCACTGAAAAATCTTCGTAAACTGAATCACACGTGTATATGTTGACATTTAAGAGATATACAGTCAAGAAAATCAAGGGCAATGGTGATATATATGCGGATTAGACACAAAAAAAAAACACTCAACAAATGGCTATAATTTAAGGAATGTGTTTAGTGACGGCATCAGATTCCTAATTGATGGAGAAAGGTTTAGTGGCAAGAAATTCTGCTTCTAGGAGGTTGTCAAGTGTTTTCGCTCGACGATTCCATTCTTGGGTGGTTGGTTTGGCCCTTGTTCCTGTAACTCGAATCCTAGCCCGGTATATGCCATTTTAATTTTACACCATTGTGAACCTTACGCCTTTTTTACTCTCTGGTCGAGGTTCTCGACATTGAAAAATCTTCGTAAACTAAATCACACGTGTATATGTTGACATTTAAGAGATATACAGTCAAGAAAATCAAGGGCAATGGTGATATATATGCGGATTAGACACAAAAAAACACTCAACAAATGGCTACAATTTAAGGAATGTGTTTAGTGACGGCATCAGATTCCTAATTGATGGAGAAAGGTCTGGTGGCAAGAAAAGCTGCTTCTAGGAGGTTGTCAAATGTTTTTGCTCGACGATTCCATTCTTGGGTGGTTGGTTTGGCCCTTGTTCCTGTAACTCGAATCCTAGCCCGGTATATCCCATTTTAATTTTACACCATTGTGAACCTTACGCCTTTTTTACTCTCTGATCGAGGTTCTCGGCATTGAAAAATCTTCGTAAACTAAATCACACGTGTATATGTTGATATTTAAGAGATTTACAGTCAAGAAAATCAAGGGCAATGGTGATATATATGCGGATTAGACACCAAAAAAAACACTCAACAAATGGCTACAATTTAAGGAATGTGTTTAGTGACGGCATCAGATTCCTAATTGATGGAGAAAGGTCTGGTGGCAAGAAAAGCTGCTTCTAGGAGGTTGTCAATTGTTTTCGCTCGACAATTCCATTCTTGGGTGGTTGGTTTGGCCCTTGTTCCTGTAACTCGAATCCTAGCCCGGTATATCCCATTTTAATGTTACACCATTGTGAACCTTACGCCTTTTTTACTCTCTGATCGAGGTTCTCGGCATTGAAAAATCTTCATAAACTAAATCACACGTGTATATGTTGATATTTAAGAGATATACAGTCAAGAAAATCAAGGGCATTTGTTGGTGCACTACATCTGTCGACTTCGTCTTGTATCGAGTCTTAGTTTTATATTGTTAGATTAGGGCACGTTTTACGAGAAAACTGGAGAGAATTTGTGATTTAGAGAGTAGGTCCGCATATACGGACATAGGAGGTCCGCTTATGTGTCATGTCCGTATATGGGAACCTATTTGGTTAGGTCCGCTTATTCGTACATGTCCGTATATGGGAACCTACCTGTTCAGGTCCGCTTATACGAATATGTCCATATGTGGGGACCTACCAACTCTATAAATACCCCATAAGCGGATCTCATTTGTAACTTTTGAGAGATTCCATACCGAGGTGCTGCCGGTGTGAGATTTGTATGTAAACGTTGTAATATCAATCAGAAAAGTGATTTAAGTGAAGATCTAGCTGTTTCTACGTCAGGTACTTGTTTTCCGCACCTGTATCTGATCAAAACTCCTCTGATAGACTCGTTCGGGTCAAAACACGATCCTACAAGTGGTATCAGAGCTTCAGGAGGAGGAGTTCTATAGAGATTTGCTGGATTTCATCTAAAATTCTTACTTCTACACCTTCTTTATTCATCAGAACGAGATTTTACGGTCGGAATTCACTCAAAATTTCACAGATTGTAGATTATTGATCATTGTCAAATCCCTGAAAGTTTGACCTTAAAATTCACACTAAAAATGGTTCAAATTAACCTTCGATTAAGGTCCGTTTTTATGAACAAGGCATAGTTCCGCTTTTGTGAACATTCAGGTTCGCTTTTTCGGACACTTTTTGAGAAGATCCGCTCCAAAGGTTCCCTTATTAGACACCTGATCCGCTCATTTGACATCATAGTTCCGCTTTTGTGTCACTCCTAAGCATCTAGGTTCGCTTTTATGTCAACCCTAGAGATCTAGGTCCGCTTTTATGACCATCGAAAACACCTAGGTCCGCTCTAAATTGCATAAAGGTCTGCTTATAAGACCTTTCAAGTTCGCTCAAGAGGTTCGCTTGTAGTTACATTTAGTTGGGGTCCGCTCTTGTAGATCCGCTTATTCGAACATCAGGAGATCCGCTTATTCTAACATCAGGAGATCCGCTCCGCTTATTCGAACATCAGGAGATCCGCTTATTCGAACATTCTGGTCCGCTCATTTGAACATTCTGGTCCACTTAAACTCAGTTCACGTGTTTAATTAGGTTTATTATCATTTGAGGCCCAATCAAAGTAAACCGCATATATGTCCATTATATCGAAGCATGTGTTGAAAGATAAAGTGTGTCGGTTTTGTTCAGGAAGTGCATGTGAACAATAGAAAGTGTCAGACATTATAAATTGTTTGATTCAAGAAGTGAATTGTGAGGTCCTATGAGATTTTAAATGTATGCTTTAAAAGTCTTCGAGTTGTCAGTATACTGAAGTCGTTGAAGTGATAAAGGTCAAATTGAAGTAATTGGGTTATATAGTGTCAGTTTAGTGGGGTGTGCATAATTTGTCGGATTAAAAGTTACGGCCCAATTACAGTTTGAGGATTAAAATTCATTTAAATGTCACGGCCCATGTAGTGTGATTTTAGTTGTCAGCCCATCACACGGCCCAATCAATCACGGTTTAAGTTTGTCAGTCCATTCAAAGGTCCAGTCCACTTGAACTTTGAACCAGTTCGTTTGGAAGTCGAACAAGTTGTTTGGAAGTCCAAGTCGTGTTTTGTGAACCAGGTCGTTTGAAAAGGTCGCTTAAATTCAGTTTAGATTGCTTGAAACTGTACCAGTTCGTACGGTTTGGAGTTCACAATTGTCAAAAGTTCATCCGGTCGTTCGAAAGTCCATCAGTTCGCACGTAGTGAGTCTGGTTGTTTGAAATTGATCCGAGTCATAGCAGTTCTCACGGTTTGCCAATTTAAACCTCAGTTCGCACAGAATATTCATCAGTTCGAATGATTCAGTTCGCACAGAGTATCAGTTTGATTCAGTTGTTTTGATAAGTCTTTAAACTGATTGTGTTTTTTGTTTGTTTGTGTACGTCAGGTGATTTACGAGGTGAACCAGTTCATTTGAAAGCTTGTTTAAGAAATTCTTCATTACCGAAACATGGATTCTGAATTCTACAATGCTTTTGCTTCAACTCCAACTAATCCATCCGACATTGCTAAGAACATGAACATGGAGAATGAAACCGGAACAATGCAAAAACCCCCGAAACTTATGGGAATTGAAGATTATCATGGATGGAAGAAACGGTTTGAGAATTGGGTTCAGGCGAATCATCTAAAAGCTTGGGAGAGCATCGAAACTGAATATGAGAGGCCAAAGAATTCAGCGGGAGTCGATAAAATAATTTCAGAGTTCACGGAGCAAGAAAGAGAGAGTTACAAAGGAGAAAAAATGATGATCAATTTGTTACAACAAGCTGTTAAAGAAGATATATTTGTGTTGCTTCAACATGATGAAAACGCTTATTCTATTTGGGAAGCTCTTAAAACGAAATTCGAAGGAAGTACTGAGATGCTTCAAAGTAAAGCAGCATTGCTGAAAAAGGAGTTTGAACTATTTGCGTGCATGCCTGGTGAAACAACAAAGAGTCTTATTGAAAGATATTGTCATCTTGTACGCACCATGTCACAATTGAAGATTACAAAAACTCCAGCAGAATGGGTTGAAAAGCTTGCTGACGCGTTACCGCAAAAGGAATGGGGTACATATCTGATGATATTAAAGAATTCCGGACAGTTTAAAAGGTTATCGATTGCACAGTTTATAGAAAAGTTGGAGGCACAGGATCTAGAGCAGCAGAAAATTGCTAGAATGAATAGTTCAACTCATCAACAAGATATTAAATTGTACTATAAAGGAAATGTTCAAACTGCTGAAGCCAGTCCAAAGATACAAACTGCATTTAGTGCTGGAAATCAGTTTACACCAAGCAGTCAAGGATCAGTCAACACTAGTGGGTTCTCAACGGTAAATCCTCTAAGTGTTCAAAGTGCATCTGCTAGAAATGGGCATTCGATTCAGTGTAATGTAGCTTTACATCTTCAAAATGGTCAAAATTATTCTGAAGAAGTTGTAAAGCATCATATGGGATTATTGGTCACTGCATTAGAGTCTTATGAAGGGTTGATTGCCGAAAGAATTGGCAATCCAATGCTCACAAAAGAAGATTATGATCAGATTGATGCAGAGGAGCTGGAACTAATGGATATTAAATGGGCCTTAGCGAGCGTTTTGAGGAGAGCAGAAAAATTTAGATTGGTTACAGGAAGAACTGATTTCTTGGATGCAAATCTTTCTAATCTTGGATTTGATAAATCTAAAGTTGTTTGTTTTCGTTGCAGGGAGAAAGGCCATTTTAAAAGGGAGTGCAAAAATCAGGATCCGAGAGGAGCAAAGGAGTCTGCTGGGAAAGATGATTATTATCGGAAGACCATTTATCAGCAAATTACTCACCAACCGCATCAACAAAAGGAACCTCAAACGGCACATGGAAGAATGATCGAAGATGCAAACGAAAAGGTTTACTATGGCATCATGGATCAAGACGACGAGAAAGTAGCTGATGGTTTTAGTTGGGACAAGTACATTCCAGCTGATCCTAATGTTAAAGCTTTTATTGCTCAGATTGTTCAAAAGCCAGAGTTGATAAAGGAATGGATGGCTGTGATGTCAGATGATGAGGAGAGTCAAGATGGAAAATCTGTTTCTTCTGAAAGCAGTGATAGTGATGAAGAGATGGAACAGATAAATTTGGGAAAAACTCATTTATCTTCTAACACTTTTGAATTTTATTTTGCAGAAAAATTGAAGAAACTGAAAGAAAGGAAAGCTGCAAAAGATTTAAAAGAAGTCAAAGTGATTGAAAAGATTGTGGAAGTTGAAAAGATAGTTGAAGTTGAGAAGATCGTTGAAGTCACAAAACCTTGTTTTACATGTTTAGAGTCTTGTAAACAATGTATAGAGAAAGATGAGAGGTTTAGTGAGTTAGAAAAGTTGAAAGAAAAGTTGTAGTTTGATGTTAAAAATTTGAAACAGTTATATGATGTATTGAACAGAACTGTGAATAGTCTGGAAAAGACTAACTCTAAAAGAGAGAAAACTTTGAAGATGTTGAATGCTACTATGATGACAAAGCAGAAAGAAATCAACTTGTACATAGAAGAATGTGCAAAGTGGAAGAAAGAGTTGGATAGTGAAGCAACTGAGAACGAAAGAATCAGAAGATTGCTGCAAAGTTACAAAGGTTGTGACTACATAATTGATAGAATTTATCCAACAGTTGAAGGATTTGGAGCGTTTAAAGGTGAAGAAACAAAGCCAAAGAAGAAAAAGGATACTGGTAAGAAACAGGGTGTCTGTTATAATAAGTGTCCGCCTCCAATTTGGGAAGGGTACTCGTCTAGAAAACCTAACGAGGAAGAACTAAAAATGGCAGTCAATATAAAATTGGAGTCCGAGATAACCGATGTTTTACCTGACAATATTGACGTCACATTCACAGCGTCCGACACAGATCATGAGTCAGAACTGATAAAAAGAGTGGTTGATCAGGTGTTGGATAAGGATGAGGAGTCAGAGTCAAAATCTGAGTCCGAAAGTTCGTGTCAGTCAGTCGGGAGTTCGAGTTCGTCCGAAAAGAGTTCAAAGTC
Organism: Helianthus tuberosus; assembly: GCA_030545235.1. Classification (NCBI taxonomy): domain Eukaryota; kingdom Viridiplantae; phylum Streptophyta; class Magnoliopsida; order Asterales; family Asteraceae; genus Helianthus; species Helianthus tuberosus. The sequence goes on from CM060383.1 coordinate 183,512,149, forward strand.
GTCAGGAAAACGGGTGTATAGTAAAGAATTTTTGTTGTCAAAATCTAATTTGAATGACGAAACATCTGAAGTTACATATACTTTGAATGGTTCTGACAAATTATATTTTGATAAAGAATTTCCAATAAGAAGTGTTCGTTTTGACATGATCAAAAAGGTTTTCAAAATGACAGAAATTAATATTTCTGAAATAAAAGGTTTAAATCTTACTGGAAAACCTAAGAAATACACTTCAAGAGTTCAACAACGGCTGAACAAGAAAAAGAATTACGGTTCTGGTTATGGTTTTCAAAAGAAACCAAACCGTAACGGTAATTACAAAAAGAAAGGATTAGGTTTTATTCCACCTAAAAAATATAAAAATGAAAAATATGTTCGAGATTATAAATCAAAAATGACATATATTGCAGGAACTAGCCATGAAGAAGAAGCAAAGAGCTCATTCTGGAAACAGTCAAACCAGGAGTTTCTTGATGAAAAGATGAAGAATGGAGCTTATCAAAGGAAAGAAACAAGAATCTGTTTCCGATGCAATGAAGCTGGTCACATTGCATGGAACTGTCCAAAAGCGACAAACACAAAACAGGGAGTTTCTGGAAAACTGAAAGAAGTTGTTGTTGATAAAACCGAACCACCAACTGAAAAATTTAAAGTTTTCAAAAATTCAATATTTGAAGTTGGTGAATGTTCGAAGAGATTTTACAAACGAAGTGTGAAACTTGACAACCAAAAATGGGTTGTTAAGAAATCAGAAGTAAAATCTGGCGATGAATCTGATTCCACAAAATCAGAGGAGCCACAGTTTGATGAGAGTGATGAAAACTCAGTTCCTTCAATGGATGATGAGAACTTTCCACCATTGAAGACTGAAAATTTTAAAAGGAAAACTGGAAAGTCTGAAATCTCAAATCAGGGTTATTCTGAAAAGGATAACTTTGATGTTGAGAAAGCGTTTAATGGAAAAATTAAGAAGATTTTCGAAACGATGGTCGATGGGAAGGTTAAAGGGGTTAAGGAGTTTTATGCTAAAAAGAAAGCAACTTACACTCCAACTGCTTCTGAATTGAAAACACCCAAGGCTGGTCAGGCTTGGGTGGACATTTTCTTTGCTTGAAAAACCTGACTTGCCGGAGATCCCAAGTTTGTTATCGTGGACCAGGAATCGGCATCTTTCATGTTTAATAAAGTTGTTTTGAAAATGCTTGAAATTGTTAAATTTTACAGATTGTGAATTGTCGGAGCTTCCAGGTTGGTAAGTGTGAAGCAGGAATCGGCATCTTGATTGGTAAAATGGTTTGTGTAGATGGTTTATTCCTACATATGTTTTAAATGTTGGATATTCTTACAAGTGGTAAGAGGTTGCTTAATTGCAAACAGTGAATCAAGGACATTAAGTTGTACTTGATTTACTACAGTTGATAAAACAGACAAGATGATGAACCATATCCCCGTACTTAAACAAGTGGTAAACTTACAAGTGGTAAAAACAAACTCATTTTCCGGGAAAATCATTTTGATTAAAACAAACTTAAGTGTTTTGAGATCTAAATGAGAAAATGGTTTGTGATAGGGGGAGTTCTGATTGTTTATGCATAGTGAATGGCGATTTGATGCGATTCGATGTCAGTTGTCAAGTTTTTGTACAGTTCATGTTATGTTTCAAGTGGGTCAAGAGTCTAGTAGTTTTCAAATTTCCTAAAATGTGTTTGCATTTTAGGGGGAGTAGAAGTTTTCAGAAAATCCAAAAACATTTGAAAATTTGAAAAAGACAAAAACATGATAAATTCAAAAATGAGTTTTTGTGTCAAAGAAGAGGAAATGATAGTACATCAGTAGACAGTCACAGTATGCTAAAGAAATGTAATGTTTAAATAGCGTTAAACAGTCTCACTGATGATATGCCGATAGGTTTTTACACATTTAGTAAGCTTTTTCGGGATATAAACTAAATTTCAAACTTGCTTATTTCGTGGGGAACACTACTTGGATATATAGGTAACCCCTGAAATCTCGTTTGAAAGGTCCCTCTTTCTGAGATACTAGGTCTTTATGCTCAGTGATATCTGGGGTATTATCCCGGGACTTCTGATTTTGCGGAAGCAACGGCCTAGTCCCCGGAGAATACTTTTCGCATGCTTGAAACATAGCGCAGCCCTCAGCAAATTGATGAAACAATAAAATTGATAGTCATTGCTGTTGTAATACAAAAGATCCTCTAAAGGGGACCCACCAAAAGTCGAAGCCGTCATCTCTCTGCGTATCGAAAGATCGACCTGAGCTCTCACGGCCCTCGCAATTTAACCCCTTACAGATATCATCTGTTGTATACTCACCTATAAGACTGAATATTGGGATCTGGATACGGGAGTATATTCAAGAGGTGGGACACATGAATGAGTTTAAGTTCTTAAAACACCTAACTCCTATCCTGAATCAGTTGAAATTTGTGTGAGAATTTAAGTGGATCAGTATATCGGCAATCTAAGTGAATTGTTTAATTCTTAATGTGTAACTAAGCTCAACGGTACTTGTGACTTGTCAAAAACTGATATGATCCTCTTACACAAAACTCACAAAAATATTGTCTGTAAATATTTCTTTACTGCATTTCTTTACATTCAAAAATCCAAAAAGATTTTGAATGTGTTTTAGCATAAACTTTTGAAAAAGTCAAAAAGATTTTCGACAACTGATGTTGGAAAGCTGATTGTCAAAATTCCAAGTGCTAAACATGATGACATTGTTGTGAGGGGGAGTGTGTTTTAAAATGTCAAAATGTATTTTCTAAATCATCAAGTGGTTCATCTTGAGTTTGTGATCTGAGGGAGAGTGATTGTTGTTGCTTATGTTTATGAGAGGGAGTCATCTAATTATATCAGAATGTTGGTGCATTTAAATTGTTAAATTTAGAAATTCATTTCTGGGTTAAGAATGTGCAGGAATAGTCAAGTTTCGATTCTGAAAATGAATTGCTGTGAAAGTCAGACAAAGATCTTGAAGCAGATGTTGCTGAAGAACAAAGGAATGCCAGCAAATCGTTAGGGGGAGTCTGAAGATTTTCAAAGTCAAGAGGAGAATATTGAAAAAGATAGAGAGAGAAATCCCAGAGACTGATCAAGACTGAAGAAGTAAAGACACAGCATTGTCGTGACTCGATAGTCGACTCGTCAACATCTGAGGGGGAGTCTGTTGGTGCACTACATCTGTCGACTTCGTCTTGTATCGAGTCTTAGTTTTATATTGTTAGATTAGGGCACGTTTTACGAGAAAACTGGAGAGAATTTGTGATTTAGATAGAAGGTCCGCATATACGGACATAGGAGGTCCGCTTATGTGTCATGTCCGTATATGGGAACATATTTGGTTAGGTTCGCTTATTCGTACATGTCCGTATATGGGAACCTACCTGTTCAGGTCCGCTTATACGAACATGTCCATATGTGGGGACCTACCAACTCTATAAATACCCCATAAGCGGATCTCATTTGTAACTTTTGAGAGATACCATACCAAGGTGCTGCCGGTGTGAGATTTGTATGTAAACGTTGTAATATCAATCAGAAAAGTGATTTAAGTGAAGATCTAGCTGTTTCTACGTCAGGTACTTGTTTTCCGCACCTGTATCTGATCAAAACTCCTCTGATAGACTCGTTCGGGTCAAAACACGATCCTACAGCAATGGTGATATATATGCGGATTAGACACCAAAAAAAACACTCTACAATTGGCTACAATTTAAGGAATGTGTTTAGTGACGGCATCAGATTCCTAATTGATGGAGAAAGGTCTGGTGGTAAGAAAAGCTGCTTCTAGGAGGTTGTCAAGTGTTTTCGTTCGACGATTCCATTCTTGGGTGGTTGGTTTGGCCCTTGTTCCTGTAACTCGAATCCTAGCCCGGTATATCCCATTTTAATTTTACACCATTGTGAACCTTACGCCCTTTTTACTCTCTAATCGAGGTTCTCGGCATTGAAAAATCTTCGTAAACTAAATCACATGTGTATATGATGATATTTAAGAGATATACAGTCAAGAAAATCAAGGGCAATGGTGATATATATGCGGATTAGACAGACAAAAAACACTCAACAAATGGCTACAATTTAAGGAATGTGTTTAGTGACGGCATCAGATTCCTAATTGATGGAGAAAGGTCTGGTGGTAAGAAAAGCTGCTTCTAGGAGGTTGTCAAGTGTTTTCGCTCGACGATTCCATTCTTGGGTGGTTGGTTTGACCCTTGTTCCGGTAACTCGAATCCTAGCCCGATATATCCCATTTTAATTTTACACCATTGTGAACCTTATGCCTTTTTTACTCTCTGATCGAGCTTCTCGGCATTGAAAAATCTTCGTAAACTAAATCACACGTGTATATGTTGATATTTAAGAGATATATAGTCAAGAAAATCAAGGGCAATGGTGATATATATATATATATATATATATGCGGATTAGACACAAAAAAAACACTCAACAAATGGCTACAATTTAAGGAATGTGTTTAGTGACGGCATCAGATTCCAAATTGATGGAGACAGGTCTGGTGGCAAGAAAAGCAGCTTCTATGAGGTTGTCAAGTGTTTTCGCTCGACGATTCCTTTCTTGAGTGGTTGGTTTGGCCCTTGTTCCTGTAACTCGAATCCTAGCCCGGTATATCCCATTTTAATTTTACACCATTGTGAACCTTAAGCCTTTTTTACTCTCTGATCGAGGTTCTCGGCATTGAAAAATCTTCGTAAACTAAATCACATGTGTATATGTTGACATTTAAGAGATATACAGTCAAGAAAATCAAGGGCAATGGTGATATATATGCGGATTAGACTCCAAAAAAAACACTCAACAAATGGCTACAATTTAAGGAATGTGTTTAGTGACGGCATCAGATTCCTAATTTATGGAGAAAGGTCTGGTGGCAAGAAAAGCTGCCTCTAGGAGGTTGTCAAGTGTTTTCGCTCAACGATTCCATTCTTGGGTGGTTGGTTTGGCCCTTTTTCCTGTAACTCGAATCCAGGCCCGGTATATCCCATTTTAATTTTACACCATTGTGATCCTTATGCCTTTTTACTCTCTGATCGAGGTTCTCGAGATTGAAAAATCTTCGTAAACTAAATCACACGTGTATATGTTGATATTTAAGAGATATACAGTCAAGAAAATCAAGGGCAATGGTGACATATATGTGGATAAGACACCAAAAAAAAACACTCAACAAATGGTTACAATTTAAGGAATGTGTTTAGTGACGGCATCAGATTCCTAATTGATGGAGAAAGGTCTGGTGGTAAGAAAAGCTGCTTCTAGGAGGTTGTCAAGTGTTATCACTCGACGATTCCATTCTTGGGTGGTTGGTTTGGCCCTTGTTCCTGTAAATCGAATCCTAGCCCGGTATATCCCTTTTTAATCTTACACCATTGTGAACCTTACACCTTTTTAATCTCTGATCGAGGTTCTCAGCATTGAAAAATCTTCGTAAACTAAATTACACGTGTATATGTTGATATTTAAGAGATATACTGTCAAGAAAATCAAGGGCAATGGTGATATATGTGCGGATTGGACACCAAAAAAAGCACTCAACAAATGGCTACAATTTAAGGAATGTGTTTGGTGACGGCATCAGATTCCTAATTGATGGAGAAAGGTCTGGTGGCAAGAAAAGCTGCTTCTAGGAGGTCGTCAAGTGTTTTCGCTCGACGATTCCATTCTTGGGTGGTTGGTTTGGCCCTTGTTCCTGTAACTCGAATCCTAGCCCGGTATATCCCATTTTAATTTTACACCATTGTGAACCTTACGCCTTTTTTACTCTCTAATTGAGGTTCTCGGCATTGAAAAATCTTTGTAAACTAAATAACACGTGTATATGTTGATATTTAAGAGATATACAGTCAAGAAAGTCAAGGGCAATGGTGATATATATGCGGATTAGACACTAAAAAAACACTCAACAAATGGCTACAATTTAAGGAATGTGTTTAGTGACGGCATCAGATTCCTAATTGATGGAGAAAGGTCTGGTGGCAAGAAAAGCTGCTTCTAGGAGGTTGTCAAGTGTTTTCGCTCGACGATTCCATTCTTGGGTGGTTGGTTTGGCCCTTTTTCTTGTAACTCGAATCCTAGCCCGGTATATCCCATTTTAATCTTACACCATTGTGAACCTTACGCCTTTTTTACTCTCTGATCGTGGTTCTCGGCATTGAAAAATCTTCGTAAACTACATCACACGTGTATATGTTGACATTTAAGAGATATACAGTCAAGAAAATCAAGGGCAATGGTGATATATATGCGGATTAGACACCAAAAAAAACACTCAACAAATGGCTACAATTTAAGGAATGTGTTTAGTGACGGCATCAGATTCCTAATTGATGGAGAAAGGTCTGTTGGTAAGAAAAGCTGCTTCTAGGAGGTTGTCAAGTGTTTTCGCTCGACGATTCCATTCTTGGATGGTTGGTTTGGCCCTTGTTCCTGTAACTCAAATCCTAGCCCGGTATATCCCATTTTAATTTTACACCATTGTGAACCTTACGCCTTTTATACTCTCTGATCGAGGTTTCGGCATTGAAAAATCATCGTAAACTAAATCACACGTGTATATGTTGATATTTAAGAGATATACAGTCAAGAAAATCAAGGGCAATGGTGATATATATGCGGATTAGACACCAAAAAAACACTCAACAAATAGCTACAATTTAAGGAATGTGTTTAGTGATGGCATCAGATTCCTAATTGATGGAGAAAGGTCTGGTTGTAAGAAAAGCTGCTTCTAGGAGGTTGTCAAGTGTTTTCGCTCGACGATTCCATTCCTGGGTGGTTGGTTTGGCCCTTGTTCATGTAACTTGAATCCTAGCCCGGTATAACGCATTTTAATTTTACACCATTGTGAACCTTACGCCTTTTTTACTCTCTAATCGACGTTCTCAGCATTGAAAAATCTTCGTAAACAAAATCACACATGTATATGTTGATATTTAAGAGATATACAATCAAGAAAATCAAAGGAATGGTGATATAAATGCGGATTAGACACCAAAAAAAACACTCAACAAATGGCTACAATTTAAGGAATGTGTTTAGTGACGGCATCAGATTCTTAATTGATGGAGAAAGGTCTGGTGGCAAGAAAACCTGATTCTAGGATGTTGTCAAATGTTTTTGCTCGACGATTCCATTCTTGGGTGGTTGGTTTGGCCCTTGTTCCTGTAACTCGAATCCTAGCCCGGTATACCCCATTTTAATTTTACACCATTGTGAACCTTACGCCATTTTTACTCTCTGATCGAGGTTCTCGGCATTGAAAAATCTTTGTAAACTAAATCACACGTGTGTATGTTGACATTTAAGAGATATACAGTCAAGAAAATCAAGGGAAATGGTGATATATATGCGGATTAGACACCAAAAAAACACTCAACAAATGGCTACAAGTTAAGGAATGTGTTTAGTGACGGCATCAGATTCCTAATTGATGGAGAAAGGTCTAGTGGTAAGAAAAGCTGCTTCTAGGAGGTTGTCAAGTGTTTTCGCTCGACGATTCCATTCTTCGGTGGTTGGTTTGGCCCTTTTTCCTGTAACTCGAATCCTAGCCCGGTATATCCCATTTTAATTTTACACCATTGTGAACCTTACGTCTTTTTTACTCTCTGATCCAGGTTCTCGGCATTGAAAAATCTTCGTAAACTAAATCACACATGTATATGTTGATATTTAAGAGATATACAGCCAAGAAAATCAAGGGAAATGGTGGTATATATAAGGATTAGACACCAAAAAAACACTCAACAAATGGCTACAATTTAAGGAATGTGTTTAGTGACGACATCAGATTCCTAATTGATGGAGAAAGGTCTGGTTGTAAGAAAAGCTGCTTCTAGGAGGTTGTCAAGTGTTTTCGCTCGACGATTCCATTCCTGGGTGGTTGGTTTGGCCCTTGTTCCTGTAACTTGAATCCTAGCCCGGTATATCGCATTTTAATTTTACACCATTGTGAACCTTACGCCTTTTTTACTCTCTAATCGACGTTCTCAGCATTGAAATATCTTCGTAAACAAAATCACACATGTATATGTTGATATTTAAGAGATATACAATCAAGAAAATCAAAGGAATGGTGATATAAATGCGGATTAGACACCAAAAAAAACACTCAACAAATGGCTACAATTTAAGGAATGTGTTTAGTGACGGCATCAGATTCCTAATTGATGGAGAAAGGTCTGGTGGCAAGAAAACCTGCTTCTAGGAGGTTATCAAATGTTTTTGCTCGACGATTCCATTCTTGGGTGGTTGGTTTGGCCCTTGTTCCTGTAACTCGAATCATAGCCCGGTATACCCCATTTTAATTTTACACCATTGTGAACCTTACGCCATTTTTACTCTCTGATCGAGGTTCTCGGCATTGAAAAATCTTTGTAAACTAAATCACACGTGTATATGTTGACATTTAAGAGATATACAGTCAAGAAAATCAAGGGAAATGGTGATATATATGCGGATTAGACACCAAAAAAACACTCAACAAATGGCTACAATTTAAGGAATGTGTTTAGTGACGGCATCAGATTCCTAATTGATGCAGAAAGGTCTAGTGGTAAGAAAAGCTGCTTCTAGGAGGTTGTCAAGTGTTTTCGCTCGACGATTCCATTCTTGGGTGGTTGGTTTGGCCCTTTTTCCTGTAACTCGAATCCTAGCCCGGTATATCCCATTTTAATTTTACACCATTGTGAACCTTACGTCTTTTTTACTCTCTGATCCAGGTTCTCGGCATTGAAAAATCTTCGTAAACTAAATCACACATGTATATGTTGATATTTAAGAGATATACAGCCAAGAAAATCAAGGGCAATGGTGATATATATGCGGATTAGACAAACAAAAAACACTCAACAAATGGCTACAATTTAAGGAATGTGTTTAGTGACGGCTTCAGATTCCTAATTGATGGAGAAAGGTCTGGTAGCAAGAAAAGCTGCTTCTAGGAGGTCGTCAAGTGTTTTCGCTCGAAGATTCCATTCTTGGGTGGTTGGTTTGGCCCTTGTTCCTGTAACTCGAATCCTAGCCCGGTATATCCCATTTTAATTTTACACCATTGTGAACCTTACGCCTTTTTTACTCTCTAATTGAGGTTCTCGGCATTGAAAAATCTTCGTAAACTAAATAACACGTGTATATGTTGATATTTAAGAGATATACAGTCAAGAAAGTCAAGGGCAATGGTGATATATATGCGGATTAGACACTAAAAAAAACACTCAACAAATGGCTACAATTTAAGTAATGTGTTTAGTGACGACATCAGATTCATAATTGATGGAGAAAGGTCTGGTGGCAAGAAAAGCTGCTTCTAGGAGGTTGTCAAGTGTTTTCGCTCGACGATTCCATTTTTGGGTGGTTGGTTTGGCCCTTTTTCTTGAAACTCGAATCCTAGCCCGGTATATCCCATTTTAATCTTACACCATTGTGAACCGTACGCCTTTTTTTCTCTCTGATCGTGGTTCTCGGCATTGAAAAATCTTCGTAAACTACATCACACATGTATATGTTGACATTTAAGAGATATACAGTCAAAAAATCAAGGGCAATGGTGATATATATGCGGATTAGACACCAAAAAAAAACACTCTACAAATGGCTACAATTTAAGGAATGTGTTTAGTGACGGCATCAGATTCCTAATTGATGGAGAAAGGTCTGTTCGCAAGAAAAGCTGCTTCTAGGAGGTTGTCAAGTGTTTTCGCTCGACGATTCCATTCTTGGATGGTTGGTTTGGCCCTTGTTCCTGTAACTCAAATCCTAGCCCGGTATATCCCATTTTTAATTTTACACCATTGTGAACCTTATGCCTTTTATACTCTCTAATCGAGGTTTCGGCATTGAAAAATCTTCGTAAACTAAATCACACGTGTATATGTTGATATTTAAGAGATATGCAGTCAAGAAAATCAAGGGCAATGGTGATATATATGCGGATTAGACACCAAGAAAACACTCAACAAATAGCTACAATTTAAGGAATGTGTTTAGTGACGGCATCAGATTCCAAATTGATGGAGAAAGGTCTGGTTGTAAGAAAAGCTGCTTCTAGGAGGTTGTCAAGTGTTTTCGCTCGACGATTCCATTCCTGGGTGGTTGGTTTGGCCCTTGTTCCTGTAACTTGAATCCTAGCCCGGTATATCCCATTTTAATTTTACACCATTGTGAACCTTACGCCTTTTTTACTCTCTAATCGACGTTCTCAGCATTAAAAAATCTTCGTAAACAAAATCACACATGTATGTGTTGATATTTAAGAGATATACAATCAAGAAAATCAAAGGAATGGTGATATAAATGCGGATTAGACACCAAAAAAAACACTCAACAAATGGCTACAATTTAAGGAATGTGTTTAGTGACGGCATTAGATTCCTAATTGATGGAGAAAGGTCTGGTGGCAAGAAAACCTGCTTCGAAGAGGTTGTCAAATGTTTTTGCTCGATGATTCCATTCTTGGGTGGTTGGTTTGGCCCTTGTTCCTGTAACTCGAATCCTAGCCCGGTATACCCCATTTTAATTTTACACCATTGTGAACCTTACGCTATTTTTACTCTCTGATCGAGGTTCTCGGCATTGAAAAATCTTTGTAAACTAAATCACACGTGTATATGTTGAGATTTAAGAGATATACAGTCAAGAAAATCAAGGGAAATGGTGATATATATGCGGATTAGACACCAAAAAAAACACTCAACAAATGGCTACAATTTAAGGAATGTGTTTAGTGACGGCATCAGATTCCTAATTGATGGAGAATGGTCTGGTGGTAAGAAAAGCTGCTTCTAGGAGGTTGTCAAGTGTTTTCGCTCGACGATTCCATTCTTGGGTGGTTGGTTTGGCCCTTTTTCCTGTAACTCGAATCCTAGCCAGGTATATCCCATTTTAATTTTACACCATTGTGAACCTTACGTCTTTTTTACTCTCTAATCGAGGTTCTCGGCATTGAAAAATCTTCGTAAACTAAATCACACGTGTATATGTTGATATTTAAGAGATATACAGCCAAGAAAATCAAGGGCAATGGTGATATATATGCGGATTAGACAAACAAAAAACACTCAACAAATTGCTACAATTTAAGGAATGTGTTTAGTGACGGCATCAGATTCCTAATTGATGGAGAAAGGTCTGGTGGTAAGAAAAGCTGCTTCTAGGAGGTTGTCAAGTGTTTTCGCTCGACGATTCCATTCTTGGGTGGTTGGTTTGGCCCTTGTTCCTATAACTCGAATCCTAGCCCGGTATATCCCATTTTAATTTTACACCATTGTGAACCTTACGCCTTTTTTACTCTCCAATTGAGGTTCTCGGCATTGAAAAATCTTCGTAAACTAAATAACACGTGTATATGTTGATATTTAAGAGATATACAGTCAAGAAAGTCAAGGGCAATGGTGATATATATGCGGATTAGACACTAAAAAAAACACTCAACAAATGGCTACAATTTAAGGAATGTGTTTAGTGACGACATCAGATTCATAATTGATGGAGAAAGGTCTGGTGGCAAGAAAAGCTGCTTCTAGGAGGTTGTCAAGTGTTTTCGCTCGACGATTCCATTCTTGGGTGGTTGGTTTGGCCCTTTTTCTTGAAACTCGAATCCTAGCCCGGTATATCCCATTTTAATCTTACACCATTGTGAACCGTACGCCTTTTTTACTCTCTGATCGTGGTTCTCGGCATTGAAAAATCTTCGTAAACTACATCACACATGTATATGTTGACATTTAAGATATATACAGTCAAAAAATCAAGGGCAATGGTGATATATATGCGGATTAGACACAAAAAAAAAACACTCTACAAATGGCTACAATTTAAGGAATGTGTTTAGTGACGGCATCAGATTCCTAATTGATGGAGAAAGGTCTGTTCGCGAGAAAAGCTGCTTCTAGGAGGTTGTCAAGTGTTTTCGCTCGACGATTCCATTCTTGGATGGTTGGTTTGGCCCTTGTTCCTGTAACTCAAATCCTAGCCCGGTATATCCCATTTTTAATTTTACACCATTGTGAACCTTACGCCTTTTATACTCTCGAATCGAGGTTTCGGCATTGAAAAATCTTCGTAAACTAAATCACACGTGTATATGTTGATATTTAAGAGATATACATTCAAGAAAATCAAGGGAAATGGTGATATAAATGCGGATTAGACACCAAAAAAAACACTCAACAAATGGCTACAATTTAAGGAATGTGTTTAGTGACGGCATTAGATTCCTAATTGATGGAGAAAGGTCTGGTGGCAAGAAAACCTGCTTCTAGGAGGTTGTCAAATGTTTTTGCTCGATGATTCCATTCTTGGGTGGTTGGTTTGGCCCTTGTTCCTGTAACTCGAATCCTAGCCCGGTATACCCCATTTTAATTTTACACCATTGTGAACCTTACGCTATTTTTACTCTCTGATCGAGGTTCTCGGCATTGAAAAATCTTTGTAAACTAAATCACACGTGTATATGTTGACATTTAAGAGATATACAGTCAAGAAAATCAAGGGAAATGGTGATATATATGCGGATTAGACACCAAAAAAAACACTCAACAAATGGCTACAATTTAAGGAATGTGTTTAGTGACGGCATCAGATTCCTAATTGATGGAGAATGGTCTGGTGGTAAGAAAAGCAGCTTCTAGGAGGTTGTCAAGTGTTTTCGCTCGACGATTCCATTCTTGGGTGGTTGGTTTGGCCCTTTTTCCTGTAACTCGAATCCTAGCCCGGTATATCCCATTTTAAATTTACACCATTGTGAACCTTACGTCTTTTTTACTCTCTGATCGAGGTTCTCGGCATTGAAAAATCTTCGTAAACTAAATCACACGTGTATATGTTGATATTTAAGAGATATACAGCCAAGAAAATCAAGGGCAATGGTGATATATATGCGGATTAGACAAACAAAAAACACTCAACAAATTGCTACAATTTAAGGAATGTGTTTAGTGACGGCATCAGATTCCTAATTGATGGAGAAAGGTCTGGTGGTAAGAAAAGCTGCTTCTAGGAGGTTGTCAAGTGTTTTCGCTCGACGATTCCATTCTTGGGTGGTTGGTTTGGCCGTTGTTCCGGTAACTCGAATCCTATCCCGGTATATCCCATTTTAATTTTACACCATTGTGAACCTTACGCCTTTTTTACTCTCAGATCGAGGTTCTCGGCATTGAAAAATCTTCGTAAACTAAATCACACGTGTATATGTTGATATTTAAGAGATATATAGTCAAGAAAATCAAGGGCAATGGTGATATATATGCGGATTAGTCACCAAAAAAAAACACTCAACAAATGGCTACAATTTAAGGAATGTGTTTAGTGACGGCATCAGATTCCTAATTGATGGAGAAAGATCTGGTGGTAAGAAAAGCTGCTTCCATTCTTGGGTGGTTGGTTTGGCCCTTGTTCTTGTAACTCGAATCCTAGCCCGGTATATCCCATTTTAATGTTACACCATTGTGAACCTCACGCTTTTTTTACTCTCTGATCGAGGTTCTCGGCATTGAAAAATCTTCGTAAACTAAATCACACGTGTATATGTTGACATTTAAGAGATATAAAGTCAAGAAAATCAAGGGCAATGGTGATATATATGCGGATTAGACACCAAAAAAAACACTCAACAAATGGCTACAATTTAAGGAATGTGTTTAGTGACGGCATCAGATTCCTAATTGATGGAGAAAGGTCTGGTGGCAAGAAAAGCTGCTTCTAGGAGGTTGTCAAATGTTTTCGCTCGACGATTCCATTCTTGGGTGGTTGTTTGGCCCTTGTTCCTGTAACTCGAATTCTAGCCCGGTATATCCCATTTTAATTTTACACCATTGTGAACCTAACGCCTTTTTTACTCTCTGATCGAGGTTCTCGGCATTGAAAAATCTTCGTAAACTAAATCACACGTGTATATGTTGATATTTAAGAGATTTACTGTCCAGAAAATCAAGGGAAATGGTGATATATATGCGGATTAGACACCAAAAAAAACACTCAACAAATGGCTACAATTTAAGGAATGTGTTTAGTGACGGCATCAGATTCCTAATTGATGGAGAAAGGTCTGGTGGCAAGAAAAGCTGCTTCTAGGAGGTTGTCAAATGTTTTCGCTTGACGATTCCATTCTTGGGTGGTTGGTTTGGCCCTTCTTCCTGTAACTCGAATCCTAGCCCGGTATATCCCATTTTAATTTTACACCATTGTGAACTTTACACCTTTTTTACTCTCAGATCGAGGTTCTCGGCATTGAAAAATCTTCGTAAACTAAATCACACGTGTATATGTTGATATTTAAGAGATATATAGTCAAGAAAATCAAGGGCAATGGTGATATATATGCGGATTAGACAACAAAAAAAAAACACTCAACAAATGGCTACAATTTAAGGAATGTGTTTAGTGACGGCATCAGATTCCTAATTGATGGAGAAAGGTCTGGTGGTAAGAAAAGCTGCTTCTAGGAGGTTGTCAATTGTTTTCGCTCGACGATTCCATTCTTGGTGGTTGGTTTGGCCCTTGTTCCTGTAACTCGAATCCTAGCCCGATATATCCATTTTAATGTTACACCATTGTGAACCTTACGCCTTTTTTACTCTCTGATCGAGGTTCTCGGCAATGAAAAATCTTCATAAACTTAATCACACGTGTATATGTTGATATTTAAGAGATATAAAGTCAAGAAAATCAAGGGTAATGGTGATATATATGCGGATTAGACACCAAAAAAAACACTCAACAATTGGCTACAATTTAAGGAATATATTTAGTGACGGCATCAGATTCCTAATTGATGGAGAAAGTTCTGGTGGTAAGAAAAGCTGCTTCTAGGAGGTTGTCAAGTGTTTTCGCTCGATGATTCCATTCTTGGGTGGTTGGTTTGGCCCTTGTTCCTGTAACTCGAATCCTAGCCCGGTATATCCCATTTTAATTTTACACCATTGTGAACCTTACGCCTTTTTTACTCTCTGATCGACGTTCTCGGCATTGAAAAATCTTCGAAAACTAAATCACACGTGTATATATGTTGATATTTAAGATATATACAGTCAAGAAAATCAAGGACAATGGTGATATATATGCGGATTAGACACAAAAAAAAACACTCAACAAATGGCTACAATTTAAGGAATGTGTTTAGTGACGGCATCAGATTCCTAATTGATGGAGAAAGTTCTGGTGGTAAGAAAAGCTGCTTCTAGGAGGTTGTCAAGTGTTTTCGCTCGACGATTCCATTCTTGTGTAGTTGGTTTGGCCCTTGTTCCTGTAACTCGAATCCTAGCCCGGTATATCCCATTTTAATTTTACACCGTTGTGAACCTTACGCCTTTTTTACTCTCTGATCGAGGTTCTCGGCATTGAAAAATATTCGTATACTAAATCACACGTGTATATGCTGACATTTAAGAGATATACATTCAAGAAAATCAAGGGCAATGGTGATATATATGCGGATTAGACACCAAAAAAACACTCAACAAATGGCTACAATTTAAGGAATGTGTTTAGTGACGGTATCAGTTTCCTAATTGATGGAGAAAGGTCTGGTGGCAAGAAAAGTTGCTTCTAGGAGGTTCTCAAGTGTTTTCACTCGACGATTCCATTCTTGGGTGGTTGGTTTGGCCCTAGTTCCTGTAACTCGAATCCTAGTCCGGTATATCCCATTTTAATTTTACACCATTGTAAACCTTACGCCTTTTTTACTCTCTGATCGAGGTTCTCGACATTGAAAAATCTTCGTAAACTAAATCACACGTGTATATGTTGATATTTAAGAGATATATAGTCAAGAAAATCAAGGGCAGTGGTGATATATATGCGGATTAGACACAAAAGAAACACTCAACAAATGGCTACAATTTAAGGACTGTGTTTAGTGACGGCATCAGATTCCTAATTGATGGAGAAAGGTCTGGTGGTAAGAAAAGCTGCTTCTAGGAGGTTGTCAATTGTTTTCGCTCGATGATTCCATTCTTGGCTGGTTGGTTTGGCCCTTGTTCCTGTAACTCGAATCCTAGCCCGGTATATCCCATTTTAATTTTACACCATTGTGAACCTTACGCCTTTTTTACTCTCTGATCAAGGTTCTCGGCATTGAAAAATCTTTATAAACTAAATCACACGTGTATATGTTGATATTTAAGAGATATACAGTCAAGAAAATCAAGGGCAATGGGGATAAATATGCGGATTAGACACCAAAAAAAACACTCAACAAATGGCTACAATTTAAGGAATGTGTTTAGTGACGGCATCAGATTCCTAATTGATGGAGAAAGGTCTGGTGGCAAGAAAAGCTGCTTCTAGGAGGTTGTCAAATGTTTTCGCTCAACGATTCCATTCTTGGGCGGTTGGTTTGGCCCTTGTTCCTGTAACTCGACTCCTAGCCCGGTATATCCCATTTTAATCTTACACCATTGTGAACCTTACGCCTTTTTTACTCTCTGATCGAGGTTCTTGGCATTGAAAAATCTTCGTAAACTACAGCACACGTGTATATGTTGACATTTAAGAGATATACAGTCAAGAAAATCAAGGGCAATGGTGATATATATGCGGATTAGACACCAAAAAAAAAACACTCAACAAATGGCTACAATTTAAGGAATGTGTTTAGTGACGGCATCAGATTCCTAATTGATGGAGAAAGGTCTGTTGGCAAGAAAAGCTGCTTCTAGGAGGTTGTCAAGTGTTTTCGCTCGACGATTCCATTCTTGGGTGGTTGGTTTGGCCCTTGTTCCTGTAACTCGAATCCTAACCCGGTATATCCCATTTTAATCTTACACCATTGTGAACCTTATGCCTTTTTTACTCTCTGATCGAGGTTCTCGGCATTGAAAAATCTTCGTAAACTACATCACACGTGTATATGTTGATATTTAAGAGATATACAGTAAGAAAATCAAGGGCAATGGTGATATATATGCGGATTAGACACCAAAAAAAACACTCAACAAATGGCTACAATTTAAGGAATTTGTTTAGTGACGGCATCAGATTCCTAATTGACGGAGAAAGGTCTGTTGGCAAGAAAAGCTGCTTCTAGGAGGTTGTCAAGTGTTTTCGCTCGACGATTCCATTCTTGGGTGGTTTCTTTGGCCCTTGTTCCTGTAACTCGAATCCTAGCCCGGTATATCCCATTTTAATTTTACACCATTGTGAACCTTACGCGTTTTTTACTCTCTGATCGAGGTTTCGGCATTGAAAAATCTTCGTAAACTAAATCACACGTGTATACGTTGATATCTAAGAGATATACAGTCAAGAAAATCAAGGGCAATGGTGATATATACGCGGATTAGACACCAAAAAAACACTCAACAAATGGCTACAATTTAAGGAATGTGTTTAGTGACGGCATCAGATTCCTAATTGATGGAGAAAGGTCTGGTAGTAAGAAAAGCTGCTTCTAGGAGGTTGTCAAATGTTTTCGCTCGACGATTCCATTCCTGAGTGCTTTGTTTGGCCCTTGTTCCTGTAACTTGAATCCTAGCCCGGTATATCGCATTTTAATTTTACACCATTGTGAACCTTACGCCTTTTTTACTCTCTGATCAAGGTTCTCGGCATTGAAAAATCTTTGTAAACTAAATCACACGTGTATATGTTGATATTTAAGAGATATACAGTCAAGAAAATCAAGGGCAATGGGGATAAATATGCGGATTAGACACCAAAAAAAACACTCAACAAATGGCTACAATTTAAGGAATGTGTTTAGTGACGGCATCAAATTCCTAATTGATGGAGAAAGGTCTGGTGGCAAGAAAAGCTGCTTCTAGGAGGTTGTCAAATGTTTTCGCTCAACGATTCCATTCTTGGGCGGTTGGTTTGGCCCTTGTTCCTGTAACTCGACTCCTAGCCCGGTATATCCCACTTTAATTTTACACCATTGTAAACCTTACGCCTTTTTTACTCTCTGATCGAGGTTCTCGACATTGAAAAATCTTCGTAAACTAAATCACACGTGTATATGTTGATATTTAAGAGATATATAGTCAAGAAAATCAAGGGCAATGGTGATATATATGCGGATTAGACACAAAAGAAACACTCAACAAATGGCTACAATTTAAGGACTGTGTTTAGTGACGGCATCAGATTCCTAATTGATGGAGAAAGGTCTGGTGGTAAGAAAAGCTGCTTCTAGGAGGTTGTCAATTGTTTTCGCTCGATGATTCCATTCTTGGCTGGTTGGTTTGGCCCTTGTTCCTGTTACTCGAATCCTAGCCCGGTATATCCCATTTTAATTTTACACCATTGTGAACCTTACGCCTTTTTTACTCTCTGATCAAGGTTCTCGGCATTGAAAAATCTTTGTAAACTTAATCACACGTGTATATGTTGATATTTAAGAGATATACAGTCAAGAAAATCAATGGCAATGGGGATAAATATGCGGATTAGACACCAAAAAAAACACTCAACAAATGGCTACAATTTAAGGAATGTGTTTAGTGACGGCATCAGATTCCTAATTGATGGAGAAAGGTCTGGTGGCAAGAAAAGCTGCTTCTAGGAGGTTGTCAAATGTTTTCGCTCAACGATTCCATTCTTGGGCGGTTGGTTTGGCCCTTGTTCCTGTAACTCGACTCCTAGCCCGGTATATCCCATTTTAATCTTACACCATTGTGAACCTTACGCCTTTTTTACTCTCTGATCGAGGTTCTTGGCATTGAAAAATCTTCGTAAACTACATCACACGTGTATATGTTGACATTTAAGAGATATACAGTCAAGAAAATCAAGGGCAATGGTGATATATATGCGGATTAGACACCAAAAAAAAAAACACTCAACAAATGGCTACAATTTAAGGAATGTGTTTAGTGACGGCATCAGATTCCTAATTGATGGAGAAAGGTCTGTTGGCAAGAAAAGCTGCTTCTAGGAGGTTGTCAAGTGTTTTCGCTCGACGATTCCATTCTTGGGTGGTTGGTTTGGCCCTTGTTCCTGTAACTCGAATCCTAGCCCGGTATATCCCATTTTAATCTTACACCATTGTGAACCTTATGCCTTTTTTACTCTCTGATCGAGGTTCTCGACATTGAAAAATCTTCGTAAACTACATCACACGTGTATATGTTGATATTTAAGAGATATACAGTAAGAAAATCAAGGGCAATGGTGATATATATGCGGATTAGACACCAAAAAAAACACTCAACAAATGGCTACAATTTAAGGAATTTGTTTAGTGACGGCATCAGATTCCTAATTGACGGAGAAAGGTCTGTTGGCAAGAAAAGCTGCTTCTAGGAGGTTGTCAAGTGTTTTCGCTCGACGATTCCATTCTTGGGTGGTTTGTTTGGCCCTTGTTCCTGTAACTCGAATCCTAGCCCGGTATATCCCATTTTAATTTTACACCATTGTGAACCATACGCGTTTTTTACTCTCTGATCGAGGTTTCGGCATTGAAAAATCTTCGTAAACTAAATCACACGTGTATACGTTGATATCTAAGAGATATACAGTCAAGAAAATCAAGGGCAATGGTGATATATATGCGGATTAGACACCAAAAAAACACTCAACAAATGGCTACAATTTAAGGAATGTGTTTAGTGACGGCATCAGATTCCTAATTGATGGAGAAAGGTCTGGTAGTAAGAAAAGCTGCTTCTAGGAGGTTGTCAAATGTTTTAGCTCGACGATTCCATTCCTGAGTGCTTTGTTTGGCCCTTGTTCCTGTAACTTGAATCCGAGCCCGGTATATCGCATTTTAATTTTACACCATTGTGAACCTTACGCCTTTTTTACTCTCTGATCGAGGTTCTCAGCATTGAAAAATCCTCGTAAACAAAATCACACATGTATATGTTGATATTTAAGAGATATACAATCAAGAAAATCAAGGGCAATGGTGATATATATGCGGATTAGACACCAAATAAAAAAACACTCAACAAATGGCTACAATTTAAGGAATGTGTTTTGTGACGGCATCAGATTCCTAATTGATGGAGAAAGGTCTGGTGGCAAGAAAAGCTGCTTCTAGGAGGTTGTCAAATGTTTTCGCTCGACGATTCCATTCTTTGGTGGTTGGTTTAACCCTTGTTCCTGTAACTCGAATCCTAGACCGGTATATCCCATTTTAATTTTACACCATTGTGAACCTTACGCCTTTTTTACTCTCTGATCGAGGTTCTCGGCATTGAAAAATCTTCGTAAACTAAATCATACGTGTATATGTTGACATTTAAGAGATATACAGTCAAGAAAATCAAGGGCAATGGTGATATATATGCGGAATAGACAACAAAAAAAAAACACTCAACAAATGGCTACAATTTAAGGAATGTGTTTAATGACGGCATCAGATTCCTAATTGATGGAGAAAGTTCTGGTGGCAAGAAAAGCTGCTTCTAGGAGGGTGTCAAGTGTTTTCGCTCGACGATTCCATTCATGGGTGGTTGGTTTGGCCCTTGTTCCTGTAACTCGAATTCTAGCCCGGTATATCCCATTTTAATTTTACACCATTGTGAACCTTACGCCTTTTTTACTCTCTGATCGAGGTTCTCAGCATTGAAAAATCTTCGTAAACTAAATCACACATGTATATGTTGATATTTAAGGGATATATAGTCAAGAAAATCAAGGGCAATGGTGATATATATGCGGATTAGACACAAAAAAACACTCAACAAATGGCTACAATTTAAGGAATCTGTTTAGTGACGGCATCAGATTCCTAATTGATGGAGAAAGGTCTGGTGGTAAGAAAAGCTGGTTCTAGGAGGTTGTCAATTGTTTTCGCTCGACGATTCTCTTGTTGGGTGGTTGGTTTGGCCCTTGTTCCTGTAACTCAAATCCTAGCCCGGTATATCACATTTTAATTTTACACCATTGTGAACCTTTTTTTTACTCTCTGATCGAGGTTCTCGGCATTGGAAAATCTTTGTAAACTAAATCACACGTGTATTTGTTGATATTTAAGAGATATACAATCAAGAAAATCAAGGGCAATGGTGATATATATGCGGATTAGACACCAAAAAAAAACACTCAACAAATGGCTACAATTTAAGGAATGTGTTTAGTGACGGCATCAGATTCCTAATTGATGGAGAAAGGTCTGGTGGCAAGAAAAGCTGCTACTAGGAGGTTGTCAAATGTTTTCGCTCAACGATTCCATTCTCAGGTGGTTGGTTTGGCCTTTGTTCCTGTAACTCGACTCCTAGCCCGGTATATCCCATTTTAATCTTACACCATTGTGAACCTTACGCCTTTTTTACTCTCTGATCGAGGTTCTCGGCATTGAAAAATCTTCCTAAACTACATCACACGTGTATATGTTGATATTTAAGAGATATACAGTCAAGAAAATCAAGGGCAATGGTGATATATATGCGGATTAGACACCAAAAAAAACACTCAACAAATGGCTACAATTTAAGGAATGTGTTTAGTGACGGCACCAGATTCCTAATTGACGGAGAAAGGTCTGTTGGCAAGAAAAGCTGCTTCTAGGAGGTTGTCAAGTGTTTTCGCTCGATGATTCCATTCTTGGGTGGTTTGTTTGGCCCTTGTTCCTGTAACTCGAATCCTAGCCCAGTATATCCCATTTTAATTTTACACCATTGTGAACCTTACGCCTTTTTTACTCTCTGATCGAGGTTTCGGCATTGAAAATTATTCGTAAACTAAATCACACGTGTATATGTTGATATCTAAGAGATATACAGTCAAGAAAATCAAAGGCAATGGTGATATATATGCGGATTAGACACCAAAAAAACACTCAACAAATGGCTACAATTTAAGGAATGTGTTTAGTAACGGCATCAGATTCCTAATTGATGGAGAAAGGTCTGGTAGTAAGACAAGCTGCTTCTAGGAGGTTGTCAAGTGTTTTCGCTCGACGATTCCATTCCTGGGTGGTTGGTTTGGCCCTTGTTCCTGTAACTTGAATCCTAGCCCGGTATATCGCATTTTTATTTTACACCATTGTGAACCTTACGCCTTTTTTACTCTCTGATCGAGGTTCTCAGCATTGAAAAATCCTCATAAACAAAATCACACATGTATATGTTGATATTTAAGAGATATACAATCAAGAAAATCAAGGGCAATGGTGATATATATGCGGATTAGACACCAAATAAAAAAACACTCAACAAATGGCTACAATTTAAGGAATTTGTTTAGTGACGGCATCAGATTCCTAATTGATAGAAAAAGGTCTGGTGGCAAGAAAAGCTGCTTCTAGGAGGTTGTCAAATGTTTTCGCTCGACGATTCCATTCTTGGGTGGTTGGTTTTGTGACAACTCGAATTTCCGACGTTCTTTATTCGCATTTAATGCACGTTGACTTTGACTATATGGTTGTGTTATGATAAAACCTAGTGTGTTTGCATGGTTATGTGTGATTGTATATCATGTGTACTGTTTGTAGAACTTAAACTGTTAAGAACCCGACGAAACACAAGGCTGTTTCGCCATAACCCATTCCGACGAAACAGGCTGTTTCGCCATGAACACTCCGACGAAACAGAAGTCTGTTTCGCCGGCCCAGTAATTCACGAAGCCCAGTTTGGGCCCATAACGTAAACTCGCATACTACTACGTGAATCAACCTATTGTTTCACACTTTTGAACACTCTGAAACCCTAGAACACTCTCTCTTCTGTGCGACGGCAACAACCATTGTTCACCATCATCCCTAGCTCTCGAATCCTTGTTTCTTCATCTTGAATCGGTTAGTGTGTGTTTGTTAATCGATTCCATGTTTCTGTTATATCACGATTCTTGCTTGTGTATATGATTGATGTGTGTTACTGCTGTGATAAGAGTATGATCATGATGTTATAGATTTTGATATGTATGATGTAGTAGGATTTTTATAAAATGCTATGCGAAACTTAATATGATCGGATACTCGGTTCTGGATGTTGTTATTATAATCTGATTCTGAATGCAAGTTAGCATCTTGATAGGGTTTGATGATGTGATGTTGTAATCGATATGTTGTATACATAAGCTAGGGTTCATGCTAGATGTTAAAACACCGTGATGCTTGTGTTAGAATTATGTGATAATGAATCTTGTGAATGAATGATTCTGCATGATCGATGTTATTGATGTCGGCTGCTAACATGATTAGGGTTTCTGTGTATTTCGTAACTGCTGTAACTGTGTCTACGAATCAGACATTCGACGAAACAGGAATCTCGGCGAAACAGAAAGTGTTTCGCCAAGAGTCGTCGACGAATTAGAATCCTGTTTCGCCAAGCAAAGCCACGACGAAACAGAACATGTTTCGTCACTATATATGTTTCGTCACTATATATGATTCGCCACTATGTGTGTTTCGCCAACTCACTTGTTTCGCCAACTTATGTGTTTCGCCATATATGTGTTTCGCCGAGCTGTGCTGTAACTTGAGTTAATTCTGTTAAGTGTTAACTGAAATATTTAACGGCTGTTATATGTTAAATATGACTTGTATGATTGTGATTACGTGTTACATGCTTATACATGAACAACTGAAACACAAACTGATTATGTATACGTGCATACCTTAGGACGTGATTGATTATTTGCGAGCACTTACATACCTAGCATACCGAGCAAACCAAGGTGAGTTCACACAAGCCAAGGCATGGGGTTCCCAGGGGGGAATGGGGATTTGATGATTACTGTACATACATAGATGACAGAACCTACTGCTAGACTAGTAACACTTATTGAACGATCTTCGCACACCTGCCAAGGACATTGGCCGCGATATTATGACTGACTTCGCACACCTGCCAAGGACATTGGCCGCGAACTAAATTTACAACATCTTCGCACACCTGCCAAGGACATTGGCCGCGAACTAAATTTACAACATCTTCGTACACCTGCCAAGGACATTGGCCGCGATACAAACAAACCTAGTCTAGAATACTTGGGGAATAACATTCCCCAACATCTTCGCACACCTGCCTGGAGGGCCGCGATGGGAAATAATACAATACTTTGTAACGAACGAACATACTACTACTCACACTATACTATTACTGAACTGTTAACTGTGAACTCGCTCAACTAGTTGTTGACTCTCTCTTACATGCCTTGCAGGACCTTAGGTACATATGGAGCTTGCACAGGAAGGAGCAGGTCGTTGTGGGATACGGATCGTAGACGATATTTGAACTTATAACTTATTTTGGGTTTTCATTATTATGCTTCCGCTACTTAAACAATGTTTGGTTATGAACATCAGTCATGTCAAGATGAATTACCTTTTCCTACTTTTACACTTAAATACTATGTTTGATATGATTGATGGCTTGATCCTGGTCAGTCACGCCTCCAAGCGGTGATACTCCGCGGGTGGATTTTGGGGGTGTGACAGATTGGTATCAGAGCCATTGGTTATAGAGAACTTGGTTTTAATAAAGGGAAAACGATTTTTGTTAAAACCAGACTATAACCAGAACAGTGCTCTCAACGATCCACAACGACGCTTCGCTCCACGTGCAAGGCTCAACACCATAGGTATTACTATTCATGTTACATTACCTACATGCTAGAACTACATAGAACTATGCTCGTGGTATGCCTAGAGTACAGAACCCACTATATGCTATTACTTGAGAACACTTGTGTGCTTACTCTCTTCTGTCATCGCACGATTCGCGAACCTATCTCACTTACGTTATCTTTACTATGAAGATCATGTCTGGACGTATCAACATGACTCAGGACCAGTTGACGGCCCTCATTAACGAACGAGTTACTGCGGCAGTTGCAGCCGCACAAGCAGGAGGTATACCCTGCAGTTACAACTCACACTAGGATCCTTAGATCCTACATTCCTAAATCAACTCTCGTGTTTAAACTTGTCCTAATTCTTATACACAACAGGTCAAGCACCTGTTTGCACTTTTAAGACTTTCATGGACTGTCGTCCATCCACTTTCAGCGGCACTGAAGGAGCCGTAGGTCTCCTGCACTGGTTTGAAAAGATAGAGTCTGTGTTTGAGATGTGTGAATGCCCTGAGGCACGCAGGGTGAAGTATGCTACCGGTACCCTCGAGGGTTTAGCCCTCACATGGTGGAAAGCTCAGGTCCAAATACTGGGGTTGGTTGCTGCTAACGCCACCCCATGGAACAATTTCAAAGAGATGATCAAGGAAGAATACTGCAGTCGAGATGATATTCATAAGCTGGAAGTTGAGTTTTTCAACCTCAAGATGACGGGGTCTGAGATTGAAGCGTATACCAAAAGATCGAATGAGCTTGCGTTACTGTGTCCTACTCTGGTGGACAAACGTATCGAACTTTATCTTAAGGGTCTGGTGCCAGAGATCCAAAGTCATGTGACTTCAGCAAATCATGCCACTTGCCAGCAGGTTGTTCAGTTGGCTCACCGTCTCACTGATCAGGCGGTGGAGCAAAACAGGTTGCCTAAACGCATCAGCGCTACTGCTACCGCTACCACTTCGGTTACTCCTGCTACTCCCAGCGACAATAAGAGGAAATGGGAGGGGGATTCTAGCAAAGGTTCAGCTACTGTTCAGTCTCAAGCTCAGCAACGTAAGACAAATGACTACCAGAGTCCGAATCAGCAGTCATCAGGTGGTCAAGGGCAGAGTGGATATCGGGGAATTCACCCATGGTGTAGAAGGTGCAACAAACACCACAGCGGAAGATGTCGCAGGGAACAGTGTCAAAGATGTTTTAAGGCGGGTCACGAGGCTAAAGATTGCAGGAGTTCACGACCTGCGAACCGAAACCAACAACAACAGCCACAAGATCTATAGAATCAGCAGCAACAGCAGGGTAACAAGGGATGTTATCAGTGTGGTGCTGGAGGTCACTTCAAGAGACACTGCCCACGGTTGAACCAGAACCAGAATCAGAACCACAATAAAAGAAACAGGAACAAAAATGGAGGCAACAACGAGGGTAATAACGACGGCAATGGTGCCAGGGGTCGAGTGTTCGTGATTGGTCAGGGTGATACTAGGAATGACCCCAGCGTTACGATGGTTCCAACATCGTCATTGGTATGGATTGGTAATCCCAACAACAAGCAGAGATCCTATGCAAGGAGAAGATCATTCACATTCCTCGTTCTGGTAAAGAACCTCTCGAAGTCCAAGGCGACAAGAGTGGTGTCGTGAGTGGCATCATAATCCTTCTTGAAGGCTCAGAAGTGTTTACGAAAGGGGCACACAGCTGTTTTAGCACTCGTTACTGATACATCGAAGAAAGAGAAAAAGATTGAAGATATTCCTGTAGTACGTGACTTTCCTCAAGTGTTCCCTGAGGAATTACCTGGGTTACCGCCTCATCGCCAGGTCGAGTTTCAGATCGAGCTAGCTCCTGGAGCAGCACCCATAGCTCGAGCGCCTTATCGTTTGGCTCCAACTGAATTGGAAGAACTGTCAAAGCAGCTACAAGAACTCTTGGAAAAGGGTTTTATACGTCCTAGCTCTTCGCCCTGGGGAGCTCCAGTGTTATTCGTAAAGAAGAAAGACGGTACGTTCAGGATGTGTATAGACTACCGTGAACTCAACAAGGTGACGATCAAGAATCGTTATCCTCTTCCGCGCATAGATGATTTATTCGATCAGCTGCAAGGGTCGAGCTACTACTCCAAAATAGACTTAAGGTCAGGATATCATCAGCTGAGAGTCCGGGATGAGGACGTCTCTAAAACAGCATTTAGAACTCGCTACGGCCACTACGAGTTTATGGTCATGCCATTCGGGCTAACGAACGCGCCTGCCGTATTTATGGATCTTATGAACAGGGTGTGCAAACCCTATCTCGACAAGTTCGTCATTGTTTTCATCGACGACATCCTGATTTATTCAAAAAGTCAGGAGGAACACGAGCAGCACTTACGGCTTATTTTGGAACTTCTACGAACGAAACAGCTATACGCTAAGTTTTCTAAATGTGACTTCTGGCTTCGTGAAGTCCACTTCTTAGGCCACGTGGTAAACAGAGATGGGATCCATGTCGATCCATCCAAGGTAGATTCAATCAAGAATTGGCCTGCGCCTCGTACACCAACAGAAATACGCCAATTCTTAGGTTTGGCGGGTTATTACAGACGTTTCATCAAAGACTTCTCAAAAATTGCTCAGCCGTTTACACTACTGACACAGAAAGGTGTTGTTTACCGTTGGGGTAATGCACAGGAAACAGCGTTCCAACACTTAAAGGATAGACTCTGTAGCGCACCTATCCTCTCACTGCCTGAAGGCACGGACGATTTTGTAGTCTACTGCGACGCATCTATCCAAGGTCTTGGATGTGTATTGATGCAAATGGATAAAGTTATTGCTTATGCTTCGCGCCAACTTAAGATTCACGAACGGAATTACACGACACACGACCTAGAGCTGGGAGCGGTTGTTTTTGCACTTAAGATATGGCGACACTATTTGTATGGCACCAAGTGCGCAATCTACACTGATCACAGAAGCCTCGAACATATATTCAAACAGAAGGAACTGAATATGCGACAGCGACGATGGGTTGAACTGTTAAATGACTACGAATGCTCAATCAGGTACCACCCAGGCAAAGCCAATGTTGTGGCTGACGCCCTCAGTCGAAAAGACACTGCACCTAAGCGCGTACGAGCTCTACAACTCACTATACAGTCTAGTCTTCCTTCCCAGATAAGAAATGCTCAGGTAGAAGCATTGAAACCAGAAAACGTCAGGGCAGAAGCCTTACGCGGCTCAAGGCAACGCTTAGAACAGAAGGAAGATGGTGCTTATTACGTAACAGGACGCATCTGGGTTCCACTCTATGGTAATTTACGCGAGCTGGTAATGGATGAAGCTCACAAGTCTCGCTACTCGGTACACCCTGGTTCGGATAAAATGTACCACGATATTAAGACTACATACTGGTGGCCTAGCATGAAGGCCCACATAGCCACATACGTTAGCAAATGCTTGACTTGTGCGAGAGTCAAGGCAGAATATCAGAAACCGTCAGGACCACTCCAACAACCTGAGATACCACAATGGAAATGGGAGCAAATTTCCATGGATTTTGTTACTGGCTTACCTAGATCTCAGCGCGGAAATGATACTATTTGGGTGATCGTGGATCGACTCACAAAGTCTGCTCACTTCTTAGCAATCAAAGAAACAGACAAGTTCTCTACCTTGGCAGACATTTACTTAAAAGAAGTGGTCTCGAGGCACGGAGTGCCCACCTCCATCATCTCTGATCGTGACGCACGTTTTACTTCAGAACTGTGGCAAGCAATGCATAAATCTTTTGGCTCTCGTTTAGACATGAGCACAGCTTATCACCGTCAGACAGATGGGCAGTCTGAGCGCACTATTCAAACTCTAGAAGACATGCTTCGGGCGTGCGTAATTGACTTTGGCAATGGTTGGGAGAAACATCTGCCACTCGTGGAATTTTCATACAATAACAGCTACCACACCAGCATTAAGGCTGCACCATTCGAGGCATTGTACGGGCGTAAATGCCGGTCACCTCTCTGTTGGGCAGAGGTGGGAGATAGTCAAATCACAGGTCCAGAAATGGTAGTCGATACTACAGAAAAGATTGCACAAATACGACAACGCATGGCGGCAGCACGCGACCGTCAGAAAGCATACGCTGATTTAGACAGGAAACTACTCGAATTCCAGGTTGGGGATCGAGCGCTACTTAAAGTTTCACCCTGGAAGGGTGTGGTTCGTTTTGGCAAACGCGGTAAACTAAATCCACGATATGTTGGACCTTTCGAGGTTATTGAGAAAATAGGCAAAGTGGCCTACAGATTGAACTTACCACCTGAACTCAGTGCAGTTCACAACGTCTTTCACGTGTCGAATCTGAAGAAGTGTACGTCAGATGAGACCCACATAGTTCCCTTAAAGGAACTCACTATCGACGAGCGGTTGCACTTCGTCGAGGAACCTGTGGAAATCACGGACCGGGATGTTAAGGTCCTCAAGAACACGAGAATCCCTCTTGTACGAGTTCGTTGGAACTCCCGCCGCGGCCCAGAGTTTACCTGGGAGCGTGAAGATCAAATGGAACTTAAATATCCCCAGTTATTCGGAAACCAAGCAACTACTACTGAGGCTGAAGCTACCAATGCTGAATTTCGGGACGAAATTCCAAATCAACGGGGGGATAATGTGACACCCCAAGAAAACCAGTAATCTTCGCAAACCTGCTCGAGGAGCCGCGATACGACACAGGTAAACAACGTCACACTACTAGCTTCCTCAGTAACTGCATGCTATATTTCGGGACGAAATTTCTTTCAAGTTGGGGATAATGTGACAACTCGAATTTCCGACGTTCTTTATTCGCATTTAATGCACGTTGACTTTGACTATATGGTTGTGTTATGATAAAACCTAGTGTGTTTGCATGGTTATGTGTGATTGTATATCATGTGTACTGTTTGTAGAACTTAAACTGTTAAGAACCCGACGAAACACAAGGCTGTTTCGCCATAACCCATTCCGACGAAACAGGCTGTTTCGCCATGAACACTCCGACGAAACAGAAGTCTGTTTCGCCGGCCCAGTAATTCACGAAGCCCAGTTTGGGCCCAGAACGTAAACTCGCATACTACTACGTGAATCAACCTATTGTTTCACACTTTTGAACACTCTGAAACCCTAGAACACTCTCTCTTCTGTGCGACGGAAACAACCATTGTTCACCATCATCCCTAGCTCTCGAATCCTTGTTTCTTCATCTTGAATCGGTTAGTGTGTGTTTGTTAATCGATTCCATGTTTCTGTTATATCACGATTCTTGCTTGTGTATATGATTGATGTTTGTTACTGCTGTGATAAGAGTATGATCATGATGTTATAGATTTTGATATGTATGATGTAGTAGGATTTTTATAAAATGCTATGCGAAACTTAATATGATCGGATACTCGGTTCTGGATGTTGTTATTATAATCTGATTCTGAATGCAAGTTAGCATCTTGATAGGGTTTGATGATGTGATGTTGTAATCGATATGTTGTATACATAAGCTAGGGTTCATGCTAGATGTTAAAACACCGTGATGCTTGTGTTAGAATTATGTGATAATGAATCTTGTGAATGAATGATTCTGCATGATCGATGTTATTGATGTCGGCTGCTAACATGATTAGGGTTTCTGTGTATTTCGTAACTGCTGTAACTGTGTCTACGAATCAGACATTCGACGAAACAGGAATCTCGGCGAAACAGAAAGTGTTTCGCCAAGAGTCGTCGACGAATTAGAATCCTGTTTCGCCAAGCAAAGCCACGACGAAACAGAACATGTTTCGTCACTATATATGTTTCGTCACTATATATGATTCGCCACTATGTGTGTTTCGCCAACTCACTTGTTTCGCCAACTTATGTGTTTCGCCATATATGTGTTTCGCCGAGCTGTGCTGTAACTTGAGTTAATTCTGTTAAGTGTTAACTGAAATATTTAACGGCTGTTATATGTTAAATATGACTTGTATGATTGTGATTACGTGTTACATGCTTATACATGAACAACTGAAACACAAACTGATTATGTATACGTGCATACCTTAGGACGTGATTGATTATTTGCGAGCACTTACATACCTAGCATACCGAGCAAACCAAGGTGAGTTCACACAAGCCAAGGCATGGGGTTCCCAGGGGGGAATGGGGATTTGATGATTACTGTACATACATAGATGACAGAACCTACTGCTAGACTAGTAACACTTATTGAACGATCTTCGCACACCTGCCAAGGACATTGGCCGCGATATTATGACTGACTTCGCACACCTGCCAAGGACATTGGCCGCGAACTAAATTTACAACATCTTCGCACACCTGCCAAGGACATTGGCCGCGAACTAAATTTACAACATCTTCGCACACCTGCCAAGGACATTGGCCGCGATACAAACAAACCTAGTCTAGAATACTTGGGGAATAACATTCCCCAACATCTTCGCACACCTACCTGGAGGGCCGCGATGGGAAATAATACAATACTTTGTAACGAACGAACATACTACTACTCACACTATACTATTACTGAACTGTTAACTGTGAACTCGCTCAACTAGTTGTTGACTCTCTCTTACATGCCTTGCAGGACCTTAGGTACATATGGAGCTTGCACAGGAAGGAGCAGGTCGTTGTGGGATACGGATCGTAGACGATATTTGAACTTATAACTTATTTTGGGTTTTCATTATTATGCTTCCGCTACTTAAACAATGTTTGGTTATGAACATCAGTCATGTCAAGATGAATTACCTTTTCCTACTTTTACACTTAAATACTATGTTTGATATGATTGATGGCTTGATCCTGGTCAGTCACGCCTCCAAGCGGTGATACTCCGCGGGTGGATTTTGGGGGTGTGACAGGTTTGGCCCTTGTTCCTGTAACTCGAATCCTAGACCGGTATATCCCATTTTAATTTTACTCCATTGTGAACCTTACGCCTTTTTTACTCTCTGATCGAGGTTCTCGGGATTGAAAAATCTTCGTAAACTAAATCATACGTGTATATGTTGACATTTAAGAGATATACAGTCAAGAAAATCAAGGGCAATGGGGATATATAAGCGGATTAGACAACAAAAAAAACACTCAACAAATGGCTACAATTTAAGGAATGTGTTTAATGACGGCATCAGATTCCTAATTGATGGAGAAAGGTCTGGTGGCAAGAAAAGCTGCTTCTAGGAGGGTGTCAAGTGTTTTCGCTCGACGATTCCATTCTTGGGTGGTTGGTTTGGCCCTTGTTCCTGTAACTCAAATCCTAGCCCAGTATATCCCATTTTTATTTTACACCATTGTGAACCTTACGCCTTTTTTACTCTCTGATCTAGATTCTCGGCATTGAAAAATCTTCGTAAACTAAATCACACGTGTATATGTTGATATTTAAGAGATATATAGTCAAGAAAATCAAGGGCAATGGTGATATATATGCGGATTAGACACAAAAAAACACTCAACAAATGGCTACAATTTAAGGACTGTGTTTAGTGACGGCATCAGATTCCTAATTGATGGAGAAAGGTCTGGTGGTAAGAAAAGCTGCTTCTAGGAGGTTGTCAATTGTTTTCGCTCGACGATTCCATTCTTTGGTGGTTGGTTTGGCCCTTGTTCCTGTAACTCAAATCCTAGCCCCGATATATCCCATTTTAATTTGACACCATTGTGAACCTTACGCCTTTTTTACTCTCTGATCGAGGTTCTCGGCATTGAAAAATCTTTGTAAACTAAATCACACGTGTATTTGTTGATATTTAAGAGATATACAATCAAGAAAATCAAGGGAAATGGTGATATATATTAGGATTAGACACAAAAAAAAACACTCAACAAATGGCTACAATTTAAGGAATGTGTTTAATGGCGGCATCAGATTCCTAATTGATGGAGAAATGTCTGGTGGCAAGAAAAGCTACTACTAGGAGGTTGTCAAATGTTTTCGCTCAACGATTCCATTCTTGGGTGGTTGGTTTGGCCCTTGTTCCTGTAACTCGACACCTAGCCCGGTATATCCCATTTTAATCTTACACCATTGTGAACCTTACGCCTTTTTTACTCTCTGATCTAGGTTCTCGGCATTGAAAAATCTTCGTAAACTACATCACACGTGTATATGTTGATATTTAAGAGATATACAGTCAAGAAAATCAAGGGCAATGGTGATATATATGCAGATTAGACACCAAAAAAAACACTCAACAAATGGCTACAATTTAAGGAATGTGTTTAGTGACAGCATCAGATTCCTAATTGACGGAGAAAGGTCTGTTGGCAAGAAAAGCTGCTTCTAGGAGGTTGTCAAGTGTTTTCGCTCGACGATTCCATTCTTGGGTGGTTGGTTTGGCCCTTGTTCCTGTAACTCGAATCCTAGCCCGGTATATCCCATTTTAATCTTACACCATTGTGAACCTTACGCCTTTTTTACTCTCTGATCGAGGTTCTCGGCATTGAAAAATCTTCGTAAGCTAAATCACACGTGTATATGTTGACATTTAAGAGATATACAATCAAGAAAATCAAGGGCACTGGTGATATATATGCGGATTAGACACCAAAAAAAAAAACACTCAACAAATGGCTACAATTTAAGGAATGTGTTTAGTGAATTCCTAATTGATGGAGAAAGGTCTGGTGGCAAGAAAAGCTGCTTCTAGGAGGTTGTCAAGTGTTTTCGCTCGATGATTCCATTCTTGGGTGATTGGTTTGGCCCTTGTTCCAGTAACTCGAATCCTAGCCCGGTATATCCCATTTTAATCTTACACCATTGTGAACCTTACTCCTTTTTTACTCTCTGATCGAGGTTCTCGGCATTGAAAAATCTTCGTAAACTAAATCACACGTGTATATGTTGACATTTAAGAGATATACAGTCAAGAAAATCAAGGGCACTGGTGATATATATGCGGATTAGACACCAAAAAAAAACACTCAACAAATGGCTACAATTTAAGGAATGTGTTTAGTGACGGCATCAGATTGCTAATTGATGGAGAAAGGTCTGGTGGCAAGAAAAGCTGCTTCTAGGAGGTTGTCAAGTGTTTTCGCTCGACGATTCCATTCTTGGGTGATTGGTTTGGCCCTTGTTCCTGTAACTCGAATCCTAGCCCGGTATATCAAATTTTAATCTTACACCATTGTGAACCTTACGCCTTTTTTACTCTCTGATCGAGGTTCTCGGCATTGAAAAATATTCGTAAACTAAATCACACGTGTATATGTTGACATTTAAGAGATATACAGTCAAGAAAATCAAGGGCACTGGTGATATATATGCGGATTAGCCACCAAAAAAAAACACTCAACAAATGGCTACAATTTAAGGAATCTGTTTAGTGACGGCATCAGATTCCTAATTGATGGAGAAAGGTCTGGTGGCAAGAAAAGCTGCTTCTAGGAGGTTGTCAAGTGTTTTTGCTCGACGATTCCATTCTTGGGTGATTGGTTTGGCCCTTGTTCCTGTAACTTGAATCCTAGCCCGGTATATCCCATTTTAATCTTACACCATTGTGAACCTTACGCCTTTTTTACTCTCTGGTCGAGGTTCTCGGCATTGAAAAATCTTCGTAAACTAAATCACACGTGTATATGTTGACATTTAAGAGATATACAGTCAAGAATATCAAGGGCACTGGTGATATATATGCGGATTAGACACCAAAAAAAACACTCAACAAATGGCTACAATTTAAGTAATGTGTTTAGTGACGGCATCAGATTCCTAATTGATGGAGAAAGGTCTGGTGGCAAGAAAAGCTGCTTCTAGGAGGGGTTCAAGTGTTTTCGCTCGACGATTCCATTCTTGGGTGATTGGTTTGGCCCTTGTTCCTGTAACTCGAATCCTAGCCCAGTATATCCCATTTTAATCTTACACCATTGTGATCCTTACGCCTTTTTTACTCTCTGATCGAGGTTCTCGGCATTGAAAAATCTTCGTAAACTAAATCACACGTGTATATGTTGACATTTAAGAGATATACAGTCAAGAAAATCAAGGGCACTGGTGATATATATGCGGATTAGACACCAAAAAAAAACACTCAACAAATAGCTACAATTCAAAGAATGTGTTTAGTGACGGCATCAGATTCCTAATTGATGGAGAAAGGTCTAGTGGCAAGAAAATCTGCTTCTATGAGGTTGTCAAGTGTTTTCGCTCGACGATTCCATTCTTGGGTGATTGGTTTGGCCCTTTTTCCTGTAACTCGAATCCTAGCACGGTATATCCCATTCTAATATTACACCATTGTGAACCTTACGCCTTTTTTACTCACTGATCGAGGTTCTCGGCATTGAAAAATCTTCGTAAACTAAATCACACGTGTATATGTTGACATTTAAGAGATATACAGTTAAGAAAATCAAGGGCACTGGTGATATATATGCGGATTAGCCACAAAAAAAAACACTCAACAAATGGCTACAATTTAAGGAATGTGTTTAGTGACGGCATCAGATTCCTAATTGATGGAGAAAGGTCTGGTGGCTAGAAAAGGTGCTTCTAGGAGGTTGTCAAGTGCTTTCGCTCGACGATTCCATTCTTGGGTGGTTGGTTTGGCCCTTGTTCGTGTAACTCGAATCCTAGACCGGTATATTACATTTTAATTTTACACCATTGTGAACCTTACGCCTTTTTTACTCTCTGATCGAGGTTCTCGGCATTGAAAAATCTTCGTAAACTAAATCATACGTGTATATGTTGACATTTAAGAGATATACAGTCAAGAAAATCAAGGGCAATGGTGATATATATGCAAATTAGACACCAAAAAAACACTCAACAAAGGGCTACAATTTAAGGAATGTGTTTAATGATGGCATCAGACTCCTAATTGATGGAGAAAGGTCTGGTGGCAAGACAAGCTGCTTCTAGGAGGGTGTCAAGTGTTTTCGCTTAATGATTCCATTCTTGGGTGGTTGGTTTGGCCCTTGTTCCTTTAACTCGAATCCTAGCCCGGTATATCCCATTTTAATTTTACACCATTGTGAACCTTACGCCATTTTTACTATCTGATCGAGGTTCTCGGCATTGAAAAATCTTTGTAAACTAAATCACACGTGTATATGTTGACATTTAAGAGATATACAGTCAAGAAAATCAAGGGTAACGGTGATATATATGCGGATTAGACACCAAAAAAAACACTCAACAAATTGCTACAACTTAAGGAATGTGTTTAGTGACGGCATCAGATTCCTAATTGATGGAGAAAGGGCTGGTGGCAAGAAAAGCTGCTTCTAGGAGGTTGTCAAATGTTTTCGCTCGATGATTCCATTCTTGGGTGGTTGGTTTGGCCCTTGTTCCTGTAACTCGAATCCTAGACCGGTATATCCCATTTTAATTTTACACCATTGTGAACATTACGCCTTTTTTACTCTCTGATCGAGGTTCTCGGCATTGAAAAATCTTCGTAAACTAAATCATACGTGTATATGTTGACATTTAAGAGATATACAATCAAGAAAATCAACGGCAATGGTGATATATATGCGGATTAGACAACAAAAAAAACACTCAACAAATTGCTACTATTTAAGGAATGTGTTTAGTGACGGCATCAGATTCCTAATTGATAGAAAAGGTCTGGTGGCAAGAAAAGCTGCTTCTAGGAGGTTGTCAAGTGTTTTCGCTCGACGATTCCATTCTTGGGTGGTTGGTTTGGCCCTTGTTCCTGTAACTCGAATCCTAGCCCGGTATATCCCATTTTAATTTTACACCATTGTGAACCTTACGCCTTTTTTACTCTCTGATCGAGGTTTCGGCATTGAAAAATCTTCGTAAACTAAATCACACGTGTATATGTTGATATTTAAGAGATATACAGTCAAGAAAATCAAGGGCAATGGTGATATATATGCGGATTAGGCACCAAAAAAACACTCAAAAAATGGCTACAATTTAAGGAATGTATTTAGTGACGGCATCAGATTCCTAATTGATGGAGAAAGGTCTGGTAGTAAGAAAAGCTGCTTCTAGGAGATTGTCAAGTGTTTTCGCTCGACGATTCCATTCCTGGGTGGTTGGTTTGGCCCTTGTTCCTTTAACTTGAATCCTTGCCCGGTATATCGCATTTTAATTTTACACCATTGTGAACCTTACGCCTTTTTTACTCTCTGATCGAGGTTCTCAGCACTGAAAAATCCTCGTAAACAAAATCACACATGTATATGTTGATATTTAAGAGATATAAAATCAAGAAAATCAAGGGCAATGGTGATATATATATATGCGGATTAGACACCAAATAAAAAAACACTCAACAAATGGCTACAATTT
The DNA here is from genome assembly GCA_030545235.1 of Helianthus tuberosus. Lineage (NCBI taxonomy): Eukaryota > Viridiplantae > Streptophyta > Magnoliopsida > Asterales > Asteraceae > Helianthus > Helianthus tuberosus. The sequence goes on from CM060383.1 coordinate 183,548,922, forward strand.
AAGAAATGTGTTTAGTGACGGCATCACATTCCTAATTGATGGAAAAAGGTCTGGTGGCAAGAAAAGCTGCTTCTAGGAGGTTGTCAAATGTTTTCGCTCGACGATTCCATTCTTGGGTGGTTGGTTTGGCCCTTGTTCCTGTAACTCGAATCCTAGACCGGTATATCCCATTTTAATTTTACACCATTGTGAACCTTACGCCTTTTTTACTCTCTGATAGAGGTTCTCGGCATTGAAAAATCTTCGTAAACTAAATCATACGTGTATATGTTGACATTTAAGAGATATACAGTCAAGAAAATCAAGGGCAATGTTGATATATATGCGGATTAGACAACAAAAAAAAACACTCAACAAATGGCTACAATTTAATGAATGTGTTTAATGACGGCATCAGATTCCTAATTGATGGAGAAAGGTCTGGTGGCAAGAAAAGCTGCTTCTAGGAGGGTGTCAAGTGTTTTCGCTCGACGATTCCATTCTTGGGTGGTTGGTTTGGCCCCTTGTTCCTGTAACTCGAATCCTAGCCCGGTATATCCCATTTTAATTTTACACCATTGTGAACCTTACGCCTTTTTTACTCTCTGATCGAGGTTCTCGGCATTGAAAAATCTTCGTAAACTAAATCACACGTGTATATGTTGATATTTAAGAGATATACAGTCAAGAAAATCAAGGGCAATGGTGATATATATGCGGATTAGGCACCAAAAAAACACTCAAAAAATGGCTACAATTTAAGGAATGTATTTAGTGACGGCATCAGATTCCTAATTGTTGGAGAAAGGTCTGGTAGTAAGAAAAGCTGCTTCTAGGAGATTGTCAAGTGTTTTCGCTCGACGATTCCATTCCTGGGTGGTTGGTTTGGCCCTTGTTCCTTTAACTTGAATCCTTGCCCGGTATATCGCATTTTAATTTTACACCATTGTGAACCTTACGCCTTTTTTACTCTCTGATCGAGGTTCTCAGCACTGAAAAATCCTCGTAAACAAAATCACACATGTATATGTTGATATTTAAGAGATATAAAATCAAGAAAATCAAGGGCAATGGTGATATATATGCGGATTAGACACCAAATAAAAAAACACTCAACAAATGGCTACAATTTAAGAAATGTGTTTAGTGACGGCATCACATTCCTAATTGATGGAAAAAGGTCTGGTGGCAAGAAAAGCTGCTTCTAGGAGGTTGTCAAATGTTTTCGCTCGACGATTCCATTCTGGGGTGGTTGGTTTGGCCCTTGTTCCTGTAACTCGAATCCTAGACCGGTATATCCCATTTTAATTTTACACCATTGTGAACCTTACGCCTTTTTTACTCTCTGATAGAGGTTCTCGGCATTGAAAAATCTTCGTAAACTAAATCATACGTGTATATGTTGACATTTAAGAGATATACAGTCAAGAAAATCAAGGGCAATGTTGATATATATGCGGATTAGACAACAAAAAAAAAACACTCAACAAATGGCTACAATTTAATGAATGTGTTTAATGACGGCATCAGATTCCTAATTGATGGAGAAAGGTCTGGTGGCAAGAAAAGCTGCTTCTAGGAGGGTGTCAAGTGTTTTCGCTCGACGATTCCATTCTTGGGTGGTTGGTTTGGCCCTTGTTCCTGTAACTCGAATCCTAGCCCGGTATATCCCATTTTAATTTTACACCATTGTGAACCTTACGCCTTTTTTACTCTCTGATCGAGGTTCTCGGCATTGAAAAATCTTCGTAAACTAAATCACACGTGTATATGTTGATATTTAAGAGATATATAGTGAAGAAAATCAAGGGCAATGGTGATATATATGCGGATTAGACACAAAAAAAACACTCAACAAATGGCCACAATTTAAGGAATGTGTTTATTGACGGCATTAGATTCCTAATTGATGGAGAAAGGTCTGGTCGCAAAAAAAGCTGCTACTAGGAGGTTGTCAAATGTTTTCGCTCAACGATTCCATTCTTGGGTGGTTGGTTTGGCCCTTGTTCCTGTAACTCGAATCCTAGACCGGTATATCCCATTTTAATTTTACACCATTGTGAACCTTACGCCTTTTTTACTCTCTGATTGAGGTTCTCGGCATTGAAAAATCTTCGTAAACTAAATCATACGTGTATATGTTGACATTTAAGAGATATACAGTCAAGAAAATCAACGGCAATGGTGATATATATGCGGATTAGACAACAAAAAAAACACTCAACAAATTGCTACTATTTAAGGAATGTGTTTAGTGACGGCATCAGATTCCTAATTGATAGAAAAGGTCTGGTGGCAAGAAAAGATGCTTCTAGGAGGTTGTCAAGTATTTTCGCTCGACGATTCCATTCTTGGGTGGTTGGTTTGCCCTTGTTCCTGTAACTCGAATCCTAGCCAGGTATATCCCATTTTAATTTTACACCATTGTGAACCTTACGCCTTTTTTATTCTCTGATCGAGGTTTCGGCATTGAAAAATCTTCGTAAACTAAATCACACGTGTATATGTTGATATTTAAGAGATATACAGTCAAGAAAATCAAGGGCAATGGTGATATATATGCGGATTAGACACCAAAAAAACACTCAAAAAATGGCTACAATTTAAGGAATGTGTTTAGTGACGGCATCAGATTCCTAATTGATGGAGAAAGGTCTGGTAGTAAGAAAAGCTGCTTCTAGGAGATTGTCAAGTGTTTTCGCTCGACGATTCCATTCCTGGGTGGTTGGTTTGGCCCTTGTTCCTGTAACTTGAATCCTTTCCCGGTATATCGCATTTTAATTTTACACCATTGTGAACCTTACGCCTTTTTTACTCTCTGATCGAGGTTCTCAGCGCTGAAAAATCCTCGTAAACAAAATCACACATGTATATGTTGATATTTAAGAGATATAAAATCAAGAAAATCAAGGGCAATGGTGATATATATGCGGATTAGACACCAAATAAAAAAACACTCAACAAATGGCTACAATTTAAGGAATGTGTTTAGTGACGGCATCAGATTCCTAATTGATGGAGAAAGGTCTGGTGGCAAGAAAAGCTGCTTCTAGGAGGTTGTCAAATGTTTTCGCTCGACGATTCCATTCTTGGGTGGTTGGTTTGGCCCTTGTTCCTGTAACTCGAATCCTAGACCGGTATATCCCATTTTAATTTTACACCATTGTGAACCTTACGCCTTTTTTACTCTCTAATAGAGGTTCTCGGCATTGAAAAATCTTCGTAAACTAAATCATACGTGTATATGTTACCATTTAAGAGATATACAGTCAAGAAAATCAAGGGCAATGTTGATATATATGCGGATTAGACAACAAAAAAAAAACACTCAACAAATGGCTACAATTTAATGAATGTGTTTAATGACGGCATCAGATTCCTAATTGATGGAGAAAGGTCTGGTGGCAAGAAAAGCTGCTTCTAGGAGGGTGTCAAGTGTTTTCGCTCGACGATTCCATTCTTGGGTGGTTGGTTTGGCCCTTGTTCCTGTAACTCGAATCCTAGCCCGGTATATCCCATTTTAATTTTACACCATTGTGAACCTTACGCCTTTTTTACTCTCTGATCGAGGTTCTCGGCATTGAAAAATCTTCATAAACTAAATCACACGTGTATATGTTGATATTTAAGAGATATATAGTGAAGAAAATCAAGGGCAATGGTGATATATATGCGGATTAGACACAAAAAAAAAAACACTCAACAAATGGCTACAATTTAAGGAATGTGTTTAATGACGGCAGCAGATTCCTAATTGATGGAGAAAGGTCTGGTGGCAAGAAAAGCTGCTACTAGGAGGTTGTTAAATGTTTTCGCTCAACGATTCCATTCTTGGGTGGTTGGTTTGGCCCTTGTTCCTGTAACTCGAATCCTAGACCGGTATATCCCATTTTAATTTTACACCATTGTGAACCTTACGCCTTTTTTACTCTCTGATCGAGGTTCTGGGCATTGAAAAATCTTCGTAAACTAAATCATACGTGTATATGTTGACATTTATGAGATATACAGTCAAGAAAATCAACGGCAATGGTGATATATATGCGGATTAGACAACAAAAAAAACACTCAATAAATTGCTACTATTTAAGGAATGTGTTTAGTGACGGCATCAGATTCCTAATTGATAGAAAAGGTCTGGTGGCAAGAAAAGTTGCTTCTAGGAGGTTGTCAAGTGTTTTCGCTCGACGATTCCATTCTTGGGTGGTTGGTTTCTCCCTTGTTCCTGTAACTCGAATCCTAACCCGGTATATCCCATTTTAATTTTACACCATTGTGAACCTTACGCCTTTTTTACTCTCTGATCGAAGTTTCGGCATTGAAAAATCTTCGTAAACTAAATCACACGTGTATATGTTGATATTTAAGAGATATACAGTCAAGAAAATCAAGGGCAATGGTGATATATATGCGGATTAGGCACCAAAAAAACACTCAAAAAATGGCTACAATTTAAGGAATGTGTTTAGTGACGGCATCAGATTCCTAATTGACGGAGAAAGGTCTGGTAGTAAGAAAAGCTGCTTCTAGGAGATTGTCAAGTGTTTTCGCTCGACGATTCCATTCCTGGGTGGTTGGTTTGGCCCTTGTTTCTGTAACTTGAATCCTTGCCCGGTATATCGCATTTTAATTTTACACCATTGTGAACCTTACGCCTTTTTTACTCTCTGATCGAGGTTCTCAGCACTGAAAAATCCTCGTAAACAAAATCACACATGTATATGTTGATATTTAAGAGATATAAAATCAAGAAAATCAAGGGCAATGGTGATATATATGCGGATTAGACACCAAATAAAAAAACACTCAACAAATGGCTACAATTTAAGGAATGTGTTTAGTGACGGCATCAGATTCCGAATTGATGGAGAAAGGTCTGGTGACAAGAAAAGCTGCTTCTAGGAGGTTGTCAAATGTTTTCGCTCGACGATTCCATTCTTGGGTGGTTGGTTTGGCCCTTGTTCCTGTAACTCGAATCCTAGACCGGTATATCCCATTTTAATTTTACACCATTGTGAACCTTACGCCTTTTTTACTCTCTGATAGAGGTTCTCGGCATTGAAAAATCTTCGTAAACTAAATCATACGTGTATATGTTGGCATTTAAGAGATATACAGTCAAGAAAATCAAGGGCAATGTTGATATATATGCGGATTAGACAACAAAAAAAAACACTCAACAAATGGCTACAATTTAATGAATGTGTTTAATGACGGCATCAGATTCCTAATTGATGGAGAAAGGTCTGGTGGCAAGAAAAGCTGCTTCTAGGAGGGTGTCAAGTGTTTTCGCTCGACGATTCCATTCTTGGGTGGTTGGTTTGGCCCTTGTTCCTGTAACTCGAATCCTAGCCCGGTATATCCCATTTTAATTTTACACCATTGTGAACCTTACGCCTTTTTTACTCTCTGATCGAGGTTCTCGGCATTGAAAAATCTTCGTAAACTAAATCACACGCGTATATGTTGATATTTAAGAGATATATAGTGAAGAAAATCAAGGGCAATGGTGATATATATGCGGATTAGACACAAAAAAACACTCAACAAATGGCTACAATTTAAGGAATGTGTTTAATGACGGCATCAGATTCCTAAATGATGGAGAAAGGTCTGGTGGCAAGAAAAGCTGCTTCTAGGAGGGTGTCAAGTGTTTTCGCTCGACGATTCCATTCTTGGGTGGTTGGTTTGGCCCTTGTTCCTGTAACTCGAATCCTAGCCCGGTATATCCCATTTTAATTTTACACCATTGTGAACCTTACGCCTTTTTTACTCTCTGATCGAGGTTCTCGGCATTGAAAAATCTTCGTAAACTACATCACACGTGTATATGTTGATATTTAAGAGATATACAGTCAAGAAAATCAAGGGAAATGGTGATATATATGCGGATTAGACACCAAAAAAAACACTCAACAAATGGCTACAATTTAATGAATGTGTTTAATGACGGCATCAGATTCCTAATTAATGTAGAAAGGTCTGGTGGCAAGAAAAGCTGCTTCTAGGAGGGTGTCAAGTGTTTTCGCTCGACGATTCCATTCTTGGGTGGTTGGTTTGGCCCTTGTTCCTGTAACTCGAATCCTAGCCCGGTATATCCCATTTTAATTTTACACCATTGTGAACCTTATGCCTTTTTTACTCTCTGATCGAGGTTCTCGGCATTGAAAAATCTTCGTAAACTAAATCATACGTGTATATGTTGACATTTAAGAGATATACAGTCAAGAAAATCAAGGGCAATGTTGATATATATGCGGATTAGACAACAAAAAAAAAACACTCAACAAATGGCTACAATTTAATGAATGTGTTTAGTGACGGCATCAGATTCCTAATTGATGGAGAAAGGTCTGGTGGCAAGAAAAGCTGCTTCTAGGAGGGTGTCAAGTGTTTTCGCTCGACGATTCCATTCTTGGGTGGTTGGTTTGGCCCTTGTTCCTGTAACTCGAATCCTAGCCCGGTATATCCCATTTTAATTTTACACCATTGTGAACCTTACGCCTTTTTTACTCTCTGATCGAGGTTCTCGGCATTGAAAAATCTTCGTAAACTAAATCACACGTGTATATGTTGATATTTAAGAGATATATAGTGAAGAAAATCAAGGGCAATGGTGATATATATGCGGATTAGACACAAAAAAAAACACTCAACAAATGGCTACAATTTAAGGAATGTGTTTAATGACGGCATCAGATTCCTAATTGATGGAGAAAGGTCTGGTGGCAAAAAAAGCTGCTACTAGGAGGTTGTCAAATGTTTTCGCTCAACGATTCCATTCTTGGGTGGTTGGTTTGGCCCTTGTTCCTGTAACTCGAATCCTAGACCGGTATATCCCATTTTAATTTTACACCATTGTGAACCTTACGCCTTTTTTACTCTCTGATCGAGGTTCTCGGCATTGAAAAATCTTCGTAAACTAAATCATACGTGTATATGTTGACATTTAAGAGATATACAGTCAAGAAAATCAACGGCAATGGTGATATATATGCGGATTAGACAACAAAAAAAACACTCAACAAATTGCTACTATTTAAGGAATGTGTTTAGTGACGGCATCAGATTCCTAATTGATAGAAAAGGTCTGGTGGCAAGAAAAGCTGCTTCTAGGAGGTTGTCAAGTGTTTTCGCTCGACGATTCCATTCTTGGGTGGTTGGTTTGGCCCTTGTTCCTGTAACTCGAATCCTAGCCCGGTATATCCCATTTTAATTTTACACCATTGTGAACCTTACGCCTTTTTTACTCTCTGATCGAGGTTTCGGCATTGAAAAATCTTCGTAAACTAAATCACACGTGTATATGTTGATATTTAAGAGATATACAGTCAAGAAAATCAAGGGCAATGGTGATATATATGCGGATTAGACACCAAAAAAACACTCAAAAAATGGCTACAATTTAAGGAATGTGTTTAGTGACGGCATCAGATTCCTAATTGATGGAGAAAGGTCTGGTAGTAAGAAAAGCTGCTTCTAGGAGATTGTCAAGTGTTTTCGCTCGATGATTCCATTCCTGGGTGGTTGGTTTGGCCCTTGTTCCAGTAACTTGAATCCTTGCCCGGTATATCGCATTTTAATTTTACACCAATGTGAACCTTACGCCTTTTTTACTCTCTGATCGAGGTTCTCAGCGCTGAAAAATCCTCGTAAACAAAATCACACATGTATATGTTGATATTTAAGAGATATAAAATCAAGAAAATCAAGGGCAATGGTGATATATATGCGGATTAGACACCAAATAAAAAAACACTCAACAAATGGCTACAATTTAAGGAATGTGTTTAGTGACGGCATCAGATTCCTAATTGATGGAGAAAGGTCTGGTGGCAAGAAAAGCTGCTTCTAGGAGGTTGTCAAATGTTTTCGCTCGACGATTCCATTCTTGGGTGGTTGGTTTGGCCCTTGTTCCTGTAACTCGAATCCTAGACCGGTATATCCCATTTTAATTTTACACCATTGTGAACCTTACGCCTTTTTTACTCTCTGATAGATGTTCTCGGCATTGAAAAATCTTCGTAAACTAAATCATACGTGTATATGTTGACATTTAAGAGATATACAGTCAAGAAAATCAAGGGCAATGTTGATATATATGCGGATTAGACAACAAAAAAAACACTCAACAAATGGCTACAATTTAATGAATGTGTTTAATGACGGCATCAGATTCCTAATTGATGGAGAAAGGTCTGGTGGCAAGAAAAGCTGCTTCTAGGAGGGTGTCAAGTGTTTTCGCTCGACGATTCCATTCTTGGGTGGTTGGTTTGGCCCTTGTTCCTGTAACTCGAATCCTAGCCCGGTATATCTCATTTTAATTTTACACCATTGTGAACCTTACGCCTTTTTTACTCTCTGATCGAGGTTCTCGGCATTGAAAAATCTTCGTAAACTAAATCACACGTGTATATGTTGATATTTAAGAGATATATAGTGAAGAAAATCAAGGGCAATGGTGATATATATGCGGATTAGACACAAAAAAAAACACTCAACAAATGGCTACAATTTAAGGAATGTGTTTAATGACGGCATCAGATTCCTAATTGATAGAGAATGGTCTGGTGGCAAGAAAAGCAGCTACTAGGAGGTTGTTAAATGTTTTCGCTCAACGATTCCATTCTTGGGTGGTTGGTTTGGCCCTTGTTCCTGTAACTCGAATCCTAGACCGGTATATCCCATTTTAATTTTACACCATTGTGAACCTTACGCCTTTTTTACACTCTGATCGAGGTTCTTGGCATTGAAAAATCTTCGTAAACTAAATCATACGTGTATATGTTGACATTTAAGAGATATACAGTCAAGAAAATCAACGGCAATGGTGATATATATGCGGATTAGACAACAAAAAAAACACTCAACAAATTGCTACTATTTAAGGAATGTGTTTAGTGACGGCATCAGATTCCTAATTGATAGAAAAGGTCTGGTGGCAAGAAAAGCTGCTTCTAGGAGGTTGTCAAGTGTTTTCGCTCGACGATTCCATTCTTGGGTGGTTGGTTTGTCCCTTGTTCCTGTAACTCGAATCCTAGCCCGGTATATCCCATTTTAATTTTACACCATTGTGAACCTTACGCCTTTTTTACTCTCTGATCGAAGTTTCGGCATTGAAAAATCTTCGTAAACTAAATCACACGTGTATATGTTGATATTTAAGAGATATACAGTCAAGAAAATCAAGGGCAATGGTGATATATATGCGGATTAGGCACCAAAAAAACACTCAAAAAATGGCTACAATTTAAGGAATGTGTTTAGTGACGGCATCAGATTCCTAATTGATGGAGAAAGGTCTGGTAGTAAGAAAAGCTGCTTCTAGGAGATTGTCAAGTGTTTTCGCTCGACGATTCCATTCCTGGGTGGTTGGTTTGGCCCTTGTTCCTGTAACTTGAATCCTTGCCCGGTATATCGCATTTTAATTTTACACCATTGTGAACCTTACGCCGTTTTTACTATCGGATCGAGGTTCTCAGCACTGAAAAATCCTCGTAAACAAAATCACACATGTATATGTTGATATTTAAGAGATATAAAATCAAGAGAATCAAGGGCAATGGTGATATATATGCGGATTAGACACCAAATAAAAAAACACTCAACAAATGGCTACAATTTAAGGAATGTGTTTAGTGACGGCATCAGATTCCGAATTGATGGAGAAAGGTCTGGTGGCAAGAAAAGCTGCTTCTAGGAGGTTGTCAAATGTTTTCGCTCGACGATTCCATTCTTGGGTGGTTGGTTTGGCCCTTGTTCCTGTAACTCGAATCCTAGACCGGTATATCCCATTTTAATTTTACACCATTGTGAACCTTACGCCTTTTTTACTCTCTGATAGAGGTTCTCGGCATTGAAAAATCTTCGTAAACTAAATCATACGTGTATATGTTGACATTTAAGAGATATACAGTCAAGAAAATCAAGGGCAATGTTGATATATATGCGAATTAGACAACAAAAAAAAACACTCAACAAATGGCTACAATTTAATGAATGTGTTTAATGACGGCATCAGATTCCTAATTGATGGAGAAAGGTCTGGTGGCAAGAAAAGCTGCTTCTAGGAGGGTGCCAAGTGTTTTCGCTCGACGATTCCATTCTTGGGTGGTTGGTTTGGCCCTTGTTCCTGTAACTCGAATCCTAGCCCGGTATATCCCAATTTAATTTTACACCATTGTGAACCTTACGCCTTTTTTACTCTCTGATCGAGGTTCTCGGCATTGAAAAATCTTCGTAAACTAAATCACACGTGTATATGTTGATATTTAAGAGATATACAGTGAAGAAAATCAAGGGCAATGGTGATATATATGCGGATTAGACACAAAAAAACACTCAACAAATGGCTACAATTTAAGGAATGTGTTTAATGACGGCATCAGATTCCTAATTGATGGAGAAAGGTCTGGTGGCAAGAAAAGCTGCTACTAGGAGGTTGTCAAATGTTTTCGCTCAACGATTCCATTCTTGGGTGGTTGGTTTGGCCCTTGTTCCTGTAACTCGACTCCTAGCCCGGTATATCCCATTTTAATCTTACACCATTGAGAACCTTATGCCTTTTTTACTCTCTGATCGAGGTTCTCGGCATTGAAAAATCTTCGTAAACTACATCACACGTGTATATGTTGATATTTAAGAGATATACAGTCAAGAAAATCAAGGGAAATGGTGATATATATGCGGATTAGACACCAAAAAAAACACTCAACAAATGGCTACAATATAAGGAATGTGTTTAGTGACGGCATCATATTCCTAATTGACGGAGAAAGGTCTGTTGGCAAGAAAAGCTGCTTCTAGGAGGTTGTCAAGTGTTTTCGCTCGACGATTCCATTCTTGGGTGGTTGGTTTGGCCCTTGTTCATGTAACTCGAATCCTAGCCCCGGTATATCCCATTTTAATTTTACACCATTGTGAACCTTATGCCTTTTTTACTCTCTGATCGAGGTTTCGGCATTGAAAAATCTTCGTAAACTAAATCACACGTGTATATGTTGATATCTAAGAGATATACAGTCAAGAAAATCAAGGGCAATGGTGATATATATGCGGGTTAGACACCAAAAAAACACTCAACAAATGGCTACAATTTAAGGAATGTGTTTAGTGACGGCATCAGATTCCTAATTGATGGAGAAAGGTCTGGTAGTAAGAAAAGCTGCTTCTAGGAGGTTGTCAAGTGTTTTCGCTCGACGATTCCATTCCTGGGTGGTTGGTTTGGCCCTTGTTCTTGTAACTTGAATCCTAGCCCGGTATATCGCATTTTAATTTTACACCATTGTGAACCTTACGCCTTTTTTACTCTCTGATTGAGGTTCTCAGCATTGAAAAATCCTCATAAACAAAATCACACATGTATATGTTGATATTTAAGAGATATACAATCAAGAAAATCAAGGGCAATGGTGATATATATGCGGATTAGACACCAAATAAAAAAAACACTCAACAAATGGCTACAATTTAAGGAATGTGTTTAGTGATGGCATCAGATTCCTAATTAATGGAGAAAGGTCTGGTGGCTAGAAAAGCTGCTTCTAGGAGGTTGTCAAATGCTTTCGCTCGACGATTCCATTCTTAGGTGGTTGGTTTGGCCCTTGTTCGTGTAACTCGAATCCTAGACCGGTATATCCCATTTAAATTTTACACCATTGTGAACCTTACGCCTTTTTTACTCTCTTATCGAGGTTCTCGGCATTGAAAAATCTTCGTAAACTAAATCATACGTGTATATGTTGACATTTAAGAGATATACAGTCAAGAAAATCAAGGGCAATCGTGATATATATGCAAATTAGACACCAAAAAAACACTCAACAAATGGCTACAATTTAAGGAATGTGTTTAATGATGGCATCAGACTCCTAATTGATGGAGAAAGATCTAGTGGCAAGAAAAGCTGCTTCTAGGAGGGTGTCAAGTGTTTTCGCTTGATGATTCCATTCTTGGGTGGTTGGTTTGGCCCTTGTTCCTTTAACTCGAATCCTAGCCCGGTATATCCCATTTTAATTTTACACCATTGTGAACCTTACGCCTTTTTTACTCTCTGATCGAGGTTCTCGGCATTGAAAAATCTTCGTAAACTAAATCACACGTGTATATGTTGATATTTAAGAGATATACAGTGAAGAGAATCAAGGGCAATGGTGATATATATGCGGATGAGACACCAAAAAAACACTCAACAAATGGCTACAATTTAAGGAATGTGTTTAATGACGGCATCAGATTCCTAATTGATGGAGAAAGGTCTGGTGGCAAGAAAAGCTGCCACTAGGAGGTTGTCAAATGTTTTCGCTCAACGATTCCATTCTTGGGTGGTTGGTTTGGCCCTTGTTCGTGTAACTCGAATCCTAGACCGTTATATCCCATTTAAATTTTACACCATTGTGAACCTTACGCCTTTTTTACTCTCTTATCGAGGTTCTCGGCATTGAAAAATCTTCGTAAACTAAATCATACGTGTATATGTTGACATTTAAGAGATATACAGTCAAGAAAATCAAGGGCAATGGTGATATATATGAAAATTAGACACCAAAAAAACACTCAACAAATGGCTACAATTTAAGGAATGTGTTTAATGACGGCATCAGACTCCTAATTGATGGAGAAAGGTCTAGTGGCAAGAAAAGCTGCTTCTATGAGGGTGTCAAGTGTTTTCGCTTGATGATTCCATTCTTGGGTGGTTGGTTTGGCCCTTGTTCCTTTAACTCGAATCCTAGCCCGGTATATCCCATTTTAATTTTACACCATTGTGAACCTTACGCAATTTTTACTATCTGATCGAGGTTCTCGGCATTGAAAAAACTTTGTAAACTAAATCACACGTGTATATGTTGACATTTAAGAGATATACAGTCAAGAAAATCAAGGGCAATGGTGATATATATGTGGATTAGACACCAAAAAAAACACTCAACAAATTGCTACAATTTAAGGAATGTGTTTAGTGACTGCATCAGATTCCTAATTGATGGAGAAAGGGCTGGTGGCAAGAAAAGCTGCTTCTAGGAGGTTGTCAAATGTTTTCGCTCGATGATTCCATTCTTGGGTGGTTGGTTTGGCCCTTGTTCCTGTAACTCGAATCCTAGACCGGTATATCCCATTTTAATTTTACACTATTGTGAACCTTACGCCTTTTTTACTCTCTGATCGAGGTTCTCGGCATTAAAAATCTTCGTAAACTAAATCATACGTGTATATGTTGACATTTAAGAGATATACAGTCAAGAAAATCAACGGCAATGGTGATATATATGCGGATTAGACAACAAAATAAACCCTCAACAAATTGCTACAATTTAAGGAATGTGTTTAGTGACGGAATCAGATTCCTAATTGATAGAAAAGGTCTGGTGGCAAGAAAAGCTGCTTCTAGGAGGTTGTCAAGTGTTTTCGCCCGACGATTCCATTCTTGGGTGGTTGGTTTGGCCCTTCTTCCTGTAACTCGAATCCTAGCCCGATATATCCCATTTTAATTTTACACCATTGTGAACCTTACGCCTTTTTTACTCTCTGATCAAGGTTTCGGCATTGAAAAATCTTCGTAAACTTAATCACACGTGTATATGTTGATATTTAAGAGATATACAGTCAAGAAAATCAAGGGCAATGGTGATATATATGCGGATTAGGCACCAAAAAAACACTCAACAAATAGCTACAATTTAAGGAATGTGTTTAGTGACGGCATCAGATTCCTAATTGATGGAGAAAGGTCTGGTAGTAAGAAAAGCTGCTTCTAGGAGATTGTCAAGTGTTTTCGCTCGACGATTCTATTCCTGGGTGGTTGGTTTGGCCCTTGTTCCTGTAACTTGAATCCTTGCCTGGTATATCGCATTTTAATTTTACACCATTGTGAACCTTACGCCTTTTTTACTCTCTGATCGAGGTTCTCAGCAATGAAAAATCCTCGTAAACAAAATCACACATGTATATGTTGATATTTTAGAGATATAAAATCAAGAAAATCAAGGGCAATGGTGATATATATGCGGATTAGACACCAAATAAAAAAACACTCAACAAATGGCTACAATTTAAGGAATGTGTTTAGTGACGGCATCAGATTCCTAATTGATAGAGAAAGGTCTGGTGGCAAGAAAAGCTGCTTCTAGGAGGTTGTCAAATGTTTTCGCTCGACGATTCCATTCTTGGGTGGTTGGTTTGGCCCTTGTTCCTGTAACTCGAATCCTAGACCGGTATATCCCATTTTAATTTTACACCATTGTGAACCTTACGCCTTTTTTACTCTCTGATAGAGGTTCTCGGCATTGAAAAATCTTCGTAAACTAAATCATACGTGTATATGTTGACATTTAAGAGATATACAGTCAAGAAAATCAAGGGCAATGTTGATATATATGCGGATTAGACAACAAAAAAAAAACACTCAACAAATGGCTACAATTTAAGGAATGTGTTTAATGACGGCATCATATTCCTAATTGATGGAGAAAGGTCTGGTGGCAAGAAAAGCTGCTTCTAGGAGGGTGTCAAGTGTTTTCGCTCGACGATTCCATTCTTGGGTGGTTGGTTTGGCCCTTGTTCCTGTAACTCGAATCCTATCCCGGTATATCCCATTTTAATTTTACACCATTGTGAACCTTACGCCTTTTTTACTCTCCGATCGAGGTTCTCGGCATTGAAAAATCTTCGTAAACTAAATCACACGTGTATATGTTGATATTTAAGAGATATATAGTGAAGAAAATCAACGGCAATGGTGATACATATGCGGATTAGACACAAAAAAAACACTCAACAAATGGCTACAATTTAAGGAATGTGTTTAGTGACGGCATCAGATTCCTAATTGATGGAGAAAGGTCTGGTGGTAAGAAAAGCTGCTTCTAGGAGGGTGTCAATTGTTTTCGCTCGACGATTCCATTCTTGGGTGGTTGGTTTGGCCCTTGTTCCTGTAACTCAAATCCTAGCCCGGTATATCCCATTTTAATTTTACACCATTGTGAACCTCACGCCTTTTTTACTCTCTGATCGAGGTTCTCGGCATTGAAAAATCTTTGTAAACTAAATCACACGTCTATTTGTTGATATTTAAGAGATATACAATCAAGAAAATCAAGAGCAATGGTGATATATATGCGGATTAGACACCAAAAAAAAACACTCAACAAATGGCTACAATTTAAGGAATGTGTTTAGTGACGGCATCAGATTCCTAATTGATGGAGAAAGGTCTGGTGGCAAGAAAAGCTGCTACTAGGAGGTTGTCAAATGTTTTCGCTCAACGATTCCATTCTTGGGTGGTTGGTTTGGCCCTTGTTCCTGTAACTCGACGCCTAGCCCGGTATATCCCATTTTAATCTTACACCATTGTGAACCTTACGCCGTTTTTAATCTCTGATCGAGGTTCTCGGCATTGAAAAATATTCGTAAACTACATCACACGTGTATATGTTGATATTTATGAGATATACAGTCAAGAAAATCATGGGCAATAGTGATATATATGCGGATTAGACACAAAAAAAAAACACTCAACAAATGGCTACAATTTAAGGAATGTGTTTAGTGATGGCATCAGATTCCTAATTGACGGAGAAAGGTCTGTTGGCAAGAAAAAGCTGCTTCTAGGAGGTTGTCAAGTGTTTTCGCTCGACGATTCCATTCTTGGGTGGTTGGTTTGGCCCTTGTTCCTGTAACTCGAATCCTAGCCCGGTATATCCCATTTTAATTTTACACCATTGTGAACCTTACGCCTTTTTTACTCTCTGATCGACGTTTCGGCATTGAAAAATCTTCGTAAACTAAATCACACGTGTATATGTTGATATCTAAGAGATATACAGTCAAGAAAATCAAGGGCAATGGTGATATATATGCGGATTAGACACCAAAAAAACACTCAACAAATGGCTACAATTTAAAGAATGTGTTTAGTGACGGCATCAGATTCCTAATTGATGGAGAAAGGTCTGGTAGTAAGAAAAGCTGCTTCTAGGAGGTTGTCAAGTGTTTTCGCTCGACGATTCCATTCATGGGTGGTTGGTTTGGCCCTTGTTCTTGTAACTTGAATCCTAGCCCGGTATATCACATTTTAATTTTACACCATTGTGAACCTTACGCCTTTTTTACTCTCTGATTGAGGTTCTCAGCATTGAAAAATCCACGTAAACAAAATCACACATGTATATGTTAATATTTAAGAGATATACAATCAAGAAAATCAAGGGCAATGGTGATATATATGCGGATTAGACACCAAATAAAAAAACACTCAACAAATGGCCACAGTTTAAGGAATGTGTTTAGTGACGGCATCAGATTCCTAATTGATGGAGAAAGGTCTGGTGGCTAGAAAAGCTGCTTCTAGGAGGTTGTCAAATGTTTTCGCTCGACGATTCCATTCTTGGGTGGTTGGTTTGGCCCTTGTTCGTGTAACTCGAATCCTAGACCGGTATATCCCATTTTAATTTTACACCATTGTAAACCTTACGCCTTTTTTACTCTCTGATAGAGGTTCTCGGCATTGAAAAATCTTCGTAAACTAAATCATACATGTATATGTTAACATTTAAGAGATATACAGTCAAGAAAAATCAAGGGCAATGGTGATATATATGCGGATGAGACACCAAAAAAACACTCAACAAATGGCTACAATTTAAGGAATGTGTTTAATGACGGCATCAGATTCCTAATTGATGGAGAAAGGTCTGGTGGCAAGAAAAGCTGCTACTAGGAGGTTGTCAAATGTTTTCGCTCAACGATTCCATTCTTGGGTGGTTGGTTTGGCCCTTGTTCCTGTAACTCGACGCCTAACCCGGTATATCCCATTTTAATCTTACACCATTGTGAACCTTACGCCGTTTTTACTCTCTGATCGAGGTTCTCGGCATTGAAAAATCTTCGTAAACTACATCACACGTGTATATGTTGATATTTATGAGATATACAGTCAAGAAAATCATGGGCAATAGTGATATATATGCGGATTAGACACCAAAAAAAACACTCAACAAATGGCTACAATTTAAGGAATGTGTTTAGTGACGGCATCAGATTCCTAATTGACGGAGAAAGGTCTGTTGGCAAGAAAAAGCTGCTTCTAGGAGGTTGTCAAGTGTTTTCGCTTGACGATTCCATTCTTGGGTGGTTGGTTTGGCCCTTGTTCCTGTAACTCGAATCCTAGCCCGGTATATCCCATTTTAATTTTACACCATTGTGAACCTTACGCCTTTTTTACTCTCTGATCGACGTTTCGGCATTGAAAAATCTTCGTAAACTAAATCACACGTGTATATGTTGATATCTAAGAGATATACAGTCAAGAAAATCAAGGGCAATGGTGATATATATGCGGATTAGACACCAAAAAAACACTCAACAAATGGCTACAATTTAAGGAATGTGTTTAGTGACGGCATCAGATTCCTAATTGATGGAGAAAGGTCTGGTAGTAAGAAAAGCTGCTTCTAGGAGGTTGTCAAGTGTTTTCGCTCGACGATTCCATTCCTGGGTGGTTGGTTTGGCCCTTGTTCTTGTAACTTGAATCCTAGCTCGGTATATCACATTTTAATTTTACACCATTGTGAACCTTACGCCTTTTTTACTCTCTGATTGAGGTTCTCAGCATTGAAAAATCCACGTAAACAAAATCACACATGTATATGTTAATATTTAAGAGATATACAATCAAGAAAATCAAGGGCAATGGTGATATATATGCGGATTAGACACCAAATAAAAAAACACTCAACAAATGGCCACAGTTTAAGGAATGTGTTTAGTGACGGCATCAGATTCCTAATTGATGGAGAAAGGTCTGGTGGCTAGAAAAGCTGCTTCTAGGAGGTTGTCAAATGTTTTCGCTCGACGATTCCATTCTTGGGTGGTTGGTTTGGCCCTTGTTCGTGTAACTCGAATCCTGGACCGGTATATCCCATTTTAATTTTACACCATTGTGAACCTTACGCCTTTTTTACTCTCTGATAGAGGTTCTCGGCATTGAAAAATCTTCGTAAACTAAATCATACATGTATATGTTGACATTGAAGAGATATACAGTCAAGAAAATCAAGGGCAATGGTGATATATATGCGGATGAGACACCAAAAAAACACTCAACAAATGGCTACAATTTAAGGAATGTGTTTAATGACGGCATCAGATACCTAATTGATGGAGAAAGGTCTGGTGGCAAGAAAAGCTGCTTCTAGGAGGGTGTCAAGTGTTTTCTCTTGATGATTCCATTCTTGGGTGGTTGGTTAGGCCATTGTTCCTTTAACTCGAATCCTAACCCGGTATATCCCATTTTAATTTTACACCATTGTGAACCTTACGCCATTTTTACTCTCTGATCGAGGTTCTCGGCATTGAAAAATCTTTGTAAACTAAATCACACGTGTATATGTTGACATTTAAGAGATATACAGTCAAGAAAATCAAGGGCAATGGTGATATATATGCGGATTAGACCCCAAAAAAAACACTCAACAAATTGCTACAATTTAAGGAATGTGTTTAGTGACGGCTTCAGATTCCTAATTGATGGAGAAAGGTCTGGTGGTAAGAAAAGTTGCTTCTTGGAGGTTGTCAAGTGTTTTCGCTCGACGATTCCATTCTTGGGTGGTTGGTTTGGCCATTGTTCCTGTAACTCGAATCCTAGCCCGGTATATCCCATTTTAATTTTACACCATTGTGAACCTTACGCCTTTTTTACTCTCTGATCGAGGTTCTCGGCATTTTGAAAAATCTTTGTAAACTAAATCACACGCGTATATGTTGATATTTAAGAGGTATACTGTCAAGAAAATCAAGGGCAATGGTGATATATATGCGGATTAGACACCAAAAAAAACACTCAACAAATGGCTACAATTTAAGGAATGTGTTTAGTGACGGCATCAGATTCCTAATTGATGGAGAAAGGTCTGGTGGCAAGAAAAGCTGCTTCTAGTAGGTTGTCAAATGTTTTCGCTCGATGATTCCATTCTTGGGTGGTTGGTTTGGCCCTTGTTCCTGTAACTCAAATCCTAGCCCGGTATATCCCATTTTAATTTTACACCATTGTGAACCTTACGCCTTTTTTACTCTCAGATCGACGTTCTCGGCATTGAAAAATCTTCGTAAACTAAATAACATGTGTATATGTTGATATTTAAGAGATATATAGTCAAGAAAATCAAGGGCAATGGTGATATATATGCGGATTAGACACAAAAAAAAACACTTATCAAATGGCTACAATTTAAGGAATATGTTTAGTGACGGCATCAGATTCCAAATTGATGGAGAAAGGTCTGGTGGTAAGAAAAGCTGCTTCTAGGAGGTTGTCAATTGTTTTCACTCGACGATTCCATTCTTGGGTGGTTAGTTTGGCCCTTGTTCCTGTAACTCGAATCCTAGCCCGGTATATCCCATTTTAATGTTACACCATTGTGAACCTTACGCATTTTTTACTCTCTGATCGAGGTTCTCGGCATTGAAAAATCTTCGTAAACTAAATCACACGTGTATATGTTGACATTTAAGAGATATACAGTCAAGAAAATCAACGGCAATGGTGATATATATGCGGATTAGACACAAAAAAAAACACTCAACAAATGGCTACAATTTAAGGAATGTGTTTAGTGACGGCATCAGATTCCTAATTGATTGAGAAAGGTCTGGTTGCAAGAAAAGCTGCTTCTAGGAGGTTGTCAATTGTTTTCGCTCGACGATTCCATTCTTGGGTGGTTGGTTTTGTCCCTTGTTCCTGTAACTTGAATCCTAGCCCGGTATATCTCATTTTAATGTTATACCATTGTTAACCTTACGCCTTTTTTACTCTCTGATCGAGGTTCTCGGCATTTAAAAATCTTCGTAAACTAAATCACACGTGTATATGTTGACATTTAAGAGATATACAGTCAAGAAAATCTAGGGCAATGGTGATATATATGCGGATTAGACACCAAAAAAAACACTCAACATATGGCTACAATTTAAGGAATGTGTTTAGTGACGGCATCAGATTCCTAATTGATGGAGAAAGGTCTGATGGCAAGAAAAGCTGCTTCTAGGTGGTTGTCAAATGTTTTCGCTCAACGATTCCATTCTTGGGTGGTTGTTTTGGCCCTTGTTCCTGTAACTCGAATCCTAGCCCGTTATATCCCATTTTAATTTTACACCATTGTGAACCTTACGCCTTTTTTACTCTCTGATCGAGGTTCTCGGCATTGAAAAATCCTCGTAAACTAAATCACACGTGTATATGTTGATATTTAAGAGATATACAGTCAAGAAAATCAAGGGCAATGGTGATATATATGCGGATTAGACACCAAAAACAACACTCAACAAATGGCTACAATTTAAGGAATGTGTTTAGTGACGGCATCAGATTCCTAATTGATGGAGAAAGGTCTGGTGGCAAGAAAAGCTGCTTCTCAGAGGTTGTCAAGTGTTTTCGCTCGATGATTCCATTCTTGGGTGGTTGGTTTGGCCCTTGTTCCTGTAACTCGAATCCTAGCCCGGTATATCCCATTTTAATCTTACACCATTGTGAACCTTACGCATTTTTATCTCTGATCGAGGTTCTCGGCATTGAAAATTCTTCGTAAACTAAATCACACGTGTATACGTTGATATTTAAGAGATATTCAGTCAAGAAAATCAAGGCAATGGTGATATATATGCGGATCAGACACCAAAAAAAAATCACTCAACAAATGGCTTCAATTAAGAAATGTGTTTAGTAACGGCATCAGATTCCTAATTAATGGAGAAAGGTCTGGTGGTAAGAAAAGCTGCTTCTTGGAGGTTGTCAAGTGTTTTCGCTCGACGATTCCATTCTTGGGTGGTTGGTTTAGCCCTTGTTCCTGTAACTCGAATCCTAGCCCAGTATATCCAATTTTAATTTTACACCATTGTGAACCTTACGCCTTTTTTACTATCTGATCGAGGTTCTCGGCATTGAAAAATCTTCATAAACTAAATCACACGTGTATATGTTGATATTTAAGAGATATACAGTCAAGAAAATCAAGGGCAATGGGGATATATATGCGGATTAGACACCAAAAAAGACACTCAACAATTGGCTACAATTTAAGGAATGTGTTTAGTGACGGCATCAGATTCCTAATTGATGGAGAAAGGTCTGGTGGCAAGAAAAGCTGCTTCTAGGAGGTTGTCAAGTGTTTTCGCTCGATGATTCCATTCTTGGGTGGTTGGTTTGACCCTTGTTCCTGTAACTCGAATCCTGTCCCGTTATATCCCATTTTAATCTTACACCATTGTGAACCTTACGCCTTTTTTTATCTCTGATCGAGGTTCTCGGCATTGAAAAATCTTCGTAAACTAAATCACACGTGTATATGTTGATATTTAAGAGATATACAGTCAAGAAAATCAAGGCAATGGTGATATATATGCGGATTAGACATCAAAAAAAAAATCACTCAACAAATGGCTACAATTTAAGGAATGTGTTTAGTGACGGCATCAGATTCCTAATTAATTGAGAAAGGTCTGGTGGTAAGAAAAGCTGCTTCTTAGAGGTTGTCAAGTGTTTTCGCTCGACGATTCCATTCTCGGGTGGTTGGTTTACCCTTGTTGATGGAGAAAGGTCTGGTGGCAAGAAAAGCTGCTTCTAGAAGGTTGTCAAGTGTTTTCGATCGACGATTCCGTTCTTGGGTGGTTGGTTTGGCGCTTGTTCCTGTAACTCGAATCCTAGCCCGGTATATCCCATTTTAATTTTACACCATTGTGAACCTTACGCCTTTTTACTCTCTGATTGAGGTTCTCGGCATTGAAAAATCTTCGTAAACTAAATCACACGTGTATATGTTGACATTTAAGAGATATACAGTCAAGAAAATCAAGGGCAATGGTGATATATATGCGGATTATACACCAAAAAAACACTCAACAAATGGCTACAATTTAAGGAATTTGTTTAGTGACGGCATCAGATTTCCAAATTGATGGAGAAAGGTCTGGTGGCTAGAAAAGCTGCTTCTAGGAGGTAGTCAAGTGTTTGCGCTCGACGATTCCATTCTTGGATGGTTGGTTTGGCCCTTGTTCCTGTAACTCGAATCCTAGCCCGTTATATCCCATTTTAATTTTACCCCATTGTGAACCTTACGCCTTTTTTACTCTCTGATCGAGGTTCTCGGAATTGAAAAATCTTCGTAAACTAAATCACACATGTATATGTTGACATTTAAGAGATATACAGTCAAGAAAATCAAGGGCAATGGTGATATATATGCGGATTAGACACCAAAAAAACACTCTACAAATGGCTACAATTTATGGAATGTGTTTAGTGACGGCGTCAGATTCTTAACTGATGGAGAAATGTCTGGTGGCAAGAAAAGCTGCTTCTAGGAGGTTGTCAAGTGTTTTCGCTCAACAATTCCATTCTTGGGTGGTTGGTTTGGCCCTTTTTCCTGTAACTCGAATACTTGCTCGGTATATCCCATTTTAATTTTACACCATTGTGAACCTTGCGCCTTTTTTACTCTCTGATCGAGGTACACGGCAATGAAAAATCTTCGTAAACTAAATCACACGTGTATAATTTGACATTTCAGAGATATACAGTCAAGAAAATCAATGGCAATGGTGACATGAATGCGGATTAGACACCAAAAAAAACACTCAACAAATGGCTACAATTTAAGGAATGTGTTTAGTGACGGCATCAGATTCCTAATTGATGGAGAAAGGTCTGGTGGCAACAAAAGCTGCTTCTAGGAGGTTGTCAAGTGTTTACGCTCAATGATTCCATTCTTGGGTGGTTAGTTTGGCCCTTGTTCCTGTAACTCGAATCCTAGCCCGTTATATCCCAATTTAATTTTACACAATTGTGAACCTTACGCCTTTTTTACTCTCAGATCGAGGTTCTCGGTATTGAAAAATCTTCGTAAACTAAATCACAAGTGCGTATGTTGACATTTAAGAGATATACAGTCAAGAAAATCAAGGGAAATGGTGATATATATGCGGATTAGACAACAAAAAAACACTCAACAAATGGCTACAATTTAAGGAATGTGTTTAGTGACGGCATTAGATTCCTAATTGATGGAGAAAGGTCTGGTGGCAAGAAAATCTGCTTCTAGGAGGTTGTGAAGTGTTTTCGCTCGACGATTCCATTCTTGGGTGGTTGGTTTGGCCCTTGTTCCTGTAACTCGAATCCTAGACCTGTATATCCCATTTTACTTTTACTCTATTGTGAACCTTACGCCTTTTTTACTCTCTGATCGAGGTTCTAGGCATTGAAAAATCCTCGTAAACTAAATCACACGTGTATATGTTGACATTTAAGAGATATACAGTCAAGAAAATCAAGGGCAATGGGGATATATATGTGGATTAGACACCAAAAAAACACTTAACAAATAGCTACAATTTATGGAATGTGTTTAGTGACGGCATCAGATTCCTAATTGATGGAGAAAGGTTTGGTGGCAAGAAAAGCTGCTTCTAGGAGGTTGTCAAGTGTTTTCACTCGATGATTCCATTCTTGGGTTGTTGGTTTGGCCCTTGTTCCTGTAACACGAATCCTAGCCCGATATATCACATTTTAATTTTACACCATTGTGAACCTTACGCCTTTTTTACTCTCTGATCAAGATTCTCGGCATTGAAAAATCTTCGTAAACTAAATCACACGTGTATATGTTGACATTTAAGAGATATACAGTCAAGAAAATCAAGGGCAATGGTGATATATATGCGGATTAGACACCAAGAAAAACACTCAACTAATGGCTACAATTTAAGGAATCTGTTTAGTGACGTCATCAGATTCCTAATTGATGGAGAAAGGTCTGGTGGCAAGAAAAGCTGCTTTTAGGAGGTTGACAAGTGTTTTCGCTCGACGATTCCATTCTTGGGTGGTTGATTTGGCCCTTGTTCCTGTAACTCGAATCCTAGCCCGGTATATCCCATTTTAATTTTACACCATTGTGAACCTTACGCCTTTTTTACTCTCTAATCGAGGTTCTCGGCATTGAAAAATCTTCGTAAACTAAATCACACTTGTATATGTTGACATTTAAGAGATATACAGTCAAGAAAATCAAGGGCAATGGTGACATATATACGGATTAGGCACCAAAAAAAAACACTCAACAAATGGCTACAATTTAAGGAATGCGTTTAGTGACGGCATCAGATTCTTAATTGATGGAGAAAGGTCTGGAGGCAGGAAAAGCTGCTTCTAGGAGGTTGTCAAGTGTTTTCGCTCGACGATTCCATTCTTGGGTGGTTGGTTTGGCCCTTGTTGCTGTAACTCGAATCCTATCCAGGTATATCCAATTTTAATTTTACACCATTGTGAACCTTACGCCTTTTTTACTCTCAGATCGAGGTTCTCGGCATTAAAAAATCTTCGTAAACTAAATCGTACGTGTATATGTTGACATTTAAGAGATATACAGTCAAGAAAATCAAGGGCAATGGTGATATATATGCGGATTAGACGACAAAAAAAACACTCATTAAATGGCCACAGTTTAAGGAATGTGTTTAGTGACGGCATCAGATTCCTAATTGATGGAGAAAGGTCTGGTGGCAACAAAAGCTGCTTCTAGGAGGTTGTCAAGTGTTTTCGCTCCACGATTCCATTCTTGGGTGGTTGGTTTGGCCCTTGTTCCTGTAACTCGAATCCTATCCGGTATATCTCATTTTAATTTTACACCATTGTGAACCTTACGCCTTTTTTACTCTCTGGTCGAGGTTCTCGGCATTGGAAAATCTTCGTAAACTAAATCACATGTGTATATGTAGACATTTAAGAGATATACAGTCAAGAAAATCAAGGACAATGGTGATATATATGCGGATTAGACACCAAAAAAACACTCAACTAATGGCTACAATTTAAGGAATCTGTTTAGTGACGGCATCAGATTCCTAATTGATGGAGAAAGGTCTGGTGGCATAAAAAGCTGCTTCTAGGAGGTTGTCAAGTGTTTTCGCTCGACGATTCCATATTTAGGTGGTTGATTTGGCCCTTGTTCTTGTAACTCGAACCCTAGCCCAGTATATCCCATTTTAATTTTACACCATTGTGAACCTTACTCCTTTTTTACTCTCTGATTGAGGTTCTCGGCATTGAAAAATCTTCGTAAACTAAATCACACGTGTATATGTTGACATTTAAGAGATAAACCGTCAAGAAAATCAAGGGCAATGGTGATATATAAGCGGATTAGACACCAAAAAAAATACACTCAACAAATGGCTAGAATTTAAGAAATGTGTTTAGTGACGGCATCAGATTCTTAATTGATTGAGAAAGGTCTGGTGGCAAGAAAACCGGCTTCTTGGAGGTTGTCTAGTGTTTTCGCTCGACGATTCCATTCTTGGGTGGTTGGTTTGGCCCTTCTTCCTGTAACTCGAATGCTAGCCAGGTATATCCTATTTTAATTTTACTCCATTGTGAACCTTATGCCTTTTTTACTCTCTGATCGAGGTTCTCAGCATTGAAAAATCTTCGTAAACTAAATCACACGTGTATATGTTGACATTTAAGAGATATACAATCAAGAAAATCAAGGGCAATGGTGATATATATGCGGATTAGACACCAAAAAAACACTCAACAAATGGCTACAATTTAAGAAATGTGTATAGTGACGGCATCAGATTCCCAATTGATGGAGAAAGGTCTGGTGGCAACAAAAGCTGCTTCTAGGAGGTTGTCAAGTGTTTTCGCTCGACGATTCCATTCTTGGGTGGCTGGTTTGGCCCTTGTTCCTGTAACTCGAATCCTAGCCCTGTATATCCCATTTTAATTTTACACCATTGTGAACCTTACGCCTTTTTTACTCTCTGATCGAGGTTCTCGGCATTGAAAAATCTTCGTAAACTAAATCACACGTGTATATGTTGACATTTAAGAGATATACAGTCAAGAAAATCAAGGGCAATGGTGATATATATGCGCATTAGACACAAAAAAAAACACTCAACAAAAGTGACGGCATCAGATTCCTAATTGATGGAGAAAGGTTTGGTGGCAAGAAAAGCTGCTTCTAGGAGGTTGTCAAGTATTTTCGCTCGACTATTCCATTCTTGGGTGGTTGGTTTGGCCCTTGTTCCTGTAACTCGAATCCTAGCCCGGTATATCTCATTTTAATTTTACACCATTGTGAACCTTACGCCTTTTTTACTCTCTGATCGAGGTTCTCGGCATTGAAAAATCTTCGTAAACTAAATCACACGTGTATATGTTGACATTTAAGAGATATACAGTCAAGAAAATCAAGGGCAACGGTGATATATATGCGGCTTAGACACCCAAAAAAAACACTCAACAAATGGCTACAATTTAAGGAATGTGTTTACTGACGGCATCAGATTCCTAATTTTTGGAGAAAGGTCTGGTGGCAAGAAAAGATACTACTAGGAGGTTGTCAAGTGTTTTCGCTTGACGATTCCATTCTTGGATGGATGGTTTGGCGCTTGTTCTTGTAACTCTAATCCTAGCCCGGTATATCCCATTTTAATTTTACACCATTGTGAACCTTACGCCTTTTTTACTCTCTGATCAAGGTTCTCGGCATTGAAAACTCTTCGTAAACTAAATCACACGTGTATATGTTGACATTTAAGAGATATACAGTCAAGAAAATCAAGGGCAGTGGTGATATATATGCGGATTAGACACAAAAAAACACTCAACATTTGGCTACTATTTAAGGAATGTGTTTAGTGACGACATCAGATTCCTAATTGATGGAGAAATGTCTGGTGGCAAGAAAAGCCGCTTCTAGGAGGTTGTCAATTTTTTTTGCTCGATGATTCCATTTTTGGGTGGTTGGTTTGGCCCTTGTTCCTGTAACTCGAATCCTAGCCCGGTATATCCCATTTTAATTTTACATCATTGTGAACCTTACGCCTTTTTTACTCTCTGATCGAGGTTCTCGGCATTGAAAAATCTTCGTAAACTAAATCACACGTGTATATGTTGACATTTAAGAGTTATACAGTCAAGAAAATCATGGGCAGTGGTGATATATATGCGGATTAGACACAAAAAAAGAACACTCCACAAATGGCTACAATTTAAGGAATATGTTTAGTGACGGCATCAGATTCCTAATTGATGGAGAAAGGTCTGGTGGCAAGAAAAGCTGGCTCTAGGAGGTTGTCAAGTGTTTTCCGTCGATGATTCCATTCTTGGGTGGTTGGTTTGGCCCTTGTTCCTGTAACTCGAATCCTAGCCCTGTATATCCCATTTTAATTTTACACCATTGTGAACCTTACGCCTTTTTTACTCTCTGATCCATGTTCTCGGCACTGAAAAATATTCGTAAACTAAATCACACGTGTATATGTTGACATTTAAGAGATATAAAGTCAAGAAAATCAAGGGCAATGGTGATATATATGCGGATTAGACACCAAAAAACACTCAACAAATGGTTACAATTTAAGGAATGTGTTTAGTGACGCCATCAGATTCCTAATTAATGGAGAAATGTCTGGTGGCAAGAAAAGCGGCTTCTAGGAGGTTGTCAAGTATTTTTGCTCGACAATTTCTTTCTTGGGTGGTTGGTTGGCCCTTGTTCCTGTAACTCGAATCCTATCCCGGTACATCCCATTTTAATTTTACACCATTGTGAACCTTACGCCTTTTTTACTTTCTGATCGAGGTTCTCGACATTGAAAAATCTTCGTAAACTAAATCACACGTGTATATGTTGACATTTAAGAGATATGCCATCAAGAAAATCAAGGGCAATGGTGATATATATGCGGATTAGACACCAAAAATAAAACAATCAACAAATGGCTACAATTTAAGGAATGTGTTTAGTGACGGCATCAGATTCTTAATTGATGGAGAAAGGTCTAGTGGGAAGAAAAGCTGCTTCTAGGAGGTTGTCAATTGTTTTCGCTCGATGATTCCATTCTTGGGTGGTTGGTTTGGCCCTTGTTCCTGTAACTCGAATCCTAGCCCGGTATATCCCATTTTAATTTTACACCATTGTGAACCTTACCCCTTTTTTACTCTCTGATCGAGGTTCTCACCATTGAAAAATCTTCTTAAACTAAATCACACGTGTATATGTTGACATTTAAGAGATATACAGTCAAGAAAATCAAGGGCAATGGTGATATATATGCGGATTAGACACCAAAAAAAAACACTCAACAAATGGCTACAATTTAAAGAATGTGTTTACTGCCGGCATCAGATCCTAATTGCTGGAGAAAGGTCTGGTGGCAAGAAAAGCTGCTTCTAGGAGGTTGTCAAGTGTTTTCGCTCGACGATTCCATTCTTGGGTTGTTGGTTTGGCCCTTGTTCCTGTAACTCGAATCCTAGCCCGGTATATCTCATTTTAATTTTACACCATTGTGAACCTTACGCCTTTTTTACTCTGTGGTCGAGCTTCTTGGCTATGAAATATCTTCGTAAACTAAATCACACAGGTATATATTGACATTTAAGAGATATACAGTCAAGAAAATCAAGGGCAATGGTGATATATTTGCGGATTAGACACCCAAAAAAACACTCAACAAATGGCTACAATTTAAGAAATGTGTTTAGTGACGGCATCAGATTCCTAATTGATGCAGAATGGTCTGGCGGCAAGAAAAGCTGCTTCTAGGAGGTTGTCAAGTGTTTTCGCTCGATGATTCCATTCTTGGGTCGTTGGTTTGGCCCTTGTTCCTGTAACTCGAATCCTAGCCCGGTATATCCCATTTTAATTTTACACCATTGTGAACCTTACGCCTTTTTTACTCTCTGATCGAGGTTCTCGCCATTGAAAAATCTTCGTAAACTAAATCACACGTGTATATGTTGACATTTAAGAGATATACAGTCAAGAAAATCAAGGGCAATGGTGATATATATGCGGATTAGACACCAAAAAAAAACACTCAACAAATGGCTATAATTTAAGGAATGTGTTTAGTGACGTCATCAGATTCCTAATTTATGGAGAAAGGTCTGGTGGCAAGAAAATATGCTTCTAGGAGGTTGTCAAGTATTTTCGCTCGACGATTCCATTCTTGGGTGGTTGGTTTGGCTCTTGTTCCTGTAACTCGAATCCTAGCCCGGTATATCCCATTTTAATTTTACACCATTGTGAACCTTACGCCTTTTTTACTCTCTGATTTAAGGTCATTAAACCATACACCACTGATGTGTTCCCCACTCATACACAGTTCATTTAGGTTTATATCACATTGGTATGTTGATTATTTCATGCTTTTTGCCTACTGGTACATCGTATGATGAAGCTGCTACCACACTTAAGCAATTTAATTCATTTTCAGTGTGACAGTCTAACTTGCTGATGTATTATCATTTCTTCTTTTTCACACCATGAAATCTCTTTTTAAATTTTTCATTTTTTATGTTTTTTTCATTTTTCAATGTTTTTTGTATTTTTTTTTTAATTTATAACTTACTCCCCCTAAACACACGCACTAACTCTTTTTGGCTTAGCGTAATTTCTCCCCTAAATTTTTGTTTTTATCGTGCAAGTTTCAAAAACAGAAATTTAAACACAAACAGACTCCCACTTTAATCTGACAATAAGTTTTTCACCAATAAATCATCAATCAATCACTAAAGTAAATAGTTAGTTACCAATTTTAACCTACTATTCACCTCATACACTTTACAGGAACAACCACTGTTGAACACATCAAACAGTCCTTCTTGGTCATCCTGCACATTCTCAACAACTCAGTTAGACTTAACAACCCAAACCTGACCGGTTTTGGGTCGACCATGTAAATCCATATATGATGCTTCTAACCAATATCCATCACACCTTACCGGTGTCTTGGTTGTTTTCCCTGTTGTTGAACAAGATTTATAACTTCCACTAGGTCTTTAATCGCGAGAGTTCCAATAAAATCTCGGATTTTCTGACCTTTGAAAATTATTATCTTGATACCTTCTTCGCCCATTATCATACCATGAATTTTGAAAAAATTTTGGATGTTGTTGAACATTTGAGTTACTAAAACCCCTATATTCATTTCTTCTTTGAAAATTCCGATTACCAGAAGTCTGGTATCGATTTTGATATCCAAAATTTCTATTTTGACTTTGAAACCGATTTTATTTACCATTAAAATGACTAAATTGTGTAGAATTGCTTCTTGGTCTATCAAATCGTCTTGATGTTGAAGTTTTAGATTGAAATCTTGGTTGATTATATTGCAATGTTGTTGAACATTATTATTCAAACCAACCCTATTCCCTTCCTTAACCTCATCAACTTTTTGCTTATTTTTCTTTAAAGGACAACAACTCACCACGTGCCCTTTGTTGTGACATTTAAAACAAGATTTTGTCTTATAAATTCTCTTTTTCTGAAATCTCTTTTTAAATGTTTTCTTCTTTTCGTCTTCAGTATCCTCATCCGATTTATGAGGTGTACTATTAGACTCGACAGATTCTTTCAAAGAAACTGCACTATTCGGCAATTCCATAGCTATCGGATCCACTACAGCTGGTGTAGTAGGCACAAAATCAGTTAGCTCATTCTCATCAGGTAAAAATGAGTAATCTTGATCCTTAGAAGATGAAGCTTTACTAAACCCCACTCCCATTTTATCATTACTCCTTTTCAGCCCTTTTTGAATTTGAGTTCTAACTAATGATGATTTTCCAAATTTTTCTAACTTTCCTTTAACTTCAACAATTTGGTCTTGTGCAATGGCCAATTCCCTGCACTTATCAGAAAACTCATTAGTTTTATCCTTTATAGTTTCACGAGCCAAATCAATAACCTGTAACAGTTCATTGACTTTGCTTGTTAAACTGCTGATTTCCTGTTCATTTAATTTGAGTTTGTTTAAACAATTTGACTCTCGTTCAATCAAAAGAACATTTGACTCTTTTAAATTCTCTACACAAGCTAATAGAATTTTGTTTTGCTCCGATAGTCTGTTAACCTTACCCTGTAGTTCAGTGCAATTATGACATGTATGACATACAGATTCTGATGATGCCTTCACCTCTGCTGTAAGTCCATTCGCATCAGTCAAGCCCTTTGAAACTTCTGTCTCCTTCTTCTCACCAATCTTCACAACTGCAAGCTCAGCTACACAAGCTTGATCACATGTATTCAATCTTGAAGGAATCTGATAACGTTTTTCCAAAGCTTCCCACAGCTCTCTAGAAGTCCCACACTTTTTGAAGATATGTTTAGTTCCCTCTGGCAAGGACATCTTGATCACTGCTAAAGCTTTCTTCTCAGCATCAACCATAAGTTTCTCAGATTCATCCATCTTCTCGTAAGAAATCACTTTAACTCTTCCTTAAACACAACATGTAGGAGCAATGTATCCATCAATCATACAGCTCCACATTCTAATATCTTC
The DNA here is from genome assembly GCA_030545235.1 of Helianthus tuberosus. Lineage (NCBI taxonomy): Eukaryota > Viridiplantae > Streptophyta > Magnoliopsida > Asterales > Asteraceae > Helianthus > Helianthus tuberosus. The sequence continues at coordinate 183,580,233 of CM060383.1, forward strand.
ACTTTTCACAAATGCCTTAAACTCCTCTTTCCAGACAGCATATTGTTTAACGTTTATCAGCTTTGGCCAATGTTTAACAGTCTCACTGACTTTATCCATTTTCGCCATCACACAGCTTAAAAGTTTAACTGGATTTTGGTAACCTGTGTCAAAATCCATATATAACTTCTCTACTGGTCCTTGTCGGGTTTTTACCGTAAGCGAACTGATAAAACCGTACAAATTTTTCCGAAAACTGTGATTACCAAATTATACCGTTAGAATCGTCTCAAAAAAATGAATCCAATGATATATAATGTCAAACACCTATTTCGGGAATTTCCATAGTCCTAATGTCACCCCGATATTCCACGTATTACCGGTGGGGAGTATCGTGACGTAGTTGATATTATCATAGTCAAATAATCACAGTTCAATGCACAGCGGAAGTCTAAAGTAATAATAATACAAACCGATTCGAAAGTATAATAAGGTATTACACAACGGTTGTATATGGATCCACAGGCGGATCTTAAAACAGAAAAATAAACACTGTTCAACAGACTTTAGACGTTTAGAACTTGCAAGATTCCTTATTAACGCCCTGAGCTCCCAGCCAATTACGTACAGTACCTGTCACTTAATCTTTTTGGAAAATACATCAGTTTACACTAGTAAATACAATTAACTGACTCTTTTGAAAACATTTATGAAAATTGATTTAAATGCACAAGGCACAATTATCCTCTTATAAATTGGAACAATTATATAAATATAATCTTGCATACAGATTTATATGTTTGTTATACATTCAGGGCCCGATATAGAAACCGAGTCAAGATTAACAGACACACCACAAGTATAGGCCCACAAGAGAGTGAGATACAGATTTTCCTACGCAAGTGTCAGGTGTATGCCTACACCCCGTGCTTAAGACGTGGTCATTTCTGAATAAATGATGCCAAGGATATCCGGGACATGGTCATTAACCCCCAAAGGCTTTATTTCAAACAAGACAGATTAAAACGGGTTATGTAAATATATTAAATCATAATCCGATCTAAATAACTACATACCCGACCAAGCGGTATTATTATAATACCGTATCCCAAGCCCGTATAACGGAAAAGAAGTTAAATGTATTTACCTGAGCTAAAAGTAATTTTATTCTCAGCCGTATATTCAAATTAGCAAGCACAAGTACCTCTACTGGGGCTCTCAATCTGGAACGAAGGTTTTATTAACCTATTAGATTCCTAACGGGTCTTATTTAAGTTGTAACTTAGACCTGTTAGTTTTAAGGAAAGGTTTACAGTTCAAAACGCAAGATTAAGCGAAGACCGAATTAGAATGTAATTTAGACCCGACAAGTATGGAGACTTGTATAATATGGGTAAGCTAAACACATTATGAATTTTGAAGTGAAAATGATAAGGTTTGACCCGTTTCGATTAATTTATGCAAACTAGTTACATAAACCGTACCGAACGCGAAAGATGCATAACGGGTAACCAAATGAGTCATGAACATGTTCCACAATTTAATATGCCTTAAATATGTTGTGATATCAGTTGGATATCTTCCATTATGCCCAAAACGGATTTAAATCAATTTAAGCCTCGTAGGGGTATTTTGGTTATTTTAATGTTTATAACAACAACAACAACAACCATACCCAGTAAATCCCACAAATAGCAATGCTACTCATAGAGTCTTATTTTAATGTTTATAAAAGAGGTTAAATAATAATCTAAGTTCCTGGTCTAAATAATCAGTAAAAATGTTTATTTTATCAGGTTATATCAGTAAGATATCTCACATATGTGAAATTTATCATTTATGGCCAAACTATGCACCGTAGGGGCATTTTGGTCATTTCACATATGCTTTAAGGGTTAATTTTGGAAATCTGAGTTCAAAACTTTTATTTACTGTTAAAGTATAAAAATTTATTCATAACATCCATAGGTATCAAGCTTTAGGTTCCTAATATGGTTTTAAACTATATTATGCGCCTAACTCGCATAAAAGTCGGTATTTGACGATATTCGGTTTAAATAGGGAAATCTGAGATTTTGACCAGCCTTTACAGTTTAAAATAACTTGTTTATTATATAAAATCAGTAGAAAAAGGTTTGACATGTAAAGGATGTATAAAACTCATTTTATTAGCAAAAAGGGCATTATCGACAATTACCGAGTCTATGCATGAACTCTATGTTATGATCAGTTTAAAATTTAATAAAAATTTCCAAAAATCCTTAAATATTATATTACATCATTGGGTAAAAATTTTGGTGTCAAAATTTGGGTTTAAATAAGTTTTATGCCAAGAATTCCGTTTAATTAATAAAAAGGCTTCAATTTACGATATCGAGCATAACTCCTAATTTAGACCACAAACTTATGTCAAATTTTTAGGACATGTTTATAAATCAGTAATAAAGGTTTTTGTCCTCTCACATTTTCAAAAATCTCATTTCAATATCAAAAGGGCATAATGGTCAATTTTTAGGCATTTAACGGAAACATGCAATGAACTAGGATTTCTAAGGAACCAAGTTGTATAACCTCAGATGATTATACTAACCTATAACATGGTCCTAAATGAACCCTAAGGCATATTTAAACTAAGCTAAATCGGGTCAGAATGAAAGTCAAAGCAAAAGTCAACTTTTGCGACTTTCGGTTGTGAACCGAGCCTAAACTCAGAATTGCCGGGTTGAACATGCCTAGACATGTTCAATTAATATTTACCAAGTTATTAAAGTGACAAAACTGATTTATTGCCTTTACATCATTAGTTATGAATTTTATTTAAAAACCGACTTGTTTGACTTTTATTTTAATTACTTTGACCCGACAATTAACTAAGTAGACGTGGTAATTAGGAGGTGCCCTTTTTTAGGGTTTAATACCTACCTAATTACAATCACGAAGCCATGTTCGTTGCGAACAATGGCTCGATCGTTTAAAAGTCAAAGCGTTTATCGTGAACGCTTGACTTTTCGGCTTTAAGAGCCAAACAACTTAACTAAGCACGAAAGGAACACTTACAAATGGTCCAAGCTAGGAAGATCTTGATCAAACTACTCAGGTATGAAGTTCATGAACTCCAACTTAGAGTAATTCAATCAGATTGTGACGAACAATGAATGAAGGTGATGGGTATTTATAGAAAACCCACAACCGTTAGGATCGTTCCTCGCAAAAAGAGCTTCGATCTGAGCCGTACAAGTGCACCCCCTGATTTAGAATACCACGGGCACCCCTAAACAAGCCCATAGAATGATCAAAACCATTTGCACAACATGGGAACAGCTGGAAATTGCTGGAAATTGATTATTGCAGATTTGAGCATTCTACGCGGGCCACGTAGACATAGGGGATGGGCTACGCGCCCCTCCTAGCACATCAGGTCAGCAACTTTTCAATATTTACAGAAACAGTCCCTGCATGCATATACAGCCCTTTTGACACGTTTAAGGCCCGTTAACCTCATTTCAAGGCTCCAAAATGAAGTTAAAGCATAGGAAACATAAAGCATGCTCAAAAATATGTCGGATGTCGGTTCGTTTGGTCGTACGGTTGCGTTGTTCGGCTAATTACGACGAAACACGAACGGACGCGAAAAACGATCCAAATTACGCGACGAATGTAATTTTATCATGCCAATCACTAAAATAAAATATTTTAATGATTACATAAATTTTTGGATGTCCGGATATATTCAGAACGTAAGATATGTGCGAAAATGCAAACTTATGCACTTTTTGACCTTTAAGTCCCTGTTGATCAAATAAGTTTATTTTTTGCGCACCAAACACCTCTAAGCCTATTTCTAAGCTATGTAAAGGATATTTAGGGCATGTTTAACTTATGATCATATTCCGGAAGGTTCGATACCATACGAATTGGCAGACTTTTGCAGTTTGACGCAAATAGTCCCTCTAATGCGCAAACTTGCGCATATTATCGTTTAATAGCATTGAAGCCTTATCTAATCCTTATTAGGCATTAATGGGAGTATTATTAAACATTACGATGCTTCAGGTTCGTAAAAAGGTCATTCAGAGGTATAATTAAACATATTGACGCTTTAGCCCCTTAAACTTGCAAAATTGCACGTAACGTCACTTAAAGACATAAAAGCCTTAGACGGCCAATAATTGGCTTTCCCGGGAGTATTATCAAACATCATGAAGCTATCGGATTGTTAAAAGGTCACTCAGAGGTAAGAATTAACATGTTGACACTTTTAACCCTTCGTCGCACAAACTTTCAATTAATTACGCAAACGGCTACTCTCGATCAACAAATGGCTCATTTGTGAATATGATTGTCGTGTAACGTTATTCAGAGGCTTATGATAAGCATGTTGCCACTTCCAGTCCTTCAATAATCAAAGTTTTTGATTTTTCACAAAATTAGTCCTTCATAGTCAACGATTGACCTTATTAGGGTTTTGTACGCGTGTCAACACATCATTGGACGTGCTTTTACGAGGTGTTACATCCTCACCCCCTTAAAAGAAATCTCGACCTCGAGATTTTCTCAAATGATGGAAGTACTTTCTGTCTTATAATGGACTTAATCTTCCATAGCATATCTGGGGCCTCTCCAAACACCCAAGATGACCTTTATAATAGGTACATGTATCCTTTTGGAGCTTCTAGTCTTGTCGATCCTCAATCGATGCTGATTCACCACAAACTATAAGTTTTTATTAATCTGCCTATCATTATGTGACAATGCTCTTGACCTATTGTCTAGCCATATCTTTAAATCACAGGTGTGGAACACATTGCGAGCTCCACCAAGCTCCTTAAATAGGTTTTAGCTTATAAGCTATTGATCTTTGATATATTCGATTTCCTCGAATGATCCTATATATCCAGAGCTTAACTAGCCCATTATTAAAATTTTAGCACACCCTTCTTAGGGTGATACCTTCGATTGAACCTTATTCCTTATTAAGGACTTAAGAGGGTTGCAACTTTCATCAATCCTTGATTTTCCGCCGATTACTGGCAACTTTCAGACGATTACGAATTCATATGATCTTATTTGTTGTTTCCAAGGTAATTTCAGGTCCTGCTAATTCGGACTTACTAAAATTCTGCCCAACATTAGATGTTTAGCATCCCATCTATACAAAGTCTCCAAAGGAGCAGCCTTGATACTTATATAACAACTATTATAGAAAAGCTTATTTAAGGTGAGATGGTTATTCCAACTACTGCTTAAAACCAATCTTAAGGAATAGCTAATCCTTACAGATAGTCGAACAAATCGACGATCCTGGGCAGCTGATGGCGATCCTTAATTGTTGCCTAAATAGGGTTGTGGTAATCAATGCATAAGAAGAATGAACCGTCTTTTAAATTAATAATACCGGAGCTCCCAGAATTATGATTTAGGCCTTTATGAAATCCTCTCTAGAAGCTTTTCTGATTGACTCTTAGTTATCCCATTCCGTGGGTACTAACCGATATGGGGCCTTCCAATAGATGCAACTCTAAGTGAGATATTATTCTTAACTCTACTTATCTCAGGAAGTAAACAGGGTAGTCTTTGGAGAAGATAATCAAGACACAAGGAGATTACAGAGACTTTCCAAATCTCAGGCTCTGGTTCATTTATCATTGCCTGTGTCAGATAAGTGACATATTTACTTTACAAATCCATGGATACCTTATCAGTGACACTTACTTGGACATTTCCCTTCAGGGTATCTTCTTTGAATACCATTAGCTGACTTCAGTGCAATATGACCATTGGAATATCTCAGTGGTTCCATGCATTAAACCTCCATACTGATCAGGCATGGAAGCAATCTATGGAGCATATTAGGATACACCAATCCTCATATGGCGCTTTTATCATACAATCTGGTATTCGCAGTTGATAGAAATCAATGAGATAACAACTAACATATTCTGACGTACTCCATCTGGAGAGAGAGTACTCTATAATTTTACTACTGTAGATTTCTAACAGGAACAAAAGAAATGGTTCCTATGATTTTCGTCTGTAAGTCTTACCTTACACCTAATCTCTGGGGTTCTTATGGAAGATTTTAAAAGTTTGCTATACTTACAATTTATGAAGGATTTATTGGTACCCGAATCAAAACAGAACTCTTAGCACTTATGTTACCAATGAATGATAAGGAATGTACCTGATGTCATTATTGATATAAACTACCTCTGGCATCCATCAGGAGAGTTTAAGCACTTTCATTCTTAGGCTTTCTATCCTTAGCCGCACTTCCCTTGACAGATTTAGGGCATGTAGTCTTGATGTGGCCTTTCTCGTTACAGCCGAAGCAGACTGCATCCTTTATGTCCTTGCAATCCAACGTTTTATGCTCACTTGATTTGCAGATCCCACAAGCCCTAGGCTGCGATTGGGATTTTGATTCGAACCTGCACCTCCCTAGATGGTGCTTCTCGCAGGTCCTGCATAAAGGTTTCTTGTTGGACTTTTGTTTTTTCTCCTTAAGCTCAAGCTTACCCTTTTTCTTAGAAGTATGGAAGTTATCTTTCTCCCTTTTCCTTTTTAGTTCATTTTTCGCATCCGAGGCATGAACAAGATCCTTCTCGTGAGTAAGGAAGTGTGGTTCTAATTGGGATTTGGAACAAGTAGCATTGGGCTCCTTGAACTTTTTCATGACCTTTCTCACAGCTTTTCCAACAACTGCGTCAATCATAGCTTGGAGAACATCTCTGTCAATTTTGAGGTTCACTATTGTAGTATCATTAGCATGCGTCGCATCATTAATGACGCGATCGAGGGTTGTCTTATCCGAGTTTGTCATACTCGAGACTTGCTCTCTAACACCAAATGAAACAATTACTTAGTTGCACTACAATAGCTATTCATCATCCTGATGACCTAGCATATACTAACCATGGTATCATTAAACTATAAATGCTAATACAGTACAAACATTCCTAATGAATGCTATTTAAATATATATATCAATTATATTTAGCCTAGGCCATAAAAAGACCATCAATGGCATTTTAAGGTTTGGACCTAGTCCATCACCTTTTGACAAGGGATCAAAATGTCACATCTGTCTTCATCATATTGATGATTTGGATGGCTTGAAAGCTCGCCATAAGGATATTTGAGAAGAGTGATTCCTAATGGATATAAAGCATCCATCTAAGATTGTTGAAGCAGTCTCTAAAGTGTCATCGGCAAATTCTACCTCGCGTTATATGTCTAGAGTCCTAACAGGTAGATACAGCAGTTTACAACATTTATTGTCCACAATAGACTTTTCTGCACCATAATCAAACAAATTCCCGCATAAACATCATTGATAAGGAAATGTACCTGTTATAATGTTATCATTATGTACTGCCTCCTGGGTGTTCATCTGGAAGACTCACGCGTTTGTTTTCTTGGCCTCTTCAGGCTTCTTCTGATTCTTAGGGCAGTTAGTCTTGATATACCCCTTCTCGTTGCAACCATAACAGGTTGCATCTTTCAACTTCCTGCAATCCAAGGTTTTATGTTCCTTAGACTTGCAGATGCCACAAGGTAGAGGCTGAGATTCAAATATGCATTTCCCGAGGTGGTATTTCTTATAAGTTTTGCACCTGGTCTTTTCACTCGACTGTTGATTGTCCTTCTTAAACCCGGAACTCTTCTTATGATCAGATTTCCCCTTTTTCTTCTTATCGGAGCAATGAGAATTCTCATCCTCCCTTTTACGCTTTCCATCATCAGAAGCTTTGGCAGCCTTGTTTCTGGCCACATCAAGTGTGAGAGATAGTGACAGATCTGCCGCTGACCTAAATGTGTTAGGTCTCGATGCTTTCACACTTTCCTTGATTTCTGGGGCTAGACCCCCAATAAAACGAGCTATACGCTTTGGTTTCGGTGTGATCAAGTACGGAACCAATCGAGACATGGTATTGAAACTTGTAAGATATGCCTGACAATCTAAGTTCTTCATGACCAATGTCAAGAATCAGTCTCAATTTTCTCAACTTCATGTTGAGGACAAAAATTTTCTTTGATAAGAGCAACAAACTGATCCCAAGTCAAGTTGTACAACGGGATCTTCCCCGTAGCTTGGATTAGTGACCTCCACCAAGCTAGAGCTTCTCCTTTAAAAGATTGTGAAACAAACTTCACAATGTCTTGCTCTGCACATCCACTAATATCAACAACGGTGTCCATCTCATCAAGCCACGTCATGCAATCGATGGCTCCCTTTTGTCCTGTGAAGTCTCTGGGCTTGCAGGAGACAAAATATTTATATGAACAGGTTTTAACATGTGGCTCTTGATTAAGCACAACCTGTCTAGACGGAACACTCTTCTGATTCGATAAATGATGAGAATCGCTCTTATGAGCTGTATGAGTCTTGGAGGGTGGTTTTGAATGTGGTACAGACTGAGTTCTGGCGTGAGTTCCACTTGATTCATTATACTGTTTGTCAAGAGCTCAAGTAACGGCATTATCTATTAATGGCCTGCAGTTCTGCACCAGCTATATTAACTCTGGTAGTATCATTATTCTCCCTCGATGGCTGTTAACCTCATCTGATCCAGGTAGCTTGATTGCTACATAATATTGATAATGATTTATTCAGAAGTCTATTATGGAATTGTCATTTATGGCAATTCATTAACCATGGAAATTTTAAGCCATATTGGTTAATTTAATTTATTTAAATTTTTATTATATTTTATCCCAGTTATAAATTATTAAGGGTATTGAAATGGCACAAAAGGCCTTGTCACGAGGACAGTTTTGAATTTATAAGCCATGATCTTATAGGATCGAGGCATTAAGGTTTGAACACAGTTCATTACCTTTCTTGACAGAGAGTCAAAGACTACAATTGTCTTTTGTCTTTTAGGACAATAGATATTGCCCATAGGCATTTCATCACTAAGGGATGTTTATGATATGATCATCTTATCTGATGATTTGAGCTATGATTTCTAAATCACTAGGCAAGATAAGAAATTGGAAGAATCCAATATAAAGATGACTTATGTGATTTTATCGAATCACATTTGTCAGGAGTGCTAACATGTTTTCAGATGTTAACAAGGATTTAAATCTTAAAAAGGTTTTACCATCTAGGCCATGTCTAAAATGACATATAGGCTAGGTTATACCTTCAAGATTTTCTTTCAATATTCAATGGCAGATCAATTACAAAAAGGAATGATATTTTGATTTATTTTATATGTTATATTCATACATATAAGGACAAATGAAACTTTTAAATTAAAACATTCCATTAAATGGAAAAAGTACATAGATGCCCTAAACGGGACTTTTAAACAAGAAATTTGTCCACATAGGGACTAAAAGATAAATATGTCCTTATAAGGACTAGTAAAGAAATGAAATGCAACAAAAAGAGTTTCTTCTTTACTTTATTTCTGGAAATTTTCTCCTTGGTTCTCTGTGTGCGGTATGAATACTGAAGGTTTTTGTGGGTAGTCCAAATCTTCTATATTAGGAATCTTTGCAAACGTGGAATCCAAGGATTTTATGGTTAATGAATAATATGAATCATGAATAAGATCAGGACAGGTATAATCCAAGTTTGGGATTCCAAGACTTGGAGGTAAGAAATATGAGTCCTTTGGGTCCATAGGTATTATCTTTGGAGCGGGAGCTTCAGGGACAGCTAGTATGAACTCCTCCGATGTTAGCTTCTCATTTGAAGTTTCAAAAGTCTTGGGTACAGAATTTGAAATATGGTTAATGGGTTCTGTTGGAACCTAAAGGTTTATACATTGAGAGATATTAAAGTTTGGGATTGGTCTTGTAGTGTTTAACTTAGTGGTTTCGGGTCAATTATGTGTTTTGGGTTTATGTAGAGATCTCGAGTGGGCCTAGGTGGTCTCGACCCACCTTAGTTAGTATATAAGTTAACTTTTGTAACCTTTAGTGGTGGATCGCTTGGATAGAAGTCAGGAAGGCCACTCGAGATCAAGCAGTAGTCTTGTATCAGTCATCGAACTAAAGGTGAATGCAAGATTGGTTTGTTTTTGATAATTATTCTTATTGTTCTTCATAGTTTTTCTTGAATCCACTTGTGTTTGGATTCCGCACTTACACAAGTTGACAGTGATATCATTGCAAGATCCTTTAAGGTTTTACAATTGGTATCAGAGCCAACAAACCAATTCTTGGTTCGGTTTTTGATATCATTCGGATTCAAGAAGACTGTTTTCGTTACTAATCGTTTTGCTAAGTGTGTTTGACAGATCTTCAGTTTGTTGGTGTAATTCTGAGTTTGGAAGTTGCATCTTCAAACTGTTCTTCATAATTTTTGGCATAAAGTTACTGATTTTGGTTTGTGATTCGTGATAAAGGTGTTAGCTGAATTCTCGGAGGATTGTTGAAGATAAGAATTCAAAGATCTCAAATCTTTGAATTTTGGAAGCTGCTAAAAGTCAGGAATCGTAGTTGTTTTTATCTCACAAATCTGTTTTGCAGGGTCTCGACACAATTTCAACTTGGTCTCGACTCTTACTCAGCGTAGTCTCGACTCAAGTTCTTCGAGTGGATATTGCAATCTTGTCTCGACTCAATATTGCTGTGGTCTCGAGTTGGCATCCTTAACTCGAAACCATTGTCTCGACTGGATTCAAGATTAGTTGTTCCTGATCTCGACTCGAAACCTCGGTCTCGACTCAGTCTTTAGTTCACTCATTTGCTGGTTTAGTCTCGACTCCTGTCTCGACTCGCAACGACTTCTGCAACGTAACTTTTGGACTTTAGGACTTTTGGACTTTTGGACTCTTGAACTTAAATAATTAATCTACTAATTAATTAAGTTATTGAGTAACCATGACTACCAATAATCAAAGTGTTGACCTGGCTGCTATGTCCAAGCATCAAGAATTGGATTCCATCATTGGAACCACCACTCGTGTTCCCCGGTTGTTAGACGGAAATGAATTTCCTGAGTGGAAGTGGCGTTTCGAAAAACATGTTAAAGTTAAGGATGCAAAAATCTGGCGAAGCATTCTTAGAGGCCCAAGAGAGATTATGATGGATAGTCCTACTGATGAAAATGTGAAAATAAAGAAGCCTGTAGATAAATATACTGAAGAAGACTTTAAGATTGTTGAGGAAGATGATATGGCGTTTTCATACCTGACCATGGCATTGGGACCAGACATTGCTATCGGTTTTCGCACTTGCAAATCTGCTAAAGAATTGTGGGAATCACTAATTGATGTCTATGAAGGCAATGAAGATATGAAAGAGAGTCGTAGAAATCTGCTAAGTCAAAGCTTCAATAATTTTAATCATATATATGGAGAGACTGTGGATAATCAAATTCAGAGATTCGTTAAGTTGGTTACTCAAATGCAGATGGAGGAAATGCAGACGTCTAATGCTTCATCTAACAGACAGCTTCTTAATGCATTACCAAAGAGTTGGGATCATCACGTCGCAATGATCAAGAAGACCAAGGATTTAGCAAGATGCAGCTTATCTGAAATGATTTCACACATTAAGGCCTGCTAGCTAGATGATAAACAAAGAGAAACAAATCACAAGAATAGCATGTTGGCTGCTGGATTCTCTGCAACATCTTCAACTTCAAGCAATAATACTGCTTTTGTGTCTCAAGCTGGTTTTCAAATGTTCAGCAACTCTGCTTCTGCTAAAACTGCTCCTACCTCATCAAATGTTTACTACTCTGGAACTTCAGCACCTGCTGTTGCTGCTGCTGCTTCGTCAACTACCACTGCCAATAATGAGATGATTGCTTTCTTCTCACAACAGTCGAAAGAAAATCTTAGTATAGCTGCTTCTGTCATAAATTGCTTGAATGCCTTCACTGCCGGTAAAATCAATCCTCCTAAGTTTTCCATGGATGACTTAGATCAAATTCATCCTGAAGATGTAGAAGAAATGGACATAACTTGGCAGATGGCTATGGCAGCGTTTAGAGCCAAAAACTTTGTGAATAAAACCGGGAGAAACAAATGGGAAAATCTTACCTTTACTGGACCCACAAAAATGCCATTTGAGTTTCGTTGCTACAATTGTCATGAACCAGGACATGTGGCAAGAAACTGTACCAAGCCGAGGGTAAATAGTGAGAAAACTCCAGCCAAACCTGTTTCTCCTGCTACACCTAATCGAGAAAGAGCTCTTGTAACCACATCGAGTATGTCTGCTGATGCTGCTGCCAGTGGAAGTCCTCAACCTCTGGGATTAGCTCAAGCTTTGGTGGTTCAGCCTGATTCATACTTCAATTGGAACTCGGAAATTGAGCGACTGAATATCTCAGCTCCAGAAAATCAGTCTGATTCAAACAACATTGCTTTTGTGGCCTCAAATGATCAAGCTTCTGTTCCTGAAAATGAGACTTCAGCACTTGAAGAGGAGGGTTCAGCTGAAAACATGGCTTTCATGACTCAGATTCTTTCAGCTCCAGTCAAAGGTCTCACCAAGGAAGAGGTAATTTATGTTTTCTGTACTCCTGAGTGTAGGGAACGAGTTGAAGCCTATAGAATACACAATGCTGAGCTAATTGAAGACTACAATGAAATTAAAAGGAAAAATTTTACTTTAGCTAACAACGAAAAACTTTTTAAAGAGAAAATAGAAGCTCAGCGAAAAGACATCATCCAACTCAAGGATGATGTTAGTGTAGCAACAGCCCAGCTCATCATAGTCAAAGAAAAATTATGCAATGTGACTAAAGAGCTGGAGGATGTTAGAGATAAGTATCAAATAAATGAGTTAAATATTAAAAAATTTGATTCCTCCAGCAAATTGGTTGAGAATTTGTGTAATCAACAGCTGGCATATCAGAAAAGAAAAGGGTTGGGTTTGGGTTTTAATCAGGCTCCTCCTCCTTACAATCACAACTATACATATTTACCCATGACGGAGGAGGAGATGCTGAACGAAAACAAAATGACTTATGGTCCCAAAAACTGTAAGTCATCAGTAAATGTCAGACCTGCTGAAAAACAGGTGGTTAAACCAGTTAGTTTTGTTTCCAAAGGTACTTTTGATCCTAACGTTTCTTCATAATGTGCAGATGAAGTACCTGAAGTAGGATGGGGTGATGTGTTTGGGGATGAACCGTCTTTAGATTCTGATGTTTCTAAACCTACTTTTGATAAAACTAATTCTGGTTGTGTGTTTGGTCAATCGTTTTTGAACTCGTTTCGTAGTTATGTTTCGTCTTCTTTTGGGCCTGCTGTTTTGGGCAAAACTGTGAATGCTTGTGATGAAACTTTGAATAATGTGCATGACGATGGATGTTTTTCAGTAGATAAAACTTGTGATTCTAATTCTAATGTCTCTAACTTCTCTGCTGATGACAGTATGACAGGTGAGGTCCCTCAGGATGCATTCAGTGAAACCACTGAAACTCCTTCTAAAGAGAATCAATCATGTTCTGATTTTTCTTCCGAATCAGTCTCAGAGGAAGTCCCTAATGTTGAACCTAGTGGGACCCCATTAAAAACCGAGGATGAAAAGGAACCCTTGTCAAACTCATATGATACATGTGTTGATGAAATACATGTTGATGAAGTTCCTACATCTTCTGAAATTAAAACTGAATCTGATCTTCAACAGGAAGAAGTGATTGTTTTGAATGAAAAATTACAAGAAAAGGTTTCTGAAAAATTACAAGAAAAGTTCCTACATCTTCTGAAATCACAAGTTTTTCAGTAGATAAAACTTGTGATTCTAATTCTAATGTCTCTAACTTCTCTGCTGATGACAGTATGACAGGTGAGGTCCCTCAGGATGCATTCAGTGAAACCACTGAAACTCCTTCTAAAGAGAATCAATCATGTTCTGATTTTTCTTCCGAATCAGTCTCAGAGGAAGTCCCTAATGTTGAACCTAGTGGGACCCCATTAAAAACCGAGGATGAAAAGGAACCCTTGTCAAACTCATATGATACATGTGTTGATGAAATACATGTTGATGAAGTTCCTACATCTTCTGAAATTAAAACTGAATCTGATCTTCAACAGGAAGAAGTGATTGTTTTGAATGAAAAATTACAAGAAAAGGTTTCTGAAAAGAAAATTGACACTGAGTCTGAAACATCTTTTCATAATGATACAGATAAAGATAAATCTAATCCATCTAAATCTCATACTTGTGCCAGTTCTACATCTGATCAACAGGTACCTAAATGCTCAGAAAAGGCACAAGTTAACCAAGCAAAGAACATGAATCAAGCTCATTCTCATAAACCCAAAAGATACATGCCTGCTATGAAGCATCAAAACTTCCACAGATTGAAACGTCAAACATGTTTCAATTGTGGAATTGCCGGACATATTGCCAGAAACTGTGTTCATCTCCCAAGTGTGCAGTCAAAAAATAAATATGCACAAAATCAGAAAGTCAACCCTAACCGATATCGTTATTCAGAGTCAGTGACAACTCACAAGTCTAAGACAATGAGGAATGACTATCGTAAGGCTAAGCCTTCTGATCAAGATTGGAATGCGGCCAAACATAGAAATCAAAATCAACAAAAGGATTTTCGAAAAGATCAATCTAAAGCGTTTGGTAACTACAATTCTCAATGGTCAGATAAGCATTGGAAACCTAAAACTAAGACCATGCATTCCAATTTGTCTCCTACATCTCATCTTAATTCTGCTGTTAAAAATTCTTCGAAATTCTTAGATAAAGATAATTTGATATGGCAGAGAGTGACTTACTTTGATGCACAAGGGAAACCCAGATCCACCATGGGCTGGGTTCCTAAATCTAACTGATCCCGCTAATCGTGCAGGAACAGCTATGGAGGACTACCGTGCGCCTCTGGTACATGGATAGTGGCTGTTCCAGGCATATGACGGGAGACTTGTCTCAACTGGTCAATGTAAAAGAATTTGACGGTGGATATGTCTCTTTTGCAGGAGGAGAATCTGGAAGAATCACGTTGAAGGGAACAGTGAAAAACGGCGTGTTAAGCTTCGAAAATGTGAATTATGTCCCAGAACTGAAACACAATCTGCTGAGCATTTCTCAAATTTGTGATCGAGGAAATTCTGTTCATTTTACAAAGAAAGGATGCTATGTTTTGAAACCAGGGATTGTTATTCCTGAAGATTGGTTTTTGATGACAGCTGAGAGAAAGGGAAATGCGTATGTGATTGATATGAACAAAAAACCGTGTGAAGAAATTACTTGTCTATTTTCGAAGATATCAGAACATGATGGTTTATTATGGCATCGTCGTCTTGGACATGTGAATATGAAAAACTTAAATCGTCTTGCCAAAGGTCAACTGGTCCGTGATCTACCAATCAAAGACTTTATGTTGGTAGAAAAGTGTGTTGCTTGTGCAAAAGGAAAAGCTCATCGAAAGCCTCATAAATCTAAGTCTACTCCCTCAACCAAGGCTGTGCTTGAATTACTTCATATGGATCTCTTTGGTCCAGTGAATGTATTAAGTATTGGCAAGAAGGCTTATTGTCTCGTGATAGTCGATGATTTTTCGCGTTACACCTGGGTGTACTTTCTAAGTCACAAGAATGAGGCTGCTGGGTTGATTAAACAATTCGTTACTTTGGTAGAAAATCAAGCCAGTACAAATGTCAAGGCTATTCGGTCAGACAATGGGACGGAATTCAAAAATGTCACCATGGACACATTTTGTGCTGCTAAAGGAATTGAGCAGCAGTACAGTGCACCTCGAACTCCACAACAAAATGGAGTAGCAGAAAGACGAAATCGCACACTTATAGAGGCTGCGCGTACTATGCTGGCCGATTCGAAGCTTCCTAGTTTCTTTTGGGCCGAAGCTGTTAGCACGGCTTGTTACGTCCAGAATCATGCTTTAGTAAACAAACGACATATGAAAACTCCTTATGAGATTCTGGAAGGACGTAAACCTTCGGTTTCACACTTTCGTATATTTGGTTGTCCATGTGTGTTACTACTTATGGACGCTAATGGAAAGTTTGAGGTCAAAGGGGACGAGTGTTACTTTGTTGGATATAGAGTGTTACTACTTATGGACGCTAAAGGTTCGGCCTATAGAGTATACAACAAGGTAACTAAAAAGGTCGTCGAGTCGTGCAACGTTGAATGGCTCGAAGAAAATGCTACGAATGCTAGAGTTGGTCCAGATTGGTTATATGATTATGCTGAATTATTTAAGTCATTTAACATTTTGTCAAGTGTCCCTACTGTTGCAGGTGTGTCTACACCAAAACAACCGATGTCCTTTGGTGATACTGAAGAGGAAGAACAAGCTGAAGAAAGATCAAGAAACCATACCATTGACCCACCGGGAATGGTTTTCACTCGGCATTCTACGTCTCAGCAAATGTCCCATTCATCTCCTGAAGGTGTTTCATCAAGTGGTACTGTACCTAGTGGTTCAGGATCTGCACTATTTCCTGAATCTATTCCTGAAGATTGCATTGTTACAACTCCAGTAGTTCATCATACTGCAGCATCTAATGAGGGGGAGTCTAGCAACACCACTGAAGACGAGACTGTACCAGACATGGCAATACCTACAAGTGTCCAACGAAATCACCCTATAGAGAATGTGATTGGTCCTGTAGATGCAGGAGTTTTAACCAGGAGCCAATCAGGAATCATCAATACATGTTTATATTCTTGCTACATCTCACAAATCGAACCTAAAACTGTTGATATAGCTTTGCAGGAACCAGGCTGGGTGGATGCTATGCATGAAGAGCTGAACCAGTTTGAGAAACTTGGAGTATGGAAACTTGTTGAGTTACCAAAGGGAAAGCGCAAACTTGGAACTAGATGGGTGTTCAGAAACAAGCAAGATTCTGCAGGGGTTATTGTTCGAAATAAAGCAAGGCTGGTGGTTCAGGGATTTCGACAAATAGAAGGTCTGGATTACGATGAAGTATATGCTCCGGTTGCTCGACTTGAAGCTATCCGGATCTTCTTAGCTTACGCGTCATATATGGGGTTCACTGTATATCAGATGGACGTCAAGACAGCGTTTCTATATGGAGATGTGAAGGAAGAAATCTTTGTTGAGCAGCCACCAGGTTTCGTGCATCCAGATCATCCAGAATATGCCTACAAGCTAGATAAGGCATTGTATGGATTACACCAAGCACCACGAGCTTGGTACGCCACACTAACTGAACATCTTTTGGCTCATGGGTACACACGTGGCACGATAGACCAGACTCTGTTTATCAAGAAAGTAGGCAAGGATCAGATCTTAGTTCAAATCTATGTCGATGATATTATTTTCGGGTCTACAAGTGAGGAACTTTGCAAGGAGTTTGAGAGAGTTATGAAGAAGAAATTTGAAATGAGTGCTCTTGGGGAAATGACACTGTTTTTGGGTTTACAAGTCAAGCAGAATTCTCAAGGGATTCTTATCCATCAAGGGAAGTATGTGGATGACGTGCTCGCAAAATTCAAATTTTCAGACGCAAAATCAGCTGAAACACCAATGGCAGAGAGACCATTATTGACTGAAGATGAAGAAGGCTCTTCTGTGGATCAACGTCAGTATAGGTCTATGATCGGGTCGTTGATGTATTTGACAGCTAGCCGACCGGATATTATGTTTGCTGTCTGCAACTGTGCGAGATATCAGGCTAACCCTAAAACTTCTCACCTTACTGCTGTTAAACGAATCTTTCGGTACCTTAAAGGCCGACCTCGGTTTGGTCTGTGGTATCCGAGGGATTCAAATTTTGACTTGTTTGCTTTTTCTGATAGCAACTTTGGAGGTACTGATAGTGACAGGAAATCTACATCAGCTGGATGTCAATTTCTGGGTGACAGGCTCATTTCTTGGCAATGCAAGAAACAACAAACGGTGGCGATTTCTACAGCTGAAGCTGAGTATGTTGCTGCTTCTGCATCTTGCTCTCAAGTGGTGTGGATGCAACATCAATTGCAGGACTACGGTTTGACTTATCTCAACACTACTATTTACTGCGATAATGATGCTGCAATACAAATTGTTAGAAATCCTGTTTTTCACTCCAAAACCAAGCACATAGACATAAAAGTTCATTTTATTCGAGATTGCTTCGACAGAGGTCTTATTACACTTGATCAAATCGACACAGATGCAAATGCTGCCGATTTGTTCACCAAACCTGTCAGCAGCTCAAAATTCAAAGTGCTTGTGGATTTTCTGAAAATGATCCGCTTTACTGACTGAGCATGTTTTGTTTTTCGTAGGTAAATTTGTTCATAAAGTTTTCTATTCTTAGGTAGTTTTTATTTATGCTCAAATTTAGGGGGAGAAATTTTGAAAAATACAAAAACATTAAAAAATACAAAAACATTAAAAAATAGAAAATTACAAAAAGAGGTGTTGCATGACTGGGAAATGAAATGAATTTTCACATTATGGTTGACGGCTGACTCATGTAAGACCAGTATCGAAATAGTTTGATTCTAGTATGATGTGTTGGTAGGCTCTATCTTTTAGGCTGGAAGCATTGGCTGTTTCTGTTCAGAACTAAATTAGTACTTGACCTCAGGAAAGAAAATCACTTGGAATTAGCTCATTTCTATTTGAATGTCTGTATGTTGTCCCGATACACACAATTTTGGTCTGACTTTGAAATCTTCTCTGAAAAAGTCGTGTATCTCCTTTGCTGCATCCAGATATATGCTGACCTGGAGGTGCTAGGCAACGTCAGCTTCTGCTGCATCCAGATACATGCTGACCTAGCTGTACGTTGTCGCTTTGTAGATCAATTAAACACCCGAAAGAGGCCCTCAAGTGCCCAAAAGAAACCCTAGAAACCTATATCAAATTGAGAAAAACTCATTTGATTTTGTATATTATACCATCTTTGCTTAAGATCTATTCTATTCTTTTCTCAATCTATTCCCAGTTAAGATTTCAGAGATCTGGATTGGACTTGTGAAATATGTGGTAGGGAAGCTACTTACATGATAGGGTGTGCTGTTCATAATTCTGAGATCTGATTAGTATTTGTTTGGGTGTTCATTGTTAAGAAATTAAAACATGATAAATTTGTTACAGGCAGTTATATGAAAAAGGTCTAGGGAGATGAGTTTAGGTGGACAAATATACTGGCAATCGTCTAGATCATTCAGTAGTAGATCAGTGTTGACAAGTGTGGTCAAGCCCGAAACCCGTGATTTGATCCCTGAGCAAATTATGATATTTCTGTATTTTATTTATTTATTTTATAAATAATATTTCAATATTATTTATTTTTGTGTTTTATAGGTTTTGGTCGAATAATACATGCTCAAAAGGTTTAATGGGTTAAATAAGAAAATGTTAAAAATTGGATTGCTGAAAATAAGTGAAATTGTTTATTTAATAAATCTGATTTTCTAACTGTTGAATGGTCTCGATTCGAGACTGTGGTCTCGGCCCATGTTGTTAAAGGCCCGGCCCACAAGTTTGAGATATTTAAATGGATTTTGACTCGAGACCATCACTGTGCACTCGAAACAACTCATCTGTCACTTTCAAACTCTCTCTCATTCTCCGGCGATATTATCTACTTTTCCGGCGATACTACGTTCTCGACTTGAGGTTTTGAGTTCATTGAAGGTATTTTGATAGGTTTAATGATGCTTTAATTGAAGTCTTGCAGGTTTGTTGAAGATTTGATGAATATTTGAAGATGCTCATAAACCCTAATCTTGATGATATTTTGGTGTTCAAAGAAATCATTGAGTGTTTGTGATGTTTGATCCAAAATTCAGTGGATCAAGGATGTTTGTGGAGTCTCGACTAGGGTTTCGACTGAATACATGTGAAGACTCGAGACCTAATGTTGCGAGTCGCAACCTTGTTGGTCTCGATTGGGGTCTCGACTCAAAGCTAATTAGTCTCGACTGAGGTCTTAGTCAATGTGACTCAGTCTCGACTAAGGTCTCGACTCGAAATCTCTTGATTTCGACTCGAAATCTCAAAGTCTCGAGTTACTTCATGTGTATTAATCAATGTTTTGACTGCTGAATTTGGTGTGATTTGTTTTGAATTTATGTCTCTATGCTTAGTGTTTCTGTTTGGTGTAGGAAATGGATCTAAAATTTATTCCAACACACAATCAAGCTGGTTATCTAGCTTCACCACCTGAGAAGCACATGAGACTATACACATCATTGATCAAGGGATTAAATAGTTGTCGACTTGTTCATGCTCTGCGAGAGAATCCAGTAGTTTATGAAAGTCTCGTGCAAGATTTTTGGAAGACGGCAAGATTTGAAGCACAAGGAGCTGACGGAAAGGGAATGATTGAAGCTGAGATTCAGGAGAAGAAGGTTGTTATTACTGAGCAAATGATAAGAGAAGTTTTACAATTTGGCGATACTGAATCTGATCCAATTGAGCTTTCAAGTGATACTATAGAAGATGTATTACCTCGGTTGAGCTATGAAGGAAAGTATCCGTCACTTGTTAAGAAATTTTTGCACCCTTATTGGCGCTTGTTGGCACATATATTCATATTGTGTATGACGGAAAATCGAGGGGGAACAGATCAACTGAATATTACACAAACGGCTGCATTTGTTGCACTTATTACAAATGAGTCGTTCAACTACTCAAAGTATGTTTTTGAAGGAATGAAGAGAAATGTTACTGGAGTCCGAAAGGATAAATTTATTATGTATCCAAGGTTTTTGCAGAGGATTTTCAATGCTCGTTATTCTGATTTGACGCGATCTGGTGATACCTTGGAATTAAAACCAATGGGACCTTCTTGTTTTGGTGCTCTCACAACTAAGAAGGGGACAGAAAAGAAGTTTGAGGGACGTATTCCTTTGGAGAAGTTTGGTCGATTTTCAGAGACTGAAGTTGTAGCTGCTGATCCAGTGATAGTACAAAATGTTCAAGTGAATGCTATGGTTGCTGAGGAGCATGATGTTCAAGTGAATATTGTTGATGATGGGCCTGAGACAGAGATTTTAACTATTAACTCTGACGATGAAGGCATAGAAATTATGTGTGATTCAGGAGATGATGAAGAACTACCTCCTGAGAAAGAAGCTGATGTTGCTGTTTCAACTGTTCCTTCTATAATTACTGCTGAAAATTTGGCTTCGTTATTAAAGTCTGTAACTGATAAGATGGGAAATCCTCCTTCCAATCTTACAGTATCTACTGAAGAGCCTAGTGAAAACCCAAAGGATCCTGATTCATTACTGTTGAAGCGAAAAAGGCGGGATCCTCGACTCGGAATGTACGTTGAGCAAAATAAAGATCAATCTTTAAACATTGCTGAAGATGATGAAGGATTGTATGATTTTGATTTTGAGAAGAATGTCACTGATACCACCACCACAACTGAAGATATTTTTGAGTTTAATACTGATACTCAAAGGGATGTTTTAGAGTCCACCACTGAAGATATTCAGGTTACTAATGTTAATGCTGATACTGTTATGGAGACAATGCCACTTGGAGTTTCTGAATCTGCAGGTCCTTCTAGAGCAGTTGTTGATATGCCAGGTAGTTCAAGTGGTAAGAGACCTGAAGAGCCTTTTAGACTTCCTTTTGATGATGATTCAAGTGATGATGATGATTTCATTAGCATGAGAGAAATGAAGAAAAGATTAATTGTGGTTGAGCAAGATTCTATTCATAAAGAAGCCAAGATCATCCAACTTGAAGACACTTTAGTGCAAAAGAATCAACAAATTGAACAGCTTCAAGGAGATGTTACTTTGCTGTTCAATATGGTGTATGATTTACGTGGAAAGCTTGAGAAGAAATTTGGTAATGAATTCTCTGATCCTACTGATGTGGAGAATAGAAGAAAAGCCTTTGAAAAGGATGATGCTGAGAGAAGTGCTGCGATGGAGCAATACTTTAAAAGAGTTGTTGATCCTGTTGCTGATAAAGAGAAGGCTGAAAGAATCAAGAAGAAAAGGGAGTTTGTGATTTTGAAGAACAGGAATCTTAATCCAGATGATGATGATGCTCTAGCTACACATCATTTAATGGATGTTGGTGAAACTATCTATGATCAAGTTGGAAATAGATCTGGTGTAGTTAGCTGGGGATTTGATCACGATCGTAAAAGGTGGTGGATAAAAAGGAAGGTTGGACCTGTTGAATGGTATAAACATCCAGGCCAGTTTCAGTCATTTACTAAGATTGATTTGACTGATCTGTCTAAAGCACCCTACGTAGATGATAAGCCTGGAGGACCTGGATATTTGTTTTTCGAGAGATTGAAGAGGGAGGTTCTTAAGGGGTTTCCTTCAATGCGTACAGTAGAGTCCATTGTTAAACCAGCTAAAGGAGTTAGAGATTCATATACACGCAAGCGAATGAAGATTGTGCATTGGCCAGTAACTGATAAGGAAAAGGTGCTTCCTTTGGTGAGGAAAATTCCACAAGGTGCTTTGAAGTCCTTGCAGTTTTGGACTTATGATGAGCGTTTAGGGCAGGCTGTAATTGTTTGTGATCATAATGTGGATTTTCGCTTGGTGGATCCAGTTGATTTGCTGAATGTTGCTCATGAAGACCTGGAAGTGTTAGCTCGTCATCAAATTAGAGCTACTGAGAAATATGAGGAGATTGCGAAAGAATGGACTGGTGCTGTGGCTTCAGCGATACATATTCGCACAAAAGGTTTTGGTGGGTTCAAAGATCGGTTGGGTGGTGCTGGTGATAGTTGAAGATTCAAGACTCTCTATGCATAAACCTAGGGGGAGATTGTTGGAACCTAAAGGTTTATACATTGAGAGATATTAAAGTTTGGGATTGGTCTTGTAGTGTTTAACTTAGTGGTTTCGGGTCAATTATGTGTTTTGGGTTTATGTAGAGATCTCGAGTGGGCCTAGGTGGTCTCGACCCACCTTAGTTAGTATATAAGTTAACTTTTGTAACCTTTAGTGGTGGATCGCTTGGATAGAAGTCAGGAAGGCCACTCGAGATCAAGCAGTAGTCTTGTATCAGTCATCGAACTAAAGGTGAATGCAAGATTGGTTTGTTTTTTATAATTATTCTTATTGTTCTTCATAGTTTTTCTTGAATCCACTTGTGTTTGGATTCCGCACTTACACAAGTTGACAGTGATATCATTGCAAGATCCTTTAAGGTTTTACAGGTTCAAAAGGTCCTTTCTCCATACTGGTCGTATGCAAACTCGAGCTGTGGTACGAAGCTTACATTCTTTAGTCTTCGGGTCTTGAGAGCTTCCACCAACGGTAGCTTTGCTCGGCGACACGATCCTAAGATACAGAAATATCGAAAACAATGCATACATATAACAGGGATGAGATCATTCCTAGTTCAAGTCTAGACTCGGAAGTCAAGAAATGAGCTACTGTGTCATTGAGATTAAACACAAAAGGCTAGTGTTTAATTCACTCAATGTTGGCTCTAATACCAACCTGTCACACCCCGATATTCCACGTATTACCGGTGGGCCCGGTGGGGAGTATCGTGACGTAGTTGATATTATCAAAGTCAAATAATCAAAGTTCAATGCACAGCGGAAGTCTAAAGTAATAATAATATAAACCGATTCGAAAGTATAATAAGGTAATACACAACGGTTGTATATGGATCCACAGGTGGATCATAAAACAGAAAAATAAACACTGTTCAACAGACTTTAGACATTTAGAACTTGCAAGATTCCTTATTAATGCCCTGAGCTCCCAGCCAATTACGTACAGTACCTGTCACTTAATCTTTTTAGAAAATACGTCAGTTTACACTAGTAAATACAATTAACTGACTCTTTTGAAAACATTTATGAAAATTGATTTAAATGCACATGGCACAATTATCCTTTTATAACATGGGACAATTATATAAAAATAATCTTGCATACAGATTTATATGTTTGTTATACATTCAGGGCCCGATATAGAAACCGAGTCAAGATTAACAGACACACCATAAGTATAGGCCCACAAGAGAGTGGGATACCGATTTTCCTACGCAACTATCAGGTGTATGCCTACACCCCGTGCTTAAGACGTGGTCATTTCTTAATAAATGATGCCAAGGATATCCGGGACATGGTCATTAACCCCCAAAGGCTTTATTTCAAACAAGACACATTAAAATGGTTTATGTAAATATATTAATCACAATCTGATCTAAATAACTACATACCCGACCAAGCGGTATTATTATAATACCGTATCCCAAGCCCGTTTAAAGGAAAATAAGTTAAAAGTATTTACCTGAGCTAAAATGTAATTTTATTCTCAGCCGTATATTCAAATCAGCAAGCACAAGTACCTCTACTGGGGCTCTCAATCTGGAACGAATGTTTTATTAACCTATTAGATTCCTAACGGGTCTTATTTAAGTTGTAACTTAGAACGGTTAGTTTTAAGGAAAGGTTTACAGTTCAAAACGCAAGATTAAGCGAAGACCGGATTAGAATGTGATTTAGACCCGACAAGTATGGAGACTTGTATAATATGGGTAAGCTAAACACATTCTGAATTTTGAAGTGAAAATGATAAGGTTTGACCCGTTTCGGTTAATTTATGCAAACTAGTTACATAAACCGTACCGAACGCGAAAGATGCATAACGGGTAACCAAATGAGTCATGAACATGTTCCACAAGTTAATATGCCTTAAATATGTTGTGATATCAGTTGGATATCTTCCATTATGCCCAAAACGGATTTAAATCAATTTAAGCCCCGTAGGGGTATTTTGGTCATTTTAATGTTTATAAAAGAGGTTAAATAATAATCTGAATTTCTGGTCTAAATAATCAGTAAAAATATTTATATTATCATGTTATATCAGTAAGATATCTCACATATGTGAAATTTATCATTTATGGCCAAACTATGCACCGTAGGGGCATTTTGGTCATTTCACATATGCTTTAAGGGTTAATTTTGGAAATCTGAGTTCAAAACTTTTATTTACTATTAAAGTATAAAAATTTATTCATAACATCCATAGGTATCAAGCTTTAGGTTCCTAATATGGTTTTAAACTATATTATGCGCCTAAATCGCATAAAAGTCGGTATTTGACGATATTCGGTTTAAATAGGGAAATCTGAGATTTTAACCAGCCTTTACAGTTTAAAATAACTTATTTATTATATAAAATCAGTAGAAAAAGGTTTGACATGTAAAGGATGTATAAAACTCATTTTATTAGCAAAAAGGGCATTATCGACAATTACCGAGTCTATGCATGAACTCTATGTTATGATCAGTTTAAAATTTAATAAAAATTTCCAAAAATCCTTAAATATTATATTACATCATTGGGTAAAAAATTTGGTGTCAAAATTTGGGTTTAAATAGGTTTTATGCCAAGAATGTCGTTTAATTAATAAAAATGCTTCAATTTACGATATCGAGCATAACTCCTAATTTAGACCACAAACTTATGTCAAATTTTTAGGACATGTTTATAAATCAGTAATAAAGGTTTTTTTCCTCTCACATTTTCAAAAATCTCATTTCAATATCAAAAGGGCATAATGGTCAATTTTTAGGCATTTAACGGAAACATGCAATGAACTAGGATTTCTAAGGAACCAAGTTGTATAACCTCAGAGGATTATACTAACCTATAACATGGTCCTAAATGAACCCTAAGGCATATTTAAACTAAGCTAAATCGGGTCAGAATGAAAGTCAAAGCAAAAGTCAACTTTTGCGACTTTCAGTTGTGAACCGAGCCTAAACTTAGAATTGCCGGGTTGAACATGCCTAGACATGTTCAATTAATATTTACCAAGTTATTAAAGTGACAAAACTGATTTATTGCCTTTACATCATTAGTTATGAATTTTATTTAAAAACCGACTTGTTTGACTTTTATTTTAATTACTTTGACCCGACAATTAACTAAGCAAACGTGGTAATTAGGATGTGCCATTTTTGAGGGTTTAATACCTACCTAATTATGATCACGTAGCCATGTTCGTTGTGAACAATGGCTCGATCGTTTAAAAGTCAAAGCGTTTATCGCGAACGCTTGACTTTTCGGCTTTAAGAGCCGAACAACTTAACTAAGCACGAAAGGAACACTTACAAAGGGTCCAAGCTTGGAAGATCTTGATCAAACTACTCAGGTATGAAGTTCTTGAACTCCAACTTAGAGTAATTCAATCAGATTGTGAGGAACAGTGAATGAAGGTGATGGGTATTTATAGAAAACCCACAACCGTTAAGATCGTTCCTCGCAAAACAAGCTTCGATCTGAGCCGTACAAGTGCACTCCCTGATTTAGAATACCATGGGCACCCCTAAACAAGCCCATAGAAGGATCAAAACCATTTGCACAACATGGGAACAGCTGGAAATTGATTTTTGCATATCTGAACATTTTACGCGGGCCGCGTAGACATAGGGGATGGGCTACGCGCCCCTCCTAGCACATCAGGTCAGCAACTTTTCAATATTTACATAAACAGTCCCTGCATGCATATAAGGCCCTTTTAGACACGTTTAAGGCCCGTTAACCTCATTTCAAGGCTCCAAAATGAATTTAAAGCATAGGGAACATAAAACATGCTCAAAAATATGTTGGATGTCGGTTCGTTTGGTCGTAAGGTTGCGTTGTTCGGCTAATTACGACGAAACATGAACGGACGCGAAAAACGATCCAAATTACGCGACGAATGTAATTTTATCATGTCAATCACTAAAATAAAATATTTTAATAATTACATAAATTTTTGGATGTCTGGATATATTCAGAACGTAAGATATGTGCGAAAATGCAAACTTATGCACTTTTTGACCTTTTAGTCCCTGTTGATCAAATAAGTTTATTTTTTGCGCACCAAACACCTCTAAGCCTATTTCTAAGCTATTTAAAGGATATTTAGGGCATGTTTAACTTATGATCATATTCCGGAAGGTTCGATACCATACGAATTGGCAGACTTTTACAGTTTGACGCAAATAGTCCCTCTAATGCGCAAACTTGCGCATATTATCGTTTAATAGCATTGAAGCCTTATCTAATCCTTATTAGGCATTCATGGGAGTATTATTAAACATTACGATGCTTCAGGTTCGTAAAAAGGTCATTCAGAGGTATAATTAAACATATTGATGCTTTTAACCCCTTAAACTTGCAAAGTTGCGCGTAACGTCACTTAAAGGCATAAAAGCCTTAGACGGCCAATAATTGTCTTTCCCGAGAGTATTATCAAACATCATGAACCTCTCGGTTTTCTAAAAGGTCACTCAGAGGTAAGAATTAACATGTTGACACTTTTAACCCTTCGTCGCACAAACTTTCAATTAATTACGCAAACAGCTACTCTCGATCAACAAATGGCTCATTTGTGAATATGATTGCCATGTAACGTTATTCAGAGGCTTATGATAAGCATGTTGCCACTTCCAGTCCTTCCATAATCAAAGTTTTTGATTTTTCACAAAATTAGTCCTCCATAGTCAACGATTGACCTTATTAGGGTTTTGTACACGTGTCAACACATCATTGGACGTGCTTTTACAAGGTGTTACACCTAAAATTCCAACGAATCCAACCGTGCAAACCGTTTTTCGAGATGAGCTACGGATCACTTTCTATTCACAAAAACGTTAAATCCTCTATACGTATCTAATTCCTCCACCAAAATAAATACTCCACTTTTTAATTCCTCCAGCAAATACTCCACTTTTTTAATTCCTCCAGCAAATACTCCACTTAGCCAAACTAAATATGCTGGTTAATTCCTCCAGATAATTTCGCTGGTTAATTATGCTTGTTAACCAATTTCGTTGTTTAACTACGCTAAGTTAATTTCGCTGGTTAATTATGCTAGTTAATTCCTCTGGTTGTTAAATTCGCTGATAAATGTGTTGGTTAAGTATGCTGGCTGATCAGTTCACAATTACGGCGACTATTAATTTCGCCGATCACCGTAATAATGTCGCTGAGGACAATTAAAACGGTTACCAAAGTCGCCTTTGGATTTAATTTCGCCGGTCACCGAGTTGCTAGGTCACAAATTCGCTGGTTTGTCAGTGTATTTATCCGAAATCAGCAAATCCTCCATAAACAAATCTTCTCAGAATTTTAAAAGATCTCTTTCTAACAGAACCTGCAAAATCGAAACAACCAAATTAGTCCAATTTTTCAAAGAATACACGAAGAACAATCTTCGAATCTTCAATCCTTTCCAGCCAAAATTCTTCAAGAAATCAAACAAAACTGTCCTGAAAACCTGCAAATCAGCAAAACTAAAAACACAGACTGATCAAACACAAACAAAACCGCAGAATTATATCAGAAATTCAAGATTTCGAAAACCCTAATTATCAGGTTTAGAATTTTCGAAATTTTTAACCAACTTCCACCCGAATCTGCAGTCTGCAATTCTGAACCGAGCTTCTTCAAGAGCCTAACGCTTTGATACCAATTGTAGATCCCTTGGTTCGTACGGATCATCACAGAATTGTATATCTAACCTAGAGTGCAGAATCCTCTAGATCAGATTTGCACAGAAACGAGTAGAAACACAAACAAAATTCACAATTAAACGGGTCTTCTATTGATTATCCAAACTAGAAGTTTTACAATCAATTCAAGACCTCACAACCTCACAGCCACTATCTGTGATCTTGCTCTAAAACTCTAATTCGAAATTTCTCTCTCTCTCTCTCTAGACTTTCTCTCTCTAAAATTCTCTAACTCCTAAAACCCTAATCACAAAACATGTTTATATACCACATGTCTGTGAACTGGACTTCCTACTGGGCTAGGCCATTTTCCAAGCCCATTACAACAAATAAACTCCCTAACCAATAAGCTAAGCCTAATACAAAATATCCAAAGACTAAATAATCAAACTATTAAGTTGTTGTCACCGAATACGCACCAACACATTGTGAACCTTACGCCTTTCTTACTCTCTGATCGAGGTTCTCGGCATTGAAAAATCTTCGTAAACTAAATCACACGTGTATATGTTGACATTTAAGAGATATACAGACAAGAAAATCAAGGGTAATGTTGATATATATGCGGATTAGACACAAAAAAAAGCACTCAACAAATGGCTACAATTTAAGGAATGTGTTTAGTGATGGGATCAGATTCCTAATTGATGGAGAAAAGGTCTGGTGGCAAGAAAACCTGCTTCTAGGAGGTTGTCAAGTGTTTTCGCTCGACGATTCCATTCT
Organism: Helianthus tuberosus; assembly: GCA_030545235.1. Classification (NCBI taxonomy): domain Eukaryota; kingdom Viridiplantae; phylum Streptophyta; class Magnoliopsida; order Asterales; family Asteraceae; genus Helianthus; species Helianthus tuberosus. The sequence continues at coordinate 183,609,311 of CM060383.1, forward strand.
TGGGTGGTTGGTTTGGCCCTTGTTCCTGTAACTCAAACCTAGCCCGGTATATCCCATTTTAATTTTACACCATTATGAACCTTACGCCTTTTTTACTCTCTGATCGAGGTTCTCGGCATTGAAAAATCTTCATAAACTAAATCACACGTGTATATGTTGACATTTAAGAGATATACAGTCAAGAAAATCAAGGGCAATGGTGATATATATGCGGATTAGACACCAAAAAAACTCAACAAATGGCTACATTCTAAGGAATGTGTTTTGTGACGGCATCAGATTCCTAATTGATGGAGAAAGGTCTGATGGCAAGAAAAGCTGCTTCTAGGAGGTTGTCAAGTGTTTTCGCTCGACGATTCCATTCTTGGGTGGTTGGGTTGTCCCTTGTTCCTGTAACTCGAATCCTAGCCCGGTATATCCCATTTTAATTTTACACCATTGTGAACCTTACGCCTTTTTTACTCTCTGATCGAGGTTCTCGGCATTGAAAAATCTTCGTAAACTAAATCACACGTGTATATGTTGACATAAGAGATATACAGTCAAGAAAATCAAGGGCAATGGTGATATATATGCGGATTAGACACCAAAAAAAAACACTCAACAAATGGCTACAATTTAAGGAATGTGTTTAGTGACGGCATCAGATTCCTAATTGATGGAGAAAGGTCTGGTGGCAAGAAAAGCTGCTTCTAGAATGTTGCAAGTGTTTTCGCTCGACGATTCCATTCTTGGGTGGTTAGTTTGGCCCTTGTTCCTGTAACTCGAATCCTAGCCCGGTATATCCCATTTTAATTTTAGCCCATTGTGAACCTTACGCCTTTTTTACTCTCTGATCGAGGTTCTCGGCATTGAAAAATCTTCGTAAACTAAATTACATGTGTATATGTTGACATTTAAGAGATATACAGTCAAGAAAATCAAGGGCAATGGTGATATATATGCGGATTAGACACCAAAAAAACACTCAACAAATGGCTACAATTTAAGGAATGTGTTTAGTGACGGCATCAGATTCCTAATTGATGGAGAAAGGTCTGGTGGCAAGAAAAGCTGCTTCTAGAAGGTTGCAAGTGTTTTCGCTCGACGATTCCATTCTTGGGTGGTTGGTTTGGCCCTTGTTCTTGTAACTCGAATCCTAGCCCGGTACATCCCATTTTAATTTTACACCATTGTGAACCTTACGCCTTTTTTACTCTCTGATCGAGGTTCTCGGCATTGAAAAATCTTCGTAAACTAAATCACATGTGTATATGTTGACATTTAAGAGATATACAGTCAAGAAAATCAAGGGCAATGGTGATATATATGCGGATTAGACACCAAAAAAAACACTCAATAAATGGCTACAATTTAAGGAATGTGTTTAGTGACGGCATCAAATTCCTAATTGATGGAGAAAGGTCTGGTGGCAAGAAAAGGTGCTTCTAGGAGGTTGTCAAGTGTTTCGCTCAACGATTCCATTCTTGTGGGTTTGGTTTGGACCTTGTTCCTGTAACCCGAATACTAGCCCGGTATATCCCATTTTAATTTTACACCATTGTGAACCTTACGCCCTTTTTACTCTCTGATCGAGGTTCTCGGCATTGAAAAATCTTCGTAAACTAAATCATACGTGTATATGTTGATATTCAAGAGACATACAGTTAAGAAAATCAAGGGCAATGGTGATATATATGCGGATTAGACACAAAAAAAAACACTCAACAAATGGCTACAATTTAAGGAATGTGTTTAGTGACGGCATCAGATTCCTAATTGCTGGAGAAATGACTGGTGGCAAAAAAAGTGTGCTTTTAAGAGGTTGTCAAGTGTTTTCGTTCGACGGTTCCATTCTTGGGTGGTTGGTTTGGCCCTTGTTCCTGTAACTTGAATCCTAGCCCGTTATATCCCATTTTAATTTTACACCATTGTAAACCTTAAGCCTTTTTTACTCTCTAATCGTGGTTCTCGGCATTGAAAAATCTTTGTAAACTAAATCACATGTGTATATGTTGACATTTAAGAGATATACAGTCAAGAAAATCAAGGGCAATGGTGATATATATGCGGATTAGACACCAAAAAAAAACACTCAACAAATGGCTACAATTTAAGAAATGTGTTTAGTGCCTGCATCAGATTCCTAATTGATTGAGAAAGGTCTAGTGGCAAGAAAAGCTGCTTCTAGGAGGTTGTCAAGTGTTTTCGCTCGACGATTCCATTCTTGGGTGGTTGGTTTGGCCCTTGTTCCTGTAACTCAAATCCTAGCCCGGTATATCCCATTTTAATTTTACACCATTGTGAACCTTAGGCCTTTTTTACACTCTGATCGAGGTTCTCGACATTGAAAAATCTTCGTAAACTAAATCACACGTGTATATGTTGACATTTAAGAGATATACAGTAAAGAAAATCAAGGACAATAGTGATATATATGCGGTTTAGACACAAAAAAAACACTCAACAAATGGCTACAATTTAAGGAATGTGTTTAGAGACGGCATCAGATTCCTAATTGATGGAGAAAGGTCTGGTGGCAAGAAAAGCTGCTTCTAAAAGGTTGTCAAGTGTTTTCGATCGACGATTCCATTCTTGGGTGGTTGGTTTGGCTCTTGTTCCTGTAACTCGAATCTTAGAACGGTATATCCCATTTTAATTTTACACCATTGTGAACCTTACGCCTTTTTTACTCTCTGATCGAGGTTCTCGGCATTGAAAATCTTCGTAAACTAAATCACACGTGTATATGTTGACATTTAAGAGATATACATTCAAGAAAATCAAGGGAAATGGTGATATATATGCGGATTAGACACCAAAAAAAACACTCAACAAATGGCTACATTCTAAGGAATGTGTTTTGTGACGGCATCAGATTCCTAATTGATGGAGAAAGGTCTGATGGCAAGAAAAGCTGCTTCTAGGAGGTTGTCAAGTGTTTTCACTCGACGATTCCATTCTTGGGTGGTTGGGTTGTCCCTTGTTCCTGTAACTCGAATCCTAGCCCGGTATATCCCATTTTAATTTTACACCATTGTGAACCTTACGCCTTTTTTACTCTCTGATCGAGGTTCTCGGCATTGAAAAATCTTCGTAAACTAAATCACACGTGTATATGTTGACATAAGAGATATACAGTCAAGAAAATCAAGGGCAATGGTGATATATATGCGGATTAGACACCAAAAAAAAACACTCAACAAATGGCTACAATTTAAGGAATGTGTTTAGTGACGGCATCAGATTCCTAATTGATGGAGAAAGGTCTGGTGGCAAGAAAAGCTGCTTCTAGAATGTTGTAAGTGTTTTCGCTCGACGATTCCATTCTTGGGTGGTTAGTTTGGCCCTTGTTCCTGTAACTCGAATCCTAGCCCGGTATATCCCATTTTAATTTTAGCCCATTGTGAACCTTACGCCTTTTTTACTCTCTGATCGAGGTTCTCGGCATTGAAAAATCTTCGTAAACTAAATTACATGTGTATATGTTGACATTTAAGAGATATACAGTCAAGAAAATCAAGGGCAATGGTGATATATATGCGGATTAGACACCAAAAAAACACTCAACAAATGGCTACAATTTAAGGAATGTGTTTAGTGACGGCATCAGATTCCTAATTGATGGAGAAAGGTATGGTGGCAAGAAAAGCTGCTTCTAGAAGGTTGCAAGTGTTTTCGCTCGACGATTCCATTCTTGGGTGGTTGGTTTGGCCCTTGTTCTTATAACTCGAATCCTAGCCCGGTACATCCCATTTTAATTTTACACCATTGTGAACCTTACGCCTTTTTTACTCTCTGATCGAGGTTCTCGGCATTGAAAAATCTTCGTAAACTAAATCACATGTGTATATGTTGACATTTAAGAGATATACAGTCAAGAAAATCAAGGGCAATGGTGATATATATGCGGATTAGACACCAAAAAAAACACTCAATAAATGGCTACAATTTAAGTAATGTGTTTAGTGACGGCATCAAATTCCTAATTGATGGAGAAAGGTCTGGTGGCAAGAAAAGCTGCTTCTAGGAGGTTGTCAAGTGTTTCGCTCAACGATTCCATTCTTGTGGGTTTGGTTTGGACCTTGTTCCTGTAACCCGAATACTAGCCCGGTATATCCCATTTTAATTTTACACCATTGTGAACCTTACGCCCTTTTTACTCTCTGATCGAGGTTCTCGGCATTGAAAAATCTTCGTAAACTAAATCATACGTGTATATGTTGATATTCAAGAGACATACAGTCAAGAAAATCAAGGGCAATGGTGATATATATGCGGATTAGACACAAAAAAAAACACTCAACAAATGGCTACAATTTAAGGAATGTATTTAGTGACGGCATCAGATTCCTAATTGATGGAGAAATGTCTGGTGGCAAAAAAAAGGTGCTTCTAAGAGGTTGTCAAGTGTTTTCGTTCGACGGTTCCATTCTTGGGTGGTTGGTTTGGCCCTTGTTCCTGTAACTTGAATCCTAGCCCGTTATATCCCATTTTAATTTTACACCATTGTAAACCTTAAGCCTTTTTTACTCTCTAATCGTGGTTCTCGGCATTGAAAAATCTTTGTAAACTAAATCACATGTGTATATGTTGACATTTAAGAGATATACAGTCAAGAAAATCAAGGGCAATGGTGATATATATGCGGATTAGACACCAAAAAAAAACACTCAACAAATGGCTACAATTTAAGAAATGTGTTTAGTGCATGCATCAGATTCGTAATTGATTGAGAAAGGTCTAGTGGCAAGAAAAGCTGCTTCTAGGAGGTTGTCAAGTGTTTTCGCTCGACGATTCCATTCTTGGGTGGTTGGTTTGGCCCTTGTTCCTGTAACTCAAATCCTAGCCCGGTATATCCCATTTTAATTTTACACCATTGTGAACCTTAGGCCTTTTTTACACTCTGATCGAGGTTCTCGACATTGAAAAATCTTCGTAAACTAAATCACACGTGTATATGTTGACATTTAAGAGATATACAGTAAAGAAAATCAAGGGCAATAGTGATATATATGCGGTTTAGACACAAAAAAAACACTCAACAAATGGCTACAATTTAAGGAATGTGTTTAGAGACGGCATCAGATTCCTAATTGATGGAGAAAGGTCTGGTGGCAAGAAAAGCTGCTTCTAGAAGGTTGTCAAGTGTTTTCGATCGACGATTCCATTCTTGGGTGGTTGGTTTGGCGCTTGTTCCTGTAACTCGAATCTTAGCACGGTATATCCCATTTTAATTTTACACCATTGTGAACCTTACGCCTTTTTTACTCTCTGATCGAGGTTCTCGGCATTGAAAATCTTCGTAAACTAAATCACACGTGTATATGTTGACATTTAAGAGATATACATTCAAGAAAATCAAGGGAAATTGTGATATATATGCGGATTAGACACCAAAAAAAACACTCAACAAATGGCTACAATTTAATTAATGTGTTTAGTGACGGCATCAGATTCCTAATTGATGGAGAAAGGTCTGGCGGCAAGAAAAGTTGCTTCTAAGAGGCTGTCAAGTGTTTTCGCTCGACGATTCCATTCTTGGGTGTTTGGTTTGGCCCTTGTTCCTGTAACTCGAATCCTAGCCCGGTATATCCCATTTTAATTTTAAACCATCGTGAACCTTACGCCTTTTTTACTCTCTGATCGAGGTTCTCAGCATTGAAAAATCTTCGTAAACTAAATCACACGTGTATATGTTGACATTTAAGAGATATACAGTCAAGAAAATCAAGGGCAATGGTGATATATATGCGGATTAGACACAAAAAAAAACACTCAACAAATGGCTACAATTTAAGGAACGTGCTTGGTGACGGCATCAGATTCCTAATTGATGGAGAAAGGTCTGGGGGTAAGAAAAGCTACTTCTAGGAGGTTGTCAAGTGTTTTCGCTTGACAATTCCATTCTTAGGTGGTTGGTTTGGCCGTTGTTCCTATAACTCGAATCCTAGCCCGGTATATCCCATTTTAATTTTACACCATTGTGAACCTTACGCCCTTTTTACTCTCTGATCGAGGTTCTCGGCATTGAAAAATCTTTGTAAACTAAATCACACGTGTATATATTGACATTTAAGATATATACAGTCAACAAAATCAAGGACAATGGTGATATATATGCGGATTAGACACCAAAAAAACTCAACAAATGGCTACAATTTAATGAATGTGTTTAGTGACGGCATCAAATTCCTAATTGATGGAGAAAGGTCTGGCGGCAAGAAAACTTGCTTCTAGGAGGTTGTCAAGTGTTTTCGCTCGATGATTCCATTCTTGGGTGGTTGGGTTGGCCCTTGTTCCTGAAACTCGAATCCTAGCCCGGTGTATCCCATTTTAATTTTACACCATTGTGAACCTTACGCCTTTTTTACTCTCTGATCGAGGTTCTCGGCATTGAAAAATCTTCGTAAACTAAATCCCACGTGTATATATGTTGACATTTAAGAGATATACAGTCAAGAAAATCAAGGGCAATGGTGATATATATGCGGATTAGACACCAAAAAAAAACTCAACAAATGGCTACAATTTAAGGAATGTGTTTAGTGACGGCATCAGATTCCTAATTGATGGAGAAAGGTCTGGTGGCAAGAAAAGCTGCTTCTAGAAGGTTGCAAGTGTTTTCGCTCGACGATTCCATTCTTGGGTGGTTGGTTTGGCCCTTGTTCTTGTAACTCGAATCCTAGCCCGGTACATCCCATTTTAATTTTACACCATTGTGAACCTTACGCCTTTTTTACTCTCTGATCGAGGTTCTCGGCATTGAAAAATCTTCGTAAACTAAATCACATGTGTATATGTTGACATTTAAGAGATATACAGTCAAGAAAATCAAGGGCAATGGTGATATATATGCGGATTAGACACCAAAAAAAACACTCAATAAATGGCTACAATTTAAGGTATGTGTTTAGTGACGGCATGAAATTCCTAATTGATGGAGAAAGGTCTGGTGGCAAGAAAAGCTGCTTCTAGGAGGTTGTCAAGTGTTTCGCTCGACGATTCCATTCTTGTGGGTTTGGTTTGGACCTTGTTCCTGTAACCCGAATACTACCCCGGTATATCCCATTTTAATTTTACACCATTGTGAACCTTACGCCCTTTTTACTCTCTGATCGAGGTTCTCGGTATTCAAAAATCTTCGTAAACTAAATCACACGTGTATATGTTGACATTCAAGAGACATACAGTCAAGAAAATCAAGGGCAATGGTGATATATATGCGGATTAGACACAAAAAAAAAACACTCAACAAATGGCTAAATTTAAGGAATGTGTTTAGTGACGGCATCAGATTCCTAATTGATGGAGAAATGTCTGGTGGCAAAAACAGGTGCTTCTAAGAGGTTGTCAAGTGTTTTCGTTCGACGGTTCCATTCTTGGGTAGTTGGTTTGGCCCTTGTTCCTGTAACTTGAATCCTAGCCCGGTATATCTCATTTTAATTTTACACCATTGTGAACCTTACGCCCTTTTTACTCTCTGATCGAGGTTCTCGGTATTGAAAAATCTTCGTAAACTAAATCACACGTGTATATGTTGACATTCAAGAGACATACAGTCAAGAAAATCAAGGGCAATGGTGATATATATGCGGATTAGACACAAAAAAAAAAACACTCAACAAATGGCTACAATTTAAGGAATGTGTTTAGTGCCTGCATCAGATTCCTAATTGATTGAGAAAGGTCTAGTAGCAAGAAAAGCTGCTTCTAGGAGGTTGTCAAGTGTTTTCGCTCGACGATTCCATTCTTGGGTGGTTGGTTTGGCCCTTGTTCCTGTAACTCAAATCCTAGCCCGGTATATCCCATTTTAAATTTACACCATTGTGAACCTTAGGCCTTTTTTATACTCTGATCGAGGTTCTCGACATTGAAAAATCTTCGTAAACTAAATCACACGTGTATATGTTGACATTTAAGAGATATACAGTAAAGAAAATCAAGGGCAATAGTGATATATATGCGGTTTAGACACAAAAAAAACACTCAACAAATGGCTACAATTTAAGGAATGTGTTTAGAGACGGCATCAGATTCCTAATTGATGGAGAAAGGTCTGGTGGCAAGAAAAGCTGCTTCTAGAAGGTTGTCAAGTGTTTTCGATCGACGATTCCATTCTTGGGTGGTTGGTTTGGCGCTTGTTCCTGTAACTCGAATCTTAGCACGGTATATCCCATTTTAATTTTACACCATTGTGAACCTTACGCCTTTTTTACTCTCTGATCGAGGTTCTCGGCATTGAAAATCTTCGTAAACTAAATCACACGTGTATATGTTGACATTTAAGAGATATACATTCAAGAAAATCAAGGGAAATGGTGATATATATGCGGATTAGACACCAAAAAAAACACTCAACAAATGGCTACAATTTAATTAATGTGTTTAGTGACGGCATCAGATTCCTAATTGATGGAGAAAGGTCTGGCGGCAAGAAAAGTTGCTTCTAAGAGGCTGTCAAGTGTTTTCGCTCGACGATTCCATTCTTGGGTGTTTGGTTTGGCCCTTGTTCCTGTAACTCAAATCCTAGCCCGGTATATCCCATTTTAATTTTAAACCATCGTGAACCTTACGCCTTTTTTACTCTCTGATCGAGGTTCTCAGCATTGAAAAATCTTCGTAAACTAAATCACACGTGTATATGTTGACATTTAAGAGATATACAGTCAAGAAAATCAAGGGCAATGGTGATATATATGCGGATTAGACACAAAAAAAAACACTCAACAAATGGCTACAATTTAAGGAACGTGCTTGGTGACGGCATCAGATTCCTAATTGATGGAGAAAGGTCTGGTGGTAAGAAAAGCTACTTCTAGGAGGTTGTCAAGTGTTTTCGCTTGACGATTCCATTCTTAGGTGGTTGGTTTGGCCGTTGTTCCTATAACTCGAATCCTAGCCCGGTATATCCCATTTTAATTTTACACCATTGTGAACCTTACGCCCTTTTTACTCTCTGATCGAGGTTCTCGGCATTGAAAAATCTTTGTAAACTAAATCACACGTGTATATATTGACATTTAAGAGATATACAGTCAACAAAATCAAGGACAATGGTGATATATATGCGGATTAGACACCAAAAAAACTCAACAAATGGCTACAATTTAATGAATGTGTTTAGTGACGGCATCAAATTCCTAATTGATGGAGAAAGGTCTGGCGGCAAGAAAACTTGCTTCTAGGAGGTTGTCAAGTGTTTTCGCTCGATGATTCCATTCTTGGGTGGTTGGGTTGGCCCTTGTTCCTGAAACTCGAATCCTAGCCCGGTATATCCCATTTTAATTTTACACCATTGTGAACCTTACGCCTTTTTTACTCTCTGATCGAGGTTCTCGGCATTGAAAAATCTTCGTAAACTAAATCCCACGTGTATATATGTTGACATTTAAGAGATATACAGTCAAGAAAATCAAGGGCAATGGTGATATATATGCGGATTAGACACCAAAAAAAAACTCAACAAATGGCTACAATTTAAGGAATGTGTTTAGTGACGGCATCAGATTCCTAATTGATGGAGAAAGGTCTGGTGGCAAGAAAAGCTGCTTCTAGAAGGTTGCAAGTGTTTTCGCTCGACGATTCCATTCTTGGGTGGTTGGTTTGGCCCTTGTTCTTGTAACTCGAATCCTAGCCCGGTACATCCCATTTTAATTTTACACCATTGTGAACCTTACGCCTTTTTTACTCTCTGATCGAGGTTCTCGGCATTGAAAAATCTTCGTAAACTAAATCACATGTGTATATGTTGACATTTAAGAGATATACAGTCAAGAAAATCAAGGGCAATGGTGATATATATGCGGATTAGACACCAAAAAAAACACTCAATAAATGGCTACAATTTAAGGAATGTGTTTAGTGACGGCATCAAATTCCTAATTGATGGAGAAAGGTCTGGTGGCAAGAAAAGCTGCTTCTAGGAGGTTGTCAAGTGTTTCGCTCGACGATTCCATTCTTGTGGGTTTGGTTTGGACCTTGTTCCTGTAACCCGAATACTACCCCGGTATATCCCATTTTAATTTTACACCATTGTGAACCTTACGCCCTTTTTACTCTCTGATCGAGGTTCTCGGTATTCAAAAATCTTCGTAAACTAAATCACACGTGTATATGTTGACATTCAAGAGACATACAGTCAAGAAAATCAAGGGCAATGGTGATATATATGCGGATTAGACACACAAAAAAACACTCAACAAATGGCTAAATTTAAGGAATGTGTTTAGTGACGGCATCAGATTCCTAATTGATGGAGAAATGTCTGGTGGCAAAAACAGGTGCTTCTAAGAGGTTGTCAAGTGTTTTCGTTCGACGGTTCCATTCTTGGGTAGTTGGTTTGGCCCTTGTTCCTGTAACTTGAATCCTAGCCCGGTATATCTCATTTTAATTTTACACCATTGTGAACCTTACGCGCTTTTTACTCTCTGATCGAGGTTCTCGGTATTCAAAAATCTTCGTAAACTAAATCACACGTGTATATGTTGACATTCAAGAGACATACAGTCAAGAAAATCAAGGGCAATGGTGATATATACGCGGATTAGACACAAAAAAAAAACACTCAACAAATGGCTAAATTTAAGGAATGTGTTTAGTGACGGCATCAGATTCCTAATTGATGGAGAAATGTCTGGTGGCAAAAAAAGGTGCTTCTAAGAGGTTGTCAAGTGTTTTCGTTCGACGGTTCCATTCTTGGGTGGTTGGTTTGGCCCTTGTTCCTGTAACTTGAATCCTAGCTCGGTATATCCCATTTTAATTTTACACCATTATAAACCGTAAGCCTTTTTTACTCTCTAATCGTGGTTCTCGGCATTGAAAAATCTTTGTAAACTAAATCACATGTGTATATGTTGACATTTAAGAGATATACAGTCAAGAAAATCAAGGGCAATGGTGATATATATGCGGATTAGACACCAAAAAAAACACTCAACAAATGGCTACAATTTAAGGAACGTGCTTGGTGACGGCATCAGATTCCTAATTGATGGAGAAAGGTCTGGTGGTAAGAAAAGCTACTTCTAGGAGGTTGTCAAGTGTTTTCGCTTGACGATTCCATTCTTAGGTGGTTGGTTTGGCCGTTGTTCCTATAACTCGAATCCTAGCCCGGTATATCCCATTTTAATTTTACACCATTTTGAACCTTACGCCCTTTTTACTCTCTGATTGAGGTTCTCGGCATTGAAAAATCTTTGTAAACTAAATCACACGTGTATATATTGACATTTAAGAGATATACAGTCAACAAAATCAAGGACAATGGTGATATATATGCGGATTAGACACCAAAAAAACTCAACAAATGGCTACAATTTAATGAATGTGTTTAGTGACGGCATCAAATTCCTAATTGATGGAGAAAGGTCTGGCGGCAAGAAAACTTGCTTCTAGGAGGTTGTCAAGTGTTTTCGCTCGATGATTCCATTCTTGGGTGGTTGGGTTGGCCCTTGTTCCTGAAACTCGAATCCTAGCCCGGTATATCCCATTTTAATTTTACACCATTGTGAACCTTACGCCTTTTTTACTCTCTGATCGAGGTTCTCGGCATTGAAAAATCTTCGTAAACTAAATCCCACGTGTATATATGTTGACATTTAAGAGATATACAGTCAAGAAAATCAAGGGCAATGGTGATATATATGCGGATTAGACACCAAAAAAAAACTCAACAAATGGCTACAATTTAAGGAATGTGTTTAGTGACGGCATCAGATTCCTAATTGATGGAGAAAGGTCTGGTGGCAAGAAAAGCTGCTTCTAGAAGGTTGCAAGTGTTTTCGCTCGACGATTCCATTCTTGGGTGGTTGGTTTGGCCCTTGTTCTTGTAACTCGAATCCTAGCCCGGTACATCCCATTTTAATTTTACACCATTGTGAACCTTACGCCTTTTTTACTCTCTGATCGAGGTTCTCGGCATTGAAAAATCTTCGTAAACTAAATCACATGTGTATATGTTGACATTTAAGAGATATACAGTCAAGAAAATCAAGGGCAATGGTGATATATATGCGGATTAGACACCAAAAAAAACACTCAATAAATGGCTACAATTTAAGGAATGTGTTTAGTGACGGCATCAAATTCCTAATTGATGGAGAAAGGTCTGGTGGCAAGAAAAGCTGCTTCTAGGAGGTTGTCAAGTGTTTCGCTCGACGATTCCATTCTTGTGGGTTTGGTTTGGACCTTGTTCCTGTAACCCGAATACTACCCCGGTATATCCCATTTTAATTTTACACCATTGTGAACCTTACGCCCTTTTTACTCTCTGATCGAGGTTCTCGGTATTCAAAAATCTTCGTAAACTAAATCACACGTGTATATGTTGACATTCAAGAGACATACAGTCAAGAAAATCAAGGGCAATGGTGATATATATGCGGATTAGACACAAAAAAAAACACTCAACAAATGGCTAAATTTAAGGAATGTGTTTAGTGACGGCATCAGATTCCTAATTGATGGAGAAATGTCTGGTGGCAAAAACAGGTGCTTCTAAGAGGTTGTCAAGTGTTTTCGTTCGACGGTTCCATTCTTGGGTAGTTGGTTTGGCCCTTGTTCCTGTAACTTGAATCCTAGCCCGGTATATCTCATTTTAATTTTACACCATTGTGAACCTTACGCCCTTTTTACTCTCTGATCGAGGTTCTCGGTATTGAAAAATCTTCGTAAACTAAATCACACGTGTATATGTTGACATTCAAGAGACATACAGTCAAGAAAATCAAGGGCAATGGTGATATATACGCGGATTAGACACAAAAAAAAAAACACTCAACAAATGGCTAAATTTAAGGAATGTGTTTAGTGACGGCATCAGATTCCTAATTGATGGAGAAATGTCTGGTGGCAAAAAAAGGTGCTTCTAAGAGGTTGTCAAGTGTTTTCGTTCGACGGTTCCATTCTTGGGTGGTTGGTTTGGCCCTTGTTCCTGTAACTTGAATCCTAGCCCGGTATATCCCATTTTAATTTTACACCATTATAAACCGTAAGCCTTTTTTACTCTCTAATCGTGGTTCTCGGCATTGAAAAATCTTTGTAAACTAAATCACATGTGTATATGTTGACATTTAAGAGATATACAGTCAAGAAAATCAAGGGCAATGGTGATATATATGCGGATTAGACACCAAAAAAAACACTCAACAAATGGCTACAATTTAAGGAACGTGCTTGGTGACGGCATCAGATTCCTAATTGATGGAGAAAGGTCTGGTGGTAAGAAAAGCTACTTCTAGGAGGTTGTCAAGTGTTTTCGCTTGACGATTCCATTCTTAGGTGGTTGGTTTGGCCGTTGTTCCTATAACTCGAATCCTAGCCCGGTATATCCCATTTTAATTTTACACCATTTTGAACCTTACGCCCTTTTTACTCTCTGATTGAGGTTCTCGGCATTGAAAAATCTTTGTAAACTAAATCACACGTGTATATATTGACATTTAAGAGATATACAGTCAACAAAATCAAGGACAATGGTGATATATATGCGGATTAGACACCAAAAAAACTCAACAAATGGCTACAATTTAATGAATGTGTTTAGTGACGGCATCAAATTCCTAATTGATGGAGAAAGGTCTGGCGGCAAGAAAACTTGCTTCTAGGAGGTTGTCAAGTGTTTTCGCTCGATGATTCCATTCTTGGGTGGTTGGGTTGGCCCTTGTTCCTGAAACTCGAATCCTAGCCCGGTATATCCCATTTTAATTTTACACCATTGTGAACCTTACGCCTTTTTTACTCTCTGATCGAGGTTCTCGGCATTGAAAAATCTTCGTAAACTAAATCCCACGTGTATATATGTTGACATTTAAGAGATATACAGTCAAGAAAATCAAGGGCAATGGTGATATATATGCGGATTAGACACCAAAAAAAAACTCAACAAATGGCTACAATTTAAGGAATGTGTTTAGTGACGGCATCAGATTCCTAATTGATGGAGAAAGGTCTGGTGGCAAGAAAAGCTGCTTCTAGAAGGTTGCAAGTGTTTTCGCTCGACGATTCCATTCTTGGGTGGTTGGTTTAGCCCTTGTTCTTGTAACTCGAATCCTAGCCCGGTACATCCCATTTTAATTTTACACCATTGTGAACCTTACGCCTTTTTTACTCTCTGATCGAGGTTCTCGGCATTGAAAAATCTTCGTAAACTAAATCACATGTGTATATGTTGACATTTAAGAGATATACAGTCAAGAAAATCAAGGGCAATGGTGATATATATGCGGATTAGACACCAAAAAAAAACACTCAATAAATGGCTACAATTTAAGGAATGTGTTTAGTGACGGCATCAAATTCCTAATTGATGGAGAAAGGTCTGGTGGCAAGAAAAGCTGCTTCTAGGAGGTTGCAAGTGTTTCGCTCGACGATTCCATTCTTGTGGGTTTGGTTTGGACCTTGTTCCTGTAACCCGAATACTACCCCGGTATATCCCATTTTAATTTTACACCATTGTGAACCTTACGCCCTTTTTACTCTCTGATCGAGGTTCTCGGTATTCAAAAATCTTCGTAAACTAAATCACACGTGTATATGTTGACATTCAAGAGACATACAGTCAAGAAAATCAAGGGCAATGGTGGCAAAAAAAGGTGCTTCTAAGAGGTTGTCAAGTGTTTTCGTTCGACGGTTCCATTCTTGGGTGGTTGGTTTGGCCCTTGTTCCTGTAACTTGAATCCTAGCCCGGTATATCCCATTTTAATTTTACACCATTATAAACCGTAAGCCTTTTTTACTCTCAAATCGTGGTTCTCGGCATTGAAAAATCTTTGTAAACTAAATCACATGTGTATATGTTGACATTTAAGAGATATACAGTCAAGAAAATCAAGGGCAATGGTGATATATATGCGGATTAGACACCAAAAAAAACACTCAACAAATGGCTACAATTTAAGGAACGTGCTTGGTGACGGCATCAGATTCCTAATTGATGGAGAAAGGTCTGATGGTAAGAAAAGCTACTTCTAGGAGGTTGTCAAGTGTTTTCGCTTGACGATTCCATTCTTAGGTGGTTGGTTTGGCCGTTGTTCCTATAAATCGAATCCTAGCCCGGTATATCCCATTTTAATTTTACACCATTGTGAACCTTACGCCCTTTTTACTCTCTGATCGAGGTTCTCGGCATTGAAAATCTTTGTAAACTAAATCACACGTGTATATATTGACATTTAAGAGATATACAGTCAAGAAAATCAAGGGCAATGGTGATATATATGCGGATTAGACACTAAAAAAACTCAACAAATGGCTATAATTTAATGAATGTGTTTAGTGACGGCATCAAATTCCTAACTGATGGAGAAAGGTCTGGCGGCAAGAAAACTTGCTTCTAGGAGGTTGTCAAGTGTTTTCGCTCGATGATTCCATTCTTGGGTGGTTGGGTTGGCCCTTGTTCCTGAAACTCGAATCCTAGACCAGTATATCCCATTT
This sequence comes from Helianthus tuberosus, assembly GCA_030545235.1. Classification (NCBI taxonomy): domain Eukaryota; kingdom Viridiplantae; phylum Streptophyta; class Magnoliopsida; order Asterales; family Asteraceae; genus Helianthus; species Helianthus tuberosus. Next base: position 183,624,725 of record CM060383.1, read on the forward strand.
TAATTTTACACCATTGTGAACCTTACTCCTTTTTTACTCTCTGATCGAGGTTCTCGGCATTGAAAAATCGTCGTAAACTAAATCCCACGTGTATATATGTTGACATGTAAGAGATATACAGTCAAGAAAATCAAGGGCAATGGTGATATATATGCGGATTAGACACCAAAAAAAACACTCAACAAATGGCTACAATTTAAGGAATGTGTTTAGTGACGGCATCAGATTCCTAATTGATGGAGAAAGGTCTGGTGGCAAGAAAAGCTGCTTCTAGAAGGTTGCAAGTGTTTTCGATCGACGATTCCATTCTTGGGTGGTTGGTTTGGCCCTTGTTCTTGTAACTCGAATCCTAGCCCGGTACATCCCATTTTAATTTTACACCATTGTGAACCTTACGCCTTTTTTACTCTCTGATCGAGGTTCTCGACATTGAAAAATCTTCGTAAACTAAATCACATGTGTATATGTTGACATTTAAGAGATATACAGTCAAGAAAATCAAGGGCAATGGTGATATATATGCGGATTAAACACCAAAAAAAACACTCAATAAATGGCTACAATTTAAGGAATGTGTTTAGTGACGGCATCGAATTCCTAATTGATGGAGAAAGGTCTGGTGGCAAAAAAAGCTGCTTCTAGGAGGTTGTCAAGTGTTTCGCTCGACGATTCCATTCTTGTGGGTTTGGTTTGGACCTTGTTCCTGTAACCCGAATACTAGCCCGGTATGTCCCATTTTAATTTTACACCATTATGAACCTTACGCCCTTTTTACTCTCTGATCGAGGTTCTCGGTATTGAAAAATCTTCGTAAACTAAATCACACGTGTATATGTTGACATTCAAGAGACATACAGTCAAGAAAATCAAGGGCAATGGTGATATATATGCGGATTAGACACAAAAAAAAACACTCAACAAATGGCTACAATTTAAGGAATGTGTTTAGTGACGGCATCAGATTCCTAATTGATGGAGAAATGTCTGGTGGCAAAAAAAAGGTGCTTCTAAGAGGTTGTCAAGTGTTTTCGTTCGACGGTTCCATTCTTGGGTGGTTGGTTTGGCCCTTGTTCCTGTAACTTGAATCCTAGCCCGGTATATCCCATTTTAATTTTACACCATTGTAAACCTTAAGCCTTTTTTACTCTCTAATCGTGGTTCTCGGCATTGAAAAATCTTCGTAAACTAAATCACATGTGTATATGTTGACATTTAAGAGATATACAGTCAAGAAAATCAAGGGCAATGGTGATATATATGCGGATTAGACACCAAAAAAACTCAACAAATGGCTACAATTTAATGAATGTGTTTAGTGACGGCATCAAATTCCTAATTGATGGAGAAAGGTCTGGCGGCAAGAAAACTTGCTTCTAGAAGGTTGTCAAGTGTTTTCGCTCGATGATTCCATTCTTGGGTGGTTGGGTTGGCCCTTGTTCCTGAAACTCGAATCCTAGCCCGGTATATCCCATTTTAATTTTACACCATTGTGAACCTTACGCCTTTTTTACTCTCTGATCGAGGTTCTCGGCATTGAAAAATCTTCGTAAACTAAATCCCACGTGTATATATGTTGACATTTAAGAGATATACAGTCAAGAAAATCAAGGGCAATTGTGATATATATGCGGATTAGACACCAAAAAAACACTCAACAAATGGCTACAATTTAAGGAATGTGTTTAGTGACGGCATCAGATTCCTAATTGATGGAGAAAGGTATGTTGGCAAGAAAAGCTGCTTCTAGAAGGTTGCAAGTGTTTTCGCTCGACAATTCCATTCTTGGGTGGTTGGTTTGGCCCTTGTTCTTGTAACTCGAATCCTAGCCCGGTACATCCCATTTTAATTTTACACCATTGTGAACCTTACGCCTTTTTTACTCTCTGATCGAGGTTCTCGGCCTTGAAAAATCTTCGTAAACTAAATCACATGTGTATATGTTGACATTTAAGATATATACAGTCAAGAAAATCAAGGGCAATGGTGATATATATGCGGATTAGACACCAAAAAAAACACTCAACAAATGGCTACAATTTGAGGAATGTGTTTAGTGACGGCATCAAATTCCTAATTGATGGAGAAAGGTCTGGTGGCAAGAAAAGCTGCTTCTAGGAGGTTGTCAAGTGTATTGCTCGATGACTCCATTCTTGGGTGGTTGGTTTGGCCCTTGTTCCTGTAACTTGAAATCCTATCCAAGTATATCCCATTTTAATTTTAGACCATTGTGAACCTTACGCCATTTTTACTCTCTGATCGAGATTCTCGGCAATGAAAAATCTTCGTAAACTAAATTACACGTGTATATATTGACATTTAAGAGATATACAGTCAAGAAAATCAAGGGCATTGGTGATATATATGCGGATTAGACACCAGAAAAACACTCAACAAATGGCTACAATTTAAGGTATGTGTTGAGTGACGACATCAGATTCCTAATTGATAGAGAAATGTCTGGTGGCAAGAAAAGCTACTTCTAGGAGGTTGTTAAGTGTTTTCGCTCGACAATTCCATTCTTGGGTGGTTGGTTTGGCCCTTGTTCCTGTAACTCGAATCCTAGCCCAGTATATCCCATTTTAATTTTACACCATTGTGAACCTTACGCCCTTTTTACTCTCTGATCGTGGTTCTCGGCATTGAAAAATCTTCGTAAACTAAATCACACGTGTATATGTTGACATTCAAGAGACATACAGTCAAGAAAATCAAGGGCAATGGTGATATATATGCGGATTAGACACAAAAAAAACACTCAACAAATGGCTACAATTTAAGGAATGTGTTTAGTGACGGCATCAGATTCCTAGTTGATGGAGAAATGTCTGGTGGCAAAAAAAGGTGCCTCTAAGAGGTTGTTAAGTGTTTTCGTTCGACGGTTCAATTCTTGGGTGGTTGGTTTGGCCCTTGTTCCTGTAACTTGAATCCTAGCCCGGTATATCCCATTTTAATTTTACACCATTGTAAACCTTAAGCCTTTTTTACTCTCTAATCGTGGTTCTCGGCATTGAAAAATCTTTCTAAACTAAATCACATGTGTATATGTTGACATTTAAGAGATATACAGTCAAGAAAATCAAGGGCAATGGTGATATATATGCGGATTAGACACCAAAAAAAAACACTCAACAAATGGCTACAATTTAAGGAATGTGTTTAGTGCCTGCATCAGATTCCTAATTGATTGAGAAAGGTCTAGTAGCAAGAAAAGCTGCTTCTAGGAGGTTGTCAAGTGTTTTCGCTCGACGATTCCATTCTTGGGTGGTTAGTTTGGCCCTTGTTCCTGTAACTCAAATCCTATCCCGGTATATCCCATTTTAATTTTACACCATTGTGAACCTTAGGCCTTTTTTACACTCTGATCGAGGTTCTCGGCATTGAAAAATCTTCGTAAACTAAATCACACGTGTATATGTTGACATTTAAGAGATATACAGTAAAGAAAATCAAGGGCAATGGTGATATATATGCGGTTTAGACACAAAAAAAACACTCAACAAATGGCTACAATTTAAGGAATGTGTTTAGAGATGGCATCAGTGTTAGGGGTCATTTTCTTAACATACGTATCCTGACCAATATCCTGCCTTTGTTTGTTTATTTGTGACCAGGATGCTGGAAGAGGATATTGCTAACATCTTGGGCGATATCCTGAGGTTTATAGAATTAACCTCGTGCAGGTTAAAGGCTGAGACTTGCTAACGGTCAAGAGGACTTCTTCTCCTCAAGACTCGGACGAGTTTGTTGAAGGAGAGACGTTGAGCCCGAGAGACCAGGTCTACAACGTTCGATGAAGGAATATTCGGTGGATCCCGGAACTTTAGGATAGTTTGTTATTTTATCTTTACTATAAATAGATGAGGTCGGATCAGTTTAAGTCACACAATCTCCACTTACACTCTCGCATACTTTCACTTTCTAGCTCATTGCAAACACCACACTTGTATTCAAATTTCGTTGTAACACTTAGTCGATCCGCACCACATCCTGCACTGTATCCTGATATTTGAAGCAATAGAAGAACAAGGCAGCTGCGATTGTCAGCTCCCGAGGTTTTATGCCGGCGATCTAGATTGATCAAGGGCTTTCCTCGTACATCTCGTGTCATTTACTTTACTTTTGCTCATAGTTTGATCTTAGATACAGCTCTATATCCTGAGCCGTATACTGAATACTGATTTTCTAAACAACTTAACAAGCACATTTTTAATTTACTTTCTAGCACACTACCTCACTTTACTAATTTGATCACTTAATTGCTTCGGTAATTTTTGACCAAAACAATTTGGCGCCCACCGTGGGGCAAGTGGTGCTCTCTTTACTAAATTTTTTTTGTGAAATCGCTAATCGGTTTTTTATTTTCAAAACTTTTTGCCACATTGTCCATAATGGCCTCAAGATCAAACATGAGTTCCTCTACTGTGTCTGCTATGACTTTTGCTACTGCCGGTCCGGTGCTTCCACCACCTCCTCCAAGGATGCCAGCCTCTACACGACCTCAGGATATTATCCCTACTCGCAGTGTTCAGGAATCTGCTCCCGTTCTAGCTTCTAATGATGAAATTCTCACTTTATTTGGAAGTGTGCAGGAACAAATGAGGCAGCAACAGGAAACAAACCAAATGCTTTTAAGGGAAATACAACTCCTGAAGTCAGGCTCGAGCAGATCTGCTGAGGACAATGTCACTCCATTACACCCTAGAGCGTTGAACTTCAGTTCAGCTGTGTATACTGAGGATAACAGGGGGAATATCGTGCCCAGCCTTCCTCAGAATCATACTCCTGAAATACCCTCCTCGGTCAGGATGTCAACCATGAGGAGCTCAGGATATGCTTCAGGATATGGGCAAAATCCTCCAACGGGAACGTGTCGAATAATAATAATACTTATGCTACTAACAATAGTGGATCTTTGCAGGATACAGGTGTGACATCAGCACTCACTAGGGAACTTCAAAAGTTGAAGGACATGATATCCAGTGTACCTGGGGTACTCCAGCCGATCCCGGAAGTGTCCCAAGATAGCCATAAGATATCTCGTTTTGCACATCCTATCTGTGATGCTGAGATCCCAAAGAGATTTCAAACCCCCCAACATGAAGCTTTACGATGGAACTACGGATCCTGAGGAGCATATTGCTCAGTATAGGGAAAGAATGGAGATTAACCCTATCCCTCCGGAGCTCAAGGAAGCGTGCTTGTGCAAGGGATTTGGTTCTACCTTAACAGGATCAGCCTTAAAATGGCTGTTAAATGTTCCTCCACACTCAATTACTTCGTTTGCTCATTTGGTTAATTTATTTAACAGTCAATTTTCTTGTAGTCGGAGTTTTGAGAAACTAACCAGTGATCTTTACAGGATAACTCAAGGGCCTCAGGAATCCTTGAGGGATTATGTGAACAAATTCAGTCGAGAATCCTTGGATATCCCACATCTTGATGTTACAACAGCTGTGCAAGCTTTCAAGATGGGATTACAAAAGGATTCTCAGTTTTATCAGGATCTTGTAATGAATCCCTGCAGGAATCTCGACGAAGCTCGTAACAGGGCTTTGAGATATATCCGTCTGGAGGATGACAGGAAGATGCAAGAAAGGATGAACTCATCTAACACTTATGAGTCAACTAACAGGAAGTCAGAATCCTCATTCAAATCATATCGGCCTAAGCCATATGGCAGAAATGATAACAAGAGAGTGAATGTTGTCGAAGATGACGATCCTGAAGAGTATCCTGAGTTGTCTGAATATTGCTTTTCTGTTAACATTCCCGAATTGATGTATGCCATGCAGGGTCTAGGAGACAAGGCTAGGTGGCCTCGAAAGAATCAACAAAAGGCTGACTGGAAAGATAAGTCAAAATGGTGTGCTTTCCACGAAGATTTCGGACATGTAACCGAGGATTGCATTGCTCTAAGGAAAGAAATAAGCTATCTTCTAAGTAAGGGATATCTGAAAGATCTCTTAGGAAGAAAGAAGAATAAGGGTCAGGATACTGAGAAGGATCCTGAGCGAGCAGCATCACCCCCCGCCGATGCCAAGATAATCAACTTCATTTCGGGAGGATCCGACATTTGTGGGACCTCGTATTCGGCAGCAAAAAGACATGCAAGGGAAGCTAAGGCCGAAAGGGGAGACAAACCTGTCAGGATGACTACCCTCACAACTGACAAAGTGATCACTTTTGATGCAGATGACAGGGATACTGTCCAGGATCCTCACCATGATGCTCTGGTAAAAACGTTATATGTGGCTAACCATTTTGTACGCAGGATACTGGTTGATAATGGCAGCTCCGTCAACATAATCCAACTAGAGACTCTGAAGAGAATGAATGTGTCTCCAATGGATATTACTTCGAAGTCTACCGTGCTTGTTGGGTTCAGTGGAGAGGCTAGAAATACGGTGGGAGAGATAAAGTTGCCAGTATACGTTGAAGGAGTCAACTCGATACAACGTTTCTGTGTGATGGATTCTCTATCCTGCTATAACATCATACTGGGAAGACCGTGGATTCGCGATATGAAGGCCGTGCCATCAACATATCACCAATGCATCAAGATACCTACCCCTTGGGGAGTTGTCAAAGTTGATAGTGATCAGCAGGAGGCGAAAGAATGCTACTCATCCTCGATGAAATCCTCAACCAAACCTAGTGCAGCATAACAATTAAAGACGCGGGCCCAGGATATCGTGGAGGATCCGGAGCAGGATGTGAAGAAAATTATTCTAGACCAGGATAATCCCGATATTTCGGTGCTCGTGGGAACCAATATCCCTCAGGATATTGAAGAGCAATTAATTAACTTTTTAAAATGCAGGATGTCAACGTTTGCTTGGAAGCATGAGGATATGACAGGCATATTGTAACACCCCAACCCGGAAGGGCTGACGTGTCACAATAACAGTGATATCATAAACAAAAGTCATAATTCCATTTATTTATTTGATAAGGATATAACAACTGAACTTAAATTTAATATACAAACGGACACATCGACTTAATTTCTAACATCTTCGGATTTTTTTTTCCTAGGCTTTATTCTTCTCTCTTTTCCCCGCCCAAAGTAACCTGCTGACCTGTAAATACAAAATTTATACGGAATGAGCCGAATGCTCAGTACGGAATTATAGGCTCAAAGAACAAGTAACGCTTTATAGAAATGTTATCTGAATGGAACTTTATGCGAAAATAATAAGAACATAATTTCATAATCATATCTTACGGATGTACCCATGAGCAAACTGAAAATGTGACAATACACAGGTAGCTACTCCTGCATAATTATCACACGAGATGGCGAGTTGGCATACCCATTATCCACCTCCTGAAACTTAAATTCTAGGATCGATCCATACGCCTCCTAATAGCTTATATGTACCACACTTGTACTTAAGAGACGCCGTGAACTGATCTCTCCGTCACGGGTGGAGCACATGATGTCGATGCCGCAACAACATGCTCGTGGGACACTCCACGAGAAGCGATACTCAGGGTAACAGAGTACAAATGGTCTTATTCACATAACTTATAAAACTTATTTTCATAACAAAACGGAACATATATTGGAACATGCGATAATGAGTACAACTAACATAATACTATCGCATGATATGAAAGCTTAAATCAAATGATTAGAATAGAAATCGAACGGACTGTCAAATGAATCGATAATCAAAGACGTGAGGAGTTTTAAAGATATAGTAATTTAGTGGTTTATAACAATTTGAATATGAAGCAATAAGGAGTGGGGTAAGGATCCGTACCTTAATAATTCCAAATTGATGCTACCTTGTGATAATATTTCAGATTTATACAGACAGAGTTTAGACTACTGATTAGTCTTTTAACCTAATTTAAATAACATGCACACAAACTAGGTTAGTAACTTAATACAGCCTTTACGATAACTGTCACACCCCCAAAATCCACACGCGGAGTACCACCGCTTGGAGGCGTGACATGACCAGGATCAAGCCACCAATCATATTGAACATAAGTATATATATCAAAAGTCATTCATCAATACGATAGGTGTTTCCCAAACCAAATATAAACAAGTGTGTAGCGGAAGCATTAATGTAAAACCCAACATAAGTTTAAGTACAAAATGTCATAATGTTTAACAACACATTCACGATCCATGTCCACAACGACCGTGCCTCCCGTGCAAGCTCCAAAAGTACCTAAGGTCCTGCAAGGCATGTAACAGAGAGTCAACAACTAGTTGAGCGAGTTCATAGTTGGTTACTTAGTTATATTGTTTGTATCGTAAATCGTATGTTCGTTTAGCAATCATGTATCGTATGTAATAGCATCGCGGCCCTCAAGGCATGTTTGCGAAGTTTAGTGGGGGTTTCCCAAGTTTTCTAGACTAGGTATATTTGTATCGCGGCCCTCCAGGCATGTTTGCGAAGATTAAAGTATAGTTCGCGGCCATTCCAGGCATGTTTGCGAAGATTGTTCTAGTATCGCGGCCGATCCCGGCATGTGTGCGAAGAAAAGTATACGTATCACTAGTCTAGTAGCATCTACCATTGACCTTCCTCTCCCGAGGCCAATGGTACGTAATTCCGATAACTCTTAAGCATAAATAATCAATCAACCCATTCCCAACCCCGGGAATCCCATGCCTTGGTAGAAGTGTGAACTCACCTTGTTTGCTCGGTATGCTAAGTTAAGTGCTCTCAATTAATCAGTCAAGTCCTATAGTGCACGTATGTTCAATCAGTTTACGTTCGTGATGTTTCACATGAAACTAGTGTCACAGTAATATCATATAACACACAACAGTTAATCATGCTTTAACAATCCATGTTACACATAAAGGCTTTCACAGTCCATTATGACAATGTTATCTATTAACAGAAAACAGAAGTAATAGACATAATAAAGTTATCAACTTAACAGGGTTGTCATCTAACAGAGTTACTCAAACAATGAAGTTCTCAAAATACATATTTAACAAAGTTAAATAAACTAACTGAGTTATTCAAGTGATTAGTTTAATTGAATAACATATTTAATGACATTAATTATTAACAGTATATAAGTTGCCAAACACACTCTAGTGTCGAAAACCCCTATGGCCGAAAACACCTTTAGCCGAAATCACTATACAAGCCGAAATCCCTTAATGTGGCCGAAATCACCCTTATGTTCGAAATCCAACTTGGGCCGAATCTGATCTGGGCCGAAAACACATATGTGGGCCGAAATCACTTATGTGATTTCGTCCACTTTAAAGGGTTGTGGGTGATTTCGTCCAGTTATCATCTTCTCCAACACTCTCTGTAAGTTAAACCCAGTAACTAAAAACTCATCTAATCGTTACATGATCTGTTATAATTGAAATCATTCCATCAAATTATGATATGTAACAAATACACTACCAAATCATTGTGAAATCTAGAACATAATTCCATCAGTTTATCATTCATAACATATACCCACTGTTGATCCAAACATCCAATATTCAGACAGTTTATTGATAATAATTATCTAGCAAGCACACAATGATAGATCACATAATCACATATATAAATAATGATTAAACTTCCAAAATCATACAATAAGCATCTTAAACAACTGAACATGAAGATCACTAACCAAGGATTATACAGAGGTTTTGCTTCAAATGAGGAATTCTCTTTGTGGGTTTCAGAGATAGAGAGAGAAACAATTGTGATAAGATATGGTTTGGTAAATGAGAAACTTCTCCGAGAAGATTTGTTTATAAAATGATTATATAAAATATCTCAACCCACACTGGGCCAAGGCCCATCTTCTGATTTCGTCAGCCATCAGTGGACGAAAACACTTAAAGTGTTTTCACCACTTGGGTGATTTCATGAGTACTTGATTTCAGTGAGTTCCAACTTTATTTAACATGTTAATTAATACAAACCTTATTAACATACAATCACATATAATAAATATTATGGATCCCAAGTATAAAATATTAATCGAAATACGATATAACGTATTTCAAAGGTAAGCGTTGTGAAATAACGAGTCGTATAACAAACAACATAAACAATAATAAAAAAAAAATTAACGTGCACTAAATGCGAAGATGGAAATCTTGGAAACTCGAGTTGTCACATTATCCCCAACTTGAAAGAAATTTCGTCCCGAAATTTAGCATGCGGTTACTGAGGAAGCTAGGTAAGTTATCATTTACTGGTTTTCCTGGGGTGTCACATCATCCCCCCGTTGATTTGGAATTTCTTCCCGAAATTCTGTAGTAGCTTCAGCCTCAGTAGTAGTTGCATTGTTTTCGAACAACTGGGGATATTTGAGTTCCATTTGGTCTTCGCGTTCCCAGGTATACTCTGGGCCACGACGGGAGTTCCAACGAACTCGAACAAGAGGTATTCTGGTGTTCTTGAGGACCTTAACATCCCGGTCCGTGATTTCAACTGGTTCTTCGACGAAATGCAACCTTTCGTCGATAGTGAGCTCCTTCAAAGGAACTATGAAGGTCTCATCTGACTGCCACTTCTTCAGATTCGACACATGAAAGACGTTGTGAACTGCACTGAGTTCAGCTGGTAAGTTCAGTCTGTAGGCCACTTTGCCTATCTTTTCTATGACTTCAAATGGTCCAACGTATCGTGGATTGAGTTTGCCTCGTTTGCCAAAACGAACAACACCCTTCCAGGGTGAAACTTTGAGTAGTGCTCGATCCCCAGCCTGGAACTCGAGTAGTTTCCTGTCTTTATCGGCGTATACTTTCTGACGGTCACGAGCTGCCGCCATGCGTTGTCGTATTTGAGCAATCTTTTCAGTAGTATCAACTACCATTTCTGGACCTGTGATCTGACTGTCACCCACCTCTTCCCAACAAAGAGGTGATCGGCATTTACGCCCGTACAATGCCTCAAATGGAGCAGCTTTAATGCTGGTGTGGTAACTGTTGTTGTACGAAAATTCCACAAGTGGCAGATGTTTTTCCCAGCCCTTGCCAAAGTCAATTACGCACACCCGAAGCATGTTTTCTAGAGTTTGAATAGTGCGCTCAGACTGCCCGTCTGTCTGAGGATGATAAGCTGTGCTCATGTCTAAACGAGAGCCAAAAGATTTGTGCATTGCTTGCCACAGTTCTGAAGTAAAACGTGCGTCACGATCAGAGATAATAGATGTGGGCACTCCATGCCTCGAGACAACTTCTTTAAGGTATACGTCTGCTAGAATGGAGAACTTATCCATTTCCTTGATAGCCAAGAAGTGAGCAGACTTTGTGAGTCGATCTACGATCACCCAAATAGTATCATTTCCGCGCTGAGATCTAGGTAGGCCAGTAACAAAATCCATGGAAATTTGCTCCCATTTCCATTGTGGTATCTCAGGTTGCTGGAGTGGGCCTGATGGTTTCTGATATTCCGCTTTGACTCTCGCACAAGTCAAACACTTGCTAACGTAAGTTGCTATGTGGGCCTTCATGCTAGGCCACCAATATGTAGTTCTGAGGTCATGGTACATCTTATCCGAACCAGGATGTACTGAGTAGCGAGACTTATGAGCTTCATCCATTACAAGCTCGCGTAGGTTGCCATAAAGTGGGACCCAGATGCGTCCTGTTACATAGTAGGCGTCGTCTGCCCTTTGTTCTAACCGTTGCCTTAAGCCGCGTAGGGCTTCAGCCCTGACGTTTTCTGGTTTCAATGCTTCTACCTGAGCATCTCGTATCTGTGAAGGAAGACTAGACTGAATAGTGAGTTGCAACGCTCGTACACGCCTAGGTGTAGTATCCTTTCGACTGAGGGCGTCGGCCACCACATTGGCTTTGCCCGGATGGTACTTTATAGCACATTCGTAATCGTTCAGTAACTCGACCCATCTACGTTGTCGCATGTTCAATTCTTTCTGCTTGAATATATACTCAAGACTCCTGTGATCGGTGTAGATGGTGCACTTAGTGCCATACAGGTAATGTCGCCATATCTTGAGCGCAAAAACAACAGCTCCCAGCTCTAAATCGTGCGTAGTGTAATTCCGTTCGTGAATCTTAAGTTGGCGTGAAGCATAAGCAATAACTTTATCCCGTTGCATCAACACACATCCAAGACCTTGGATGGATGCGTCGCAGTATACTACAAAATCGTCTGTGCCTTCAGGCAATGAGAGGATAGGTGCGCTACAAAGTCTATCCTTTAAGTGCTGAAACGCTGTATCCTGTGTATCACTCCAACGGTAAGCAACACCTTTCTGTGTCAGTAATGTAAGCGGCTGTGCAATCTTTGAGAAGTCTTTGATGAACCGTCTGTAATAACCCGCCAAACCCAAGAATTGGCGTATTTCGGTTGGTGTGCGAGGTGCAGGCCAGTTCTTGATCGAATCTACCTTGGATGGATCAACATGAATCCCATCCTTGTTTACCACGTGGCCTAGAAAGTGGACTTCACGAAGCCAGAAGTCGCATTTTGAAAACTTAGCGTACAGCTGTTCCGTTCGAAGGAGTTCCAGAATAAGTCGTAAATGCTGCTCATGTTCCTCCCGATTCTTCGAAAAGATCAGGATGTCATCAATGAAAACAATAACAAACTTGTCAAGATAAGGTTTGCACACCCTGTTCATAAGATCCATGAAAACCGCAGGCGCGTTCGTTAGCCCGAATGGCATAACCAAAAACTCGTAATGGCCGTAGCGAGTTCTGAATGCTGTTTGGAGACGTCCTCATCCCGGACTCTCAGTTGATGGTAACCTGACCTCAGGTCAATCTTTGAGTAATAGCTCGACCCTTGCAACTGGTCGAATAAGTCGTCGATGCGTGGAAGTGGATAACGATTCTTTACGGTCACCTTGTTTAGTTCGCGATAATCTATGCACATACGAAAGGTACCGTCTTTCTTCTTCACAAATAGTACTGGAGCTCCCCAGGGCGAAGAGCTAGGACGTATGAAACCCTTTTCCAAGAGTTCTTGCAATTGCTTAGACAGTTCTTCCAGTTCAGTTGGAGCTAAGCGGTAAGGCGCTCGAGCTATAGGTGCTGCTCCTGGAGCTAGCTCGATCTGAAATTCGACCTGGCGATGAGGCGGTAACCCAGGTAACTCTTCAGGAAACACTTGAGGAAAATTGCGTACAACAGGGATATCCCCAATCTTTTTCTCTGTCGTCGATGTATCAGTAACGAGTGCTAAAATAGCTATGTGGCCCTTTCGCAGACACTTCTGAGCCTTCAAGAAGGAGATGATGCCACTCACGACACCACTCTTATCGCCTTGAACTTCGAGAGGTTCTTTGCCAGTACGAGGAATACGAATGATCTTCTCCTTGCATAGGATCTCTGCTTGCTGTTGGGATAACCAATCCATACCAATGACGACATCAAAACTACTCAGAGTTATAGGAATGAGATCGATAGAGAAAGTCTGACCAGCGAGGATAAGATTACAACCCTGAACTATGTGTGTGGCTTCTAGACTTTTACCGTTAGCTAACTCTACAACATGTTTGATGTTCAACAGTGTTGGTGCACGTTTAAGCATTTGACTAACTTTCAGAGACATATAACTGGTATCCGCACCCGAATCAAATAATACGGTAACATAAAAGTCATCGAGAAGAAACTTACCCGTAACCACATTAGGATCGTTCCTTGCGTCACTCTGACCAATCACAAATACACGACCCTTTGCACCATTGTTGTTGTTGTTTCCCCCATTGTTGTTCCCACTGCCCTGATTATTGTTGTTGTTATTCTGATTCTGGTTTAATTGGGGACAGTTCCGCTTGAAGTGACCTTCAGCCCCACACTGAAAGCATGTCTTATTTCCTTGCTGTTGTTGCTGTGACTGGTTTCGTGGAACGGGCGGCTGTTGTTGTTGGTTCTGATTCGCAGGCCTTGAGCTCCTGCAATCTTTAGCTTCATGACCTACCCTTAGACATCTCTGACAGCGGCCTCTATGACACTGACCACTGTGGTGTTTGTTGCACCTGTTACACAGTGGATGATTTCCCCGATATCCACTCTGCCCCTGACCACCAGACGATTGCTGACTCGGACTCTGGTAATCACTAGTCTTGCGCTGCTGCTGTGCTTGAAACTGTACAGTAGCTGAACCCCTGCTGGAATCCCCTTCCCATTTCCGCTTGTTGTCACTGGGATTAGCAGGAGTAGCTGGAGTGGTAACGGTAGTAGTAGCATTGATACGTTTAGGCAGCCTGTTCTGTTCCACTGCCTGATCGGTGAGGCGATGAGCCAACTTGACGATCTGCTGAATGGTGCCAAGATTTGCTGAGGTTACGTGACTTTGAATCTCCGGCACCAGACCATTGAGATACAGTTCGATACGCTTAATGGGAGGGTCTACCATAGTAGGACACAAAATAGCCAACTCATTCGATCTTCTGGTGTACGCTTCAATTTCTGACCCCGTCATTTTCAAATGGTAAAACTCTACCTCCAGCTTATGAATATCATCACGGCTACAGTATTCCTCTTTGATCAATTCCTTGAAACCGTTCCAGGGTGTGGCATTAGCAACAGCCAACCCTAACATCTGAACTTGCGCATTCCACCAAGTCAGCGCAATGCCTTCAAGAGTACCAGTGGCGTACTTCACCCTGCGAGCCTCAGGGCATTCACACATTTCAAAAACTGACTCGAGCTTTTCAAACCAATGGAGGAGTCCAACCGCTCCTTCCGTGCCACTAAAAGTAGTAGGACGACAGTCCATGAAAGTTTTGAAGGTGCAAACAGGTGGTTGGCCTCCTGCTTGTGCGGCTGCAACTGCCGCAGCAACTTGTTCGTTAATAAGAGCCGTCAACTGGGCTTGTGTCATGTTGATACGTCCAGACATGATCTTCATAGCAAAGAAAGCATAAGTGAGAAAGGTTCGCGAGTAGTGCGATGACAGAAGAGAGTGAGCAAACAAGTATTCTCATGCAATAGTGTTACGTTTATCTAAGCATACCCTGAGCAAAGTTCTATGCAATTCTAGCAAGTAGGCAATAAGACATGTACCATATTACCTAGAGTGATGAGTCTTGCACGTGGAGCGAGGCGTCGTTGTGGATCGTTGAGCACTGTTTCGGTTATAGTCTGGTTTTAATAAAAACGTTTTCCCCTTATTAAAACCGAGTTCTCTATAACCAATGGCTCTGATACCAATCTGTCACACCCCCAAAATCCACACGCGGAGTACCACCGCTTGGAGGCGTGACATGACCAGGATCAAGCCACCAATCATATTGAACATAAGTATATATATCAAAAGTCATTCATCAATACGATAGGTGTTTCCAAAACCAAATATAAACAAGTGTGTAGCGGAAGCATTAATGTAAAACCCAACATAAGTTTAAGTATAAAATGTCATAATGTTTAACAACACATTCACGATCCATGTCCACAACGACCGTGCCTCCCGTGCAAGCTCCAAAAGTACCTAAGGTCCTGCAAGGCATGTAACAGAGAGTCAACAACTAGTTGAGCGAGTTCACAGTTGGTTACTTAGTTATATTGTTCGTATCGTAAATCGTATGTTCGTTTAGCAATCATGTATCGTATGTAATAGCATCGCGGCCCTCAAGGCATGTTTGCGAAGTTTAGTGGGGGTTTCCCAAGTTTTCTAGACTAGGTATATTTGTATCGCGGCCCTCCAGGCATGTTTGCGAAGATTAAAGTATAGTTCGCGGCCATTCCAGGCATGTTTGCGAAGATTGTTCTAGTATCGCGGCCGATCCCGGCATGTGTGCGAAGAAAAGTATACGTATCACTAGTCTAGTAGCATCTACCATTGACCTTCCTCTCCCGAGGCCAATGGTACGTAATTCCGATAACTCTTAAGCATAAATAATCAATCAACCCATTCCCAACCCCGGGAATCCCATGCCTTGGTAGAAGTGTGAACTCACCTTGTTTGCTCGGTATGCTAAGTTAAGTGCTCTCAATTAATCAGTCAAGTCCTATAGTGCACGTATGTTCAATCAGTTTACGTTCGTGATGTTTCACATGAAACTAGTGTCACAGTAATATCATATAACACACAACAGTTAATCATGCTTTAACAATCCATGTTACACATAAAGGTTTTCACAGTCCATTATGACAATGTTATCTATTAACAGAAAACAGAAGTAATAGACATAATAAAGTTATCAACTTAACAGGGTTGTCATCTAACAGAGTTACTCAAACAATGAAGTTCTCAAAATACATATTTAACAAAGTTAAATAAACTAACTGAGTTATTCAAGTGATTAGTTTAATTGAATAACATATTTAATGACATTAATTATTAACAGTATATAAGTTGCCAAACACACTCTAGTGCCGAAAACCCCTATGGCCGAAAACACCTTTAGCCGAAATCACTATACAAGCCGAAATCCCTTAATGTGGCCGAAATCACCCTTATGTTCGAAATCCAACTTGGGCCGAATCTGATCTGGGCCGAAAACACATATGTGGGCCGAAATCACTTATGTGATTTCGTCCACTTTAAAGGGTTGTGGGTGATTTCGTCCAGTTATCATCTTCTCCAACACTCTCTGTAAGTTAAACCCAGTAACTAAAAACTCATCTAATCGTTACATAATCTGTTATAATTGAAATCATTCCATCAAATTATGATATGTAACAAATACACTACCAAATCATTGTGAAATCTAGAACATAATTCCATCAGTTTATCATTCATAACATATACCCACTGTTGATCCAAACATCCAATATTCAGACAGTTTATTGATAATAATTATCTAGCAAGCACACAATGATAGATCACATAATCACATATATAAATAATGATTAAACTTCCAAAATCATACAATAAGCATCTTAAACAACTGAACATGAAGATCACTAACCAAGGATTATACAGAGGTTTTGCTTCAAATGAGGAATTCTCTTTGTGGGTTTCAGAGATAGAGAGAGAAACAATTGTGATAAGATATGGTTTGGTAAATGAGAAACTTCTCCGAGAAGATTTGTTTATAAAATGATTATATAAAATATCTCAACCCACACTGGGCCAAGGCCCATCTTCTGATTTCGTCAGCCATCAGTGGACGAAAACACTTAAAGTGTTTTCACCACTTGGGTGATTTCATGAGTACTTGATTTCAGTGAGTTCCAACTTTATTTAACATGTTAATTAATACAAACCTTATTAACATACAATCACATATAATAAATATTATGGATCCCAAGTATAAAATATTAATCGAAATACGATATAACGTATTTCAAAGGTAAGCGTTGTGAAATAACGAGTCGTATAACAAACAACATAAACAATAATAAAAAAAATTAACGTGCACTAAATGCGAAGATGGAAATCTTGGAAACTCGAGTTGTCACAATAACTCACGAGATCAAATTCTCACAACGAACGACAAAGTGCGATACTTCATCCATCGAATTAACGATGATCCGTCAAATTAATGACGAACGACAAAGTACAATACTTTATCCATCGAATTAACGATGATCCGTCAAATTAATGACGAACGACAAAGTATAACCCTAATGTGGGCAGCACTTAAACATCCATTGGATATATTGATTGATCGGACAATGAATCGTAATAGCGATCGAGTTATTACCCTGTTCTGCAGCACCCCGCTACTCTTAATTAGTGTTTTGTGTGTGTTTGGAGAGTAATTGGACGATAACTCAGAGTGAATTTGAAGTTTGAACGTCGTTTTTGTGCCCAGAATCAAGTCCCAACATCCTCTATTTATACTGGATTTTTGACCCAGTCGCGTAGCGCGACTGGTAACACCTATAGCCGTCGCGCAGCGCGACTGCCAACCTATTTTCATAGGGTTGCCACGTGTATGAGTAGGCTTGCTGAGTTGACGGATTTCTTAAATTCGATTTTTACAGGTAGTTATATGGATAATCGTAACTAGGTTTTATCCCCCCCTGAGTTTTAGGGGCCCTAATCCTGATTCTGAAAATTCTGAAATTTCTAGGGTTTGTACGGAATTACTTGGGTGTCTTAATTAGGGTTTCCTATTAACTAAAATAAATAATAATAATAATAATAATAGTTTTAAATTTTTGGGTATTACACATATCCAAAGATATTATCACTCACAAGCTTGGAATTGATAAATCATTCAAGCCTGTGCAACAAAAAAGAAGGAAGTTTGCTCCTGAGCGGAACACGATTATCTAGGAGGAAGTTGAAAGATTATTAAAGCCCAGAACAGATCAAAGCTATCCTGGATATAAAATCACCCTCAAATATGAAGGACGTACAAAGATTGACAGGCCGAGTAGCAGCTTTAAACAGGTTTATCTCAAGATCCTCAGAGAAATGCAAAGACTTTTATGATATCCTGAAGAAGAACAAAAGATTCGAATGGGGGGAGAAGCATGAAGCAGCATTGCAGGATTTGAAACGATATCTATCAACCGCACCTCTATTGATGAAGCCTGAGAATGGTGAACCACTATCCCTATACCTTGCTGTATCAGGGAATGCTGTAAGTGCCGTTCTTATAAAAGACCATGAAGGTCAGCAATATCCTGTTTATTATGTTAGTAAAAGTTTATTAGATGCTGAAACTAGGTACTCTCACTTAGAAAAATTGATACTAGCATTAATAATGGCATCAACGAAACTTAGGCATTATTTCGAGACACATAGGATACATGTTAAAACAAATTACCCTGTCAAAAATGTACTTAGGAAACCAGAGATGTCAGGCAGGATGGCCAAGTGGTCAGTAAAGTTAAGTGCTTATGATTTAGTATATGAACCTAGAAATGCCATAAAATCTCAGGCTTTAGCTGACTTTATGGCTGACTTTAGTAATGACATTCAGGACGAGGTAGACCTAGAAGTTCAACAGTTAGGAGAATCCTCAGGATCCTGGACATTATATACTGACGGTGCATCTAATGTAAGAGGAGTAGGATTAGGAATACTACTAAAATCGCCACAGGGGGACATATTACCCCAGGCTATTAGGTGTAAATTTCCTGCTACTAATAATGAAGCAGAGTATGAGGCTTTAATTGCAGGATTAGAGTTGGCTAAGAGCATGAATATCCAAAATTTGCAAGTATATGTTGACTCTTTGTTAATTACTAACCATTTTAATGGATCCTATGCAGTTAAGGGTGAGAAATTAATCGAATATCTCAATATTCTCAAAAAATTAGCAGGATATTTCGATGTTTTTATACTTGAACAGGTACCAAGGGAGGATAATGCTGAAGCGGATGCCTTAGCAAATTTGGGATCATTGATCAGGATACCTGAAGGGACGCAAATACCAATATTACATGTTTTATATCCTGCAACGAATCCTCAGGATAAAGAAGTAGCTGGTATTCAGGAACCTGGAGCAGAACATCCTGAAGAGGATCCTAAATCCTGGACGGCTCCAATCATGAGATATCTCAAAGAAGAACACATCCCTGAAAATGAGAATCCTAAGGCATTTAGGATGAAGGTATCACGATTCACTATTATAAATAATATTTTATACAAGAAATCTCTTGCAGGACCGTATTTGAGATGCTTGGAGGATCCTGAAGCCAAAGAAGTACTTCAGGATATACATGAAGGGGATTGTGGTAACCATGCTGGGGGCAGGTCGTTATTCTCAAAAGTGTTAAGGATAGGATATTATTGGCCAACAATGAGAAAAGATGCTGCAGAGTATGTTCGAAGATGTGACGCATGTCAAAGACATAGTAACATACTGCATCAGCCGGCTGAACCATTATATCCTATTGTTTCCCCTTGGCCATTTATGAAGTGGGGTATGGATATAGTGGGAAAGCTACCAAAAGCTCCGGGAGGAAAAGTCTTTATGCTAGCAATGACGGATTATTTCTCTAAGTGGGTTGAAGCAGAAGCGTTTGTTCAAGTTAGAGACCAAGAAGTAGTATCCTTCATCAAGAGGAATATCCTGACCAGATTCGGAGTACCAGCCGAGATAATCTGTGACAATGGTTCTCAGTTTATAAGTAAGAGGACTACTGACTTTTGCAAGAGTTGGGGAATCAAAATGATTACATCTACTCCGGTACATCCTCAAGCAAATGGACAAGCAGAATCCTCAAACAAGATAATTGTCAATAACTTAAAGAAAAGGCTTGGAGCCAAAAAAAGGAAGATGGGCAGAAGAATTACCCTTTGTTTTATGGGCTGATAGGACAACGGTAAAGAATGCAACAGGCCAAACCCCATTTTCGTTGGTGTTTGGAGCAGAAGCAATGATTCCAACGGAAATGACAATACCTACTGCAAGATCTACCTTAAGTGATCCTGAGCAGAATCCTGAAGCCTTGAGTCAGGATTTAGACACTATAGATGAAAAGAGAAATGCAGCAAGATTAAGGATGGCAGCATATCAACAGAGAATATCCAGAGCATATAACAAGAATATTAGAACCAGAAGATTTAAGGTTGGAGATTGGGTATTAAGAAAGCCTTTCAGAATACTACTAATCCTGCCGATGGCAAGTTAGCTCCAAAATGGGAAGGACCATATGAAGTTGAATCAGAAGCAGGAAAAGGAGCATACAGACTCAAGAATATGGAGGGGGATATGCTACCGAGGTCTTGGAATGCTATACACCTTAAGCTCTATTTCAAGTGAGTTTAGAATTTAATTTCTAGCTCGGAATGGTATGGATTCTATCTTTTTTAAATATGTTTGGTTTAATTTGTTATTTGCAACCCAATACTGACTTAAGCATCGGAGGGGTGTTAGCCAAGCTAACACCCACCTTAGTTTACAATTGTTTTGCAAGATATGTTTCAGGATATAGCTCCAGGATATGTACTCAGGATAACTCAGAAGATTAGAGGATTGGCCCCCTCTCTCACGTTTAAGGGATACTGATCCCTTCACAGGTTTAAAGGTATTCACCTTTCTTCCGAATTGGGTTTAAACACCCCGCCTGGAGCGCAAGTTATTCAGGGATAGTTCAAGGTGGCGGGACCAGTCCATGTAAAAGTGGCTGACAATTTCGTTACTGTTGGCTATATCCTGAATCCTAAAGGTATATGAGGATTGATCACCCTCTCTCACGAAAGGGTATTTTCATACTCTCTAAGGTTTAAAGGTTTTCACCTTTCTAAGTCTTGGAGTTTATACACTCCCGCCTGTAGCGCATGAAAATTTGGGATTTTCCCCAGGATACAAGGGATTTATCTCCAGTACATCCTTGGGTTTTGCCCTTGGGATGTAAAAAATTGCCTATGGAAACTGACATTCAGAGTATTTCTAAAGTATTTGAAGACATTGTACACAGGGGACATTCCCACCAAGGTGGTGGTGTAAAGCTGAAAGAATGAGGTTTGGAACTAATGCACTAAGTACCTTGCACAGGGGACATCTTCATTGGAAGAGTTGCAAAGGGATTGAAGTTTGGTAATAGGTTTATACCCTATTTCTGGTATGATCTTTCCTTTGTAAACATTGTCTAAGTTTTTAGTGACATTATATTTTATAAAAGGATAAATGTCCTGATATATTCTCAAAGTCTTTTTCAGAATATTTGATTAGGGTGTTTGAAACTACTGTTGGTTTGGAAATTTGATCATTTAAATATTATCAAAACTTGGCTTTGAAAAGATAGACTGTTTTTCACACTCTAAAGAATTTTTTACAAAATTGAAGGAACGTTTGGAAGTTCTATCTAATAAAAGGTTTTTACAGTATATCGCTGAGTATACTGATCAGGATATTTTATAAGATAACAGTATAAAAAAAAAAAAATTTTCCAAAGCTAAGATTTATGCTTAGAAAAATAAAAAGATGAAATTATTCTTAAGCAATCAATATTGATTGATAACCGAAGGTTTCATCCTGAAACCCAGGACCCATCCACCTTCGGCTATCAAATTATTTCGATACAGAAATATAAATTGTTCATAAAAACATAAAATTGTTCGAATGGTTTAAAGGAAACAAGCTCTAGGGGGTAGTGCCTTCTTGTTCCATGATGGTTTCAGCAACATCCATCTTGGGATCCGCCTCAGCATCCTTCTCAGCATCGGTTGATTTTTCGACTGCTTTGGAAGGTTCATCGACAGTATATTTGGAAGAAGTGCCGCCAAGGTTCTTCAGCTTAGTCTCCCAAGCACTAACATCCCAAGAAGGGCATTCGAAACCTAATGTTTTGGCTTCATGAGCCATCTTCAACCTGGCTTGGAGGAGAGAAATGACGACAGAACTTTTGAGGCTTTCCCGGTAGCTGACCATATCCCGTTCGTATTGCACATGGGCGGCTTCCAGATCGGCCTGGGCTTGAAGGATAGCTTTGTTGAGAGCAACTTGGTGTTCTTGGGTCATAACTTTGTATTTCTCCTCGTAATGACGAGATTTGGCGGCCGCAATCATACCTTGGTCGGAGATTGTGATTTCTGCTTCCTTTAGCTTAGATTCAAGTGTTTTGTTAAGCTTGCAGGATTCTTGATATAAATGAACCAAACGCTCAAGACCCTGCAAAGGTAAGAGGACAGGGATTAATATTATTAAATCTTTGAAAATAGTCTAAATTGCAGGATATGGTATGAAGATACTAACCTGGTTAAGAAAAGAAGTCATAAACCCACTGGCTTCAATGAACCCGTGCTTTTCGTAAGGAAAGGTGTCAGAAATGACAGGGGAATCGGGTTCTTTCCTTTTGCGGGAACTTGAGCTCCGGGGCTTAGTAGCCGGTGAAGGTTTAGGGATGATGATGGCTTTGGAGCTGCTGGGTTTGGATGTATCTGTGGTTTTGGGGCTAGGTTCTTTCTTGACCTGGATCTGGTCAGAATAGCTATCCAATTCATCAAGATCAAAGACTTCGGGGATCTTAGCTGGTGCTACATAAAGGGAAAAGTTTTACTCTTTATCTTATCATTATGCTGTTGTGACTAATTATTTTGAAAGAAATTCTTACCAGACATTTCGGATGATGAGTATTGACTGGAACTCGGGACGTGTGTGGTGAAAGTCCTGTCTATTGCAGGTAACCGGTAAACAGTATTGATTCTCTCTTCTGACTCAGCGGTAGGGGGAGCAACTTCCTTGAAGTTCACTGCACAAAGATCAAAAAGACGAGTATTAATAGAAGATAACAATCGAATGGTCTATGGGGATATTTATGATCCTACCGGTGGTTAACCACTCCACCGGAAGGTTGGCACCCTCAGCAATGGAATCTCGTTTGACAAAGAAGAATTTGCGTTGC
Source organism: Helianthus tuberosus (assembly GCA_030545235.1). Taxonomy (NCBI): domain Eukaryota; kingdom Viridiplantae; phylum Streptophyta; class Magnoliopsida; order Asterales; family Asteraceae; genus Helianthus; species Helianthus tuberosus. Next base: position 183,647,880 of record CM060383.1, read on the forward strand.
CATCCGTCTTCGTTTTTGGTGGCTTTGAGAATCAGGGGTTTGCTGGAGGTCGAGAAGAGCAAGAACCGGCTGGAGCCATGGGATCGAAGGCGATAAGCAATAGGTAAATCCTCAATGCAGAGGTCGGAGCAATGGAGGTTTTTGATTTGGTTGAGTACAATTAGTACTCTCCAAACCATGGGCATGGTTTGAGCAAAAGAGATGCCGGTAATTCGAAAGAATTGCATCATGAATTCAGGAAAAGGGTATCGAAGACCTAATGAAAAAGGATATGCTGGAAAACAGACCCATTCGGTGGAAGAAACATCCGATCGGATTGACCGATCGAATGGTCTAAAGACCGTGCTGTCGGGGAAAGCGCCGGAGGCTCTTAAAGCTGCAATGTCTGCGTTGTCAAAAGCGCAGATCTCCTTTTCGGGGTTTTTAAGAAGATTTTGCTGAGTGAAGGTTTCGGCGTCCATTGCAAGTAAGGTAAAGTAAATTGACAGGAAGAAAATCAGAAATGGACAATTACCTGAAGGTTCTGTTGAAGATATCTGCTTTTCAAACAAGAAAAGAGAAGATATAGGGGCGTCGTGGATCTCCATTGAGTAAAAAACGCGTTGGAAGTTGCGATATGATCTTGACCGTCGCTTCGTTTTAAATACCTTGAGTTATGGGATAAGACTTTTGAAATATATCTGTTGGATTGGTATCCCAACCGATATATTTGGGGACAATTGTTAAGGGTCATTTTCTTAACATACGTATCCTGACCAATATCCTGCCTTTGTTTGTTTATTTGTGACCAGGATGCTGGAAGAGGATATTGCTAACATCTTGGGCGATATCCTGAGGTTTATAGAATTAACCACGTGCAGGTTAAAGGCTGAGACTTGCTAACGGTCAAGAGGACTTCTTCTCCTCAAGACTCGGACGAGTTTGTTGAAGGAGAGACGTTGAGCCCGAGAGACCAGGTCTACAACGTTCGATGAAGGAATATTCGGTGGATCCCGGAACCTTAGGATAGTTTGTTATTTTATCTTTACTATAAATAGATGAGGTCGGATCAGTTTAAGTCACACAATCTCCACTTACACTCTCGCATACTTTCACTTTCTAGCTCATTGCAAACACCACACTTGTATTCAAATTTCGTTGTAACACTTAGTCGATCCGCACCACATCCTGCACTGTATCCTGATATTTGAAGCAATAGAAGAACAAGGCAGCTGCGATTGTCAGCTCCCGAGGTTTTATGCCGGCGATCTAGATTGATCAAGGGCTTTCCTCGTACATCTCGTGTCATTTACTTTACTTTTGCTCAAAGTTTGATCTTAGATACAGCTCTATATCCTGAGCCGTATACTGAATACTGATTTTCTAAACAACTTAACAAGCACATTTTTAATTTACTTTCTAGCACACTACCTCACTTTACTAATTTGATCACTTAATTGCTTCGGTAATTTTTGACCAAAACAATCAGATTCCTAATTGATGGAGAAAGGTCTGGTGGCAAGAAAAGCAGATTCTAGAAGGTTGTCAAGTGTTTTCGATCGACGATTCCATTCTTGGGTGGTTGGTTTGGCGCTTGTTCCTGTAACTCGAATCCTAGCCCGGTATATCCCATTTTAATTTTACACCATTGTGAACCTTACGCCTTTTTTACTCTCTGATCGAGGTTCTCGGCATTGAAAATCTTCGTAAACTAAATCACACGTGTATATGTTGACATTTAAGAGATATACATTCAAGAAAATCAAGGGAAATGGTGATATATATGCGGATTAGACACCAAAAAAACACTCAACAAATGGCTACAATTTAAGGAATGTGTTTAGTGACGGCATCAGATTCCTAATTGATGGAGAAAGGTCTGGTGGCAAGAAAAGTTGCTTCTAAGATGCTGTCAAGTGTTTTCGCTCGACGATTCCATTCTTGGGTGTTTGGTTTGGCCCTTGTTCCTGTAACTCGAATCCTAGCCCGGTATATCCCATTTTAATTTTAAACCATCGTGAACCTTACGCCTTTTTTACTCTCTCATCGAGGTTCTCAGCATTGAAAAATCTTCGTAAACTAAATCACACGTGTATATGTTGACATTTAAGAGATATACAGTCAAGAAAATCAAGGGCAATGGTGATATATATGCGGATTAGACACCAAAAAAAACACTCAACAAATGGCTACAATTTAAGGAACGTGCTTGGTGACGGCATCAGATTCCTAATTGATGGAGAAAGGTCTGGTGGTAAGAAAAGCTACTTCTAGGAGGTTGTCAAGTGTTTTCGCTTGACGATTCCATTCTTAGGTGGTTGGTTTGGCCGTTGTTCCTATAACTCGAATCCTAGCCTGGTATATCCCATTTTAATTTTACACCATTGTGAACCTTACGCCTTTTTTAATCTCTGATCGAGGTTCTCGGCATTGAAAAATCTTCGTAAACTAAATCACACGTGTATATATTGACATTTAAGAGATATACAGTCAAGAAAATCAAGGGCAATGGTGATATATATGCGGATTAGACACCAAGAAAACACTCAACAAATGGCTACAATTTAAGGAACGTGCTTGGTGACGGCATCAGATTCCTAATTGATGGAGAAAGGTCTGGTGGTAAGAAAAGCTCCTTCTAGGAGGTTGTCAAGTGTTTTCGCTTGACGATTCCATTCTTAGGTGGTTGGTTTGGCCCTTGTTCCTGTAACTCGAATCCTAGCCCGGTATATCCCATTTTAGTTTTACACCATTGTGAACCTTACGCCATTTTTACTCTCTGATCGAGGTTCTCAGCATTGAAAAAATCTTCGTAAACTAAATCACACGTGTATATGTCGACATTTTAGAGATATACAGTCAAGAAAATCAAGGGCAATGGTGATATATATGCGGATTAGACACCAAAAAAAACACTCAACAAATGGCTACAATTTAAGGAATGTGTTTAGTGACGGCATCAGATTCCTAATTGATGGAGAAACGTCTGGTGGCAAGAAAAGCTGCTTCCAGGAGGTTGTCAAGTGTTTTCGCTCGACAATTCCATTCTTAGGTGGTTGGTTTGGCCCTTGTTCCTGTAACTCGAATCCTAGCCCGGTATATCCCATTTTAGTTTTACACCATTGTGAACCTTACGCCATTTTTACTCTCTGATCGAGGTTCTCGGCATTGAAAAAATCTTCGTAAACTAAATCACACGTGTATATGTTGACATTTTAGAGATATACAGTCAAGAAAATTAAGAGCAATGGTGATATATATGCAGATTAGAATCCAAAAAATAAACACTCAAAAAATGGCTACAATTTAAGGAATGTGTTTATTGATGGCATCCGATTCCTAATTGATGGAGAAAGGTCTGGTGGAAAGAAAAGCTGCTTCCAGGAGGTTGTCAAGTGTTTTCACTCGACGATTCCATTCTTGGGTGGTTGGTTTGGCCTTTGTTCCTGTAACTTGAAATCTTAGCCCGGTATATCCCATTTTAGTTTTACACCATTGTGAACCTTACGCCTTTTTTACTCTCTGATCGAGGTTCTCGGCATTGAAAAATCTTCCTAAACTAAATCACACGTGTATATGTTGACATTTAAGAGATTTACAGTCAAGAAAATCAAGAGCAATGGTGATATATATGCAGATTAGACACCAAAAAATAAACACTCAAAAAATGGCTACAATTTAAGGAATGTGTTTAGTGAGGGCCTCAGATTCCTAATTGATGGAGAAAGGTCTTGTGGCAATAAAAGCTGCTTCCAGAAGGTTGTCAAGTGTTTTCGCTCGACGATTCCATTCTTGGGTGGTTGGTTTGGCCTTATTTCCTGTAACTCGAATCCTAGCTCGGTATATCCCATTTTAGTTTCACACCGCCCGGTCTCGTGCTCTGTTTGCGGAGGACCTTGGAGGCTTAACTCGAGAGCTCGTAATTTACTGAAGTGTTTTCGTGCTAATCAAAAGTTTAACATGCATTTATAACTTAGAAGACATAGGATGTAAAATCATAAAACATAAGACAACGTTTGCATTAAGTAGCTGAAACAGGCGCGTGGCCAACATACATAAGAAGTTGTTACATGTAGCATTTGTGTAATTGTTGCGCGTTCCATGTGCGTGGGATGATATGGCCATCTAAAGTGAGCAGTTTGTACGCCCCTTTTCCTAGCACCTCGTGAACTAAGTATGGACCTTCCCATTTGGGTGCTAGTTTTCCAGGGCGCTCGGCATTAGAGGCTTCGTTGTCCCTGAACACATATTCCCCTGGAGTGTACGTACAAATGCGCACCCTCGCATTGTAGTATCGCTCCAATTAGGTCTTGTACTTGGCCTCTTTGATGCGCACAATCTCGCGCCTTTCTTCGAGTAGGTCCAAGTCTAAACGGCGCTCCGCCTCGTTATCGATCTTGTTAACTACTGATAAGCACAACGAGGGGAGGCCTATTTCTGCTGGGATAACTGCCACTGAGCCATAAACAAGGCTAAAGGGGGTCTCACCAGTGCTTGTTTTTGGCATGGTACGATGAGCCCACAGGATGCTAGGGATCTCATCAACCCAGCCTCTTCTTTTTGTGCCCAGGCGGGCCTTTATCCCTCCAACTATGCTTTTCTTGACACTCTCCACTTGACCGTTGCCTTGGGGTTCGCAACGGAAGAGAAGGTGTCCTCAATGTTCAGCTCCTTCATCCATTTTTGAGGATCTTCAGAGGCAAAATTGGTGCCATTGTCGGTCACTATTTTGAGTGGGAGGCCAAATCTGCAAATGATATGCTCCAAGATGAATTTCCGCACTATCATTGCTGAGGTTGAAGCGAGGGCCTTTGCCTCCACCCACTTAGTGAAGTAATCAACAGCGAAAATTATAAACTTGACAGCGCCTGGGGCTTTAGGAAATGGTCCCACCATGTCAATCCCCCACTGTTGGAAAGGTCAGGCTGTTGATACTGGAATCAGATCATTCTTTGGGCGCAGGGTCTTCGGCGCATGCCTCTGACAGGCATCACATTTGCGCAATTCATTTAAAGCATCGACGTGCACCCTGGCCAATAATAGCCTGCATTCATGATCTTTGCCACAACCATGCGAGGGCCCGCATGTATTCCGCAGATGCCTTCATGAATTTCTCTGATCAGATAGCTTGCATCTTTGGGGTCCACGCATCGTAATAGTGGGCCCAAAAAGGATCTCCTGTAAAGAATGCCCCCATTCATTTCATAAAACAACGCCTTGTTCTCTGGGAGAATTCCCTCTTGCAAATATTGGATGATAGGGGTCATCCATGAAGGTGGCCCTATCTCTATAACATTCTCCTGGCGCAGCAATACCGATGGGTTTTTCAGAACTTCAATTCTCACATCCTTCGCGAGGTGCTGAAATGTGGTTGAGTCTAACTTACTTAGCGCGTCTGCGGGCTTGTTTTCTGATCGGTTGATGTGAACAAACTTGTACGATTTGAATCTTTGGAGCAGCTTTCTTGCTTGTTCCAAATATAAAGCCATTACTTCGCCCTTTGCATCGTACAAACCATTGATCTGACTCGCGATTAGCAGAGAGTCAACATGCGATTGTAAGTTTTGTGCCCCCATCTTGATGGCCAGGCGTAAGCCTGCCAAGAACGCTTCATATTCTGCTTCATTGTTGGTATTCTTGAAATCCAACGTGATAGCATAGGTGAACTCATGCTTTTCTGGACTGACGAGGCGCAAACTGCTCCTACGTCGTCTTCATTTGAAGATCCATCAGTGAATAACAGCCATAATTCATCCGATGTGTCTTTGGTGGGGATATCCACTACTTCACATTCTTTAATCTTGTCTTCCAGAACTTCAGTGATGAAGTCTGCTAACACTTGGCATTTGATGGCTGGGCGTGGCCTATACAAGATGTTATGGCCCCCCAGTTCGATCACCCATTTTGCCAAACGACCCGATGTTTCTGGCTTTTGCAAGATAGTGCCAATGTGAAAGTTGGTGAGTACCGTGATAACATGGCCAGTGAAATATCTGCACAGCCTTCTGAAGCATGTAGTAGCGCAAGAACTAACTTCTCTATGGTCGAATAGCGTGTTTCTGGATCAGTGAGCACCCTACTGACATAATAAATCAGAGTTTGAACTCCATCTCTCTCCACTAGCAATATTGAACCAATTGCCTTGTCCGAAGAGGACAAGTACAAAATGAGCGATTCCTTCTCAAATGGTGTTGTTAAAGTAGGGAGCTTGATCAAGCATTCTTTCATCTGCTGGAAGGATGCTTCAGTTTCTGGTGTCCATCTGAATTCTTGTTTTTTCACCCAATTGCGCAACGACTGATGAAAGGATAAGATTTTGCCGCGTGATTTGATAAAAAATGATTAAGCGCGGCTAGGCGACCGGCTAATCTCTGCATTTCTTTGATTGTGCGTGGCGACAGCATTCTCTCGATGGCTTGGACTTTTTCGGGGTTGACTTTAAAACCGCCGTTTGTAACCACAAACCCAGAAACTCGCCTTCCTCCATTCCAAAAGAACATTTCGCTGGATTAAGCTTAATGTTCACGCTTCGTAGAGAATTGAACGTCTTCTCTATCTCTTTCAACATCTGGTCCTCTTCAGGACTCTTGATCACAAGATCATCAATGTACACTTCGATATGCTTCCCAATGTCATCACCAAACGTTTTGTCCATTAATCGCTGGTAAGTTACGCCAGCATTTTTGAGCCCGAAGGGCATCTTTGTGTAGCAAAAAATACCAATATCGGTGCGGAAAGCAGTTTTGTCTTCATCTGGACTTGGTGATATCCTTTATAGCAATCTAGAAAACACTTCCACCTGAATGGCGCGAGAGAGTCTATTTTCTTATCGATCTCAGGCAATGAGTAACAATCTTTGGGGCATGCCTTATTGAGATCTGTGTAGTCAACACACATTCGCCATCCACCTGTAGACTTCTCGACCATTACAGGGTTCTCAACCCAACTTTGGTAGCGCACCTATCACAATATTCCTGCCTTGAGCAACTCACAAACTTGTTCATTCATAGCCTTTGTCTTGTCTGACCCTAGGTTGCGCTTCCTCTGGACCTTAGGCTCAACAGATGGATAAGTGTTCAAACAATGTTCAGTGATGTCGCGCGGGACGCTCGTCATGTCAGACAGTGTCCAGGCGAATATATCCATGTTTCTGAACAATACTTGGTGAAATTGCATGGCCGATCGTCACCGTTTGTTCTGGGTACTTGTGATTCAAGACCCATTTCTCTGGTCCATTCGGTGAGACCTTACTTGCTTTGACCGGGCGAGTATCCTCTGTCGCCATCACTTCTTTCTTTGAATAAATAATCGCCACCCCCGTTTCAGTTGGGAAGCCAATGGCTGAATGGGGCGTGGAGGTTACCATGTTCATCTCTCCCTGGGTTTCTCTTCCGATCAGAACGTCGTGTCTCGACTTGACTAGCATCACCATGAAATTGACGTTCATTGTTCTTGAATGCTTCCCGTCAGACAGCGTGATGGGGAAGCTAATCTGACCCAATGGAAAGACTGTTTTGTTGTAGAATCCTGATAGAGGACAGTCAACTGGCTCGAGACGCGCTTTGTCTTCAGGCTCGAACTGATTGAAACATTGTTCGTAGATTATGTCGGCCGTACTCCCTGGATTGATGAAGACATACTCCGTTTCATAGTGGCTTATAATGCCAGTAATGACAATGGGGCGCGTGGTCCCCCGCGCACTACTGGAAAAATGACTTGCTGTTCTTGCCAAGCTGGTTCGAATGGGCGCTTGCCCTTGCTCCTCGCGCTGTGTCTCAGTCTGTTGACCATGTGAGTTTCCAGACGCCTGACTTTCTTCTGGCCTCCATCATCATTCCTTTGGATTTGGCGCGTTTCCTTGCACACGTTCTTTACAAGGTGGCTCAACTTACCGCTCTTCAAGGCCTTCTCTATCTCTTGCCTTAAACTGATACAGTCATCGGTTAAATGGCCTATATCTTTGTGAAAGTCGCAATAAAGATTGGGGTCTTGCCCTTCTTGTTTGTCATTGGTTTCGGCGCCTTAAAATCATGGTTCTCCGTCATGAGCACCTCCTTAGGTGTTTTAATGAGCGGAGTCCAATGTTTCTCTCGGTTTTCATCCTTGACGGCCCTGCGATAGCCGATTCGATCAATTGTATCTCGCACATCCTCTTTGAAGCAAGGCCTCTCTTCATAACCGCTGGACTGGCCTGCTTTCCAGCAAGGGTTTCTGTTTTTGTTGCGCCTGCCATTGTCGCGCGAGTTGCCTCTTGAAAAACGATCTTCAGAATAAGAATTCTTGCCACCTGTCAACGATTCTTCTGTCTGTGCAACAATCTTTGCTGCTGCCATGAGTTTGTCCCATTCTTTAGGCATGCCGTCTTTGCCTGTGATAGTCCTGATCAGACTGTCACAACGGATGGCCTTTTTGAAGTGGGTGCGCATCAAATCTTCACTAACACCTCCAACTTCCAGACATTCTTTGTTGAAACGTGTGATAAAATCTTCTAACCCCTCATTCTCCCTGAGCCAGATGTCTGTTACTTCGGACGTATCGCGCTGATAGCGTATTTGCTGGCTGAAATGGGTTACAAATTGATCTCTAAAATCGATCCACGATTTGATTCTCACAGATGGTAGGCTGTCGAACCACGCGCGAGCAGCCCCTGTGAAAGTTTGGACAAAAAGATGGCACCACATTGGCATGGTCCATTGTCCTAAAACACCAACACTTGTGAATAGTCGCACATGATCATCAGGGTCAGTAAGACCGTTGAACTTTCCCATGGTTTGTGGCAGCTTTTCTTTTTCTAGCGGGGCTAGAGCGATGCTCTGGATAAACTTTGAGTGTTCGCCAGCTTCTGCTGGTCTGTAAACCAGACTAAAATCGTGCTCTGCTGCTTCATTGTAGACGGCGCGCGGCCTTGGTCTGTAAGACTCATGATTTCTTTGCAAGCGGCTGAAAACTGAAGAACCTTCGTCTTCTTGCCAAGTAGGATCATCCTCATCTGTGTTATCCTATTCATTGTTTATGTTGCGGACCCAGCCGGCTGTGCAACGGACGCCTCTGTTGCGTGTTAGACGGATGATCATAGTAACTGCCTGTCTCCTCATACGTGTCGCGCGTCTCGTGCACGCTTGGTCTTCTTTGAGGAGGAGGTCTGCTGAACTGCCCTTGTACGTTCTGCTGAGGAGGCGTTTGGCGCGCCCCCTGTGTTGGCCTAGGGGGTGTCACCAGAGATGGTTCCGCTTGCAATATTACTTGTTGTGCACTTAACGACTGGTAAGTAGCGTTTATAGTAACAATATGTTTAGCATACCAGGAGGCTAAGGTTTCTCCTTCTGGTAAACCTAATAACGCCGAAATGTTTGAAGGAGCTGAGTTTGATGGACTAGCGGTATTACTCATTGGGGTAGCCGTTTGAGTGATGCGAGTGATACTCGCGCAGGGTCCCCTAGTGTTTGTTGCTTCGCCCTCGGCTAACTCATCAGTGGGATGGAGTTGGACGTGCGAGTTGTCTTCCCCCGTTCCCACTTGAGAGTGTGTACCGAAATCGAAATCTGGTATTCCCTGACTAGCCATGATCTAGAGAACAGAAAAAAGCTCAGAAAAAAGAAGATGAGATGATTGTAAAAATCGGTGGGCACCAATGAAGAAACACGTAACTAATTTTAGGTTTATTAGTTTGGTTTATGTTTCAACCATAAGGGTTAATCTTCTTAATCCTTCCTGAGATCAGCTGTGATCCTTCCTGCAAAACAATCAACACCCCGTTAAGCTCGTTAAGAGGGGAACATGGGGGTTTCCCTCTTAACCACTCTCCGGCGTGAGAATAAGTACTTGTTTTGAGGAAATAAGTGTGTGTTAAGAGTGAGAAAGTAGAGAGCAGAATGGTTTAACCTGTGTATGAAGGACCCTATTTATAGCCGAAGTAGTGTAGAAGGAGATGGGCCGATGGGCCTTGGGCCTGAAGACGACAACAAGGAATATCCGCCTTATCTCTTCGGTGACAACCGTTAGTGTCTTCTAGAAGATCTTTGGTGCTGGCGCACCTTGATTGGAGCTACGTGTCCGGGTTGTCGTCCTTGTTGTCTCTCTGACATCAGCAGGTGAGTGGAGATCATGGGGCAGTTGTCGTCGCCCCCTGATTGGTGCCACGTAGGCGTCCTTGTGTACTTTTTGTCTCCTGCACGATTGCTAATCGTGGAGCACGATAGAATACAGCCTGTTGGACGCTTATTGGCTTATTCCTCTGCCACTCGTACCTTTCGTGCCTCCTGGAATGAACCTACGCTGCTACCCTCGCGCGGTCTTTGGCGTGTGTTCTGTTAGCCTGCGCGAGGTCTAGGCATTGAGGGCTCTTATTCAGGATGCTAAGTGTGGAATCTGAGCTTTATCCTTGCTTGGGCCCCGCGCGCGGCTTAGGCTTTGTCTAAGTAGTCTGCGCGGGGTCTGCAGATTAGCCAGATTAATGTATAAGGGGTATGGTTCTGCGCGCGACCTGATTAGTTTGTGTGGCTTTTTGGGACCATACCCCTTCAAACAAGTATGTGAACTTGAAGTCTGTCTTTTTAATCTTCATTTTTTATGTCTAAAAATCTCTGATGAACGGATGATGTTTAAATTTTCATGTATGATTTTGTAGACTTTGTTCACTATAGAGTTCATTTTGGATTATTAGTTCAATGGTATTGTGCTAATCATTGATTATCATCACAATTATCGTGTATGATTCAGTTTTTATATATGAGTTCATTTTTAGGGGTCCGTTATTTTACTCATCCGGGAACGTCGAATTCTTAAGGATTCTCGTGGAGAACCCTAATTTTAAGCTAAAAATTCATAATATAATAAGTTAATATACAAAGTTTATAGAAAATTAAGAAATTTTACTAGTATACATGAAATCAATAAACTACTGATATAATTAATGAAATCAAGAAATTTTACTAATATACATGAAATCAATAAACTACTGACATAATAATAATAATAATAATAATAATAGTAATAATAATAATAATAATAACCACCTATAGCAATCGAAATAGTGAAAAACTAATACCAATACAAGTAGCGATATTGTTCAGGTTGTAGCTTATGATATTATACTTTATTGCAGATACAACTCCGTTTACATTGAACGAATACATGTGCGGTACCAAAGTTGTTTTAAAGGTGTCAGTTCGGTTTGCCACGATAAAGAACAAAAAAATCAATTTTATTTAACTCGCTCTATTTTGAAAAGAAAAAAAAAAAACCTCTTATTGAAACGTAGATAAAAATAAGCAAATCGCAATGGTATATTCAAGATTTTATAAAGTATTACATCATTTGATTAGAATAACGAAATTGGTTAATGGTCACTTTATAAATAATAAAAATGTTATGTAGCATCGATAACATGCACGTTTGTGATTCGGTTACTTGTATACTACTACTCACAACTCGGTTCAAGAAAAAATTTGTATATTGACACGTATACAAAAATAAACACGACACAATGTCATAAACGAAAAAGGTAAACAACGTCACTTTATAGAAAACAAAATACATGGTATCTTATAACATGTACGTTTGTGTTTCTATTACTTATAAACGAATTCTCACAATATGGTTTAAAAAAATATATACTGAGACGTAGATAAAAAAACACACGTTGCAACGAGATTCTCATAATTCCATAAAATATCATATCTTAAAGTTATAAAAAGAAGAATCAGCTTATGAAAATTTGATTGGCCTTTCAAAAAAATCATCAATTTAGTTATGTTAATAAAATAAGGAAAAAATCAGCTTATGAAAATAGATATACGTGTGTTGTGCTGTTGTGGAACTGAAAAATGGCCAACTATTATTGTCAATTTGAATAGTGTTATAAACAAGACATTTTAGACCTAACTCATTACTTATGGGCTTTAGGGTTTATGGTTATGTTTATTTCTATATATTGTAATGTTGAATATTGTGAAGGATGGAATGAAGTTTATCTCTATTTCTCTTTGGTTTTCATCACGTTATCAGCACGAAAGCTCTATTCATCAGGAAATTTACCGGCTTGGATTCAGATAATTGCAGTTCATCAAATCCGGGTACACTATCAATTTTTCTGCAATTTTCTTTTGAACTTTAGATCAAACTAGGACTGCCATGTTTTTGTGTATTAGGACCGAAATGAAAAACAGTTCTTAAATCTCCGGCAATCCAGAAACGAAATCAATAATCACATAATCGAATACAATTAAATTAGTTTTTTTTTGTCAAACACACGACGGTTCCTACCGTATTGTTCGTACCAAAGCCCTTTAATGATTCATATTAGCAGTAACTTTACATACTTCGATTTCTAGGACAAATGAATTAAAGTTCAAGAACTTGATTTGTGCCGTATGTTTTCCTAGTTTAAACGAATCTCTCCCTGTAAATAAAATTAACACATAAGTCATAACCTAGTTCATACAAATTAATTAAGCAGCCGGTTAGTCTTTAATCCATTCTTAATAATACACCTCATTCGCTAAAGGTTTGTTGTTTCGAGTCCTGTATCTTTCGCTTTTTAATATGCGTTTGTTAATCTTTTTGTATAGCATGAACTTGGGCCAGATGCCCAGATCTATAGTATACAATTAAAATGCAACTGGTAGGCTGGTAGCCCACCCATTTTTGCCTTAAAAACATAATATTGCAATTATAGTTTTCTTAAATAGTTTTTATATTTAAAAAAAAACACATTTTCATTTAAAGGTTTGAAACAGAAAACATGGGAACTAATTTTTAGCCAAACAATGAGAATTATTTAAAAACAAAGTTTATAACTGTTAAAAATATATATTATTGTGGTTATCAATTCTAAAATAATTTAGGCTTCTTCTCCAAGTTTTTATATCCTATATATACTACCAATTGTATCTCTTGTATAACACACCTACATTTCATATAAAGTTAAATCATAATTTATGTCGTGTTAACATTATGATAGTTTTGTTATTAAAAATTAAAAAAAAATCGAGAAGATAAGTATAAAAGTTTATACAATTGACATATCTATAATCATTTATTGAACAATGAAGTAGGTGAAGTGGTTGGATTTTATTTCACACTTATATAAAAACATCAATTCAACTTTAGAACCTGAAGTTCTAACTAAAAATGAACCTGAAGTTCTCCTATATTATACATTGGCTCGTTTTAAATGCATGAACCTTTCCTTGTAAGATAAAAATGTCGAACTTATCAAAGCTTGAATTCACCGCACTTGACATCTCGAGTAACAACTACCTCCCATGGACTCTTGATGCTAAAATTCATTTGACAACAAATAATTTGGGGGAGACAATTATTGATGGTAATCAAACTTCACCTCAAGATAAAGCGAAAGCTATGATATTCCTCCGCCATCATCTTCACGAAGATCTAAAGCGGGAATATCTAACTGTTGAGGACCCCCTTGAATTATGGACAAACATCAAAGAACGTTTTGACCACCAGAAGTTGGTCTTACTCCCCAAAGCCCGCTATAAAGGGCTTCATTTACGACTACAGGCTTTTAAGACTGTCAGTGAGTATAATTCTGCCCTGTTCCGCATTACCTCTGAACTTAAATTATGCGGTGAAAAATAACCGATGAAGACATGCTTGAAATAACTTTCTCAATGTTCCATGCCTCAAACATGCTCCTGTCGCAGCAATACCGGGACGTAAATTTACTAAATATTCTGAATTGATATCATGTCTTCTGGTCGCGGAGCAAAACGACAAGCTCCGACTACAAAACCATCAATCGCGACCCGCCGGTGCAAGCCCATTCCCTGAAGCGAATGTGGCCAATTATCAAAGCGGACGAGGTAGAGGTAGCGGTTGCGCCCCCAGCAGAGGTCGTGTTCGTGGTCGAGGACGAGGATATACATGGCATCGAGAGTCCCAAAACACTAAAAATAGCGGTGGTGAATCGAGTCGACATAATACGGGGCGACCTTCAAAAGGGAAAAATAGCGGAAACCAAAGCAACATTTGTTATAAATGTGGGAAGTCAAATCATTGGTCCCACACATGTCGCACCCCTAAACACCTCATTGAGGCATCTCAACACATAATGAAAAGAAAGGAAAGAATACTGAAACTAATCTGATTGAGGATAATGTACCTTTTATGCTTTACTTTTCATACTGTGACCTTTGTATTTTGAAACTCTTGCAATGTTTCATTTTACTTCTTTGCATTAACTTTTTTTATTTTTATTTCCTGAAGAAATATGTATACTAGCTCCAGTAGAGCTATTATTGGTGATGAATGTCTGGTAGATAGTGGTAGTACTAACACTATTCTCAAAGATATGAAATTTTTCTCTGAGTTGTCTCCGACAAAGACACCGATTAGTACTACATAACATTATCTTCGGGTACCCGATTAACTATTGATAATGCATTATATTCTAGTAAATCCATAAGAAATTTACTCAGCTTTAAAGATATTCGAAAAAACGGTTACCACCTAAAAACAATATCTGAAAATAATATTGAATATCTTCAAATTACTTCAAACAAAAATGGCAAAGAAACAATTGTTGAACAATTAGAAGCCTTATCCTCTGGATTATATTGTACTAATATCAATCCTATCGAATCATACATGGTGAGTAACCAAAAGCTGTTAGATAAAGACACATTCAATATATGGCATGACCGTCTAGGTCACCCTGGTAGCATAATGATGAGACGAATAATCAAAAGTGCAACCGGGCACCCTCTCAAAAAAACTTAAAAGTTTTGCTACCACAAGACTTATCATGTGCAGCATGCTCTCTGGGCAAACTTATAACTCGGCCCTCACAAACTAAATTGATACATGAAACCCCATCATTTTTAGAAAGAATCCAAGGGGATATTTGTGGGCCCATTCATCCTCCGTGTGGACCATTCCGCTATTTCTTGGTCTTAATTGACGCATTCTCAAGGTGGTCACACGTGAGCCTTTTAGCTACTCGAAATGTAGCATTTGCCCGACTTTTAGCTCAAATCATACAATTGAGAGCAAATTTCCCGGATAATCAAATTAAAAACATTCGGATGGATAATGCGCGAGAGTTCACATCTCAAGCTTTTAATGACTATTGTATGTCAATTGGGATCAACGTTGAACATTCAGTACCTCATGTTCACACACAAAACGGTTTAGTTGAATCACTGATTAAACGATTACAAATAATCGCTAGACCACTCTTAATGAGATGTAAATTACCATCTTCTGCACTGATTAGATTAAGACCAACTGCTGATCATGAATACTCCCCATTGCAACTGGTCTATGGACGAGAACCAAGTTTTTCCCACCTTAGAATTTTTGGTTGTGTGGTATACGTACCAATACCGCCACCACAACATACTACAATGGGACCCCAAAGAAGACTGGGTATCTATATTGGTTTTAACTCCCCGTCCATAATTAAATATTTAGAACCAATGACGGGAGACATGTTTACAGCACGGTATGCTGACTGTCATGTTGATGAAACAATGTTCCCAGTCTCAGGGGGAGACAAGGACAAAGAAAGACTTGTAACACAAGAAATAACGTGGAATGCATCGTCGCTATCAAATCTCGACCCCCAAAGTGGTCAATGTGAATATGAAGTCCAAAAGATTATACATTTGCAAAGAATAGCGAATGAATTACCAGATGCATTCACAGACACGAATAGAGTGACAAAGTCACATGTACCAGCACCTGCTCGAATTGAAGTAATCCCAGAAGAGATTACTATACAACGAAAGCATGGGAGACCAATCGGTTCCAAAGACAAAAACCCACGAAAACGAAAAGAGCAAAGTAACGCAGTTGGTGAAAACTCACAAACGATTATAAGTGAAACCCCGGTAGTGGTAAATGTCCCAGAAGAGACAACTATGAATCCAGAGGAAAATGAAGTTTCAGAAGAAACACCGGTACCGAACGAAAATGAGATCTCTATTAATTATGTACAAGATAGTACAATGTGGAACCGAAATAAAACACGTGTTGATGATATATTCGCATATGCTATAGCAACGGATGTAATCAATGAAAATGATTACGTACCTAAAACTTTAGAAGAGTGCATGCACAGAAATGATTGGCCAAGATGGCAAGAAGCCATAAATGCCAAACTAAATTCACTCGAAAAGCGACATGTTTTCAGACCTGTAGTCCGAACGCCCATAGACGTCAAACCGGTAGGTTATAAATGGGTGTTTGCAATAAAGAGAAATGAAAAGAATGAGATTGTACGATATAAGGCTCGACTTGTAGCACAAGGGTTTTCCCAAATCCCAGGAGTTGATTATGAGGAAACGTATTCCCCTGTAGTGGATGCGATAACCCTTAGGTTCCTAATCGGCCTCACAATCTCTGAAGGACTTCATATGAAACTAATGGATGTCGTCACCACATACTTATACGGGACACTTGAAAATGACATCTACATGAAAATCCCTAAAGGATTAAAATTGCCTGAAGCATTAAAATCAACACCTCGAGATATGTGTTCTATAAAGCTCCAGAGATCTTTATATGATCTCATACAATCTGGTCGTATGTGGTACAATCGACTTAGTGAATATCTCGAAAAGGAAGGATACAAGTCTGATGTAATCAGTCCATGTGTCTTTATAAAACGATCACTCTCAAATTTCACTATAATAGCAGTCTATGTTGATGATATCAACATCATCGGATCTCCTGAAGAGATAGAGAAAGTTGCTCAGTTGTTAAAGAAGGAATTTGAAATGAAAGATCTTGGTATGACGAAATTATGCATCGGACTACAATTTGAGTATATGTGCAATGGCACATTTGTCCATCAATCAAACTACATCCAGAAGATGTTAGTACGTTTCAATATGGATAAAGCACATCCGTTTAGCGTACCTATGGTTGTCCGACCGTTAGATCCACACAAGGATCCTTATCGCCCTCAAGAAGAAGGCGAAGAAGTACTTGGTCCAGAAGTACCGTACTTAAGCGCGATCGGTGCCCTTATGTATCTCGCAAATAACACAAGACCTGACATTACATTTGCAGTACATGTACTAGCGAGATACAGTTCGAATCCAACACGTAGACACTGGAATGGTGTGAAACATATATTCCGGTATATTTGCGGGACACAAGACTTAGGTCTTTTCTATCAGAAAGATCAAAAGTCCCAGCTTGTTGGGTATGCTAATGCCGGATATCTATCAGATCCTCACAAAGCAAAATCTCAGACAGGTTATGTATTCACATACGGCGGCACAGCAATTTCTTGGAAGTAGACTAAGCAAACACTTACAGAAACATCACCAAATCATGCCGAATTGATAGCACTATATGATGCTGGTCGAGAATGCGTGTGGTTGAGATCAATGATTAATCACATACAAGAAGCATGCGGATTGGAACGGATCAAGAATGAACCGACAATTATCTATGAAGACAACGCTGCTTGCATAGCTCAAATAAAAGAAGGCTACATTAAAGGCAATCGAACAAAGCACATCTCACCAAAGTTTTTCTCAACATGTGACTTGCAGAAAGAAGGGGAAATTGATGTTCATCAGATCAAGTCAAGTGAAAATCTAGCAGACCTGTTCACAAAATCTTTACCTAGAAGAAGTTTCGAGCAGTTATCACACAAGATCGGTCTTCGTAGATTGAAAGATGTTTGTTGAATTCAGGGGGAGAATTATACACGTTGTACTCTTTTTCCCTTAACTAAGTTTTGTCCCACTGGGTTTTTTTTTTTTTTTTTTTTTTGAACGGCAAATTAGGATCACTGACGGACCACTGGAGTATCATCGTGCCACCAGCAGAACCACCCGATCATATCCATCTCCACTAGGCAATGATGCCTATACACCAATTCAGGAGGAAACCCAAAAAATCTGGGAAATAGTAAGGTTTTTAATGAGGCAGCATAGCTGATCCAGTAGTATCAGTTTATTTATTCAGGTCCTGAAGTACCTATTTAACATCATCCTGAAGTATGTTGTTAAACTGTGTATAATTCTAAATGTCTGAGGGGGAGTGTTATAAACCAGACATTTTAGGCCCAACCCATTACTTATGGGCTTTAGGGTTTATGGTTATGTTTATCTCCATATATAGTAATGTTGAATATTGTGAAGGATGAAATGAAGTTTATCTCTATTTCTCTTTGGTTTTCATCAAATAGCATAAAATTTAACTATTTATCACTCCACGCTAAATTGTCAATTTGAATAGCATAAAATTTAGGGGTATTTACCAAATTAGCCAAGAATAAACTTTGACCACCAAATTAGCCATTTGATGCCTCCTTGGAGCAGGGCATCACGGATTCAAATGTGCGGGATGCCTCTTTCAAGACCCCTCATGCGTCTTTAAATATGGAAGTGACACGTGTCTCAATGATTAGGTAGACTCCTCCAATGCCCCTCAACAGACTCATCCAATGCCTCAGCAGACTCTTCCAATGCCCCTCAACAGACTCTTCCAATGCCTCAGGCATAAGTTAAAATTTTATGTGGGACCTACCACCCACTTCATCTTCACCACCGCCACCACCACCGCCACCGCCGCCACCACCGCCGCCGCCACCACCACCACCACCATAAAATATACTACTAATCTTTGAATTCGAAAATAATAGTATTAATAAAAACTGAAGTGAATGAGTTCTCAATCCTGCACCACAGCGCTGAATATCTCTCACACTCGTTCGATTTCTCCCATTTATTCGTTTTGGGTTTTCTTTAACGGCTTCTCAAAATTTTATTAAGGTTTTGTCATATTAATCATAATTTTGGGGGTTCATGAAGGATCTTGAAGATGAAGTGGTGGTGGTGGTGGTGGCGGTGGCGGTGGCGGTTGCGGTGGCGGTGGCGGTGGCGGTGGTAGTAGTGGTGGCGGTGGTGGTGAAGATGAAGTGGGTGGTAGGTCCCACATAAAATTTTAACTCATACCTGAGGCATTGGAAGAGTCTGCTGAGGGGCATTGGAAGAGTCTGCTGAGGCATTGGATGAGTCTGCTGAGGGGCATTGGAGGAGTCTACCTAATCATTGAGACACGTGTCACTTCCATATTTAAAGAGGCATGAGGGGTCTTGAAAGAGGCATCCCGCACATTTGAATCCGTGATGCCCTGCTCCAAGAAGGCATCAAATGGCTAATTTGGTGGTCAAAGTTTATTCTTGGCTAATTTGGTAAATATCCCTAAAATTTAACTATTTATCACTCCACGCTAAATTGTCAATTTGAATAGCATAAAATTTAACTATTTATCACTCCACACTAAATAATATACATTAACAAAGTGAGGGAGTAAAGATATTTATATGTGTGTGTTCAAAGTGATACAAAATGTCTAAATTAGGGGGGGGGGGGGGGGTTTGTGCAAAAAATAGACATTGTTATTTTATCCGGATATTAAAATATATTTTTAGTCAAAACTCGGCCCAAGTTGGCCAACTAGATTCGATTCTGGCAAAGGTTGAATGCGTTTGATCAATTCCTAGTAATTAGGCGGAGTTGAAGAAAGTTGCCTCGACAACCTACCTTGTACCGATTATTTGGCGAGTACTCGTCCTCCTAGACCTTGTTTTACAACATTGATCTAATACTAATAAAAGAAGCTATTTAATGCCACACGGCATTATCTCCATCAATTTAGTAAATAATATTCTCATCAAAATGTCCCATGTGGCAATATCTTATGCTATCTAAACCATAATAATAAATAATAATAATAATAATAATAATAAGTAAATTAATATAAGAATCATTATCTACCTTAATAAATAATTCTAAATAAACATCTTTTCCCTCAAAAGAAATTGATGTATCATGATGCTTGGGTTAATAAATGAACATAAAAGAACATAATTTACTAAACATAAATGAGCATAAACTAATTTTTTTTATATAAATTAGTTATTAATGGTGATAAATTCTATTGGAAACCCATTTTTATTACTAGAAAGCCCAATTACAAATTAGTTATATTTATTATATAAGTAGTTAAGAAGTTTCTTTTATGTTTGATATTTATATGAATATAATTGCTTATGTATTTAAATGGAAACGATCATTTACAAACAAAATAAACGAACATAAATGAACATAAACAGATGTTTATGAACACAAATGAACGAACAAAACATGTGTTCATGTTTGTTCGTTTAATTAAACCAACAACATAAAATTGTGTTCGTGTTCATTTGTTTATTAAATAAACGAACTTCCCGTCGAACAAGTTCACAAACAGTTCATGAATGTTCGGTTCATTTACAGGCCTATCAAGAATCATTGTGGAGCTTTTGATTATGTCTCGTAATTTTATTTTAGAGTTAACTGTCATTTTCGTCCTCGTAGTTTGTCCAATAATGTCGGTTCAGGCCAGATTTCAAATTTATACCATTTTCGTCCCTAAGGTTCCATCCAATAAACTAAGGTTAAATCGAATAATTGGACAAACCACAGGGAGGAAAATGGCAGTCAACTCATTTTTTTTTTACGAAACTGACATGTTTCAAGAATGTCAGAGACGGAAATAATACAAATTTGAAATTTGGTCTGAATTGGCATAATTAGACAAATTACGAGACAAAAATGGCAGTTAACTCTTTATTTTATTTATATAACATGTCATGAATAAAATAAAGGTTTTATTTAACTCATAAAGTTATTTACTAAATATAAAGTTTTGAGATGAGTATAAAATAGACCTTATGATTCATTTTATATATAGAGGTAAATATGAGAAATTATTTTGTCGAAAATTTTTATAGAATATCTAGGGATGAGTCCTGATTCTTCCATAATCACCAACTTCATATATATTTTTTTATTTTTCCAAATAAATTGAAAACACCTTAACCTAGTGTAACCTCGGGCGCGTGAGCCATCTCCGACAATACACATACAGTTCCGGTTGTTGTACCTTGTGAAACATTCGCGTTTGTCCAAGCAGAGATACGAAATTTATTTTAAGGGACAAATGTCAAACACGATTCTCAACCAAAGCCGTCAATGGCTATTTGTTTATTCTTGCAGCGGAGGTTCGTAAGAGAAGGTCCGGTATAACTTCTTCTAAAGACATTGGTTTGCATCATTTATTCACATAAATTTGTAATATATTTTTAAGTTTATTCGTTGTTGTATTGTACTAGTTGGATTTCCCATGAATATAACGAGAGTATCGTTATATATTTTACTAAAAATAAACCTATTTCCTACAATCTTAAAATATACTTTTATGCCTTACAATCTTAAAAACCTTTTCACGGAGAATTTTAGATTCACGAAAGATTAAAATATTAATTGAGATTTGCGTTAAAATCTTACAAATATTTTTTTGGGAAATAAAGTATGTATATAAACGAGTCGGATTAGTTATAGGATTGAAGTACAATCTTTAATCCGAATACTGTGTTACAAAAGGAGCCTTTGATTCAGTTTTTAGGGTTCATGGGTTTTGTTTAGCCGAATCTAAGGTTGTAAACGAACCGAACGAACACGAACAAAGCCTTGTTCGTGTGAGTTCGTTAAGGATATTATCTATTCACGAACGGTTCATGAACACTTACCGAACGAGATTTTTTATTCGTGTTCGTTCATTAAGGAAAGGAACGTGTTCATGAACGGTTCACAAACACAGATAAAATCGACGAAGTTCGAAAGCATTTTTCGATGTGAATAATAAGAAAGAAAGGGGAACGGTGCATAAACAAGGTGGAGGTGGGTTTCCTATTTATTTGTTTGGGTAATGAGATAAATAAGAATTAAGAAATATAAAAAGTTTAGATAAAAAAATAAATGCTAAAAAATATTGAGTAAACTGCTAAAATGGTACTTGTGGTTTGGTCACTTTAGTCCAAAACTTAAACATTTTGAATTTGGGTCCCTGTGGTTTCAATTTTGTTGCCGTTTTTATCCAAAATCAAAATCTGATCAGATTTTTCAGTTAACATCTAGTTTTTTGTGTTTTTGCTCCCTTTTAATGAAGGGCAAAATGGTCATATTTTTTTAATTTGTTATCATAAAACGTTAAAATACCATTTTGCCCTTCATTAAAGGGGAAATGGACTGTATCACCCAACTATGCAAAATTGGCCAATACCACGCCCAACTTTCAAGTTGGCTCCCACCACCCTCTACTCGACAACTTGGTGTCACTGTCACCCCTTCGTTAAAAAAACACTAACTGAGTTTGTTTATTTTGCTGATGTGGCTTTTTATCTGAAGTGGCAAGGTGACGTGGCAAGGGGCTTGTGAGGTGGACAGCCTACATGGACTTACCCTTTATCATCTCTAACTCTGTAAACATAACAAAAAGCCACATCTCCAACCCTTTCAGCGTCTGTTTACTAATCGAATCCGTCATCGCAAGAATCGACCCAGAAATCACCATAGCCCGGACCATTTCTTACCCCAAAACCCACACGAATCCAATTTCAAGCGCAAACTCACGAACCCATCTTTAAAAAATGTCGACTTTGATGAACTTTACAACCTCCAGTTAACCTGCTCCGCCGCTGAAACGTCGCGGTCGGTTCCATCTTCAATCACAAAACCTTAACCTTCACCTCCACCTCCACCACCACCACCACCACCCACCTGCAACCGCCGCCCAAACCCACCCCTTCACTACACAAACTCACAACACCATACAAAGTCACCGTCATTTGCAGCGGGAAGAAATTCGCAAACTGATAAACAAATCTGAAACAGATCGCGGTGTAGAGGAGCCACATGTTCAATTTCTGCCACAATTGCCGGCTGGATTTCTCGTTTTTAGGTAGAGATATGTATTTTGAGAGGCAGAATTGCATACACAAACCGATATACAGAGAAACGCGAGTATATAGTTGTTCTGGCGGATAGATCTGGTGATTGCACCGACGGTGTTAGGCATCATGATGATGAATAGGAATGTCCACTGGTAATCATGGTGATTGCGTGAGGATTTCAAATGGGATATAGGGTTGGCTTCTTACAGAGAGGCATATGAATTGTGTGTTTGTAGGAGAGTTATGGATTGTTGTGGGGAGTTAGGATTGCAGATCCACATCCACATCGATGAGGATAAAGTTTTTTTCCTTTATTTTTTGTTATTTATAAATATGTTCCAGATCCACTTCCACATCAGCATGCCACATAGGATAAACTAGCCATGTCAGCAAAAAAAAAACTAACCTAGTTAGTGTCTGGTTAACGACGGGGTGACATAGCAACCCAAGTGTCCAGTTGGGGGTGGTGGGAGCCAAAGTGAAAGTTGGGGATGACAACGGCCAATTTTGATTAGTTGGGGGTGATACGGTCCATTTCCCCTTCATTAAAAGGGAGGAAAAAGACAAAAAGCTGGATTTTAACTGAAAAATCTGACCAGATTTTGATTTTGGGTGAAAACGGCAACAAAATTGAAACCACGGGGACCTAGATTCAAAAGGTTTGAGTTTTGGACTAAAGTGATAAAAGTGACCAAACCTTAGGGACCATTTTGGCAGTTTACTCAAAAATATTTAATGAACATGAACGAGATAATTGTTCATGTTATTTCATTTAACTAATCAAAAGGAATTTTTTGTTCATGTTCGTTCATTAACTAAACGAACGTAAACAAAGTTCCCGCCAAACAGTTCACGAACTGTTCACTGAGTGTTCGGTTCGTTTACATCCTTAGCTAAATCATAAACTAAATAATATGTATCTCGAGATCCCTTTTGAAATACCTAGAATTCTTTAATGGGTGTATTAGAAAAAGTATATTTTTCCTGTAAACTCATATAAAAACGTGTGTGTGCGTTTTCTTTCTAAAAGGTGTGTTTGAAATTACTATTTAGTACATCAAATAATATTGGTTTCAAATGTTTTTATACATTTGTGTTTCTAATGAGGATATTAGAAATTAGAGATTTTATGAAAATAATAAGTTTTAAAACAGTTTTCTAACAAGCATGTTAGAATTGATTATTTTTGTAAAACAATAAGTTCTAGAGCATTTATATTTTTTTTCTAATGAGTGTATTAGAAATGATTATTTTTTAAAATAACACATTTTAAAACATGTATATTTTCTAACTAGCGTGTTAGAAATTGTTATGTTTGTAAAATAATAAGTTTTAACACATTTGTATTTTCTAACGAGCGTGTTAGAAACGATCTTTGTGTAAAACAAATAAGTTTTAAAAGACATTTAGAATTTCTAATTAGCGCATTAGAAAACACTATTATTGCAAAATAACTAATAACGAAAGTGTTAGAAACAATAATTTTGAAAAAAAAAATTAACTTTGAAACTACTTGGCCTAAACTTGTAATTTGTAACAAGCGAGTAAGAAACCGTTTGTTAGAAAAAACGAAAGTGTACACTGTTTATTTAAATAGAAACAACTTCTTTTTGGTAAATTTTATAACATTTTTGTAATCGTTTATTTCTAACAAGCGTGTTAGAGACAATTTTTAATAATTTGGCTTTAAACTTTTGTCAATCAAGCGTGTTAGAAACAATTTTTAAAAATTTGGCTTTAAACTTTTGTCAAAACCGACCGGACCATGAACACCCCAAACTTAAGCTCCCCCTTTACTCCTAGAATACCACTTTTAAGTGTCATGTTGATTGATGAAGATACAAAAGAAGATAATGTGAACAATGCAGTACTATCATCGAGGTTAATGGTGACAAGTTAACAAAGTTGACAAAGTGTTTGTAGTTTTGGTATTGGATTCGTTTTTACTTTTACTTGGTACTCGAATAAATTTCAGTTTTCGATAGCTTGACTCAACTTACGGGTCACACGAGTCAAGATTTTTACGAAACACAAACAACACAATGGTAATTATACAAAATCGCTCAACATCCCCCTTCCCCTAAAAAACGCAGGTTTCTATCTTCTTACGACCTTAAAAGGCCGAACCGAGGTTTTTGGACTTGGATTTTAGAAGAGATTGTAATACAAAAGCCACACCAAAATTATAAAATCAAGTTACTTCAATTTCACAAAACCATTGTGAAGGATAAGAAACATTTAAAACACAAGTTTGACTCAACAAAACCGACAAGTACAAATAGAAAATGCTCAAAATCTTGACTAACATGTATTATCTAGTAATGAAAGAGAACAGAAATTGGAATTTAACGCTTCCCACCACCGCCTCCGAGCTTAGGCCCCTTACCTCCTTTAGGCGCATTCCCAGCTTTACCTTGAACCTTCTGCTTTGATGCAACCTCGGCTTTCTTTGCCTTCTTCTCATCCTTGGTTTTCTTGATTCTTTCCTTGATTTCACTGCAAAGTGAACAAAAAAAATATTAAAGTCAACATAAGCAAACCAAGTTGTATAAATGTTTTTTGCGACTATGAAAACACGTTAAGAAGAGCCTCATGAGGCCCTACCAATACCCTGCTAACAGTGAGTTAGACAGGCAGACTACAACTAGAGCTGCAAATGATCCAAACATTCGGCGAACAGTTTGTGAACCGTTCAGCGGGAAGTTTGTTTGTGTTGTTCATTTATTAACAAATGAACACAAACTAGAAACTTCGTTCATTTAGTTTAATGAACGAACATGAACATATGTCGCGTTCCTTTGTTTAGGTTCGTGAACGTGTTCGTTTGCATTCGTTAGTTCATTAGAGTTTTTAGTTTTTATATAATAATCAAATTTAAATACTTCAAAATTTTATATATTTTATTCATGAACGCTTGTTTGTGTTCATTTGTTTACAATTGCGTTCATCAACGTACGTTTTCGTTTGTTGCTAAAATTAACAAACAAACACAAACGAACACGAACAAGTTCATTTCCTTAAGGAACAACTTCTAAACCGCCCAGGTATAAAAAGGTGCATAATTTGACACAAACCCATTTACGCACCCTGCCCAACCCGCCCGTCTCAGCGTTTTCTACTTCTATCTATGACTAAAACATTAAAAAAAACAGCCATACCGAAGAGCGGCCTCTCTAGCAGCATCACGAACTTCAGGTTTCTCACTTCTCTTCTTCTGAATAACTTCCAAAGTAGCTCCCACAATCGCCCTGGAATACGGCTTCTTGGTCGCACGACGCCTCTTCTTCACAGCCTCTTGCGCAAGATCCTGTTTCAAACAATCAAAACACCATCAACAATTGCACTTCTATCATATTCTAACACATCATAAAACAATTATCTCAGCAAACATCTCCCACCTTCTTGTGCTGCTTTCAGTACATCGCGGTCCATGTAAGCTTTGACGGCTTCAGCTTGTTGTGAAAGTACCTTTTGCATTTGGAATTTGCAAACAAAAACACCTAAAAACACCAGTCTATGTGTTCAGTAATTGAAAATTTGCACTAAAATGAAAAAATTCAAATAGTTTGACTATATACCTGTGAATCGGATCTGATGAATCTAATACCCCTACCAGGATAAATCTTCTGGCCACTGAATCTGCATAGCTCAGTCCTATAACAACAACCAAAGTAAAATTAAACACTAAACATCATAACCAAAAAGCATCTATAAAACTCTAGAAAAAACCTAAAATCAAGCATCAATAGCCTATAATTAACCAATCTATCAATTAAATTCGTACGTAAACAGCTAATTAAGTGAAAATCATACAGATTCAATGAAAATCTGAGTTCCTTATGAACAACAACCAAAGTAAAAGTAAAATTAAACATTATAACCAAATAACATCTATAAAACTCTAGAAAAAACCTAAAATCAAGCATCAATAGCCTATAATTAACCAAACTATCAATTAAATTCGTATATAAACAACTAATTAAGTGAAAATCATACAGATTTAGTGAAAATCTGAGTTCCTTATGAACAACCAAAGTAAAAGTAAAATTAAACATTATAACCAAATTGCATCTAGAAAACTCTAGAAAAAAACCTAAAATCAAGCATCAATAGCCTATTATTAACCAATCTATCAATTAAATTCGTATATAAACAGCTAATTAAGTGAAAATCATACAGATTTAGTGAAAATCTGAGTTCCTTATGAACAATAAATCAAATTTCATGCGTTTGAAACCCTAACTTACGCAGACAATAGAAACAATATTGTGTAACATGTTGCAATATAGATACAGATAATGAATCTATAGGTTAAAGTGATGAAATAAAGATGAGAGAACGTACTTGAGAACCATATTGACGGCCGCAGCTTCCCCTTGTTCGTAAATGAAAACCCTAGCTGATTGAATACGGTTCTGCTTTTTTATAAGTTAGGGATGTTTTATTTTTATGATGGGCCTTGTGGTTGTTTTTGGGCCTTGTGGGTTGTTTTTGGTCTTTTATCTTGTTATAATGGGCCTTTTATCTTGTGTTTGTTCTAGAGGTGCACAAACCGGTTAATTTTAATAACCGGTTCGGTTAACCAGTTATACCGGTTAATTTGACTTTTTGACTTTAACCGGTTATTACTTTAACCGGTTATTTTTTTAACTGGTCCGGTTAATTACTTTAACCGGTTCGGTTAATTAACCGGTTATTTTCGGTTATTAACCGGGTTTTTTTGCCTTTTTTTTGAATTTTTCGGTTAACCAGTCTATCAGTTAAAAAACCGGTTTAACAAAACCGGTTATTATACTAAACACTTATAACCGGTTACTAACCTACGGTTAAAAATAACCACTAACCGGTTATTCCTAAATCGGTTATTAACCGGTTACGGTTTCGGTTAATAACCGGTTACGGTTAATTAACCGGTTATTTTGTGCACCTCTTTCATTTAAGGTTTTTCTTTTATTTCATAGCACAACTTATTGTTGTAATTTAAGGTTTTAGAAGTTATGTTCGTGTTGTTTTTTCATGAAATACCAAAACAACTTAACTTGAGAATTATATTAACGTGAAGATAGGAGGTGCGGAAGAGGTGAGTTACTTGAGATGAACTTGCTAAAAGTTTGAATCAGATTAGTTTCGATTTGCTAGAGTAAATTAGAGCTGATCTATCTAATATACGAATTTGAAAGAACCCGCGTGAGGTGAAAATTATTTTAAAGTTTTAAATCCTGTTTTAAAAATCTTTATTTGTTTATAAACTATTTTTTGTAAAAAATATATATGAAGGTTGAAAACAATATGTAAATAAGAGCATCCATTGTGTGGTGAGGAGATCTGGATGTCATCTCTTGCTTTTCTCTCTAGCCCTGGTTCGTTTCTCTTTCCTCTCTCCGGCTCGCCCCACATAAAACTGCTCTGGACGCCTCAATTTACATCCGAAATTCCGGACTTCACACCACTTCTTTCTTCCGTACTATCACTTTGCTCCTCCATCTGTGCTCCACGTCGGTTCTAGACGAGATAAATCCCTACATTGTGGATGCTCAAAGTTTAAGTAGAGAAAATATCAACACATGAACATAATATATGTTGGTTAAAGGTTTTTTTTATGACTAGCTAACTCACACTCTTTAGTCATACTCCCAAATTTACACATTTGTTTACCAGACTAAACCTTCAATCTCGTGGGGAGAGTTACATTTCCAGTACACCATGATTACGCTAGGCTACAAACACGTTAGTTATAGTAGTTTAGGTAAGTGTTAACTAACACACGTACATTAACTTATTGCCATCAACCAAGAGTTTATCTTCACCAATAACTTCACTAATTAGGTAGAGTTCACTTGCACACATTTTTTCTCGGATATAGTACAGATTAATAATTTTCTCTACAATTTATTTCGGTGGTGTTCACTTGACATTTATCACTTTCACTAGTTACCTAACTTTGGTGGGATCATTTGTAAAAAAATAAATAAATAAATAAATAATGAAAATACAAACATAAATATATGAAGGTAGATACTACAAGTCTCACAACCACTTTTCTATTGCTAATATATGACCTATCTCTTAGTTATGAAGTGTCTATTAGGATTGAGATCACTAAGAAATTTGGCATAAAAGCCTTGAGTTTTAGTGTGCAAATGTAAGTCCGATACGGGATAAATGTAATGTAAAAAAAAACTTATAATTGTTCTAGAGGTCTTTGTGGTTGTTTTTTTAGTTTTTTCAAGCCTTTATCTTAGCTATATGACAGAGGATACCAGATGGCATATAGCCTAATGGATTAGGGATGATCTCGGTACCAACCGGTACCGGTAATGAAAATACCGGTACCGAAAATCTCCAAAAACGGGTAACGGTACCAAAAATACCCGGTACGGTACGGTTCAGACCGAAAACGTCAAAAGTAGGTATCAAATCGATACCGAAAACGTCAAAAGTAAGTACCAAATCGGTACCGAAAATATTCCAGTTCGGTAAATTCGGCACCGGTCCTCATAATCTCACATAAGATCACTTTTTATCTTGTTATATTTAAATTTGGAGAATGAAAGAAAATCAAAATCACTCATGTAGTCATATATGTATGTTTATCATATTGCCTGGGTTTTACATATAGTCATCATTGAACTGCTCGTAAGTCGCAGACTCTTCAACGGTTATCAAGTTTTTAGCTGGTTCAGTTATTTTGGTTCGGTTTTAACGGTTACCACTCAGCTAATCGGTTTCGAGTGCTGCAAAAATTCAACAAATATAGTAAAAATTTTGCAAGCTTAATTAGTGAAAAGAAATACAATGATAGAATAGACATAACGAAAGAGTTTCAAAAGGACTTGTGAATGTGTCAAAATGGGTCGGGTCGACCCGTATACACTAGATACCATGGTCTCCAACAAAAGAGGGCTGAGTCTAACCACCACCAGCAGCTAATCAGAAGTTATCATTTCAAAATACAGTTCACAACTGATCAGAAACTTCAAATACATTACAAAAAACATCAACACAAGACTACCTTAAAACTAACATTCTATGTGGTTGTCTGTCTGTCTGCAAACTGCACATTTTAACAGTAATAACTTACTAAAAGAACCTTGATCTCGAACACTGCCCGTTAACAAAATTACCCAAATTTTGAAAACCAACGTTTCCAACCGTCGAACCCTGCTGCTGCTGCTGCTGTTGCTGCTGTTGCTTATTCTGCCCTGTGGGGCCCACATCAGGCAGAAAGAGATCATGTGGGGCCCGGGTAGTTCTACTGGTGTCGGTTTGTTGCTGTAAACGATCATTTTCCCCAACCGGAATTGCACCTGTGAGAGTTTTTACAGCGAATTCAATACACGGGTCTGTCCAGAGATCTTCTAACGGCACCTTTAACGGCGACGGTGTCGGATTTTCGGGTTTGTTTAAATCCTCACATGGGATTGCGCCCGTCAGTGTTTTTACAGCGAATTCGATGCACGGGTCTGTCCACAAATCGTTCATGGAAAAGTTGATTGACGAGTCTGATGACTTCATGTTGCCTCCGTAACCATAACCGGCTTGTGGCATTGGGTTGCTTACTGTAGCGTTGACCACAGGCAATTCTTTCTTCTCAAAATACACTGGCGGCAATGTGGCGGGTCCCATCTCAATCTTGTTATTATGTTCTTTAGGATTCCCATGGTTTTCTTGATTATGCTTGTCGGTCATCTTTTCCGCTTCGGTTTTTTTGACGGTTTTTTTCGGACTAGCCAGATTAACAAGTCTAGCTCGGGTAGCCTGGCGGCCGGTTCGGGTATCCGGCAGTGACGGTGGTGGTGCGTTAATTTCGATACCCGCTTGTCGTGTAGCTCTGCGAGTTTTAGCCGGTGGCAGTGACGCTGGTGATGCATTATCTACTATACTAGATAGATGTTTGGCTTGTTGGGTTTTAGGCTCCGGCTGAGGTGGCGGCGATGGAACTTCCGTTCCCACTAGCGGTGTAGCATGACGGGTTTTAGAATCTCGCAATGATGTTGGTGAATCAATTTCGATTCCAGATTGGTGTGCAGCTTGACGGGTTTTAGAAACAGGTGGCGGTGTTGCTGATGCATCGATCTTGATTCTGGTATCTGGCGGTGATGATGGTGGTGATATGATTTCGATTCCAGCTTTATGTGTAGCATTACGGGTTTTAGGTTCTACCTGTGATGGTGATGAGACCGATGCATCAACTGTCACTTCCGCTAGTCGTGTAGCTTGACGGGTTTTAGGCTCTGGCGGTGATGGTGCCGCTAGTCTTTTTGAAGCACGGTGAATCAGTTCCGACTTACCAGTTTCGCTAAATCCGGTTCCTGTATTATCCAGTGGTCGTTTACGCCTCAAAGTTTCACTATCTTTTGATTCACTCCTTTCTTCTATCTGATCACAATCAGCAATATCATAAATCAGTAGGAACATTTATTAAAAGAAAATAGAGTAGAATGCCATTTCCGTCCTTAAGGTTTGGCCAGTTTTCGTTCTTATCTAATAATATTTTATTATATCTCTTCTAACAGCGACTTTCGTCCAAAGGTCTGTTTTTCCGCATCTGAATCCAAAAGGTTTAAAATCTTGCCATTTTCATCCGGCTCGTTAACTCCATCCATTTTTCTTCATTAAGTCAGGGTTATTTCCGTCTTTTTGTTAACTTAAAGGGTAATTCAGTGTTTTCCAGGGGTATTCGGTCTTTTTCAGTGAAAAAGACCGGATTGCCCTTTAAGTTAACAAAAAACACAGAAATACCCCTGACTTAACGGAGAAAAACGGATGGAATTAACGAGCCGGATGAAAATCGCAAGATTTCAAACCTTTTGGATCCTGATGCGGAAAAACAAACCTTCAGACGAAAGTTGAAAAACTAGCCAAACCTCAGGGACGAAAATGGCATTTTACTAAAAAAAGTGAAGAACAAGAAAGTTGTATAATCAGTTAATCACACTAACATGTAATTTTTCATCTTTCGGTTTGCGTGCTAGTCTCCCCAATACTCCAGTTTTAACATAGCGTTGGGCATCTTTGAGCGAGATGAATATGTATCCAGTGACGGGATCCGTGTAGCGCTAGAAACATAAACGATACAAATGGTTATGCTACAAATCGAATATTTGAATCATGGTAAATATTTGGAAAATTAATCAGTATCGTTTACCCGATCAAATTTTGTTTTTGTACCGGGTTTTCTTGTTTTCAACTCCATTGTCCACCCTGGAGGGAGCTCATCCGCTTCACCGTTCTCAGCTACAATCTGAATTCTTGCAAAAAATACATTTATTATTATAATAAAAATAATAAAACAGATATTACATTCATCTTCAACAACTGTCATATAATTGTGTTTGTATATTCAAGAAATAGAGGATCAACACACAATTATCAGTGATACAATTTGGGGCAGTATTTCGAGGTAAATTTTATATCAATCAACTCGTATTCTCGTTCTGATCAAAATCCATAAAACATCGGTTTGTAATTCGGAAAAAAGCTTAACTCCGTTAAGCTATTTTTAACGGCGGACTATTATCGGCCAAAAGTGGACCAGTTCGGATTATTATCGGCCAATAACTGAGTTGGGATTATTATCGGCAAAATTGAGCAAGTTGGGATTATTTAAATCCAATTTGCCAAATTTTTTTAACACCACAATTTCTGTCATAAAACACACTCAAAACCCACAAATAACAGAGTAAAGATCATAAAAACACTTGCCTTATTTGTTTTCCCAACATCCCGAGCACTGTGTTGTTCCTTCGATTCACTCCTTTCTTCTCTTTCCTCCATCTGATCCAAATCAGCAAGATCATAAATCATTGAGTAAATAACTTTTTGAGTCCCTGTGTTTTAGTGGTTTTAACCATCTGAGTCCAAAATCAAAAATTTTAACTACCTGAGTACCTGATTTTTCAATCTATAACCATTTGAGTCCAATTTACTAACGTCATCCGTAAAGTCTATTAGTTTTTTGGTGAAAAGACAAAAATACCCTTGTCACTTAAAAACAAAATATAAATATAATAAATAATATATAAACATACACACACTAACTCTCACCACTCAACCCCCCCCCCCCCCCCTCTCTCTCTCTCTCTCTCTGCAGACAACAACCACCACCACAAGAAAATTCATCAACAGCACCATTCCGGCATCTGTTTCAACTTGCATGCAGCTTACGTCACTCGATTTTAGCCGGAATAAGTTGTACAGTTAGTTTCCGAAAGCGATTTTGAGTTTGTTCGATTTGAGTATTTGAATATGTAGGAATCAATTTATCGGTGAGATTCCGAGCAAATTAGGTCATATGAACAGAGTTAGTCAGTTTGACTCAAATTGTTTCAATTGTTAGTTACTTGGACTCAAATAGTTACGGTTTGAAAAACCAGGTATTTAGGTAGTTAAAATATTTTATTTTGAACTCACCTTGTTAAAACAACTAAAACACGGGGACTCAAAAAGGAATTTACTCTAAATCATTAGAATCATTTATTCAAAAAGTTTAAGAACAAGAAAGTTGTATAATCACACTAACATGTAATCTTTCATCTTCGTTATCCAATGATCGTTTACGCCTCAAAGTTTCACTATCTTTTGATTCACTCCTTTCTAGTTCCTCCATCTGATCACAATCAGCAAGATGTAATCTTTCATCTTTATTATCCGTATCAACACACTCGTTGTTCTTCGGTTTGGTCGCTAGTCTTCCCACTTCACCAGTTTTGACATAGCGTTGGGCATCTTTGAGCGAGTGGAATATGTATCCAGTGACGGGATCCGTGTAGCGCTAGAAACATAAACGATACAAATGGTTATGCTACAGATCGAATATTTGAATCATGGTAAATATTTGGAATATTAATCAGTATCGTTTACCCGATCTACTTTTGTTATTGAACCGGATTTTCTTGTTTTTAACTCCTTTGTCCACCCTGGAGGGAGCTCATCCGCTTCATCGTTCTCAACTACAAACTAGATTCTTTCAAACATTACAACTTCATCTCAAAATAATCAAACAGATATTACATTCATCTTCAAGAAATGTTACGAATACAGTCAAAAATCAAACGTGCCAATATTTGAAACATGATCTAATCGTAAGCCATGAAATCTTTCTCCAAGTCCACATCAACCAAGGCATCAAAAGTAACGGTCAACATCGGTCAATAGTGGTCAATAGCGCCGGTTATAGCGGTTTCGCTATTTGACACCACTATTTTGGAAGAGCCCGATAAACCGCTATCCCACCGCTATTGACTGCTTAGCAAAATAATCAAACACAGATAACATTCATCTTCAACAACTGTAATGAATAGTGTTAGCAATTTCAAGAAACAGAGAATCAACAGTCACATAAATTCAACACAAGTTCTGGGATAAACCCTAATACAATCAACAAACAGCATTTGATAAACAAATCAATCAAAACCCTAAATTTAATAAACAAAAACTACATCAAACTAGCTACTGAACCAAAACCCTAAATTTCATCAACAAGATTTGGGATTTCTCAGCATGCAATCAAAGATCCTAAATGGAAGATATGGGTATAACTGTATAGGTTTAAAAACCCCAAATAAACTTGCCTTATTCTTTTTCCCCACATCCTGAACACTGTGTTGTTCGGGTGACTTCACAGGGGACATTTCACAAACACCTGGTGTGCACCGGCTGCAACCGAAAACTCGAAAACCCACCACCGATCGAGCTGCAGCAGGTTATTTAGATGCAATATGATTGTTATTCAGGGTACGGAATGAAGAAGTCAAGAGGGTGTGAAAGAAAGAGTGAATGAAAGTAAAGTAAATCGGTAACGTGTGATGACATGTTTGTTTGACAAACAAATGTTTTTTGTTTTTTGTTTTTGTTTTTTTTTTTTTTTTTTTTTTTTGAGAAAGGAAAAAAAATGTGAACGGCAACCAACTCTATATATAAATAAAAAATTCAGCAAGAAGTCGGGGACTATAAGGAAACAAAAACGGAAATTGATAGAATTAAATAAAACAAGCAAAGAATATCAAAAACAATCCAATTCTCCCAAGTTGGCGCAGGTTTTTTTGCCCGGTTGGAAACCCAGATGAAGGAATCATCTTTAATCAGGTCAACGGTTTTCCGAACTGAAATGCCCTCCCCTTCAAACACCTTCCTATTGCGAACGTTCCAGATTCTCCAAACAGTGGCCATAGCTATCATGTGAACAAGTTTTTTCTAGTTTTTTGCACCCAGACTGTTGTACATAACATCGATAATCTCCTTCAGACTTTCGAGATTTGGGGGCCAAGGGATTTTCAACCAGGTGAAGATGTTCCACCAAACGTTCCGCGACGTCAGGCACCTCGCAAATAAGTGGTCGGCGGTCTCCTCTTCGAACCCGCATGTTGCACATAACGCATTAGGCAAGTTTGTTCCATGATCCAGCAGGCCCCTTTTTGTAGCTACTTTCCCCATAAGAGCCTCCAAAGCATGTAGTTTGCTTTTAGAGGGGCCCATGAGTTCCAGTTGAACTCCGAACCATTATGTTGAACTTGCCCCAGCTTTGCTAAATCCATTTGGAGAGCTCTGACTGTGAACGGGATGCCATCCTCATTCTCCCACTTCCATTGGTTATTTCCACCCTTTAGAGCCACGTTCTAGAGCAGTCTCGTGAGAGCGGCGAGGTGTTCCCATTCACTGATCAGAGTGGGATCTTTACTCCACTCCCAAGCACAACCCGGATTACCCACTGTCTCCTGCCAATACGACACCACGGTTCCATCTTTATGTTTAATAAAGGAAAAATGTTGAGATAGATTCATAGGAAAGTCTTTTGAGTGTTCATCTTGATTACATTATTTTGCATTATAAAAATGGTGGTTATTGATTGTAGTTGGAGTATTATGGATCATACACAGGTCCAATTTTGACTTTTTGGTAATGTTAAGTTGTATAATAGTGTGTATCTACAATGAAGTTGACTTTTTTAAGGAGTGAAAAAAGATTACACCTTCATTTCTCAAGAAGTATGCTTATTATTCAATGGTATTTGTGTCAGTGGCGTCTCTGAGAATTCATGTACCATGTTCGAACTCGAAAAATTGTGTTTTTCCTTGTAGTTTTATTATTATTATTTTAAAATCAAATTAGTATTTGGCTCAATAAATCTAATTACAAGTGGGCTAAATTTTAAACCATAAAAATGATTTGTAAACGGGTCTATATTGGAATTGTTATGTGTTTACTATTTTAACAAAAAAATATAACATATATGCCGATTTTTTTTACAAATCGCGTGCCCCTCGAAATCATGGGCCTTGTGCGGAGGTTAACAAAAAAGTATCGGGAATATCTTTAACACACAAGAACATATCATACCATACAATTTACACAAGTTGATCCTTTAACGTTTCGTTAACGAAACTAGCACCAAACAATTATCTGAACACTAACTAGACACCAAATATGAACTAATTAACATTGTTTTGATGTTATAAAACTAGTATGTGCCATATAACATCTTTGACACTTAAAAACACTTAAATTCAACTAACACCTCATTAAACCCTCAAGTTACACCTAAACCCCTTAACTACCATTCAAAACTCACTTAACACCCCCCCCCCCCCCCCCCCTTCCATCCTAGCCGTCCCCATGGGGGACCCCTTTGTTCTCCATATTGACTTTATATTGTTTGGTCAAAGATGCCTTTTACTAATCCATTGGATAATAAGTTGATGAAAGATTATAAGAATAACCCTTAGGCACCAAACCTTATCACCTCCATCTACTTTTCACCTTTCAAAAAACACACAAACACTCCCAATGGCCAACACCAACACCATTTTCGGCCATAGTCACCTCCACTTTCATCTCATTCTTTTGCTCACTTCCAAGTTAAATTAAGCATTCTCAAAGGTGTATGAAGATCATCTAAAAAGGTGTCAAGCTTTGGAAGTGCAAGGAACTCACTAAGGAGCTTTTAACCACCACATTTCTTCTTACCTTCATACTTTGATCTTCCCTAGCCACTGGTGCTAGTGGTGAGTGTTCTCTAACCTTCATTTTGATTCTTGTTAGTAGTATATTATAAATGTACAAGTAAACCATCAAGAAACCTAACTTTTAAAAGATGAACACATGAAAAGTAACATAATCTAAAATAAATAAGTGTTCTTGATGTTGTGTTGAAGTTGTTTAGTTGATAATTTGTGTTAATGTTGAAATATGATACATGTACACTTGCTAGATCATGTTTAAAGTGAAGATCTAGCAAGTATACATATGGATCTAACAAGATCCATGATGAACATGTTAATGAACTTGTTGAACATAAAATGTGAACTTGTTAAAGTTGTTAAAAATGATATGTTTATGCTTATAAACTCATAGAAAAAGTGGACGAACAAAGTTTTCAAAAATGATTTTCTACAAAGTTTATAAAATAACAAACAAGATATGTTTTTAAGTGAATAAACATGTTAAAAATGTAGATCTAAAATACTACATGTTCCATGAAGTTTCAAGTTTATTAACATGAAAAGTATAGATTATTTATATATATATATACTTGTAAAATTGTTGTAGATGATTTGTTGAGTTTTGAAATTGATAAACACATGTTTTTAAACATGGGAAAATCCCTAAATTTAGGGGAAACTATGGCAATATTTTTGTAAATATTTAACACTTAGAAAATATATTTTTAACAAGAATTTTACTAGTTAAAATGTTTAGAGTGTTTAACCATAATTTTCCCCAAGTTTTTATAAAAATATAAGTTAAGAAAATAGTGTTTTCTTAAAGATTAAAATGAATATAAATATATATAATTAGGGCAAATTATATATATTTAGTGGTCACCCAAAAATTGTGTGTTAATGTGTATATTATGTGTATTATGTATTAGTATACATGTATGGTTCAAAAGTTACAAAATACACACAAAGAATACAAATATAATACACCCAAAATACATTGGAAAATAATTAAGTATAAAACTACATATACTTACCCAAAGAATGGGTGTATGGACAAAATACAAAAATATATATATTTATATATATTCCCTTACCAAAAGTTATGGACTTTGGACATTGGACTACATATAGACAAATACATACATACATACATACATACATACATACATACATATATTAAGAGCAAAATATATATTAACAAAAATTAGTGGAAGATATACAAAATCGGACAAATGACAATATATATATATTTATCAAGTATGATAAAATATATATATATATATATATATATATATATATATATATATATATATATATTACAAGCAAGCCTTAAAAATATATTAAGAAATATAATTCCGTAAAGTATAAAATAATAAAAAATGATTTTGTTACTAAATACAAAATATATTGGTATTTATACCTAAATACATGTATACTTTCCTAAGTATACTCTTGGTAAAAATACAAGTATACTTATACCAAAATAATATTGAAAATATTATTTAATAAAAGTAGGTATCCACTTTGACTTGGTCAAAGGTACACCAAAGTCAAGCATATGTAATATGATATAAGTATACATATACGAGGATAAGTTAAAATATTATTTTTAATATCCATCGCATTTGAATTCTATATGTATTTTGTTGGAAATAAATATACACACATACAACTAGAATATACACTTTAAAAATGTATAACATATTCGTTAAACGACGATAACGAGAGAAACGGGTGAGACCCGACTACAAGGGGCACGACCCACACATGTCTTGGACATGTACATATTACTCGTGTGAGGCATGAAGTCACAAGAGGGCTAGGCCCGTTGATACAACTCATAAGTATACAAAAAAAAAAAGATATATATTTTGTGAAGTATATATTAACAACTCAAGAAATTATACATCTAAAACAAAGTCAATACACAAATTCCATACAACTTAATACACATTTAAGATGGACAACTTGTACATAGTTATCATAAGCCTAGGTGGTTAACATATTTAGGACACTTGTAGGTTGTGTCACAAAACAAGGAAAAACACGTTCAACTTTCGTAGCTACGCAAGGAACGCTTTCTGTGAGTTCATGTCCCCTCTTTTAAACGTTTTCTAGTTTTTTTTTAAACCTTGGGGGAAATACATGTACAAATGGTATGATAAGCTAGGGAATGGAACAACTAGATCATGTGCGAATAGGGTAGTACTTAAGCACCATTCATCATGTTTAGAACGAGGAACTAAAATGGCTAGATCTACTGGGTTTTGGCGAGCCCCACAATTGGTCAATGGGACCCACACGGAAGAGTGTTTTTGTGTCCCAGTCGAGGGTAATCGGCACAAAAATCATCAAGGGTTAGATTGCTTCCTATTCTATCACACATATTAATGTCCTTGCAAAACATTAATGATCAACGATTTCATAGACATTTACATACCGGTTTTTAGACAAATTGTTAGGATCGGAGGCTCTAGTGATTGTGCTTGTTTGAATAATTTGGATAAATCAAACATAAATGAACAGAAATTAAGTGCAGCGGAAGTGAACATCAAACTTTGTAAACATAATCAAAGAAGATAATAGTTTGATAAACAAATGCTTTTCATCAATCGAAAGGTTACAAAGCAAATCAAAAGATTACAAAACAAGCTTACAAACTAAAACTCCCCCTCAGCCTGATACTCCATGGTTGATCGCACAAGATGAAAGGATTAGACATGAGGAGAAGAACTCGCTCAGTCAATCAAATGTAACAGTACAGGGTACTGTTACATTTATAGGCAAACCAAACCACTGAGGCATCTCAGCTGACGTCACCATGAAAGCGACATCTAACAACCTAACAAACTCTATCTACTGATCTATAACTACTGACCATACAGACACTGATTTCATTCTAAACACTGATGTATAAACACTGATTCTTTATTCCACTGATGTAGTCAACCACTGATGTTGAGCATCAGTGCTTTCTTCAAAGGGTGATCAGACCTTGAATGGGCAGTGCTTTAACTCTTCAGCAGTGCTTGGATTTCGTCAGTAGATTGAGCTTCAGTCTTTAATCTTCATCAGTGCTTTGACTTAAACAGTAGTTTACAAGAACAACAGTTGTTGAGAAGGGCAGTACTTGGAGCATATCAGATGTTGGAGCCACTGTCAAGGGGAAAGTTTAGTGCAAACTGCTGCTTATGATGAATCCACCGTTCTGAACCAGTTTTGGCTTTACATCATCTGTTCCTCTGTAGGGTTCAATCCCAACACAAATACATCGTACATTTCAAATATTCATTTGATACAAAATATCTACATGAATTCACCAACTTTGTTGACGTTTTTCAACTTACATGTATTTCAGGAAATTAGTGGAACTTCTGCGGGGATTTCGCATCAATATGTCAAGTGTTAGGACTCCATGCCACATTTTGAAGGACTTGCTCATTATATCCTGCCTCTTCGCGGTGCGGTGATACAGGGAACAAAACCTTGAATTATGTTGTATGGCAATTTAAAAACTTTTTTTTTTCTTTTGAAGTGTTGTAAACGATATTGTTAACTTTCGGTTGTGTGTTGAAACTTATGGTAATGGCATTGGAGTTTGTTTTATTCATATAGTATGTTTACTTATTGTATGCAATGAGAATCAATCACGATCACATCTCGTACTTCCGCCTATGAGTGGGTGTGATAGATTGGTATCAGAGCTTCGATTGTAGTGAACCATGATTCATTCTCGAGTATAGTCTACAATCACTAGGATCCTCTCATGAAAATATTTTTTACAAAACAAGAGATTTTTCATTGCATAAACATTTCGCAAAGTTCACTACATAAATTCATTTCACATAAACAACACAAGGATAATTACGTGACTTAGTCTGTAAAAAAAAAGTAGACATGAAGACTTAAGTTAATCCGCACAACACAACTAGGATAACTTAAAATGAACATACGTGATTCCTACATTTTGTGTATAAATACGTACATATATATATATAGTAGAAATTGTTAATATATATGTCGTCATAATTATCTTACAGGTTACCATCTCTTCGTCTGAGAGCAGTGGCGTGTATGATAACCACGACCCGATGGAGTTAGTCTCCGACGACGAGTTTCCACCAGTTGCAGAGGTATTCACCTCGGCAAGCGAGTCGGATCCGGAGGAGGATCCCGACTTCATCTCAGATGACGAGGATTTAGACGATTTTCAACCACTCGTGCTACCTGAGGCCTTTGATGATGACGTCCCTCTGGTAGACGATGTCTTAGCCTTACCCCATCAGCATCACGATCAGAATATCATTGGCCACCCAGAGGGTGAGCACCTTATCATGATCATACCTCTTGCTGCTATTCCACACGATGATTGGCTTCTTGTCTTTGACCTCGACGACGATGGCGATGACATTCCTGTATTTCACGTGGATCATGTTGACGAGGACCTTGGCGACGGAGAGGTCTTTGATATTGCTATCCTGGAGGTTGCTTCACCTGTTATGTCGGTTGTTGATATATCTTCTGATTCCGACTCTAGGGAGTCAGTTACTTCTTCTGCACTTCGGGTCGTTGGCCTAGAGGCATACCCTGCTGACGATGCGTCCTCTACCGTCCCCGCTGCACCCACACCTACTCCTACCCCTACTCCCGCTCACACCTCTGTTCGTTACCCTAGAGGAATGGTAACGGTAACGATAATGGTAATGGTAATAAGAATGCAACGGGAACTAGAAATGGGCGCGGCCAGGATATTATGGATGCGGTAGTAAGAACCATTTCAGGAAGGATTGTCCCAAGGAGAACCAAGCTCAGGGAAGAGCTTTTGGGATTGGAGCAAGAAATGCGCGCCAAGACCCTAATGTGGTCACTAGTACGTTTCTTATCAACAATCATTTCGCATCCATATTATTTGATACTAGTGCCAATTTTAGCTTTATTTCTATGGAATTTTAAAATACACTTGGTAAAGTAAGCTAGATGTTCCTTATTCAATAGAATTAGCAAACGGTAAACTTGTTGAGTCGGGAGAAGTTGTTAAAGGGTGTTCATTGGAACCTGATGAGCAGAAATTTAATATCGATCTTCTACCCGTCCAGTTGGGAAGTTTTGACGTAGTAGTCAGCATGGATTGGTTATCCAATAATCGAGCCGAAATTGTATGTCATGAGAAGATTATTCATATTCTGCTTGCGAACAAGGAGATGCTCATCGTACACGAAGAGAAGCACGACACACCCTTGCGGATCATAAATTGCATGAAGGCTCAAAAGTGCTTACGGAAAGGCTGCGTAGCCTTTTTA
The DNA here is from genome assembly GCA_030545235.1 of Helianthus tuberosus. NCBI lineage: Eukaryota > Viridiplantae > Streptophyta > Magnoliopsida > Asterales > Asteraceae > Helianthus > Helianthus tuberosus. Next base: position 183,689,861 of record CM060383.1, read on the forward strand.
GCACACGTAGTCGACAAGAAAGCGAAGAGTCGAAACTTGAGGATATTCAAGTGGTAAAAGAATTCCCCGAAGTCTTTCCTGAAGACTTTTCGGGATTACCACCACAACGACAAGTCGAATTTCGCATTTACCTGGTACTGGGAGCCGCACCCGTGGCCAAGTCTCCATATCGTTCAGCACCTTCTAAAATGCAAGAGTTATCCACACAACTTCAAGAGTTGTTGGATAAGGGATTCATTAGGCCAAGCTTCTCGCCTTGGGGAGCTCCAGTTTTATTTGTAAAGAAGAAAGACGGAACTTTCAAGATGTGCATAGCCTACTGAGAGTTGAATAAACTCACTGTCAAGAATCGGTATCCACTACCGAGGATTGATGATTTATTCGACCAACTGCAAGGTTCAGGCTTCTACTCCAAGATAGACTTAAGGTCTGGTTATCATCATTTGCAGATACAAGAAGAAAGCATACCGAAAACGGTGTTTCGAACTCGTTATGGTCACTACGAGTTTCTTGTTGTGCCTTTTGATTTAACAAACGCACCGACGGTCTTTATGGATTTAATGAATCGCGTGTGCAAGTCGTATCTTGACAAATTCGTGATAGTATTTATTGATGATATATTAATATATTCACGAACAAAGGATGAACACGAACAACATTTGAGGACCATTCTGGAGCTACTAAAGAAGGAGAAACTTTACGCGAAATTTTCCAAGTGTGAATTTTGGATTCGCGAAGTACAATTTCTCGGGCATGTAGTGAATGAGAAAGGCATACAAGTAGATCCATCGAAGATAGAGCCGATTAAGAATTGCGAAGCACCCAAGACACCCACTGAAGTACGACAATTTTTGGGATTAGCGGGTTATTATCGGAGATTTATTGAGATTTTTTCTAAGATTGCTCAACCGCTTACCTCACTCACGGAAAAAGACAAGAATTTCGATTGGGGCGAAAAAAAAGAAGAGGCATTTCAACTTCTCAAGGACAAACTGTGCGATGCACCGATCTTATCACTCCCTAAAGGTACCGATGACTTCGTGGTATACTGTGATGCTTCGCGTCAAGGATTAGGTTGCGTGCTTATGCAATGGCAAAAAGTCATCGCGTACGCATCACGCCAACTAAAGGATCATGAGAAGAACTATACCACTCACGACCTAGAATTAGGCGTGGTGGTATTCGCTTTGAAGATTTGGCAACATTATTTATACGGTACTCAGTGTACTGTCTTCACGGATCACAAAAGTCTTCAACACATATTTAATCAGAATGAATTAAATACGCGTCAACGGCGTTGGGTTGAACTGTTGAACGACTACAATTGTGAAATCAAGTACCATTCGGACAAGGCGAACGTTATAGCAGACGCCTTGAGCCGCAAGGAACGAGTCAAGACATTAAGGGTTCGAGCTTTAGAGATGACGATTCAAACGAACCTCACCACACGTATTCAATAGGAAGCACTCAAAGAAGAACATATTAAAGCGGAATTCCTCTGGGGTATGGAGAAACAATTAGTGCTAAAAGAAGATGGAACTTTATACTTCATGGGACGCATTTGGGTTCCACTTTTTGGTGGTCTTCGGGATGTTATTTTTGACGAAGCACATAAGTCAAGGTACTCGATCCACCCAGGATCGGACAAAATGTACCAAGACTTGAAGGAATACTACTGGTGGCCTAACCTCAAAAACCACATCGCGACTTATGTCGGAAAATGCTTAACATGTGCAAAGGTTAAGGTCGAGTATCAAAAACCCTCGGGCTTGCTACAACAACTCGAGATTCCCGTTTGGAAATGGGAACAAATATCTATGGATTTTATAACAAAATTACCCAGAACCTCAAGAGGTCACGACATGATACGGGTAATAGTCGACAGGTTAACCAAGTCCGCACATTTCCTGCCGATACGTGAGAAGGATAGTACAGAGAAGCTTGCTCAACTATACCTTAGAGAAATAGTGGCTCGTCATGGGGTGCCTATTTCGATGATCTTGGATCGAGACGGTCGCTTTGCATCAAGAATTTGGAAATCATTTCAACAGGCCTTTGGATCTCGTCTAGATCTAAGCATGGCCTTCCATCCACAAACTGACGGCGGAGCGAACGAACCATTCAAACACTTGAAGACATGTTTTGAATAATTGGCATGCAACTATAAGTGTCAACCCTGTGACAAGCGGCACTTTCCGGTAACTTCCGTACAATTAGCTAAATTTTTTTTTGCTGCAATTATGTGTTTTAAACGTCAATACAACATGTCTGCATATTCGTACATTTAGAAAATTACGGAATGCATTTTAATTATGCATCTCATTTATTTTATTCGTCGCAGTTCAAAACAATTAAAACAATGCGCCGAAACAACTAGTAAACTTACCGGTTAGACTAGCTGTGTCAGTACAGCTCCGGTACTCAGCTAAGCGATAGCTTTAGGATCTAGATGTAGGTCCAGCATAAAAAATATCAAATCCCAAATGGGGAAACAAGGATATCTATTAACACTTTCCAGAAAATAAACTAGCTTTAAAAGTGTCCGATTCGGACCATAAATATCATTTTGTCCGCAAACTTCAGCAATTGGTAGCTTATACTAAATCCAGAAATGATGTTAAGCATCATAAACAACTTAAAAAGTATCGGGAATATGTTAAAACACAAGAACATATCATACCATACAATTTACACAAGTTGATCCTTTAACGATCCGTTAACGAAACTAGCACCAAACAGTTATCCGAACACTAACTAAACACCAAATATAAACTAGTTAACATTGTTTTGATGTTATAAAACTAGTATGTGCCATATAACACCTAATTAAACCATCAAGTTACACCTTGTTATCCATGTTGACTTGATACACTAGCGTTGACCCATGGTTTTCTTGATTATGCTTGTCGGTCATCTTTTCCGATTCGGTTTTTTTGTCGGTTTTTTTCGGACTAGCCAGATTAACGAGTCTAGCTCGGGTAGCCTGGCGGCCGGTTCGGGTATCCGGCAGTGACGGTGGTGGTGCGTTAATTTCAATACCCGCTTGTTGTGTAGCTCTGCGAGTTTTAGCCGGTGGCAGTGACGCTGGTGATGCACTATCTACGATACTAGATAGATGTTTGGCTTGTCGGGTTTTAGAAGCATGGTGAATCAGTTCCGACTTACCAGTTTCGCTAAATTCAGTTCTTGTATTATCCAGTCGTCTTTTACGCCTCAAAGTTTCACTATCTTTTGATTCACTCCTTTCTTCTATCTGATCACAATCAGCAATATCATAAATCAGTAGGAACTTTTATTAAAAGAAAATAGAGTAAAATGCCATTTTCGTCCTTAGGGTTTGGCCAGTTTTGCGACTTTCGTCCAAAGGTTTGTTTTTTCCGCACCTGGATCCAAAAGGTTTGAAATCTTGCTATTTTCCTCCGGCTTGTTAACTCCATCCATTTTTCTTCATTAAGTCAAGGGTATCTCCGTCTTTTTTGTTAACTTAAAGGGCAATTCGGTCTTTTTCAATTTTCACTGAATTGCCCTTTAAGTTAACAAAAAAAAACCGGAGATACCCCTGAGTTAACGGAGAAAAGTGGATGAAGTTAACAAGCCGGATGAAAATGGCAAGATTTCAGACCTTTTGGATCCAGATGCGTAAAAACAAACCTTTGGACGAAAGTTGCAAAACTAGCCAAACCTCTACTAAAAAAAATTAAGAACAAGAAAGTTGTATAATCAGTTAATCACACTAACATGTAATTTTTCATCTTCATTGTTCTTTGGTTTGCGTGCTAGTCTCCCCAATACTCCAGTTTTAACATAACGTTGGGCATCTTTGAGCGAGCAGAATATGTATCCAGTGACGGGATCCGTGTAGTGCTAGAAACATAAACGATACAAATGGTTATGCTACGGATCAAATATTTGAAAAATTAATCAGTATCGTTTACCCGATCAAATTTTGTTCTTGAACCGGATTTTCTTGTTTTCAACTCCTTTGTCCACCCTGGAGGGAGCTCATCCGCTTCATCGTTCTCAGCTACAATCTGAATTCTTGCAAAAATAACAACTTTATTATAAAAATAATAAAACAGATATTACATTCACACTAACATGGAATCTTTCATCTTTATTATCCGTATCAACACACTCGTTGTTCTTCGGTTTGGTCGCTAGTCTTCCCACTTCACCAGTTTTGACATAGCGTTGGGCATCTTTAAGCGAGTGGAATACGTATCCAGTGACGGGATCCGTGTAGTGCTAGAAACATAAACGATACAAATGGTTATGCTACAAAACGAATATTTGAATCATGGTAAATATTTGGAAAATTAATCAGTATCGTTTACCCGATCTACTTTTGTTTTTGAACCGGTTTTTCTTGTGTTTAACTCCTTTGTCCACCCTGGAGGGAGCTCATCCGCTTTATCGTTCTCAACTACAAACTAAATTCTTGCAAACATTACAACTTCATTACAAAATAATCAAACAGATATTACATTCATCTTCAAGAAATGTTACGAATACAGTGTTTGCATATTCAAGAAACAGAGAATCAAAACAGAATTAACAGGCAGCCACTTTTAACTTTTCAACAAAGTTTCGAGGATAAAACCTAGTTACAATCAATAATAGGGGTGTAAACGAGCCTAGAGCCCGAGCTCAAGCTCGGCTTATCCCGAGCTTTGTGTCATTGTTTTTAAAGCTCGAGCTCGACTCAGACTTGGCTCGTTTATTATTTGTTAATTAATTTAAATTAGTAAAATTAATTTATATATATAGGGTAGGGTTCATGCGAGAATCACCTTTATTGCGAGAAGAGAACCGCGAGAACCAATATGAACACAACAAAATAAACCCACTACACCACCCAAAACCTAAAAAAAATCTAACCCCCTCCCCCCCACCCACCCCCCAAAAAATTAAGAGCAAGAAATTTGTATAATCAGACTAACATGTAATCTTTCATCTTTATTATCCGGATCGACACACCCATTGTTCTTCGGTTTGGTTGCTAGTCTTCCCACTTCACCAGTTTTGAGATACCGTTGGACATCTTTGAGTGAATGGAATATGTATCCAGTGACGGGATCCGTGTAGCGCTAGAAACATAAACGATACAAATGGTTATGCGTTGGATTGAACATTCAAAACATGGTAAATATTTGGAAATGTCATAAGAATTGTTTACCCGATCTACTTTTGTTTTTGAACCTATTTTTCTTGTTTTCACTTCCTTTGTCCACTCTGGAGGGAGCTCATCTGTTTCATCGTTCTCAACTACAAACTAAATTCAAGCAAAAATTACAGCTTCATCTCATAACAATCAAACAGATATTACATTCGTCTTCAACAACTGTTATGAATGCATTAGGTCAACAGCGGCCAATAGCGCCGATAATAGCGGTTCCGCTATTCTGCACCGCTATTTGGCATCGCTATTTTGGAAGAGCCCGATGACCGCTATCCCACCGCTATTGACTGCTTAGCAAAGTAATCAAACACAGATAACATTCATCTTCAACAACTGTTATAAACAACGTGTTTGCACATTCAGGAAACAGAGAATCAACAGTCAGATAATTTCAACACAAGTTCTGGATGAACCCTAATACAATCAACAAACAGCATTTGATAAACAAATCAATCAAAACCCTAAATTTCATCAACAAGATTTGGGATTTCTCAGCATGCAACCAAAGATCCTAAATTGAAGATATGGGTATAACTGTATAAGTTTAAAAACCCTAAATAAACTTGCCTTATTCTTTTTCCCCACATTCCGATCACTGTGTTGTGCGGGTGACTTCACAGGGGACATTTCGCAAACACCTGGTGTGCACCCTAACAATCTGTAACCAAAAACTCAAAAACCCACCACCGATCGAGCTGCAGCAGGTTATTAGAATTTTTTTTTTTTTTTTGAAATGTAACTTTTATAAAGAACGCCGAGACCGAATGAAGAGGTCAAGAGGGTGTGAAGGGCATTTGTTTTTGAAAAGGAGAATTTCATTAAAACAACACGCCAAAACCCGGAGAAAGGGCGGCAACAAACAAACAAGAAGCTAATTACATATTAACAAAACTACACCAATCTTTCCAGATGATCTCACTATCCTTAGCTCTAGCATTAAACCAGAAAAAACCATAAGACTTGATCTCACGAATAATATCCTCCAACTTCACGGGTTTATCATTGAATCTAGATTCGTTCCTTGCCTTCCAAATAGACCAACACCCGACTCTAATAATGCCTTGAACTAAATCTTTTTTCTTCCCCTTGAGGCCGGGAAATTCATGAGCTTCAAGAAGGTCCTTCACCGAAAACGCCCAAATCAACGGAATCTTGCACCACGAGGAAATAATAGACCAAACCGACGACGAAAGGCTACACGAAGTAAAAAGGTGTTCCACCGTCTCGTCACACTCTCAACATAACACGCAGGATTGATCCCCCTATCAATGTTCCTTTTCTTGAGAGCATCCATTGAAGCCAATTTATTTACCCCTAACCTCCATATGAAAACGTTGCACTTATGAGAAAGCCACTTACAAATACTCGGGACGTAATTCCATTGAGGGTTAAATTTTTTTGACATGAGCTCCTTCACGGATCTCACAGAAAAGAGATTGTCGGCCGAACCAGCCCATACCCATTTGTCCGGGGCTTCAGCAAGCTGAATGTTCAACAGAAGACTGCATAATCCCACCAGTTCGTCCACCTCTTGACCGGCGAATAGCTCCCTTTTCCACTGCCATTTAAAATTTGAGATGCTTCCGTTAACAGCGATCCTGTCAGCAACTGAACAACCTTTCTTCGAATCCGGCTCGAATAAAAGAGGATATTGTAACTTCAGAGGCCAATTAGGCAACCAACGATCAGACCAGAACGAGATAGATTCCCCATTGCCCAATTCTCCTTTGAAATAATCCTTTAACGACTTATTTTCAATTACCAAATTATCCAGAATCTTAACGATGTTGGACCAAACCCCTCCCAGAGACTTTCTGACCGGGAAACAATCTCTAGACACTATCGAATTGTGAACCGAGTTAATCACTTTCACCCATAATTTATCTTTGTCCACCTTAAACCGCCAACCCCACTTAGCCAGTAACGAAATATTAATATGCTTAAACTTACAGAGACCCAAACCACCTTTATCAATCGGGCCAGCCACCCGTTCCTACGCAGCCCAATGGATCTTATTCGAGTCAATTTCTCCCCCCATAAAAAATTTCTAATTTTAGATTCGATATCTTTTATTACCTGAACTGGGGCTTTATATAACGAGAAGAAATAATTAGGGAGGCACTCGAGGACCGACTTGATCAAAGTGATTCTACCTCCCATAGAGAGCATCACCGCTTTCCATTTCGCCAATCTGGCATCAATAATATCATAAACGGGTCTCCAATTGACTACCCTGTTCATGTTTGCTCCTACCGTCAAGCCAAGGTATCTAAACGGGAATGATTCCTCTTGACAACCAATAATGCTAGCCATAGAACTTAATTCCCCATTATTGACTCCGACTCCGAATAGATTGGATTTGAGAATGTTAATTTTCAATCCAGAAACTAAGTGGAAAATTCGGAGAATACGAAGCACACTAGTTATATTAGACTCCGACCAATCCCCCAAAATTAAAGCATCGTCCGCAAAAAAACAAATGAGACACGTTTGGACCGTTCATAGGGGTTTGAATTCCAGACACAATACCTTCGATCTTCGCCCTATTGATCATGAACGATAATGCTTCCATGACAATAATAAATAGGAATGGAAAGGTCGGATCTCCTTGTCTGATTCTTTTTGAGCATTTAAACTCAAAGGTGGGAGAACCATTCACCAAAACCGAAGACCTCGTCGACTCTAAGCAACCTTTAATCCACTCACACCACTTTAACGGGAATCCCATTTGGGTAGGGGTGTAAACAAGCCCAAAGGCTCGAGAGCTACTCGTGATCGGCTCGGTTAAAAACTCGAACGAGCCGAGCCTTAACGAGTCCGAGCCCGAGCTCGAGCCTGAAATAGAGCTCGTTTTGTTATCGAGCCCGAGCTCGAGCCTGAAATACAAAGCTTGTTTAGGCTCGCGAGCCTAAACGAGCCCATACAAAATTTTAATTTTTTTTATATATTATATTAGTAATGATGATAACAATGATGAGCCGAGCTAGAGCAGAGATTTGGCTCGTTTAAGCGATGTTGAAGTGAGCTTGAGCCGAGTTTTTAGCTCGTTTAAGGTTGTTCTCAAAATACTTCGAGCCGAGTCGAGCCGAGCTCGAGCTTTGGGTTTTACTCTCGAGCCGAGCTCGAGCTCAAAGAAGTAGGCTCGAACCGAGCCGAGCTCGAGCTTCATAAAAACCTAACGAGCCGAGCTCGAGCCCGGTCGAGCTCGGGTTCGGCTCGGCTCGTTTACACCCCTACATTTGGGCCATTACAAAAATAAGAAATTTCCAATTCACGTTGTCATAAGCCTTATCGAAATCAATCTTAAGGAAAAACATTTTTTTCTTGACCATCTTGCCCCAATTATACAATTCGTTCAGAATTAGGGGACCATCCAAAACATAATTACCTTTCAAGAAAGCCGACTGCGATTCTGAAATCACCGATCCGATAACATTCTTAAGTCTGGAAGCAAGGACCATCGAGATTAACTTTGTAATTATCCCAATAAGGTTGATAGGCCTGTAATTTTTTAACTCCACCGGGTCTTTGATCTTAGGAATGAGGGTGATAAAAGAAGAGTTGCATCCTGAACTAAAATTTCCATCCACGAAAAATTGCTCAAAAACTTTCACAAAATCCTCCTCAAAAAGGTGCCAGAAGGTTTTAATGAATTTGAAGTTTAAGCCGTCCGGTCCCGGAGCTTTATCGTCTCCACACTCTTTTAGGGCCTCCTTTATTTCCAAGAGGGAAAACAGTCTAATAAGGATAGATTTTGTAGGATTGAGAGACGATCTAAACGAGTCTATCAGAAGAGTTCTCGGTCTAATCAGAGGCGGAATTCATTGATTAGACTTTGTAACAGCTTGAATCACACTTAATTGTCTTGTTTTATTGATTTGACACGATTACAGGTCAGTAGACACGTCGGCAGCACTTCGGTACCGGAAACATGAACGTTACAAATGAATCAGCATGACAGGTATTTATAGGTGAAGGTGTTTCGCACGAAATAGACAACAGGTATTTCGTGCGAAATCAACTCTTAAACCTAAAATCCTGTTTTCTCGTACAACGTGCCCTGATCTAACATAACTAATACAAGACTCGATACAAGACAAAGTCGACAGACGTATGCACCAACAGATTTATCCGATTCAGATAACTGCTTTATACCTTGACATTCCAAAGTTGGCCTATGAACAACCTCTTCCGTGAACCTGGATCTAAAAAACTTCAAGACTTCTAACTTTACCAATGAGGGTTTATTAACCCACCCCGAACCCGAGAAAAGACCCGGAATACCATTAACCGCTTTCCGAGTGTTAACCAGAGCGTGAAAAAACATAGTATTTTCATCCCCATCCATAGCCCACTTCAGTCTAGCCCGTTGCTTCAGATCCGAAGCTTTATTTCTCTCAATTTCAAGCAGCAGCTTTTTATTTTCCAAGAAAGACCATTCTTCCTCCTCCGATAAGTCTCTAAACTCCATACATTTTTCAATCTCCTCCATCTCTTCTATTGCTCTGTGGTAGTTCTCCCCTTCCTTTTTTTTCATCTCGTCTCTCCAAACTTTAATCCCCTTTCTAACCGCCGCAAATTTTTGAGTTAAGACAAAATCAGGGGGACCCGGAATACTAAAGTCCTCCAATGACTTCTCCACCGCTTCTTTATAACCGTCTTTTTCCAACCAGGAGTTAAAAACCCTAAAAGGTTTAGCTCCAAAATTCTTCAACTGGGAGATAAGAAGAATGGGACCATGATTCGAAAGACTAACCGGAAGAGCCCTGAAAGTGGCATCTGGCCAACGGTTAAAAAACTCAGAACACACCAGAAATCTGTCAATTTTACTTAGTTTCCTTCCGTTATTTCTAACACAAGTGAACCTGCAACCTTTCAAATCGTATTCACGGAGGCTCGAGTTATAGATAAAACTATTAAAGTTCGCCGCACAAGAATTATTAAATCTGGAATTTCTCCTTTCAGAAGGGTCCCTGACAGCGTTAAAGTCTCCTCCCACCACCCAAAGACCAAGGAGATCTTCTAAAAAAAGCCAATAATTCAGACCAAACCAGATTCTTAGCTCTAACAGTCTGAGGAGCATAAACATTTGCAACATTCAATCTCAGCCCACTGCCCTTTATCTTACCCACCACAATAAAAAGTTGGGTTTTTCACAAACGAAAGAGCTTCGAAGGACACTGGATCCCAAATACACATTAAACCTCCTGACAAACCAACCGAGCTGACATAATCCATACCAAAATCCTTATTACCCCAAAAATTAGCAATATTGATACTAGAGCAATCCTCTTTCTTAGTTTCCTGGTTCATAATGAAGTCGATACTGTGTTCCTGTCTTAATTCTTTAATCCAGCCAGCTTTCCCAGCCCCCCCCCCCCCCAATACCACAAGCATTTATGGATAAAAAATTCATGATAAAACGACATTATTATCTTCTTTACCGATCGCCTTTTCCACTAAGCCGCCGTGATTCCTCAGATCCATTCCAATTTTGCTACCTAAAAATACCGTAGCATCGATCTCTTTCAGAATGTCCTCCCCACTCACCTCCTTGTTTCTAATGTCCTCCCCATTCCCGGAGGGTATAGATTGAACCTTCGGGGAAGGATCTTCGAAGACGCCAACAGCTTCCATATCAGGATTATCTGATTTATTTAGGTCAAACCTCGATTCTGTCTTAAGTGGCGTACCCAAGTCCTCCACAGGCTTATCCACAGCGGGCCTACCCAGGATACCGAATCTTTCAAAAGAGTCTTCCAAAACTACCCGGGACCTTTTTTTGGGCCTAAAAGGCAATTCTGGGCTAAACCCTTTATGGGCCGGTTTATGTTTATCCCTAGATAAAACAAAGGGTTTTTTCCTGGTATTTAAGTTATCCCCAGACAACTAGGCAGAAACAGAGAAGCTGCCAGCACAATCTTAGGGAAAGACATATCCGTTTGACTTCTCACCACCAACATCATAATTATTTATCTCGGGAATACCACCACCAACCGGAGGAACCTGAGACTTTTCAGATTCCCCAATGACGTCATCCGAATTATCATTCTCCGAGTCCTGAGGCACCCGAGTCTCCTCCTCTTCGACCGAAATCTCCGGCGAAGGTTCCTCAGAAAGGCAGTCCGGGGCCCATTCATCCCCCTCCTCTGTAATCCAGACTTTGAATTTTTTGTTTTTCCACTTTAGAGTTACAGAATCCTCAATTCTTTTACCGTGATCAACCAGGATACCAACATAATTAACAGACAAGTCTTTATCTGACGAGGATAACTGGGATTTATGAATGACCCTTCCGAATAGACCAGCTGCGTCATCAAAAACTTTATTTTCAGCGAGATGCAGAGGCACACCGTGGAACTTGAGCCATGCCACCCTCTCGTACTGCATCGATTGCCCTGCCCACATGTCCAAAGACGAAAACCACTTACTCCATTTACTAACTTCCAACAAAAAATCCGCCGCTTCAATATCATCATCAAAAGAGATCAGCAGGGTAAGCCCTCCAAGGTATTGAATCTTGAAGTCAAAATAACCAGCGTCCTTAATCAAAAACGACATCTTCCTTAGAGACCACAAATCGATAGCTCTTCCTACCACTGCTCTTCCTTGAAGGTTGAAGAATGCCGTCGTTTCACTGAGGACCTCCACCACTTTATCGGTAAACTTATCCTCTTCACCCCTGCCACCTTGATTCAACATATCCTTGAACGAAATCCCTTCTCTAATCCAACCTTCCTTTATACCCTTACCCTTCTTATGACCAACGTCGTCTCGATCCCGCAAACTGTGGTCCGGGGCAGACTTATCTTCCTTTCTACCTTGACCTTCCACATCCCACCACTCCACGTTCTCCTCAGCGAATTTCGCTATATTGACACGAAGACAGAGGCCCCCCAACTTCAGACCGTTTAACTCCCTTTCCATGGCTTTCACATCTTTGACATTTCTAAGACTCAAGAAACCAAACTTCCTACCTTCCTTGTCCTTCTTTCTGGCAATATACATGCCAGCCACCTCCCCCATGTGTCTAACAAAATCTGCTACATCCCACGGTCTACAACCATCCGGCAAATTGGAGATGAAGTACTTGGTGATATAATCTTTGGGGGGGGGGGGGGGGCAGAGCGTCCCCTGTTTTTACCCTTCTTCCTCAAATGATGCGGATCCAGCCATAGCCTATCCATACCAGAGATGTTCACACCCGGAAGGCGAATGGACAGGATGTCAGAACATGTAACAACTCTCATCAAAAGTCATATATATTAAATTCATTTGACCAATAGGAAACCCTAATTGAGACACCCAAGTGATTCTGCGCAAACCCTAAAATTTTCAGAACAATCAGAATCAGGATCAGGGCCCCTAAAACTCAGGGGGGGTATTTCCTAGTTAACGATTATCTACATAATGTGCTGTCAAAAACGAATTAATGAAATTCATCGACTCAGCTGAGCTAGTCCCACACGTGGCCACCCTATGCTAATTTCAAGACCCTTACGGACCGTAAGGATTATTTGTTACGGTCCGTAAGCTAACCCTAATGTGGTCACTGGTACGTTTCTTCTCAACAATCATTCTGCATCCATATTATTTGATACCGGTGCCATTTTAGCTTTATTTCTATGGAATTTAAAAATATACTTGGTGTTGAATTAAGTAAGCTAGATGTTCCTTATTCAATAGAACTAGCAAACGGTAAACTTGTTGAGTCGGGAGAAGTTGTTAAAGGGTCTTCATTGGAACTTGATGAGCAAAAATTTAATATCGATCTTTTACCCGTCCAGCTGGGAACTTTTGACGTAGTAGTCGGCATGGATTGGTTATCCGATAATCGAGCCAAAATTGTATGTCATGAGAAGATTATTCATATTCTGCTTGCGAACAAGGAGACGCTCATCGTACACGGAGAGAAGCACGACACGCCCTTGCGGATCATAAATTGCATGAAGGCTCAAAAGTGCTTACAGAAAGGTTGCGTAGCCTTTTTAGCACGCGTAGTCGATAAGAAAGCGAAGAGTCGAAACTTGAGGATATTCCTGTGGTAAAAGAATTCCCCGAAGTCTTCCTTGAAGACTTTCCGGGGATTACCACCACAACGACAAGTCGAATTTCGCATCGACTTGGTACTGGGAGCCGCACCCGTGGCCAAGTCTCCATATCATTTAGCACCTTCTAAAATGCAAGAGTTATCCACACAACTTCAAGAGTTGTTGGATAAGGGATTCATTAGGCCAAGCTTCTTGCCTTGGGGAGCTCCGGTTTTATTTGTAAAGAAGGAAGACGGACCTTTCAAGATGTGCATAGATTACTGAGAGTTGAATAAACTCACTGTCAAGAATCGGTATCCACTACCGAGGATTGATGATTTGTTCGACCAACTGCAAAGTTCGGGCTTCTACTCTAAGATAGACTTAAGGCGTGGTTATCATCATTTGTAGATACAAGAAGAAAGCTACTAAAGAAGGAGAAACTTTACGTGAAATTTTCCAAGTGTGAATTTTGGATTCGCGAAGTACAATTTCTCGTGCATGTAGTGAATGAGAAAGGCATACATGTAGATCCATCAAAGATAGAACCGATTAAGAATTGGGAAGCACCCAAGACACCACTGAAGTACGACAATTTTTGGGATTAGCGAGTTATTATCGGAGATTTATTGAGAATTTTTCTAAGATTGCTCAACCGCTAACCTCACTCACGCAAAAAGACAAGAAGTTCGATTGGGGCGAAAAACAAGAAGAGGCATTTCAACTTCTCAAGGACAAATTGTGCGATGCACGATCTTATCACTCCCTGAAGGTACCGATGACTTCGTGGTATACTGTGATGCTTCGCGTCAAGGATTAGGTTGTGTGCTTATGCAACAGCAAAAAGTCATCGCGTACGCATCACGCCAACTAAAGGTTCATGAGAAGAACTATACCACTCACGACCTATAATTAGGCGCGGTGGTATTCGCTTTGAAGATTTGGCAACATTATCTATACGGTACTCAGTGTACTGTCTTCACGGATCACAAAAGTCTTCAACACATATTTAATCAGAAATAATTAAATATGCATCAACGACGTTGGGTTGAACTGTTGAACGACTACGATTGTGAAATCAAGTACCATTCGGGTAAGGCGAACGTTGTAGCGGACGCCTTAAGCCGCAAGAAACAAGTCAAGACATTAAGGGTTCGAGCTTTAGAGATGACGATTCAAACGAACCTCACCACACGTATTCAACAGGAAGCACTCAAAGAAGAACATATTAAAGCGGAATTCCTCTGGGTATGGAGAAACAATTAGCGCCAAAAGAAGATGGGACTTTATACTTCATGGGACGCATTTGGGTTCCACTTTTTGGCGGTCTTCGGGATGTTATTTTTGACGAAGCACATAAGTCAAGGTACTCGATCCACCCAGGATCGGAAGAAATGTACCAAGACTTGAAGGAATACTACTGGTGGCCTAACCTCAAAAACCACATCGCGACTTATGTCAGAAAATGCTTAACATGTGCAAATGTTAAGGTCGAGTATCAAAAACCCTTGGGCTTGCTACAACAACTCGAGATTTCCGTTTGGAAATGGGAACAAATATCTATCGATTTTATAACAAAATTACCCAGAACCTCAAGAGGTCACGACATGATATGGGTAATAGTCGACAGGTTAACCAAGTCCGCACATTTTCTGCCGATACGTGAGAAGGATAGTACGGAGAAGCTTGCTCAACTGTACCTTAGAGAAATAGTGGCTCGTCATGGGGTGCCTAGTTCGATGATCTCGGATCAAGACGGTCGCTTTGTATCAAGAATTTGGAAATCATTTCAACTGGCCTTTGGATCTCGTCTAGATCTAAGCACGGCCTTCCATCCACAAACTGACGGCAGAGCGAACGAACCATTCAAACACTTGAAGACATGTTTCGAATAACTGGCATGCAACTATAAGTGTCAACCCTGTGACAAACGGCACTTTCCGGTAACTTCCGTACAATTAAATAATTGTTTATTTGCTGCAATTATCTACATCAATACAACATGTCTGCATATCGTACATTTAGAAAATTACGAAATGCATTTTAATTATGCATGTCATTTATTTTATTCGTCGCAGTTCGAAACAATTAAAACAATGCGCCGAAACAACTAGTAAACTTACCGGTTAAACTAGCTGTGTCAGTACAGCTCCGGTACTCAGCTAGGCGATAGATTTAGGATTTAGATGTAGGTCCGGCATAAAAAATATACCAAATCCCAAGTGGGGAAACAAGGATATCTATCAACACTTTCCGGAAAATAAACTAGCTTTAAAAATGTCCGATTCGGACCATAAATATCATTTTGTCCGCAAAATTTAGCAATTGGTAGCGTATACTAAACCCAGAAATGATGTTAAGCATCATAAACAACTTAAAAAGTATCGGGAATATAATTAAAACACAAGAACATATCATACCATACAATTTACACAAGTTGATTCTTTAAAGATCCGTTAACGAAACTAGCACCAAACAATTATAAAACTTTGATGTTATAAAACTAGTATGTGCCATATAACATCTTATGACACTTAAAAACACTTAAATTCAACTAACACCTAATTAAACCCTCAAGTTACACCTAAACCCCTTAACTACCATTCAAAACTCACTTAACCCCCCCCCCCCCCCCCCCTATCCTAGCCGTCCCCATGGGGGACCCCCCCCCCCCCCCCGGCAATGTGGCAGGTCCCATCTCAATCTTGTTATTATGTTATTTAGGATTCCCATGGTTTTCTTGATTATGCTTGTCGGTCATCTTTTCCGCTTGGGTTTTTTTCGGACTAGCCAGATTAACAAGTCTAGCTCGGGTAGCCTGGCGGCCGATTCGGGTATCCAGCAGTGACGGTGGTGGCGATTTAATTTCGATACCCGCTTGTCGTGTAGCTCTGCGAGTTTTAGCCGGTGGAAGTGAAGCCGGTGATGCATTATCTACGATGCTAGATAGATGTTTGGCTTGTCGGGTTTTAGAAGCATGGTGAATCAGTTCCGACTTACCAGTTTCGCTAAATTCGGTTCCTGTATTATCCAGTTGTCTTTTACGCCTCAAAGTTTCACTATCTTTTGATTCACTCCTTTCTTCTATCTGATCACAATCAGCAATATCATAAATCAGTAGGAACTTTTATTAAAAGAAAATAGAGTAAAATGCCATTTTCGTCCTTAAGGTTTGGCCAGTTTCGCGACTTTCGTCCAAAGGTTTGTTTTTTCCGCACCTGGATCCAAAAGGTTTGAAATCTTGCTATTTTCCTCCAGCTTGTTAACTCCATCCATTTTTCTCCGTTAAGTCAGGTGTATCTCCGTCTTTTTTGTTAACTTAAAGGGCAATTCGGTCTTTTTCACTGAATTGCCCTTTAAGTTAACAAAAAAACCGGAGATACCCCTGAGTTAACAGAGAAAAGTTGATGGAGTTAACAAGCTGGATGAAAATGGCAAGATTTCAGACCTTTTGGATCCAGATGCTTAAAAGCAAACCTTTGGACGAAAGTCGCAAAACTAGCCAAACCTCAGGGACGAAAATGGCATTTTACTAAAAAAAATTAAGAACAAGAAAGTTGTATAATCAGTTAATCACACTAACATGTAATTTTTCATCTTCATTGTTCTTCGGTTTGCGTGCTAGTCTCCCCAATACTCCAGTTTTAACATAGCGTTGGGCATCTTTGAGCGAGCAGAATGTGTATCCCTTGACGGGATCCGTGTAGCTCTAGAAACATAAACGATACAAATGGTTATGCTACAGATCGAATATTTGAATCATGGTAAATATTTTGGAAAATTAATCAGTATCGTTTACCCGATCAAATTTTGTTCTTGAACCGGATTTTCTTGTTTTCAACTCCTTTGTCCACCCTGGAGGGAGCTCATCCGCTTCATCGTTCTCAGCTACAATCTGAATTCTTGCAAAAATAACAACTTTATTATAAAAATAATAAAACAGATATTACATTCACACTAACATGTAATCTTTCATCTTTATTATCCGTATCAACACACTCGTTGTTCTTCGGTTTGGTCGCTAGTCTTCCCACTTCACCAGTTTTGACATAGCGTTGGGCATCTTTGAGCGAGCGGAATATGTATCCAGTGACGGGATCCGTGTAGTGCTAGAAACATAAACGATACAAATGGTTATGCTACAGAACGAATATTTGAATCATGGTAAATATTTGGAAAATTAATCAGTATCGTTTACCCGATCTACTTTTGTTTTTGAACCGGTTTTTCTTGTGTTTAACTCCTTTGTCCACCCTGGAGGGAGCTCATCCGCTTTATCGTTCTCAACTACAAACTAAATTCTTGCAAACATTACAACTTCATTACAAAATAATCAAACAGATATTACATTCATCTTCAAGAAATGTTACGAATACAGTGTTTGCATATTCAAGAAACAGAGAATCAAAACAGAATTAACAGGCAGCCACTTTTAACTTTTCAACAAAGTTTCGAGGATAAAACCTAGTTACAATCAATATTAGACTTAGGGATGTAAACGAGCCTAGAGCCTAGAGCCCGAGCTCAAGCTCGGCTTATCCCGAGCTTTGTGTCATTGTTTTTAAAGCTCGAGCTCGACTCAGATTCGGCTCGTTTATTATTTATTAATTAATTAATTTATATTAGTAAAATTAATTTATATATATAATGTAGGGTTCATGCGAGAACCATCTTTATTGTGAGAACCGCGAGAACCAATGTGAACACAACAAAATAAACCCACTACACCACCCAAAACCTAAAAAACCTAACTCCTCCCCCCAAAAAAAATTAAGAGCAAGAAAGTTGTATAATCAGACTAACATGTAATCTTTCATCTTTATTATCCGGATCAACACACTCATTGTTCTTCGGTTTGGTCGCTAGTCTTCCCACTTCACCAGTTTTGAGATACCGTTGGACATCTTTGAGTGAATGGAATATGTATCCAGTGACGGGATCCGTATAGCGCTAGAAACATAAACGATACAAATGGGTATGCGTTGGATTGAACATTCAAAACATGGTAAATATTTGGAAATTTAATAAGAATTGTTTACCCGATCTACTTTTGTTTTTGAACCTATTTTTCTTGTTTTCACTTCCTTTGTCCACCCTGGAGGGAGCTCATCTGTTTCATCGCTCTCAACTACAAACTAAATTCGAGCAAAATTTACAACTTCACCTCATATTAATCAAACAGATATTACATTCGTCTTCAACAACTGTTATGAATGCACTAGGTCAATAGAGGTCAATAGCGCCGATAAGGCGATAATAGCGGTTCCTCTATTCTGCACCGCTATTTGACATCACTATTTTGGAAGAGCCCGATGACCGCTATCCCACCGCTATTGACTGCTTAGCAAAGTAATCAAACACAGATAACATTCATCTTCAACAACTGTTATAAACAACGTGTTTGCACATTCAAGAAACAGAGAATCAACAGTCAGATAATTTCAACACAAGTTCTGGATGAACCCTAATACAATCAACAAATAGCATTTGATAAACAAATCAATCAAAACCCTAAATTTCATCAACAAGATTTGGGATTTCTCAGCATGCAATCAAAGATCCTAAATTGAAGATATGGGTATAACTGTATAAGTTTAAAAACCCTAAATAAACTTGCCTTATTCTTTTTCCCCACATTCCGATCACTGTGTTGTTCGGGTGACTTCACAGGGGACATTTCACAAACACCTGGTGTGCACCCTAACAATCTGTAACCAAAAACTCAAAAACCCACCACCGATCGAGCTGCAGCAGGTTATTTAGGGCATGTTTGGCTAAGCTTATTAGAGCTAAAAAGGACTTTTGGAAAAGGACTTTTGGGAAAAGGACTTTTTGAAAAGGAGTTTTTAAAAAAAGTGTTTGGATTAGCTTATGGGTTGGGAAAAGTCAATAAGTCAATAAGTTGTTTTTTAAAAAGTGTTTGGCTTAGCTTATTGATATAAAATGACTAAAATGGACATTCTTTCCTAAGTCAATAACTATCGTTTTGCTATATTACCTGAGCAGATCATTCCTATCAAATCTGATATCAAACTCCACATGTTAACATTTAACCAATTACAAACCATTACCTAACAACCTACCGCCTCTGCACATCGTTTCCGGCGACTTTGATAACCACTAAACCGCCATCAGTTACCGTCATGACTGAATTTTGACTGTAACAAGTTCGATTAACCTGCTACGAAGGTAACGATCTATCCATGTGCTTTATGTTTAGTTCGTTGTTGTTAAAAGAACGATTACCTAACACAATTCAACACGAATCTTAACACTTAACCAATTACAAACCATTACCTAACAACCTACCGTTTCATTATAATTACCTGAGCAGGAAACCGACGGCCATAGACGTGAGTGAACGAACCAGAATGGGCCGCCGGAGAAGGAACCAGAATCGCTGCTGTGAACGAACCAGAATCGCTGTGAACGAACCGGAATGGGCGAGCTGCTGCTGCTGTGAACGAACCAGAATCGCTGTGAACGAACCGGAATGGGCCGCCGGAGAAGGAACCGGAATCGCTGCTGTGGCGGCGAGCTGCTGTGTCGGCTTGCTGCTGTGTGTGTACGAGAGAAGAGAGCCGATGAAAGGGGTAATATAAAAGGGGTAATTAGTAATTTGCATATTGAAAAGTCATTCCTGGTTCAAGAAGTCATGAATTCGTGACTTTTCAAAACCTTCAATTTCCTTCTATGCATTAAGCTATTTCAAAAAGGACTTATCCATTACCCAAACATAAAAACAGCTTATTGACTTATCCATAAGTCAATAAGCTAATAAGCTGGTTTGAGAAGCCCATCCAAACATGCCCTTAGATGCAATATGATTGTTATTCAGGGTACGGAATGAAGGGCATGTTTGGCATTCCCTTTTCTTTTTCTGACTTATTAACTTTTTATCTCATCACATATGCAATCCCAAACACTTTAAAAGTCCTTTTTTACCTTTTCAAGAAGTGAAAAAGTTAATAAATTGGTAAAATAAGGAATCCCAAACACCCACGAAGTAAATCGGTAAGCAAATGTTTTTTGTTTTTTTGGATAAGCGAAAAAGAGTAAACTATCAAAATTGTTTACGAGGTTTTTGGTAACTTTTGTCCCTTTAGTTTAAAACTTATCTTTTAAATCTAGGTCACTATGGTTTCAATTTTGTTGTTATTTTCATCTAAAATCAAAATATGATTGGATTTTTTAGTTAACATCCATTTTTTTTTTGTCTTTTACCTCCTTTTTAATGAAGGGCAAAATGATATTTTAATGATTTATTATAATAAATTAAAACAAATATGACCATTTTGCCCTCCATTAAAAGAGAGGAAAAAGAAAAAAAAAACTTGATGTTAATTGAAAAATCTGACCAGATTTTGTTTTTGTATGAAAATGATAACAAAATTGAAACCACATGAAGCCAAATTCAAAAGATTTGAATTTTGTAATAAAGTGACAAAAGTGACTAAATCTCGTGAACTATTTTGGCTGTTTACTCAAGGAAAAATGTTGAGAAAGATTCATAGGAAAGTGTTAGTGTTCATTTTTATTTTGATTACATTATTTTGCATTATAAAAATGGTGGTTATTGATTGTAGTTGAAGTATTATGGATCATACATTGGTCCGATTTTGACTTTTTGGTAATGTTAAGTTGTATAATAGTGTGTGCCTACAATGAAGTTGACATTTTTAAGGAGTGGAAAAGATTACACCTTCATTTTTTTTAGAATTATGCTTATTATTCAATGGTATTTGTGTTATACGTTTCCTCCAGATATGATTTGATTTGATTTGATATATATACAGGTGTATACAGATGATATACTATGAACATTAAGTAAGAGAGAATGTGAGATACGTTTAGCACAACTCTTATTTAATCGGCACCCGATACCTTTTATTAGTTGGTCAGATTGTTAAAAACTGCTTTATATGACAAATATTTAAAACAAAAGGGTTATTAGATTTTTAATAATCCTAAGTTTCACCAGTTGGCCGATAATAATCCCAACTTTAAAAATTCCCTCCAGTAATCCCAACTTGTAAAAGTTTGGCCGCCATTGATCATTTTCTAACATAGGTGCACTTAAATCAATTAAGGAATCTCTAGGTGTAATTGAATCTATTGAGGAGACCAAATTCTTATATGTTTGAAAAGGATCAATGATGGCCAAACTTTTACAAGTTGAGATTATTGGAGGGAATTTTTAAAATTGGGATTATTATCGGCCAACTGGTGAAACATAGGATTATTAAAATCCAATAACCCAAAACAAAATATGAAACTGCTTTATCTTTGGAAGTACATTTGTACTGTTAGCAAAATATAAATTTTAGAATAGAAGTAATAAACAATGAATATTAAATAAATGGTCCATCTATAGCAATACTCGTCACCTATTTAGACACCGTCAATGCGCCTCGTATTGGTCATATACGTGACGTATAGCCTTTTCAATTTTCAAGAAATACGGATTATGTCATATCATGTTTGACGGCTGGTTTATACGCCTCGTATAGGTGTATACGGGGCGTATAGCTTTGCCCCATATAGACTTCGTCTAAGCCTATATGGGGTGCATAAAAGTTTTTTTTTTTTAATATTACATATTCATCGTATAGGGCCTCGTGTAGGCCTCATTTAGCCAATAGGAGTATAGAAGGTTCTTTTTTTACAAACATTTTTATACAATATTATCGTTTTAGCAAAATTTTATAAAATATTAAGTAAACTTTTAAAAATAAAAATAAAAAAACATTGTTAAATTAATCTTCTTTTAGCAAGCATTATCAAAAGTTTTTTCGCGTAGTATAAGTCTGTATAGGCCTATAGGTGTAATATAGTATAATTTGGTACCTGGTATGTATAGTATAGTATACTATTGTATAAGTTTAGGTCTCGTATTGGTGTAATATAGGTATAGTATATATATAGTTTACTATAGGTGTAATCTAATATACTATAGTATAGTATATGTATAGTGTATGTTATGTATAGGTCTCGAATATGTCTATAGATGTAGTACAGAGATTTAAGAATGGAATATGTTGCAAGATATATATGGAAAAATTTTTGAGTATGCATTTTCATCTTGACCCCATTAGCATTATAAAAATGGTGGTTATTGATTGTTGTTGGGAGTATTCCGGATCATAAATTTTGACTTTTTGATAATGTTAACTTGTATAATAGTGTCTTTGACTTTGTGAGGATTTACAAAGATTACACCTTGATCACTTAAATACGAATATTTTTTTTTTTTTTGAAAGAGGCAATTTTCATTAAATAAGAAAGGACCCCAAGCCAGTGGCTCAGGAATAGACAGTACAGTACAATAAGTAAATTACATATGAAGTCTCCATACCATTACATCCAAAACTTAGAAAAGAATGAACAGACCCTTATGCCCAGCCCACCTTGAATTCACTCCAAGACTTCCATTTCAGCTGCAGATTTTTTGCCCTTGAGTTGATCCATAAAAATGATAATGCCTTGATCTCACTGATTAACTTCTGTAATTGCTTGGGTCTGCCGTTAAAAATCAAATCATTTCGCGTCCTCCATAACGACCAACACGCAGTTGCGAGGATCGTATAAATCGCCTTCTTTTTATTGCCCAAAAGCTGCAAGCTTTGTGCATATTCAAGTAACTCCACAACGCTGAATAGATACCTAGGCAGGGGCATTTTCGTCCATAATGAGATCGCTACCCACACCTGTTGCGCGAACTGACACGTGACTAGTAGATGATCTGCGGATTCTTGTACCATGTCGCATAACACACATGACTGTGAAGGTAAAGTAACGTTGCGTTTAGCGAGAGCCTCCCTTGTTGGTATACGGTTTAGAACGACCCGCCACATAAAACAATTGATTTTCTTTGGTAACCAGCATAACCATTTTAGTACTTTTGTTTCAGGTATCACTTGCATTGTATCCAGCTCATCCCTCAATCTGCCCACCTGAAATGATTCGGCTGAAACTCCTGTGTGCCACAACCATACGTCTGAATGTGGCCTCATGTTTTGACCCTCTAGTAGCTGTAAACAGTCCATCCATTCTAAGACTGCCCCCGAATCCACTAACACGTTTGCATTGCCCCAGACCCATGTGATGTTCCCATTTACACGGTTATATCTTTGTTGCACACTGCAGTGTTTTTCGGCCTCCAAGGCGAAGAGATTAGGAAACCGAACCCGTAAGGTAGTATCTCCAATCCACTTATCCAGCCAGAAGTAGGTGTTATCCCCGCAACCCAACTTAAGTTTCAGCCTGTTTTGAACATCGATTTGTTGATTGCGCGATGCCCTTCCCATTTGAACTATATTTTTCCATACACCACTTATTGAGCTCTTTAGTGGTATGGATGATACTCCCCTTATTCCTTCGTGTATTGCCTTAATGATCCGTACCCAAAGTTGGGATGATTCATTTTTAAAACGGACACACCACTTCACCATAAGTGCCTTGTTCGTAGCCGTTAGACTACCGATGCCCAATCCCCCTTGTTCTATTGGAGCGATCACTTTGAACCATGGTACCCAACTTATTTTGTTGTTTTCAAGACACCCACCCCAAAGAAATTTCCTTCTAATTTTCTCCAGCCTTTTTAACACCTCCACGGGAGCGCTAAATAAGGAGAAGAAGTAGGTTGGTAGATTGCCAAGTACCGCCTTTATTAAAGTTACCCTACCCCCAAAAGAGAGAGTCCTTGCCTTCCATAGGGAGAGTTGATTCTCAAATCTGTCAACTACAGGCTTCCAATTTTTTACAAGACCCATGTTTGCCCCAACCGGTAGGCCAAGATGCGTAAAAGGGAAAGAACCCATTTTACAATCTAGTATGGAAGCCATGTGTGCTAGGTCAACATCAACTACACCCACACCGTATAGTTGACTTTTTGAGAAATTTACCTTAAGGCCCGAAGACAAGTGAAAGCATCGCAACATTCTTGCTAGGTTATGAAAATTCGACTCGTTCCACTCACCCAAAAATAGTACGTCATCCGCATAAAGTAGATGAGAGATTGTCGGACCCGTATCCGTTATCTTCAAGCCCTTGTAGATCCCCGAATTTATTGCACTAACCGTAGACACATGAAGAGCCTCCATAGCTATGATGAAAAGTAGTGGAGACAACGGGTCACCTTGCCGCACCCCCTTTTGAATATTAAATTCCAAAGTAGGTGATCCATTGACGAGTATGGAAGTTCTAGCCGAGGACAAAATACCCATTACCCATTTTCTCCATAGAGCCGGGAAACCCATTTGTGATAGTACCGAATCCAAGAAGCCCCAATTTAATGAGTCAAAAGCTTTTTCAAAGTCAACTTTGAAGAGCATTGCTTTACGTTTTGCTCTCTTTGCCCACGAGACAATCTCATTTACAATCAACGGCCCCTCCAAAATACTACGCCCCTCAATATATGCCGATTGAGCGTCACTCACCACCGACCCAATCACACTTTTTAGTCGAGTGGCTAGTATTTTAGATATCACTTTAGAAATGCATCCGATTAGATTAATGGGCCGGAAGTTGTTAATGAGTTGAGGATTGGATATTTTAGGGACAAGTGTTATGAAGCTCGAGTTGCACCCACGGTTAAGTTTGCCATGCACATAAAAATAATCCAGTAGAGAGTAAAAATCAGCTTCGAATGTAACCCAGAAGTGTTTCAAAAATTTAAAGCTAAAACCATCGGGACCCGGTGCCTTGTCATTTCCACAACTCCAAACCGCCTCCTTTATCTCCTCCTTTGTAAATCTCTTTACAAGCAAAGTTGATTGTGAAGGAGAAAGTACCTTAAACCCGTTATTGATGAAGGGCGGTCTATCATGAGAATTTTCCTTGAATACTGACTGGAAATAATCTTTGATTTCGGTTTTTAGTGCATCTGGCTGTGATATCCACACATCATTAAAGATCAACCCATTGATACGATTATTTTTTTGATGTCCCTTGATTACACCATGAAAGAAGGTCGAGTTTTCATCACCATCTACCACCCATTTTAGTTTCGCCCTTTGCTTGAGATCCTCTATCCTACAGTCATCTATTTCATTAATAGTTTTCAGCCATACCTCTCTTTCTTTCACCTCAACATCCGACAACGCCATCGTTTCCGCCTTTAGGTCAAGATCTTCCACTTTCTTTGATAGTTCATTTAATAAACCATTATTCTTTTTCCTTATGTCTTCACACCATGGTTTGATAGCCTCCTTAATTGCTTTGAGTCTAGATGCTATCAGTTTATCTGGCGGATAGAAGGGGATTACACTTTGGTAAGCTGAGTGAACAATTTTTTCCAGGCCATCCTCCTTTAACCACGAGTTAAAGAATCTAAAAGGTGGTTTGCCAAAGTGTACATCTGAGCAGAGAAGTAATAATGGTCTATGATCGGACTGATATCTAGGCAAGCCAATGAGTTTCGCGGAAGGCCATTTAGATAGGAATGAGTGGCACACAAGGACCCTATCTATCTTGCTGAATTTCTGCCCGTCATCTTTCATATAAGTGAAACGGCATCCTACCATAGCGTATTCCGATAAACCAGTTGAGTTAATAAAAGAATTAAAATCGCTGGCGGATTGGGCACAAAATCTAGAGTTTCGTCTTTCACATGCCTCACGAACACAATTGAAATCTCCTAAAAATATCCATGAATCCACACTCGGCGATGAATTCATTAGAGCCATGAGATCCTCCCACACCTGTTTTTTCTCATTCTTATCCTGTGGTGCATAGACATTCACCACAGTAACCTTGCATCCTCCCTGTCGTAATTCCCCAAAAGTTGCAAGGAAAAATCTATTTGGTACCGAGTCTTTTTTTTCAAACAATCCCGGGTCCCAAATATTTAATAGTCCACCGGATCTACCATTCGCATCAACCATATCAAAATCGAACAGTGTATTATCCCAGAAGTGTAACACCCTGAAAATTTACGTCCTATAATGTCTTGACACGTGTCATAACATTTGAACGTGTGAAAGAATGTTCTTGAAGGACTAAAGTTGACAAAACAATGAAACTGTGTAAATATAAGGGTTCAAAATGTCAACAATGAATAAATATACTTTACAATAACCCTACATGATGTTTATAACCTTAAACGAATGGATCATGGATCATACGAAGCGAATTGTGAAAGAAAGTGAGAGATTACAAACTACAGGGGTTAAATGTGTCAACATGTTAAGATGAACCTCTGAGTGACCTTTTAAGCAAACCCGAAGCCTTGTAACGATTAAATATGCTCACAAGAATGTACCATAAAAATTTCATCAGGTTTCATTATCGTATGAGAAAGTTATGATAAAATCCGTGTGTGAGGGTTAGAATCGTCAACATTGAAAATTTGGGCTTTTCGGGTGATCACAAAGTTACCCGAGGACTTGACAAAGTGGGTATAAGTCTTAAAGCCCCAATATGTCAATATTAAAGCCCCTTAATGCAAGAAACCAAGTGAAAGCGATGTTTATAAGGATCAGGGACTGAAATGCAAATGATTGAAACTTGTTGAGCTGGTCGTACATACGCTCGCGTAGCGCGAGCATGAAGGTCCCGGCAGTCGCGCTACGCGACTGCCCTATCTGGTCAGAAATGTTTGCACAGCTGTTGGTTGATGTTTTAACCGACTTTGATCGATTTTTGGCATACCTTGGGCTGCCCTAAGATGGTTTTTAGCTGGTAGGACACTTGTGGATGTTATTGTTTCCTCCTAGACTTAGTTGTCGATCATCCATGCATGTTTGAAGTTATTTATAAAGACCACATTATGCAACATTGATCATTCATCACTCTTGAGCATTTTCCAAAGCATTCAAGCAGGCCACAAGCATTCCAAATCATCCATTAGTCGTGTGTAAGTGCCTTTGATCCTTCCTGTTTGAGTTATACTTAGTTAAAAGCCTAGAAATCAAACCGTCGTAACTACGGTTTGACTTTGTGATAAATCACAATCGGTCCGGAGATTTGTCGAATCGAAAGTTGTTATAAGTTGGTATTTATATGGTTAATAAACCCCTAAAAGGGCACTCACTGATTCGAATCCTAACTAGGTCGTTTGTCGAGTCAAAGGTTGTCCGAAAAAGTCAACATAAACATTAATCGCATATTTAACGATACGGAAGGCGTGTAATCTGTTTTATTAGTCATACAACTTGAAAATAAGTATAATAACTTGTATAAGCTTGTTTGATTCGACAACTTTATGTTTTGAACCGATTCGGAACCGAGGGACGCAAAAGTTTGACTTTTGCATTGACCTCAGTTCTGACCCGATTTATATAGGTTTAGACATGCCTTAAAGTTCCATTAGGACCTAGTTGCATGTGTGTATAAGCCTCTGCGTTTATACCACTCGAATCCCTAATCGTCCGATGTTTCCGTTAAACGCCTAAATATTGACCGTAATGCCCTTATGACCATAAAACGAGATTTTTGGAAATGTGAAAGTGCCATAATCTTAGTCACTGATTTTTAGACTTGTACCTAAAATTTCACATCAGTTGGAGGTCTAGATTAGGAGTTATGCTTAATGACGTAATTTGAATGCTTTTAAGTAATTAAACGGCGTCATTAGCGTAAAGCCTATCTAAACCCAATTTTTGACATCAAACCTTTTACCCACTGATGTGATATAATATTTTGGGATTTTTAAAGATTTTTAATTATTTTTAAACTGATCATAAGCTAGGTTTATCGCCTTGATTAGGTTAATACCAAAAATACCCTTTTCGGCCATAAAATGAGTTTTATAAATCCTTTTAACGCCAATCCAATTGCTATTGATTTTAAATAATAAATGGAGTATTTTGAGCCTGTTTATTTGATCAGAAAACTCAGAATCGTATTTTAACCCGTACATCGCTTAAAACGACTTTATACGCGTAATTAACGCATAGTTTGGGTTTAAAACTATTTTAGTATATAAGACTTATTACCAAAGGTTATAACCTGTTAAAATAATCTATTTTACTGATCAACTCAGACCCGGATCACAGGTGTCTGACTAAACCCTTTTATAATCTTTAAAATGACCAAAATGCCCCTGCGGGGCTTATAAAAAGATTAAACTCGTTTTGGGCATCATGGGTGATATCCTACTGATATCACAACTTATTTAAGGCATGTTAACTTAGGAAACCTGTTTAGGACTCTTACGGATACCCGTTACGCTTCATGCGCGTTCGGTTCGGTTTATGTAACTAGTTTACATAAATTAGCCGAAACGGGTCAAACCTTATCGGTTTTATCTCAAAATCCAGAATGTGTATCATATACCCATATTAAGCAAGTCTTCAAACTTGTCGGGTCTAAATCACATT
This sequence comes from Helianthus tuberosus, assembly GCA_030545235.1. NCBI lineage: Eukaryota > Viridiplantae > Streptophyta > Magnoliopsida > Asterales > Asteraceae > Helianthus > Helianthus tuberosus. The sequence continues at coordinate 183,718,390 of CM060383.1, forward strand.
CTATCCTGTCTTCGCTTAATCGTGCGTACGAACCGTATCTTTAAAACTAACCGGTCTAAGCGTAAGCTTAACTAAAGACCCGTTAGGATTCTAATAGGTTATTATAAACCTTCGTTCCAGATTTAGGAGCCCAGTAAAAGCTATCTGTACTTGCTGATTTGATACGGCTGGGATTGAATTTATATTTAAGCTCAGGTAAATACTTTTAACTTATTTCCCTATACGGGCTTGGGTACGGTATATAAAATACCGCTTGGTCGGGCGTTGAATATTTAATCTTATTATGGTTAAATGATTGAGATGTCTCCGTTTAATTTGTTTTGTTGCTTAAAGCCTTTGGGGGGTTAATGACCGTGTCCCGGATATCCCTGGCATCATTTTTCGAAATGGCCACGACCTTAGCGCTCAGGTGTAGGCGTACACCTGTCAGTGTCTCATAAATAAAGTGGTGTGTTTATTGATCTTTAACCCGGCTCGATCCGGGCTACTGAACGCATAAGAAACATGTAAATCCTGTACAAGTTTATATATTTAAATAAGTATCCCAAGTTATAAAATATTATTTGTGCCATGTGCATTCAAATCAATCATTTTCTTAAACCCTTTTCAAAATGAGTCGGTTGATTGTATTTACCAGTGTAAACTGACGTATTTTCCCAAAAAGGCTAAGTGCAGGTACTAATTGGAATTGGCTGGCTACTCCTAGCATCAATAAAGAGTCTCGCAAGCTTAGATGCCTAAAGTCTGTTGAACCATGTTATTTATTTGCGATCCGCCTGTGGATCCTTTACTTCCGTTGTAATACTTTGATGTTACACTATTACGGATTGTAATATATTTATCCTTTTGCTTCCGCTGTGCATTTATATATTGTGTTGTTTGACTATGATGTTGCCAACCATGTCACGTTACTCCCCTGCCGGACCCACCGGTAACACGTGGAAATTTGGGGTGTGACAAGAAGGTACTGACCTGAACATTTGAAGAATTCGACATCTGAGTCTCCTGGATACAAATGAATCCAAGTCGATTGTTTCTCTTCAACCCCCTGATGTGCTCCGCTTTTTTGGAGTCACCTGCCCCCCTGATGTTTGATGATAAAAAAATCATTTTTTACCATTTGACACCTGCATCCCTTGGAACTGATCTCTCAAATCCTTTTCTCGACCCGCAACTTGGAAGCCCAGTTCTACACCCACAGCTACAGTCAACCCAATTTCTTTGTTAATTTCATCATTGGGATCTTCTTTAGACATTACAGTTGGTTCCTCTGAATACGTGACCCCCATCTGGCTATTACAGCTACTCTGTTTGCTTCTCTGCTTCGGAACCCATAAAGCATCCTTCATTCTTATCGAGGGAAATTTCCCTTTGTTTTTGCGAGTCTTTGTTTTTCTAGACACAGTTGGAGAAGCGGGGTTGGAATTGTTCATTGTAGGAGAAGGTGGATTATTTAAGTCAATGGGTTTTTCTTTATTTGCCATTTGATTTATTATTTCACGCAAGTTGAAGGGATCAGGGGAATTTAATTGTTCAGCACTGTGGTTTATCTCCCCAGCATCCTTTTCCACCGATTTCTCACTAGACATCGTGGTGGGCCCATGTGCTGGTGTATCCTCCACCCTATGTGCCTCATTAAACAATCCATCAAGGCCCACATCAGAAAAAAGGCCCAGGTCGTTGTTGGGCTTATGTTTTGGCGGTGGAGGTGGGGTCTTAAAGGGATCAGAACTGGAGTTGTATTCTTAATGGGCGGAATGATAAGTTGGTATACAGTGTATGAAAGATTGGAAGAGGTATATGACATATAAAGAGAGAGAGTGCGTATTCAATAAAAATAGATGTTGTACGTTTAGCACGACACTTATTAAATTGACACCATGTGACTTTTGTTATTGAAAACACGGTTTTACTAGCTCATTAGTTGGGACTAGTTTTAAAAACTATACTATTTCATAGAATATTTTTCAATTAACAATATATATTACTAATTTAAAATAAAAATATGGACTACTTCATTTTCTGGTGTGCATCCGTAAAGTTAACAGAAAGAAAATAGAATAAACAATACAAAGCCTATAGTATTAAAGGAAAAAACCGTCCAACCATTGATCTGCTTCGTCGTTTGAACAGTCAACGCCATAACTGACCATTACCAAATGAAGACCGTTTAAAGATACTCAATTAGACTGTTGACTAGGTGGTTTTATGCCCGTCCGGCCCAGTCTGATTACGAGAACACTAGTTAAAACTTTCATCTATCTAAACATCCAAACAAATATTTCAATGCTAAAATATATTCATGTTCATATATATCATTTTAAAACGCACAAAATAATCATAAATGTTAAAAATATTCATATACATAAAGGATGATATTGTTTTCATTAGTTTTTTTGAGTGCGGTTTGAATACTGTGCTGGATTGGCATGACCCACTCAAACTCAAAAGTTGACTTTTTTGGTTGCAACCTAGATGGCTAAAAGGGTTCTACTTCTAGCCACATCTGGTCCAGGTTCATATGAGCTCACACACATCACTAACCCAACCCAACCAAATGGTTCGAGTCTAAGCACTCCTTCCACTTAATGAATATACACATACAAATAGACATAAAATTTTCTATTACAATCTCAATTCTACAAAACAAATCTTACCAAAAGAATATAAATATAAAAAAACCTATATATAAACACAAGAAAATCTTCATCTCCTCTTACTACAAATCAGAGGACCTTCAGCGACAGACAGTTCTACCACTAGTCCCTCGGTATAGCCCGTTTGTCCTTGACTTTTTAAACATGAACTCATTAGTTGTGAAGTGGGTTCGGTCCACCTGGCACGAGCCGTTTTGACTCATTGTACACCTCGTCGTTCCCAAGGTTCTTGAACTCGGGTTTGGTGTGAAAGTGTCTCTGGAAAGTAGAAACAAAATTGGCCCGGATTCTTTCTTCTTTGGTTGAATGGTTGATGATCTTCCTGCAGCTCGATATATGAAAATTTAGCGATACAAGAAGGATCATAAGTATGATCATCGAACTAGAAACTTTATGATTCATCGTTGAGGTGGATCGAGGAAAGAAACGATGAAACAAAGTTAATTGTTTAAGCAAACTAGATATGATTTTAGGTTGTTGAACAGGTATATATATAGAGAGAAACTGTTTGTGTATAAGAAAGGTCAACTGCAGAATTTTGTTCCAGAAGTTGATTAATTCTTTATCTTGTTAATTGTCTGCTAAATGACATCTAGCATTTTGGCCTTAATGTGACAGTTGACTTTGTTTTAAGCATGCATAGCAAGTAAGGATTATTTTAAGATTTTTTGAAGTTGACATTTTATTTCACAAATAATATAAAATCTCATCTTTTATAATCTTTTTTTTTTTTCAAATTTTATCTATGAATCTTGTTCAGAAGTAACACGGCACGGAAATAATCAAGTTTTGGGTTGTCATATAAACAAGTCAACCCTTCAGCCCGTTTACAACTCATTTAACCCATTTACTACAACCGTCGATCCGTTTGACTCATTTGGATAATGGGCTAAACAAATTGTGTTGGGTTATACGATTTTTAATTTCTTTGAATTAGGGTTGATGTCCTTACACGAATAAATATATGGGTTGTGTACAGGTTCAACAATTCAACCCGCCAACCCAAAACCGCAAAACCAGTGGCGAAGCTTGAGATTTCCGACCGGGGGGTCGAAAACGTATATACCCAAAAATTTCTATAAAACCGGGGGGGGGGGGGGGGGGGGGGGGGGGGGTAAAAAACGTATATACCCAAAAATTTCTATACAAAAACTACATACTCTCCATTACTGAGCGAAAAGTTCGGGGGGTCGGCCGCCCCCTCCCGCCCCCACTAAGCTGCGCCAATGCACAAAACTCACCAACCCGACACATTTGACATCCCTAGTCTTTATTAAACTTGGAAGAGATGTTAAGATGCATGAATCCAAACATGCTTGATGTCATTCTGCAGGCTGCAAGTATATTAGGTTATGAAACATGCTTAGCTAAGATGGCATGTAAACAATATAAATATTTGTTATATTTTATATATTCTTTGCAATATGCTTTATTAAGATGAAGATTTATTTGTGGTTATATCTTAGCTGGCTTTGACTTCAAATAATTTGAAATATGAGATGTATATCCCTTTGTTTAGCTTACCTTTTCAAACTCATGAACAATTATAAATGTCAAACTCAAGATAATAATAAATACTATTATATGATGACGTCATCATTGAATCCATAACTTCTGCTTTTTTTTTTTGAACGGCGATATTTCTACAACAGGCGATAGAGATCGCACCTACCCTATAACTCGGGTAGGCCCCTCCGCCCCACTCCGGCATCCAAGGCTATGTTGTCTTAACCGGGCCCACGCTTGGTGCATCAGAGTTTGGCTAAGGCGTTCCCCGAGAAAATTTCCAGCCCACTGCCCACCCGATTAACCGGGAGCGTGTAGTTGCACCCTCCACAAGAGTCGGGGACTCTCTGGAGTAAATGCACTGTAATAGAAAACTCGGGGTGGCTCCCGGGTTTCGAACCAACTGGCCCTCCACCCGTTCATTGCCATTCCCCCAAATGTGATGGGTGTGGGGATCGAACTTGGCCATCCTAGGAAAACCAAATCCATAACTTCTGCTAGCCATGTTCAAGTTGTTAAGAAGTTATCTTAAGATGTACTTTCCAGTACTCTCATGTACCTACAATTTTTTTTTTAATTTGTTTTCTATAATATTCGGTTCCCGAAGTCAAAACTCTGAGCTTCATGACTGATCGGTGCAAATTTTAGATACGACATGATCCTAACATGAAATTCACGGGTCTGGCATTGGTTAACCCATTCAAGTTAGTTTCGGGTTGAACCCTTGACATGTTGGGTATTTTATGCGGGGTGACATATTTACAAGTTGACCCATTGAACCTTTTTTTCTTTTTAAACGTGTTTCTTGTCATAACTTACACAAATAGGGTATTTTATGATAAAATTTAAAAAAAAAATGGAATACTAATATGGTTTTATTGTTTAAACATATTTGTTGTTGTGGATTTGCAATGTTGTTAATATGCAAAAAAAAAAAAAAAAAAAAGAAAAAAAAAAGATAAATAAATAAACAAAACTCTGAGGTTAGCTGGTCATGTTCATGTCTACCCGTGGATACTCATATTGTGTTCGGGTTCTTGTGTTCGTGTCAAATTCGTGCTCAACGGTCAACCCGCCAACCCATAAACGCGACCCATTTAGCACCACGATCTACTCAAAATATATGTTTTTGATCAAGCACATTTTACTGCAATGTGAAATCAACAGATTTCTTGTGAATTCGTAGCGAATTATAGGATAATGAAAACAATAACATAAATTTCCTTTGCTACTCATTTGATATGATATTAACATATGATGCATCAATTTAGACATCCTGCATAATCTATATCTATAAAAAATAACATAAAAAAACAAATCAAGACTTTGACAGATTGCTAATTTTGTAATCTGGTACAAGAATGCATATTTGCTCAAAAATTCCATTAATTATGAAGCGGATTCGGTCCACCTGGTACAAGTTGTTCAGATTCATTCACTTGACCACCATTGTTGCTACGAAATTGCTTGAATCGATAGGAACTTGTGCTTAACTCCCTCCTGTATGATAAAAGAAACTTTCTTGATGACATTCTTCCTTCAATGGCTTCGGTTTCGATCATACTACAATTCCCAAAATGGAAAGTTGCAATGATGGTGATCAAAATAAGAGCTGCAAAAGGTTTCATGCTTCAAAGGGTGTAAAAAAGAGTGAATCTTTTCTGTTAAGATGGTTGAGTTATGAAAAGGGTTGTTGACATTTTGCTGGTATATATAAGGATAAGAACACAGAAACAGTTGACCTTAATCTCTGTTAAATTACCTTAATGACCCTTGTCATTAGCTGACCACCACTAATTGCATATAATAAGAACATTTTCTATATTGTTAATCCTTTAGAAAAAAAGAAAAACAAGTCTGCATCTCTTTTTTTTCTTATCATTTCACATTCTTTGAAACGATTTTCATATCGCCTCTGGCGCCTACGATTTTAATATCGCCTCTAGCGCGCGCCTGCGATTTTCATATCGCCTCTAGCGCCTCATGCCTCAAACTGCTTCATGAGATCACTCCATTTCACGTTCTCTAAAGCGATCCATAGATTTCCTCCAGCGCCTCACACCTCAGTCACGCTTTCCGAAATCAAGGTTCTCGACTATTAACGTATACGCTGAACAAAAAGGGTTATATGCCCATACTCACAACTAAAACTTCTCAAAACCACTTCGCCGTTTGGGCCATGCAAGGGTTAATCTTGCATCTTGTGTTGTACTTCATGCATACATATTCGGAATTTGTAATGTGTTGAAAGCGATAAGGTTTCAGAAGTTAAGAAAATCCCTCTTTTGTGGCATGTAAAAAGATTTAAAAAAAAATCCAAATCAACAACAAGCCCAGATGCAACATTCATTTTGAAACACAAATTGGAAAATAATGTTCAAACTTATCATAGTCCTTGTTTTATGCCAAATATACGAGTATACCTCACCCATTAGACAACAAGTCATGATTATGGACACCAATATACTACATATTGCTTAAGGCGTCACAAACAAAATCACTCGTGTTTGTTGGCTTCACTTGTAGTCTCATCCTTCGTTTCTCCAACAGCAACTTCTGATGGAACATGGTCAGCAGGTTCAGCTGCAGTCGACTCAGCAGGTTTCGTTGCAGATGGTTCAGCAGGTTCGGCTGCAGATGGCTCGGCAGGTTCAGTTGCAGATGGTTCAGCAGGTTCGGCTGCAGATGGTTCAGCAGGTTCGGTTGCGGATGGCTCGGCTGGTTGATCATTGGTTGATGGCTCGGGTGCGGGTTCTGGTTTCTTGATGGTCCCAACCTTGACGTACTTGCTCATGAACTTGTATTCCCAATCTTGCAATGCCTCAAGCTCAAACACACCGAGACCAGTGAGATCACCGTTCAAGTCTTTCTCTTCAAATGACATTTTGGCTAGAGCTCTACTAGCATCTTTCCCTGCAAATAGTGCGTAAGGTCCACCTGGTCCGTAAAACATCCTGAAATGATAATCGTACCCGTTAGTACAAAGTAGTAGAATATCTTGTTGGTTTGTAAACTTTTTGTTACAAAAAGAGTTAAGTGCCATTTTCGTCCCAGTGGTTTGTCCAATTTTTGCCATTTCAGGCCAAATTTTAAATTGTACCATCTTCCTCCTTAACATTCTCGAAGCGTATCATTTCAGTCCAAAAAATCTAGAAATAAAATGTCATTTTCATCCCTGAGCTAACTGAGTTTTTTTTAACCGGGGTTAGTTTTATGGACTGAAATGGCACGTTTCGAGAATATTAGGGAGGAAATGGTACAATTTTAAAATTTGACCTGACATGACAAAAGTGGACAAACCACTGGGACGTATATGGCACTTAACTCTTACAAAAATTAATTCCAATAAATAACATATTATGGAATTCAAGATTGTATTGCTGAAGCTATCAAACAAGATATGATAAAACAAAAGGAAAAAAGCAACTTCAATAATACAATACCACCTAGTGAAAAAGACATCAATCATCATAAGGGATATCAACAACGAATCAAATAAGAAAGTAGTATCAAACAGAGCGAATAACATCAAACCGATCCTTAAAAATCACTAATTTAATTAAAACCAAAGCATAAGTTTAATCGACTACCGAATTTCCATCACAAACCCTAGTTTTCCAAACATCAAATCATCAAATCAACCGATTTCGTGTTCTTCTCCAGACAACAAATCATCGTTTAGGTACACATACAAAAAGCCTGAAACTGATCATCCCATCCTCAAAAGGTCAAAGCAGAAGAAACTAACATCAAACAGAATATCAAACCAAAAAAGCGAACTAAAACGGCACAAAAAACTTGAAAACAATAACTATAAAACCAGAATAAGTGGTATGGTATCAACAAGGAATCCAACGAAAAACAGCATCAAACACAGTGAATAACATCAAACTGATCAGTGATCACCCAAAATTCAATCACAGGCCCTAATTTTACAAACATTAATTCCTCAACTCAACCGATTTCGTGTTCACCAAGCAACCAATCACCAATTAGCTACACATAAAAAAGCCAGATACTGATAATATACCTCAAAGAGAATATCAAACCAAAAAGGCGAACTTTAAAAGCACAAAATACTTTAAAAAAAAGCTATGAAATCAATACTGTTAAACCGATCACCCAAAATTCAACCGATTTCATGTCCTTCAAGCAATAAAATCCGATACTCATTAGCGATTACTGATTATCCCGTCCTCAAAAAGTAAATTAAAGTATCCGAAACTAACATCAAATAGTATATTTAACAAAAAAAACCAAACTAAAAAGCCACAAAAAAACTTAAAAATTTCAACCATAAGCCCTAATTTTACAGCCATCAAATCCTCATTCAACCGATTTCGTGTTCACCAAGCAACAAATCATCAGATACTCATAACAAAGCAAAAAATCAAACTAAAAAGCCACAAAAAAAAAAACTTTAAAAAATAAAAAAAAAAACTAGAAAATGAATCAACAACATACCTGCTTTGCGAAACATCATAGATCTGACCTTTAATCGCCATAAGCAGAGGCTTCTTCGGATCTTTACCGTCGTAACCTTTCAGCTCCTCCTCGGAAACCTCGCCGAGCTGAACCGGCGGCGGAAGTGGCTGCATGTCTTCTTCGTAGGACCTAGACCGCGGCGGCGGATGATTGTCTCCGGCGAAGAAGCCGGAAACGGCATAGTATCCGGCGATAGATAGCGCGAGAAGAGTGATGAAAGTCGCCGGAGATAGTCCGGTGTAGGCGGTGATGGATTGTTCAATAGTTTCCAACAGTTGAACCGCCATGAATAGTATGAAATAGTGATAATCTTGTGTCGCAAAAGTGAAGGGATTTGTGACGAGTTTTGTGTGTTGAGAGATTTAAGGAGTTTGGTAATGAAGTTTATACAGAATTTTTTTTTTTGGTTTATTTATTATGAGTGTGGAAAATATGTATACGTATGTATAGGACGGCTGGATTTCTTTAACTAGGATTACGACCCGCCACAATGCGGCGGTGATTCTTTATTTATAACTAAGTCGATCGACGACCCACACGTTATGTTAAACCTGTCAAACGGGGTAAAAATAGACGATGTAAAAACGTTCACCCACACACGCACGTTGCGTCGTGTTAACTCACAAAATTTAGAACGAAACGTAAAAACGTTAAGCCAAAGACGCACGCTGTGATGTGTTAAGTCACAAAATTTAGAACCAAGCATAGAGCGCAAAATTTGCGGAAAATGAAAACTATAAAGGACCAAAGTTGAAAGTAAAAAAAGTTATGAGAATAGATTGTAAAAGATAAAAAGTTTTGGGTTAAAAGTAAAAAAACAAATAGTTTTGGGTTAAAAGTAATTTATGAAATACTTTTGGGTGAAAAGTAAAAATTTTTTTTTTTTTTTTTTGGAAAACCCCCAAAGCCAACGTTACGACAACCATATGCATAACAATTTTTTCTTTGAAAAATCTCCAAAGCACACCCCGCGTTGCGGCGGGGCGTAAAACGGTCTCAAATAGTACTAATGTCACACAATCGTTATCGACAACCAACACTGACTCGACCTATAATATGCGTATTGCGACGAACCTGTCAAACATGGATAAATAGAGGTAAAAACGTTGAACCACACATGCACGTTGCGTCTTATTAACTCGAAAAATTTAGAACTATACGTAAAACGAAAATTTGCGAAAGATTAAAAGTATAAGTGACAAAAGTTGTGAAGTTAAATTGCAAATAATGAAAAGTTTTGGGTTAAAGTTAAAAAAACAAATTATGTAGGGTTAAAATTGGAAAAGGTACAAACCTTTGGGTTAAAACTAAAAAATCAAGTTTTTTTTTTGAAAAACACCCAAAGCACAACTTACAAGTCCTTATGCACAAAAAGTTTGCTAATTTATATAGGTTTTAATTTGGGAGGCCAATGAGTTTGACTTGGCTGAGGTCAGTTAAAGCGTTCGTCGCTCGTCACTTGTTCATAAATTATTCAGAAAATACTCGTTTGATTTGAGTCTTGATTGTAAATGAGCCGTTCGGCTTGGTTCGGTTTCTAAACGAGCTAAGCATAAGCAAATGTTCGTTTGGCTCGAATTATTATACATATATAAACATGTATATACACAAATATTAAATTACACACATATATATATACATATATACATAAATATAAATTAAATTTGTAGTTTTATATATACCACTCAATTAAATTTTGGTCCACTATATACAAATTTACAACTATATCTATATGTACTAGCTCAATCAAGCCAATAAAAAAATTAACACTAAATCTAAAAGTTAAACTCTAAACCGCTAAACGACAGTCTGCTCATCGCCTCAATGTCTTATGTTGTTACCCTAAGTCGGTCGTCTCCTACTCTCAACGTCATTGTTCGTGCAATATCATCATCGCCTAATCGGCCACAACATTGTTAATCATAAGAAAAATATAATGTCGTGAAATGTACATGTTTTAAATACATAAAAACTTGAGACCCAACATTGTCACTATCTCTCTATGCAAATTTAAATCGGGCGACACAGTTGTCAAAATCGCTTAAGGTTCGCTTGACATCGCTCAGAATATTCAATGCTCGGAAAATGCTCGTTTGATTTGAGGCTCGGTTTAAATGAGCCACTCCGCTCGATTCAATTTGTAAACGAGCCAAGCACGAGCAAAGGTCTCCTCAGTTTAGCTCGGCTCATAAACACCTCTAAGTCACGTGTATTGTTCAAGCTTGACTTGTGAGTAATTTATATATGTTTATGTATTACTAAAAGCTTTGGTTAGACGCAGCGTGCAATGGGTTTTCGTTTAACTTAGATGTATCATGTTAATGATTTCGTGCGCATCATGGGATATGCCACTTTATCAACAGATTTTTTAAATGTTAACTAGTTTATTTTCCGCCCGCGCGTTGCGGCGGGACCTAATGTCTGCAAAACGCGTGTCGGCAACGGCAAGCAAATATCGAAAATCAAAACATAAATAACAATGATGTGGTAACGATAGTCACTTTGTACAAAAAAAAAAAAACCGATTTTAAATAAACTAATATATAATAATAGGACCCCACATGTTCTACATGTTGGAAATTCAGTTGTGTTCAGTTTAGTTATTACGGTGCTAACATGTTAAAATATGGATGAACTCGGTACCAGTAACGGCACCGAGAGTACCAATCCGGAAAATCATCGAAATTAGGTACCTGCACCGAAAATGTTCGGTACGATACGATATGGTATGGTATTTGAAGTTAAAAATCAATAAATACAGGTATGGTGCTAGACCGGTGTCGAACCGAAAGTAACGTTTCTGAAAACGCCAAAAGGTGGGTACCAAATTGGTACCGAAAATGATTGGTATAGTAAATTTGGTACTGATACGATACCGGTTTGATTACAAGACTTGATACGATTTGCTCATCAATAATCTAAATATCCAAGTTAATTTTACATGCTACAATTCATTCATTATAGGAAAAGACAAAAAAAAATAATAATAAGTTGTGTATATAAAACCTCAATCAAACGAAATACAGTTTACTTACAGTGTGTTTGAAAAGTAACCTACACGGTGCAATTACTTGCGTTACTACAGGATTTGATGAGCTCGGTACCAACCGTTACCGAAAATACCGTTACCAAAAATCCCAAAAAGTGGGTACCGGTACCGATTCGGTACGGTTCGGTCCCGGTCGGTACTGGTACGGTACCAGTATTTGAGGGTAAAAACCGATGAATACCGGTGCCGAACCGATACCGAAAATGTCAAAAGTCGATATTGATTTAGTACCGAAAATATACCCGATTTGGTAAATTTGATACCAGTACGGGTACCTGATACCATTTGCTCATCTCCTTGATGATGTTACCATTCATTGGATTGTGTATGACAAATAATCTAAACCGGTGCAATTACTTGCGATGCTACAGGATTTGATGAGCTCGGTATCAACCGGTATCGAAAACACTGTTACAAAAAATCCCCAAAAGGGGGTACCGGTACCGAATATACCTGGTACGGTTCGGTGCCGGTATTTGAGGGTAAAAACCGCTGAATACTGGTGCCGAACCGATACCGAAAATGTCAAAAGTCGATACCGATTCGGTACCGGTAGTTGAGGGTAAAAACCGCTGAATACTGGTGCCGAACCGATACCGAAAATGTCAAAAGTCGGTACCGATTCGGTACCGGTAGTTGAGGGTAAAAACCACTGAATACTGGTGCCGAACCGATACCGAAAATATCAAAAGTCGATACCGATTCGGTACCGAAAATATACCCGCTTTGATAAATTTGATACCTTATTTCATTTTTAATTCAATATAAAGTTTACTGTTCAATTCGTTGGATTTTTAATATAAGGATAATAAGGATAATTATAGCATTTTAGCGAACTAGAGAAAATAAATGTTTGATTTTATTGAATAACATTTAACAATAATTGAAGTATGTAATAGTTGTATTCGTTTATAAAAAAAATTATGAAACTATATAAAAAGTAAGCTATTAGGCTTTGCGGTATGGGGTTCGTCCTGGGACAGTCCCCTACCGGCGCCACTCCTCCGCCCACTTCGTCCCCCTCTAGCGGCGTCCTCCCCGTCTTCCTGCGGACGATGGAGACACCCCTCCCCCTCTCTCACGCCACGCCAGCGTCACGTCATATCCACGTCAGCCAGGGGGCTTAACTTGCAGGGTGTGGAATAAAGCCACATATTAAGCAAAACTAAAAAAAAAATTATTGGATGAAATGCATGTGGGCCCCACCTGCACACAACTTCTTCCTCGTTACCATAGTGGCGGACAACCCCCCCCCCCCCCCCCCTCTTTGAATGCCACGATGTGGCAGATGTCTCCGCCGAGGCGCTTTTTTCCTGTCAATTCCAGACATAATTAACTTCTACTTGGTCATCTAAGAATTTGGGTGTACCTTAACACATGGGGTGTTAAAAGTGACATGATATATTAATCGGCGTTACACGCACTCCATACTTGTGTTAAGAGACATTAAAGGGGTTACATGTTAACGAGAAGTTAAGAGATTGCATTAATTTCTTTTTCTTTTGTTTAAACTAGTAACCTCAAAAAAAAAAAAAAAAACAGGGTTAAATAAAGTTGACGAGATTAAACTATTTCTTTGGGGTGTGGCTGAGTGAAATGGAGAAAAGTGGATAGTGTAACACCTATGTGGAGTTGACGAGTGTTAAAATATACCGAAGGACTTTAGTTTAAATTCGGGAAGATTTAAAATCGAATCAATCCTTATGCACGGTATCGGACCTTTTCAATATAGATACGAGCTTTTTTAATATTTACATATGCTTTATTATGAATTTTATATATACAATGTTAATATGTATAACAAAAGATTCAAGATATAATACATATTTTATTGTGTTTAATAAAAGAAGAAAACAAAAACATGGGAGAAAAATGTTGAGTCTATGGCCGTTTAGTGGGTCAATTTGGAGCAGCTAGGGCTTCTAGACAAGTTGTGGTAAGTTGTTGAAAAACTTTAATAAATTAAAATTTGCATCCCATATTAGACTTTGTAGTTTGTATATTTGAAGGCAGTTTGGGACAAATCTTTTTAGTTTAAATTTTACTAAATGAAAATAGTTATATATATGAATTAAAACTATCTTAATTGTTTGCATGAACTATAGCCGAAATTAATACATTATATAGATAATAAGAGTTATCAAAATAATAAGTATAAAAATACTTACAAAATACAAATCTTTCACCATGTCACAATTGAGTTATCAAAATAATAAGAATAAAAATACTTACAAATCTTTCACCATGTCAAAAAAGAGCAAAATATCTATATAAAACAATTTTTTTAGTAAAAAGCACAAGAAAACTTCAAATTTGTTTTATCTCTTCAAACAAAAATAATATATATTACAATAACAAAAGAACAAAAGATGCAAAAAGTCTAAATGTAAAAGTACTGATTTTTTTTATAACTGACCACAATTAGCATTTTAGTCACAGGCGTTCTGTCACGTGTTCGTAAAGTGCCGTATTTAAATTTTAGCATACTTGATTTTAGATTAATACAACGGAAAATTTACAACTAAACATCCTAAAACCTAATCTATGAAACTTAATGATAATAACATTGACTGTATGCTAACTACATAATTTACAATTAATTTTGTGAAGACACTACAAAGTTATGTCAAATCAAGCTTTTAACATCCGTTTTGTCTTTATAACGCGTGTCAACTGAGACTTGTAGTCCGGCTTGAGTTTTGCGGATGTTGGTAACCCTGTCCATTAATTCGTTTAGTTTTTGTGACAACCTAGCGGCCAACCACATCGTCAACAATCCAGTTTTCCACGAACGAACGAAACACGTGGAAATGACTTGTTATTTTCTCACAGAACGAGTTGTGTTTGAAGAAATAGAGCCAACATACATTGACATGAAACTACAAGTAGCAGGCTTAATTACTAAAGCGTTGGGATCTCGACAATTGCAACTTCTACTTGGCAAGTTGGGCATTTGTGACCTCCATGCTCCAACTTGAGGGAGAATAAAGAAGAAAACGATTATTTTGTTTTATTTTCTCTTATTTTGTTTTCCATGTTTAGTCTTCTATGGCTCTTTCTGTTCTTTGTAAATCTCAGTTCGTGGTTATCAATTGCAAAAACACAGGGACTCAGGGCGTTAAACATGTTTAGTCTTAATTACTAATTCGTCTAGAATACGTGAGTTCGTGACTTGTATGGATGATTTATGCGTCATGTGCAGGAGAACAAGGCTTGATGAAGGGTCTTTGAGGTGGTATAAGTATGAAGAAGGGCTTTGGAAAGAGGATGAATTGAGGTCTCTTGCAATTTGAGTGTATTATAAAGTTTAGTATAGTGGCAAGGTAACCTTGTTCTTTATCTTTTTTTTTCACTTTAAACTGTTTTCTTTTCTTAGTTGTATGTTACTATGCATGTAGAGAAGTGAGATAGGAAAGTTCTGTATAAAGAAGTAGGGTAAATTACACTTTTCGTCCTTTATGTTTGTATCGGATTGCAACGGATAGCCTTTAACTTCAATAATTACAGTCACAGTCATTTATTTGCAAAACTCATTACACTCTACGTCCTTTAGCACTAACCAAATTAAAAATTTCAGTTAACTTTATTCATTTAAGGGTATTTTGGTCAATTCATGCTTTTATTTAAAGGTTTAATAAATAAAAAAATTAAAAAAGACAACACAACAACAATCTCTCAAGCTTAGTTCTCTCTCACCTCTCTCTTCATTACCAACTCCCATTCCCACCACCACCCCACCCCACCCCACCACCAAATCCGAATCAAACAATCGCACCATATCCAGGCACCACCACATCAAAATCAATCAATCGCACCAAATCCAGCCACCACCATAAACCAAACAAGTTTCAGGAACTAATGGGTGTTCTTGACTGAAAGTAATGAGCTACTTGCAAAAGAAAATTTTGTTTTTTTACACCTGCAACAAGATTCTAATATATTTTAAGGACTCCACTTCCCAAAGCACAGCATATACATCAGAGCATATACATCTTTACAATTTCCATGGCAATTAAAAATTGCAACTTTTCTAAAATATATCATTGAAATCCAAATCTTGATTTAATTTTACACAGATTAAATATGATATCGAAACAATTAAAAATTGCATTCGACTTTCAAACTCATATCCTAATTTAAAAATAAAATCCTTTTTTTGTGGCCCATGATAAAGTCCAACAACATGATAGAAGAAAAAAAATGGGAAATCGAACAAGTTTCACCTTCTTCGATTTGTTCTTGTGATTTCCCTCGGTTCAATTTGATGGCGCTGATGTGCGAGAAGTGTTATATATATTAGGTGTATATTTTAAACCCCTTTAACACTTTTTTAGTCGAAGTTTTAAATTTATAAAACACAATATTTACTAACACTAGACACACATATGGGCAAGTGCACCCATCGTGAGCATAGTATAGTGTTGGTAAGATACCGAGGTCGTCCAAGGACACAAGAGCTTTTAGTACCGGTTTATCCTCAACGTCTAATCAAATCAAAAAATTTAGAAAAATGTTTTAAACTAAGAAAAATAAAAACTAACTAATAATGCTGAAAATAAAAATAAAAGAAAAACATATAGACAAGATGAATCACTTGGTTCCAACTCGTATCTAGTGTAACCTTTGATTATTTCCACACTTTTGCATTTTTTAAGAGATTATCTTAGTTATTGTAGTAGGCCCCTCTTTTGAAGGTGACGTTACCCTCACCCTAGTAGTTTGAGTCAGCAAGGATACAATCCTAAAAGGGTGGATTATTGAAAGATAATTAATTAAGTTATTAATGCAAATTATGGTAGGCCCCTCTTTTGGAGGTAACGTTACCCTCGACTAAGTAGTCTGAGTCAGCAGGGATACAGTCCTAAATAGCCGGGTTATAGTATTAATAGTAGTTAACTTATGAGGGGATCAAAGAGTTTGGACCCCCGCTATCCAATACCGTTAAGTATTGAAGGAGGTTCTACTAAATTTGACCCAGGTCCATTGTAGGACCTCTAAACGCTGAACAATGGCAAGACCTTTACCAAACCGTTCCCTTAACCCCCGACCAGGTAGCCAACATACCTCCATATAGACCGTGGAGATATGAATGGTGAAAATATTTTATTTTATATAGACAGCAAAATAATGTCAAGACACCACGGACAAACGATAAGGAAAGATCACCTTCAACATAAGAAACTAGTTATTAAAGTCATTAATACAAAACCAAGTAAAAAGTGCGAAAAGATTAGAAATAAAAAGTATTACACTAGACACTTGTCTTCACCAAGTGATGTAAGAGACTTAGGCAAACATGGCCTTGATTGTCACAATTGATGAAATTTATATGTTGCATTTTGCACACATCAAATACCCCCACACTTGAATCTTTGCTTGTCCTCAAGCAAAACTCCTTAATATGTGGCTATTACACTCCCAAATGGAATGGGTAGAGAAGAAGGTTTTTGGGCTTGTCATAGAGTGTCGAGATTTCCAAGATTCTTTATTAAGTTTAATTTTTATTTATTTACAATCCTATTCGTCATGATTTATTTAAAACTTTTCATAAGATAAATTACTTATTAGGGCATAACATGCCTCTTTAAAATTCTATTTATATACAAGTTCACGTACATCACGGGGATCACTCAACACTCGGCCGAAGATGTATTTTTGTGGATCACTCGAGAGCGGCATGGAACTTACTCCTACCATAGGCTTACCAAGCAATCAATCCTCCTCCTTTTTAACTTATATACCTTTGTAAATATCAAGAGGACTTTTTGGGTGAAAGGTTAGGCTTGGGTTAAAGGTAGGTGGTTGGGTTAGTAGTTAGTAGAAAAAGGGTGAAAAGCGTAACAAGCGTCGGTTTTCGTAAGACTTTCTATTTTTCAACTTTTATTTTTATGAAGCTATTTTTCAAACAAAGTCATTTTTGATAAACTTGTTTGTTTATTTGCTTTTGCTTCATAATCAACTCTATTTTTTTTTTGAAAGCCATATGAGAAACCGAGCTAGTTACTAAAACAAAGGGTTAAAAATGAAAAAAGGTTTTGGTGGGTAAAAGGGTGTTTGGTTTGGGGTATGAAATGAAAAGGTTTAGGCTCAAAGGGGCTAACTAGGGGGATTTTTGGGTAGGTGATGAAAAAAAATAATGGTGTAGAAATAAAAAAAGGGTTAGTCCTAATGCCTCCATCATTTACTTACTTGGGTTTAAGTTGGTAAGGACTGGGAATGTATCGTCATGGCAAGTTCTAGAGTCGTAAGAACCAAGCGGCTATTCACACAAGAAACGAAAAATGAGCATTTAGTTTAATGATATGTAATTGTATGCTCAATAAAGGCTCAAAACTCACTTTTGTGAGAATGGGTTTTTATGTGATCAAGTATATATAATCAAATTTTAACTAAGTTTGTCATGCCTTTTCATAATTTTCTTATGTTGGTTCTTTTTATCACGACGCTATCGGTTGTAAATTCGTAAAAATATAACCTTTTTAGAACTTGAAATTCCCAAGTTAAACCTAGACAAGTAAAAAAAATGAAATTTTTTTTTGAAAAAAATTTGGGGTGATTAGCGGTTCCAATAGAGTTTTGTGTAAGGCTCGTATTTAGGACTTGCAAGATTCAAGGTTTTAGCATTCCCCCCACACTTAAATTACACATTGTCCTCAATGTGTCCCAAAAATAAGTTTTTAGGTTGATTGAATGTGTAAAAGGTGTGATTTAAACAAAAATTTTGTGTTACTGGGCGCTGAACACGGCCCCGTGTTGTCCGGGCACGGCCTCGTGTTCAAGTGCCAGTAACAAAATTAAATCAAGAGAAATAGAAGACTGGACACGGGGGCGTGTTGGGTGAACACGACCCGTGTCCAGTTACCTGAACTGGGTCTTTTTCTGCAGACTGTGCAGCACGGGGCCGTGTTGGGCGGACACGGCCCGTGCCGAGCTTACTGTAAACGAAGAATTTTGTCGGACGGTCCTGTTTTCCTGCATGGGGTGCTGGTTCAAGTTTCCCTTGTATCCTTTGCCATCTTAAGTGTGTTTTATACATTTCAACATCACCCAAACACCAAATTAACTAAAACCATCATTCACTAAGTCATAGAGAGAATTACATATTAGTCCTAAAAATGAAAAATAACGCAGAAAATAAAAGTTAAAAGTCCTAATATTAAATAGGTCAAGTGATCCGTAAAATCTTCCTAAGGAGCTCTACTTCTACAATAAGAACCAAAATTCCGGAAATAGATTTTCCGGTCTAAAAGCCTTGTAGAACTCTAAGCCGAACGGTGTCCCCTAGATGTTGCTAGAGCCATTCTTCTATCTCACTTGGGAGAAGGGAGGCGGCTTCATGTTCCTCTACATCGTGTGGAGGAGGAGCAACACCAATCGGAACCCCTTGTAGTATGTCTCGATGAGGCTCCGGATGTAGGGCGTACCATTCGGCCGGAATGATGACTTCCGGCACCACATTCCACGCCCTTTGGGTGATAATCGGCACCAAAGGAGGAGAGGCGAGAATGTTCAACCTTTGGTGCAAAAGGTTGACCTCTCGAAGACATCCTTCTAGTCCCACCGTCAAATGATTAATGCGGTCGACCAATGCCTCTTCCACACTTGTTACTTCATCAAGGGCCTCTCTTAAGGCGTAAACATAGTTTACAAGAGAATCTTCAACCGTTGATGATCTTCTCCCCTGCCGGTTGTTTCTGGAATGCGATGAAGAGTTTCCGCTTGTTCTGCTTTCCATTCTGAGAAAACATACCGAAAAGATTTCAATTTTGTGGAACAGTACTTCGGACACGGCCCCGTGTTCAGCGAACACGGCCCCGTGTTCAGATATCTGTAAGATTTAGGAACAAGGAATCTTGGGGTTTCAAATTGTTTTCATTATTTAAAGCATTTTTGAACATAAACAACTTAAAACATTGTTATAGAACTTATTTTTAACAAGATTCCATGAACAAAAATCTAACAAACATCTCAATAAGGCTTGAAATTATGGAAGTTTCAAGCTTTAATGGAAGTATGAGAAAAATTGAAGAAGATGATAGTGGATAAAAGAGGAAAGGACAAGAAGATAGTTGAGAAACTTCTTTTAGAAAATACCTAGGATGGTATGTGAGAATATTCCCCAAATCTCTGTCCCTGGAATGGTTCAAATGTGCAGGATTCTTGGCTGCATTTATAGAAAACGACAGTACGTTGCGCACGGCCCCGTGTCGGCTGGACACGGCCCCATGTGCAGATGGAATCCTGACACATTTTTGTCCACATTCTGATAAAATCAGAAGGGAATCTTTGGGTGGACAAGGGGGCGTGCTGACCTGGACACGGCCCCGTGTCTAGAAGCTGTCTTAAGGAATTCGTCTATTTTCAAGGAACTTTTCCGGATCGGGCGGTTCCTTACTGGATGGAACAACCCCAAAGTGCCTAAGAAACCTTAATTGATCTAGATTAAGACGAGAACGCAAGAGGTTGTCGGTGAGGGTGATTCCTATGCTATATGTAGGTGGACAAGTCCAACCCTTTTCCGGGCTCTCGTTAAAGAAGGTGTATGCCGAATCGCTCAGGTCTATGTATGCATCAAACGAAGTTGATGGGGAGTCCTTCACGGCACAATCGACACAGGGACGACTATCGCTCAAGTCCTCACTAGAGTTAGGAGTATCTTTGGAAACAATGAAGTTGTTTGAATGCGGTTCCAACCCTTCTTCTTGGCTATTGTCTTGGAAAAGATCTTTGAAATCTTTCCTAAGTTCTTTTAACCAATCAATAATTAGATCTTCTAGTTGAAATAATTCATCGAGAAGCATTTCTCCTAGAAAATCCGGTTGGGAGCATTCGAGGGAGAGATAGGGATTATTTTTACTTTCGCCCCTCTTAAGGATACTAGGAAACGATGGGTCTATATAGTGGGGTTTATAATTTAGAAAATAACATTCTAATTCCTTATGGTTACCACCACATAATTGACACCACATAGTACCATAAGAGTGCAGAAAGTAAAAAGTATCAGTATCACTCATGTTTGTGTCAGAAATTACCAACCGTCGGGATCTTACGGTTCTGTTTTCAGTAACTGAAACTTGGGCACGGGGGCGTGTTGAGTGGGCACGGCCCCGTGTTCAGCTTACTGTCTGACTTAAAACAGGATTGCCAGTTCCAATGATTGGGCACGGGGCGTGTTCAGCGGGCACGACCCGTGCTGAGTTCTGCAGAAGCTGAAAAATTAAGAAAAAAAATCCTAAGAAAAATGAAAAATAAAAAAAAACGATTAGGCCGTTGATTCCTAACTTTATTAAAATCCTTGTGTCCCCGGCAACGGCGCCAAAAACTTGATGTGCGTGAAGTGTTATATATATTAGGTGTATATTTTAAGCCCCTTTAACACTTTTTTAGTCAAGTTTTAAATTTATAAAACACGATATTTACTAACACTAGACACACATATGGGCAAGTGCACCCATCGTGAGCGTAGTATAGTGTTGGTAAGATACCGAGGTCGTCCAAGGACACAAGAGCTTTTAGTACCGGTTTATCCTCAACGTCTAATCAAATAAAAAAGTTTAGAAAAATGTTTTAAACTAAGAAAAATAAAAACTAACTAAAAATGCTGAAAATAAAAATAAAAGAAAAACAGATAGACAAGATGAATCACTTGGTTCCGACTCGTATCTAGTGTAACCTTTGATTATTTCCGCACTTTTGCACTTTTTAAGAGATTATCTTAGTTATTGTAGTAGGCCCCTCTTTTGAAGGTGACGTTACCCTCACCCCAGTAGTTTGAGTCAGCAAGGATACAATCCTAAAAGGGTGGATTATTGAAAGATAATTAATTAAGTTATTAATGCAAATTATGGTAGGCCCCTCTTTTGGAGGTAACGTTACCCTCGACTAAGTAGTCTGAGTCAGCAGGGATACAGTCCTAAATAGCCGGGTTATAGTATTAATAGTAGTTAACTTATGAGTGGATCAAAGAGTTTGGACCCCCGCCATCCAATACCGTTAAGTATTGAAGGAGGTCCTACTAAATTTGACCCAGGTCCATTGCAGGACCTCTAAACGCTGAACAATGGCAAGACCTTTACCAAACCGTTCCCTTAACCCCCGACCAGGTAGCCAACATACCTCCATATAGATCGTGGAGATATGAATGGTGAAAATATTTTATTTTATATAGACAGTAAAATAATGTCAAGACACCATGGACAAACGATAAGGAAAGATCACCTTCAACATAAGAAACTAGTTATTAAAGTCATTAATACAAAACCAAGTAAAAAGTGCGAAAAGATTAGAAATAAAAAGTATTACACTAGACACTTGTCTTCACCAAGTGATGTAAGAGACTTAGGCAAACATGGCCTTGATTGTCAAGAACTCTTACGATCAATCTTGGATCCCGAGACGACTCACACACTCTATGATGGACAATGGATGATGGTGGTGGATGTTGGAACCCGAAGGTTTATTCATGTAGGTTAGTATAGTTTAAGGGTTGATTATGTACTTGTTTAGTTTACATGTTTGGGTCAATTTTGTAAGGGTTGGGCTAGTCTACTTGATGTCGCAATGGGCTTAAGGTTTAGCCCAGTTGTTTAGTATTTAAACAAACCTCAACATCTTGATTGGTGTTGTTCGTTAGTTTTGGAGATTGCGACTCAAGGGAACCGAGTTCAGTGTGAAGTCTTGTATCAGTCTATGCTTTGTCATTGAATGCAAGATTTCGGTTTGTGATTCACTCATTATTCTCATGTTGATTATTATTGTTTGTTCTTGAATCGATTTGTGATTGTTTTCCGCACCTTCACAAGTTAAAGGTTGATATCATTGAAAGATCCTTAATGGGTTTTACAATTGGTATCAGAGCCATTGAAGTCTTTCAAGGCTCGGTTTTGATATCATTCAGATTCAAGAACCTGTTTTGCTACTGATCCAGTTTTGTTGCTTGTTTTTGCAGTGAAAATTATTGAAATACTCAAATCTGTTCTGGATCGAATCATTAAAAAAAATTGCTGATTTTGGTTTGTTGATTTCAGAAAAGGTGTTTGCTGAATTTTCGGAAAGTTGGTGTTCAACAGATTCAAAGATTACGATATCTTTGAATTTTTGGAGGTGCTGAAAAATAGGGATTGCGAGTCAACAGATCTTATCTCTTATCTGTTTTGCAGGTTTTGACTCGCAACCATCATCAGTTTCGGCTCATCCTGTTTGATTTCGACTCGCAACCATCATCAGTTTCGGCTCATCCTGTTTGGTTTCGACTCGCAACCATCATCAGTTTCGGCTCATCCTGTTTGGTTTCGACTCGCAACCATCATTAGTTTCGGCTCATCCTGTTTGGTTTCGACTCGCAACCATCATTGGTTTCAGTTCATCCTGCTTTGGTTTCGACTCGCAATCATCAATCAGTCTCCACTCGCAACCACAGTTGTTTCGACTCGCAATCAATTGCGGTTTCGAGTTGTTTGATTTCTGGTTTCGACTCGCAATGACACTGATCACGGACTTTTGACCTGTTGACTATTTGGACTTAAAATTTAATTAATTAATTAACTGATTAATTAAACATGTCGACAAATATAACTGATCTGGCTGCCCTTAACAAACAGCAAGAACTGGACTCAAAGGTTGGAACCACTACACGCATTCCCAGGTTAACCGATGCAAATGATTTTCCAGAATGGAAATGGCGTTTTGAACAACATGTGAAGGTCAAGGACTCAAAGATATGGAGAAGCATCTTAAGAGGTCCAAGGGAGATTATGACTAACAATCCTACCGAACCCGGACTAAAGGTAAAGAAAGCAAAGAGTGAATATACTGAAGAAGATTTCAATATACTTGAGGAAGATGAAAGAGCACTGTCCTATTTAACCATGGGATTGGGCCCTGATATTGCTATTGGTTTTCGCACTTGCAAATCTGCTAAGGAGCTTTGGGAATCGTTGATTGACGTTTACGAAGGGAATGAAGATATGAAAGAAAGTCGAAGGAACTTGCTCAGACAGAACTTCAATAACTTCAATCACATCTATGGGGAGACTGTTGATAATCAGATTCAGAGGTTCGTCAAGTTAGTCACACAAATGCAGATGGAAGAAATTCCTACTTCAAATGCATCAACAAATAGGCAACTTTTAAATGCATTACCTAAAAGTTGGGATCATCATGTGGCTATGATCAAGAAAACAAAAGATCTTGCTAGATGCAGTTTATCTGAAATGATCTCTCATATCAAAGCATGTGAATTGGATGATAAGCAAAGAGAGACTAATCATAAAAACAATATGTTAGCTGCAGGATTCACTGTTGCACCATCTTCGTCAAACAATGCAGCCCTCTTGTCTCAAGGAGGTTTTCAAATGTTTAGCAATGCTGCATCTGTTAAAGCTGCTCCTAGTCCAGCAAACATTTACTACTCTGGGTCTTCTGCTCAAGTTGCTCCATCATTTCCTAATGCTGCTCCTGCTGCGAACGCTTCTTCCGCAGTTTCCGCCTCCACTGCGAACAATGAGATGATAGCTTTCTTTACTAAACAGTCAAAGGAAAATTTGGATATCGCAGCCTCTATTATCAATTGTTTGAACGCTTTTGTTGCAGGAAAAATTGATCCTCCAAAATGGTGTAGCGAAGACCTATATCAGATTCATCCTGATGATGTTGAAGAAATGGACATCACCTGGCAGATGGCGATGGCTGCTTTCAGGGCACAAAAGTTTATTAAAAGAACAGGTAAAAACAGGTGGGGCACTGCTTGGAATGGAGCTGCTAAGGTGCCTTTTAACTTGCGCTGTTATAACTGTCATGAGGAAGGACACTATGCTCGAAATTGCACAAAACCTCAGATAAATAGAGAACAAACTCCTGCACAGCCCGCAACACCTAATCGAGAAAGAGCTCTTGTGACCACTGCCAGTATAACAGATGCTGCTGCTACTGGAAGTCCTCAGCCACAAGGATTAGCTCAAGCCCTGGTGGTTCAGCCCAACATCAACTTTGATTGGAATTCAGAGATTGAGCGTCTGAACATTTCTGCTCCAGAAAATCAAGCTGCTTCAAATAATATTGCTTTTATGACCTCAAATGATCAAGCGTCTGCACAAGAGGAGGAGACTGCAGCTAAAAACTTTGCTTTCATGACTCAGATTCTCTCAGCTCCTGTTAAAGGTCTAACCAAAGAAGAGGTACTTTCTGCTTTCTGAACTCCTGAATGTAGAGAAAGAGTTGAAGTTTATAGAATGCACAACGCTGAGCTAATTCAAGATTACAATGATATAAAGAATAAAAATTTTACTTTATCGAAAAACGAAAAACTTTTCAAAGAAAAGATCGAAGCTCAGCGAAAAGACATCATCAAACTCAAGGATGATGTAAGTGTAAAATCATCTCAACTCTTATACGTTCAGGAAAAACTGTGCGCAGTAACTAAGGAACTGGAAGATATCAGAGACAAATATCAAATTAATGAGCTCAATATCAAGAAATTTGATTCTTCCAGCAAACTAGTAAAAAATTTGTGTGATCAACAACTTGCGTACAAAGAAAAGAAAGGGCGTGGTTTGGGTTATAATCAGACTCCTCCTCCATATAATGATAATTACACTTATATGCCAATGACTGATGAGGAGATGATAAATGAGAGCAATATGACTTATGGTTCCAAAACCAACAAGTCGTCTTCTCATGACAAACAAGTTGAGAAACAGAAGTCTACTTCATTGAATTTTGTTTCCAAAGGCTCAATTGATCCTAACGTTTCATCTTCATGTGCAGATGATATTTCTGAAGTAAAGTGTGGAGATGTTCATGGGAGTGAACCAGTCGTTATTTCAAATATTTCTGAACCGTATTTTGAACCTTATTCTGAACCAACTGAATCTGACATTGCTTTTAGTCGTTCTTTATTTGCGTCATTTTCTGCTTATGTTTCGTCTTGTGAGCCTGTTGTTTTGGGCAAAACTGATGATGTTTGTGTTGATAATTTGAACAAGAAGTGTGGTGATGATTGTTTTTCAGTTAATGTGTGTGAATCTAATGCTTCTAACGTCTCAGTTAATGAAAATGTTACAGGTGAGGTCCCTTAGGATGCATTCAGTGAAACCACTGAAACGACTTCTCAAGAAAATCAAGAGTATCCTGATTCTTCTTCTGAACCTGTCTCAGTGGGTGTCCCTAATGTTGAATCTAGTGGGACCCCATTGGAAACTGTAGTAGAAATTGAACCTGAATCGTTTTCACATGATAAATGCGTTGAGGAAATGCATATTGATGAGACTTCTACACGTTCAGATAATGAACCTGAATTAGTTTCACATGACAAATGCATTGAGAAAACGCATATTGATGAAACTTCTCCTTGTTCAAATATTGAACCAAAATTAAGTAACAAAGAAAAGGATATTGATATAAGTGAGAAGTCATTAGAAGAAAAACCTTCAAAATGCTCAGAACAACCACAAGCACAACATGTTCAGAAAATCAAAACGACAAATCATTCAAAATCAAGCAAAGCATGCAAAAGCTTTCAAAATACTCACAAATTGAAGCGTCTAACATGTTTTAACTGTGGCATCGCTGGTCACATTGCCAGAAATTGTGTTCAACTCCCAAGGGCATCGTACAAGAAAAAGTCAGTGCAAGATCAGAAGGTCATGTCTAACCGATATCGTTGTTCAGAGTCAATGACGACTGAAAAGACTAAGACAATGAAAAACAACTATCGCAAGACTAAACCTTCTGATCAGGATTGGAATGCAGCCAAACGCAAAAATCAAAAACAACAAAATGATTTTCGAAGATCTCAACATAATGCTTTTGGTAATTACAATTCTAACTGGTCAAACAAGCATTGGAAACCTAAAGCTAAGGCCAAGCAATCCAATCCATCTTATACATGTCATCAAAACTCTGTCTTTCAAAATACTTCAAAGTTTTTAAATAAAGAAAACCTAGTGTGGCAGAGAGTGACTTATATTGATGCACAAGGAAAACCCAGATCCACTATGGGCTGGGTTCCTAAATCTAACTAATCCCGCTAATCGTGCAGGAACAGCTGTGGAGGACTACCGTGCGCCTCTGGTACATGGATAGTGGCTGTTCCAGGCACATGACAGGAGACTTATCCCAACTGGAAAATGTCAAAGAATTTAATGGTGGATATGTCTCATTTGCGGGAGGAGATTCAGGCAGAATCACGTTGAAAGGAACTGTACGAAACGGCGTTTTAAGCTTCGAAAATGTTAATTATGTTCCAGAACTGAAACACAATCTGTTGAGCATTTCTCAGATTTGTGATCGAGGGAATTCAGTTCACTTTACAAAGAAAGGATGTCATGTTCTTAAACCTGGAATTGTCATTACAGAAGACTGGTTCTTAATGTCAGCAGAGAGACGAGGAAACGCTTATGTGATTGATATGAACAAGAAACCGTGTGAAGAAATTACTTGCCTATTTTCGAAGATTTCAGAACATGATGGTCTACCGTGGCATCGTCGCCTTGGGCATGTGAACATGAAGAATTTGAACCGACTGGCAAAAGGTCAATTAGTACGTGATCTTCCGATAAAAGATTTCATGTTGGTTGAAAAGTGTGTTGCTTGTGCAAAAGGAAAAGCTCATCGAAAACCTCATAAGGCTAAACCAGCACCCTCGACGAAGGCCGTGCTTGAACTACTTCACATGGATCTTTTTGGTCCCGTGAATGTGTTGAGTATTGGCAAGAAAGCTTATTGTCTTGTAATCGTCGATGATTATTCTCGCTACACCTGGGTATATTTTATCAGTCACAAGAATGAAACTGCAGTCTTGGTGAAACAATTTATCACTCTGGCTGAAAATCAAGCGAGTGCTAAGGTGAAGGTTATTCGATCTGATAATGGGACAGAATTCAAGAACGTTACTTTGGACATATTCTGCACTGATAAGGGAATTGATCGTCAGTATAGTGCCCCATGGACTCCTCAACAGAATGGAGTAGCTGAAAGAAGAAATCGTACTCTTATCGAGGCTGCACGAACTATGCTGGCTGACTCCAAGCTTCCTAGTTTCTTTTGGGCCGAAGCTGTTAGCACGGCTTGTTATGTCCAGAATCATGCTTTAGTAAACAAACGACATATGAAAACTCCATATGAGATTCTGGAAGGACGTAAACCTTCGGTTTCACACTTTCGCATCTTTGGTTGTCCATGTGTGTTACTACTTATGGACTCTAATGGAAAGTTTGAGGTCAAAGGGGACGAATGTTACTTTGTTGGATATGCTAAAGGGTCAGCCTATAGAGTGTACAACAAGGTAACTAAAAAGGTCGTCGAGTCGTGCAACATTGAATGGCTCGAGGAAAATGCTACGGACGCTAGAGTTGGACCAGATTGGTTATATGATTATGCTGAACTGTTTAAGTCATTTAACATTTTGTCAAGTGATTTTTCAGATGCAGGTGTGTCTATTCCAAAACAACCACTGTCTTTTGAAGATACTGAAGATGAAGAACAGACAGAAGGAAGCGTCAGACATCATACCATTGATCCGCCAGGAATGGTGTTTACGCAGCATACTACGAGTCAACAAACGTCCCATCAATCCCCTGAAGGTGCTTCAAATAGTGGTTCTGCATCTAATGGTTCCGGATCTGCACTATTTCCTGAACAAATTCCTGAAGATTGCATCATTACCACTCCATTCGTTCATAATACTGCAGCATCTAATGAGGGGGAGTCTAGCAACACCACCACTGAAGACGAGACTGTACCTGACCTGGCAATACCCACAAGTGTTCAACGGAATCATCCTATAGAGAATGTGATTGGTCCTGTAAATGCAGGAGTTTTAACCAGGAGCCAATCAGGAACCATCAATACTTGTTTATATTCTTGCTATATTTCTCAAATCGAACCTAAAACTGTTGATATAGCTTTGCAGGAACCAGGCTGGGTAGATGCTATGCATGAAGAGCTAAACCAGTTTGAGAAGCTTGGAGTATGGAAACTTGTCAAGTTGCCACAGGGAAAGCGCAAACTTGGAACTAGATGGGTTTTTCGAAACAAGCAAGATTTTGCAGGGGTTATTGTTCGAAATAAAGCAAGGCTGGTGGTTCAGGGATTTCGACAAATAGAAGGCTTGGATTATGATGAAGTATATACTCCGGTTGCCCGACTTGAAGCCATCCGGATCTTCTTAGCTTATGCGTCATATATGGGGTTCACTGTGTATCAGATGGACGTCAAGATAGCGTTTCTCTATGGGGATGTGAAGGAAGAAATTTTTGTTGAACAGCCACCAGGTTTCGTGCATCCAGATCATCCAGAATATGCCTACAAGCTAGATAAGGCATTGTATGGATTACACCAAGCGCTACGTGCTTGGTATGCCACACTAACTGAACATCTTCTGGCTCATGGGTATACACGTGGCACGATAGACCAGACTCTTTTTATCAAGAAAGTGGGCAAGGATCAGATCTTAGTTCAAATCTATGTTGATGATATTATTTTCGGATCTACAAGTGAGGAACTTTGCAAGGAGTTTGAGAGAGTTATGAAGAAGAAATTTGAAATGAGCGCTCTTGGAGAAATGACATTGTTTTTGGGTTTACAAGTCAAGCAAAATTCTCAAGGAATTCTTATCCATCAAGGGAAGTATGTGGATGACGTGCTAGCAAAATTTAAGTTTTCGGACGCAAAGCCTGCTGAAACACCAATGGCAGAGAGACCGTTATTGACTGAAGATGAAGAAGGATCTTCTGTGGATCAACGTCAGTATAGGTCTATGATCGGATCGTTGATGTATCTGACAGCTAGTCGTCCGGATATTATGTTTGCTGTCTGCAACTGTGCAAGATATCAGGCTAATCCTAAAACTTCTCATCTTACTGCTGTTAAACGAATCTTTCGGTACCTTAAAGGCCGACCTAGGTTTGGTCTGTGGTATCCGAGGGATTCCAATTTTGACTTGTTTGCTTTTTCTGATAGCAATTTTGGAGGTACTGATAGTGACAGGAAATCTACATCAGCTGGATGTCAGTTTCTGGGTGACAGGCTCATTTCTTGGCAATGCAAGAAACAACAAACGGTGGCGATTTCTACAGCTGAAGCTGAGTATGTTGCCGCTTCTGCATCTTGCTCTCAAGTGGTGTGGATGCAACATCAATTGCAGGACTACGGTTTGACTTATCTCAACACTACTATTTACTGTGATAATGATGCTGCAATACAAATTGTTAGAAATCCTGTTTTTCACTCCAAAACCAAGCACATAGACATCAAAGTTCATTTTATTCGAGATTGCTTCGACAGAGGTCTTATTACACTTGAGCAAATCGACACAGATGCAAATGCTGCCGATTTGTTCACCAAACCTGTCAGCAGCTCAAAATTCAAAGTGCTTGTGGATTTTCTGAAAATGATCCGCTTTACTGACTGAGCATGTTTTTGTTTTTCGTAGGTAAATTTGTTCATAAACTTTTCTATTCTTAGGTAGTTTTTATTTATGCTCAAATTTAGGGGGGGAAATTTTGAAAAATACAAAAACATTAAAAAATAGAAAAATACAAAAAGAAAAGAGGTGTGGCATGACTGGGAAATGAAATGAATTTTCACATCATGGTTAAGGGCTGACTCATGTAAAACCAGTATCGAAATAGTTTGACTCTAGTACTGATATGCTGGTAGGCTCTATTCTTATGACTAGAAACATTGACTGTTTTGTTAAGAACTAAATTAGTACATGACCTCAGAAAAGAAAATCACTTGGAATTAGCTCATTTCTATTTGAATGTCCGTATGTTGTCCTGATACACACAATTTTGGTCTGACTCTGAAATCTTCTCTGAAAAAGTCGTGTATCTCCTTTGCTGCATCCAGATATATGCTGACCTGGAGGTGCTAGGCAACGTCAGCTTCTGCTGCATCCAGATACATGCTGACCTAGCTGTACGTTGTCGATCTGTAGATCAATTATACACCCGAAAGAGGCCCTCAAGTGCCCAAAAGAAACCCATGAAACCAATATCAAATTGAGAAAAACTAATTTGATCTGTATATTATACCATCTCTGCTTAAGATCTATTCTGTTCTCTTCTCAATCTATTCCCAGTTAAGATTTCAGAGATCTGGATTGGACTTGTGAAATATGTGGTAGGGAAGCTACTTACATGATAGGGTGTGTTGTCTGTAATTCCGAGATTTGATTAGTATTTGTTTGGGTGTTCATTGTTAAGAAATCAAAACATGATAAAATTTGTTACAGACAATTATATGGAAAAGGTCTAGGAAGATGAGTTTAGGTGGACAAATATACTGGCAATCGTCTAGATCTTTCGGTAGTAGATCAGTGTTGATAAGTGATGTCAAGCTTGAAACCTTGTGATTTGATCCCTGAGTATCTATGCAAATTTCCTAATTTATTTTTGTAAATAATATTTTATTATTTAATTTTTGTTTTTAGGTTTTTGTTTTGCAAATATTGCTCAAAAGGTTTAGCGGGTATTTTTAAGTTAAATCTGAAATTAAAATTTTATTAAAGGGTTTAAGTTGAGATATAAATGGCAAATCTGTTAAGCCCAATCTTTAAATCTCAAGCCCAATCTGTTAAGGTTAAACCCAAAAGTCAAGGGCCCATGATCAAAGTTGAGGTGACCTAATTTATCACTCGAAACCAAGCTGCATTCTCTCTCAAGACTCCGGTGATCTTTGAAGATTCCGACTTGTCTCCGGTTACGACTCGCAATCTGCGGTTTTGACTCATTGATAATCAAGGTATTATGACATTATTATTCAAGTTTTTGCAGAAAATTATGAATATTTGAAGAAGCTCCGATGAAGATTTGAAGATTCCGACTCACAATCAAGAAGCTCCGATGAAGATTTGAAGATTCTGACTCATAATCAAGAACACTAAAGATGAAGTTCATATGATTGTGTGGTTGCGACTCAAACAACACAAGGACTCGAGACCAGTGGTTGCGAGTCGCAATATCGAGATTGCGACTCATGGTTTCGACTCGAAGTCTATTGGTTGCGACTCATGGTTGCGACTCGAAGTCTATTGGTTGCGACTCATGGTTGCGACTCATGGTTGCGACTCAATGACAAGTGGTTTCGACTCGAGACCTTTCAGTTTCGACTCATGGTCTCGAGTCAACAGTAACAGTGTTATTTATTAATTATTATTATCTTATTTGAACACAGTTATGACCAAGGTTGGAAATTTAATTGACTTGTGTTTTGTGCAGAAAATGGATTTAAAGTTTATATCTTCTCACAATCAAGTAGGATACTTGGCACCTCCACCAGAGAAATACAAGCAGCTGTACATGTCACTGATGAAAGGTCTAAATAACTGCCGGATTGTTCATGCTCTTGGTGAGAATCCGGTTGTTTATGAAGAGCTTATTCAAGAGTTTTGGAAGAGTGCTAAAGTCGAAGTTGTTGAAGGAAAGGGAGCTATAGTTGCTGAGATTCAAAAGACGAAAGTTATAGTGACTGAGCAGATGATTAGAGAAGCGTTAAGATTTAATGATCAGGAAACCGATCCTATAGAACTTCCAGCTGGAACAGTGGAAGCAATACTACCTCGTTTAAGCTACGAAGGGAAGTTTCCACCCCTGACAAAGAAGTTTGTGCATCCGTATTGGCGTTTATTGCTGCATATGTTTCTTTTGTGTATGACAGAAAATAGAGGGGGAACTGATCAGTTAAATACCACTCAGTCTGCCGCTGTGATATGTGTGATTACCAATGAGCCGTTCAACTATTCAAGATATATCTTGGAAGCAATGAAGAGAAATGCAATTGGACTTCGAAAGGACAAGTTTCTCATGTATCCGAGGTTCTTGCAGATGATTCTGAATGATCGTTATCCAGATTTGAAGAGATCTGGTAATACGTTGGAATTAAAGCCTATGGGTCCATCATGTTTTGGTGCTCTTACTACAAAGAAGGGTACTGAAAAGAAGTTTGAAGGTTTGATTCAATTGGAGAAGTTTGGTCAGTTTGCAGAGACGGAAGATGTTAGTGAAAATCCAGTGCTAGTACGACCTGTTTCAGTGCATAGTGTGTCTGCAAGTGCTATTGTTGCTGAAGAACATGATATTCTGAGGAGAGTTGAAGGTGAGCCTGAGACGGAGTGTATAACAATTAACTCTGACGATGAAGGTATCGAGATTATGTGTGATTCCGATGATGATAAAGAACTTCCTCCTGAAGTTGATGCTGTTGTTTCTACGGTTGAACCAGTGATTACTGCTGAAAGCTTGGCAATGCTGTTAAAGTCAGTAACTGACAAGATGGGAAATCCTCCTTCCAATCTGTCAGTATCAACTGAAGAGCCTGTTGAAAGCCCAATGGATTCTGATTCCATGCCATTAAAAAGGAAAAGGAGGGATCCTAGACCTGGAATGTTTGTTGAACAAGGAAAAGATCAATCCATGAATGTTGCTGATGATGACGAAGGTTTATATGACTTCGATTTTGAAAGAAATGTTAGTGATACCACCACCACTGCTGAGAATATCTTTGAGTTTGATGTTGAAGTTCAAAGGGATGATATAGATGCTACCACTGCTGAGGTTCTAGCTACAACTGTTGATACTGTGTCAATTGGTATTTCTGATGTTGAAGTTCACAATGATGCTGGTCCTTCTGGAATTGTTCATGATGAACCTAGCAGTTCTAGTGGTAAAAGACCTGAAGAACCACTAAGAATGTTGTTTGATGATGATTCAAGTGATGAAGATGAGTTTATTAGCATGAGAGATATGAAGAAACGAATGGTTGTGCTTGAGCAAGATTCAATTCATAAAGATGCGAAGATTATCCAACTTGAAGATACTATTGTGAAGAAAGATCAACAGATTGAGCAACTTCAAGGAGATGTTAGTTTGTTGTTCAATATGGTTTATGATTTACGAGGGAAGTTAGAGAAGAAATTTGGACAAGAATTCTCTGATCCAACTGATGTTGAAAACAGAAGAAAAGCCTTTGCTAAGGATGATGCTGAAAGAAGTGCTGCAATGGAACAATATTTCAAGAGAGTTACAAATCCAGTGGCAGACAAAGAGAAGGCAGAAAGAATTAAAAAGAAAAGGGAGTTTGTGCTTTTGAAGAACAAGAATTTAAATCCAGATGATGAGGATGCTCATGCAACTCATCATTTAATGGATGTTGGTGAAACTCTCTATGATAAAGTTGGAAATCGTTCTGGTGTAGTTAGCTGGGGATATGATCATGATCGTAAGAGATGGTGGATAAAGAGAAAAATTGGTCATGTCGAGTGGTACAAGCATCCAGGCCAGTTTCAGTCTTTCACTAAGGTGGATTTGACAAATTTGTCTAATGCACCTTATGTGGATGATAAGCCTGGAGGTGCTGGATATATATTTTTCGAGAGATTGAAGAGGGAGGTTCTTAAGGGTTTTCCTTCAATGCGTACGGCAGAGTCCATTGTTAAACCAGCTAAAGGAATTAGAGATCCTTACACAAACAAGCGTATGAAGATTGTGCATTGGCCAGCCACTGATAAAGAAAAGACGATTCCTCTAGTGAGAAAGATCCCGAAAGGTGCGCTGAAGACATTACACTTTTGGGCATATGATGAACGTCTTGGGCAGGCGGTGATTGTTTGTGATGGAGAGACGAGTTATTGTTTGGTCGATCAGATTGACTTGCTAAATCTTGCTGCTGAAGATCTGGAAGTCTTGGCATGTAATCAGATCAGAGCTACAGAGAAATATGAAGAAATAGCTAAGGCTTGGACTGCTGCTGTAGCGTCTGTTCTGCATATTCATAAGAAGGGATTTGGCGGTTATAAGGATAGTGCAAGTGGTGGTGATCAAGGCAATTGAAGTCAGAAGAACCTTCATGCATAAACCTAGGGGGAGATTGTTGGAACCCGAAGGTTTATTCATGTAGGTTAGTATAGTTTAAGGGTTGATTATGTACTTGTTTAGTTTACATGTTTGGGTCAATTTTGTAAGGGTTGGGCTAGTCTACTTGATGTCGCAATGGGCTTAAGGTTTAGCCCAGTTGTTTAGTATTTAAACAAACCTCAACATCTTGATTGGTGTTGTTCGTTAGTTTTGGAGATTGCGACTCAAGGGAACCGAGTTCAGTGTGAAGTCTTGTATCAGTCTATGCTTTGTCATTGAATGCAAGATTTCGGTTTGTGATTCACTCATTATTCTCATGTTGATTATTATTGTTTGTTCTTGAATCGACTTGTGATTGTTTTCCGCACCTTCACAAGTTAAAGGTTGATATCATTGAAAGATCCTTAACGGGTTTTACAGTGGATGATGGTGTTATGGTGGTGGTGGGTGGTGGGTGAAGTGTGAGAGAGGTGGTGCCAAGGGATGGTTTGAGCTTGAGCCAAGCACTCCTATTTATAGGCTGAACAGAAGCTCGGGCACGGCCCCGTGTCCACATCCTTCTCTTTCTTCATTTAATGCAGCTTGTCTTATTAGTTGACCACGCCCCCGTGTCCGTTGAGCACGACCCTGTGTGCAGAAGAATCTTTGTACTATGAAGATTTGCCTGGATTGTGCGAATCTTATAGTTGACCACGGCCCCGTGTCCGCTGAGCACGACCCCGTGGTGGGCAATAGAAGCTTCTACCACTTTGTCTTTTCTGCTGACACTTGGGCACGCCCCCGTGCTGGCTGAGCACGGGGCGT
This sequence comes from Helianthus tuberosus, assembly GCA_030545235.1. NCBI lineage: Eukaryota > Viridiplantae > Streptophyta > Magnoliopsida > Asterales > Asteraceae > Helianthus > Helianthus tuberosus. The sequence goes on from CM060383.1 coordinate 183,753,744, forward strand.
GTTCAGTCTTCTGTTATCTTGTTTTGCTTGGGAAGATGCTGTCGTGGGGTCGGGCATGTCACGTCTTGTTCCTTTTCTTGTATTTATGTTAGATTTTGATGTCTTTTTGCTTCTTTTGTTAATTTGAGCTCATTTAATCCTGAAAATACAAAAGGAAGACAAAAGCACACTTTTTCCAACATTAGTACTAAAAAAGGGTTAGTTTTATGCCACAATTGATGAAATTTATATGTTGCATTTTGCACACATCAGCGCCCTTCAGATCTGGGTAAGTATTTCCTAGATCTGTTACAGATCTAGACGGTGGTGGTTTTCGTTGGTGGTGGTGGTGGTTCTCGAAGGTGGTTTTATGTGATGGTGGTGTTGGTTGTTGCCGGAGATGGTGGTTGTTACCAAGGTTGGGGTGGGGTATACGGAGGTTGAGTTGGGGTGGTTGTTTCGGGAGATGGAGTGACATGCACTGGCGGCACTGTGGGTTGTGGTGGTGGTGGCATGATGATGGTGGTGGTGATGGAGAAAAACTAGACAGAAACAGAGAATCAGGGATTCAGAGAGAGAATTATGAGATATTTGTGAGAGAGGGAGGAGACTCAAAGGGGAAGAATCATGAAAAGACATAATGCCCTTATATGGAGTCCATGTTGCATCATTTAACGTTTAAAATTAACTAGGTTAGTGTCAAAGGACCTAGGGTGTATTAGTTTTATCAAATAAAGGATTGCGACTGTTATTATTGAAGTTAAAGGCTATCCGTTGCAATCCGGTACAAACATAAAGGACGAAAAATGTAATTTACCCAAAGAAGTATTAGATACTAATTACAATAATAGTATGTTGCTTGATTATCTTGAATAATCAGTATTGCTTTGTGTAAGATAGAATGAAAAATCGTAGGAGGAAGTGGTGGTGGGAGAACTTATTTGATAAGGAAAAATAGATATCTCAAAATAAACATGGCGATTAATGAAGATTTTGTGGGTATGTAGGTCAAGGCACTTGTACCCTCGGTGGTTAGAGGGATACCCGAGAAAAAATACAGGGTTGTGAACGGTTAGCTAATTTGTGAAGTGTGTTAGAGGGAAGAATGGGTTAACACAAGCAACCAAACAAGCGTAGGTGTTCATAGGTTGGTTGGCACTTGTAAAGTAGGGTGGTGGGTGAGAGAAAGTTATGGTTTTTACTTGGGAGAATGTTGAGGAGATAGGTTGCAACTTCGAGCGCATGATGCCATAAGTTAGGCGGGAGAGATGATTGAGCGAGAAGTGTGCGAAGCATGTTATTAATTGGCGGATTTTGCGTTACGCTTTCCCGTTTTGGGAGGAGGTGTGGGGGGCAAGAAAAGTGGAAATACATGCCATTTTGGTGACAAATGTTTTGAAAGTTATTATTTGCATATTTTTTCCATTGTTACACTGGAATTGTTTTATTTTGTGCTCAAATTAGGTATGTATAAAGTTATTAAAGTGCATAAACGTTTCAAAGACTTGTGACTTGTTACTGATTGGATATGTCCACAAAAAAATAGTGTAATCATCCGGACGGATTGTCGTTGTCCGCACGGATTACCATCCGGACGGATTTCACCAATTTCACCAAGTGACTCACCATTAAAGTCATTGTCCGCACGGACTACCATCCGCACGGATTGTCGTCCGCTCGACCGACTTGAAGGATAGAGATACTTAAGTGTTTTCTAAATACTACAACGAAAACTTCAAAGGACAAGCCATCATACACAAACACATCCTTAACATAGGAAGAAACAATCCACTCGAATCGTCATCTGGACGGATTGCCATCCACACGGATGACCATCCGGACGGATTGCCATCCACAGGGATGACCACCCGGACGGATTGCCATCCACACGGATGACTAACCGAACGGATTGCTATTCACTCGGATTGTTGTTCGCGCGGATGACCATCCGGACAATCAGCTATCCTACCCACTCTCACCCTGTATTGTTTTACACGCCACTTATCGCTACGTTACCAAATCTATTCAGGCTAATCGTACTCACTAAAGCGCTCCCTTCAATCCATTAATCGCTGTGAGTATACTCGATCCCTTTTTGCTTTAAGCACTTTTGGGTCTTACATACGTTACGAATATTCAAACTACAACTATCACACTACTCAAACTATTTGAACGCTAACCGTTAATGCATGTATTACGTGGCTTATGAATGCTTGTTTGTTATGTTTACACATGGAATGCTGTCTACCTGCCTTAGCAACGATAGTACTATAGTTTGGACTCAGCACCCGTTCACACGGGGGTTGTTAAGGATCTTTTACTTGCATGGATTACGGTGGTAATCATGTATTGCGAACTGCCTCGGGCAGTCAACCCGCAGTCATTGGTATCGATGTATCTATGTCGATAACTAACGTGCTTCATTTCACTATGTGTACGTGCTGGTTATGCGTAAACGAATTCGAACTCTATATGCTATTATCAAACTTGTATGCTCACATTTACATTTTATGTGTTGACTTTATTTTAACGTATGTGACAGGTGTTTAGGTTGTTTGTATGCCTAGCTCACTGTGAAATCGAGGCTAGGAAAGGTCTAGGATGCTCGCTGTGCTGTGATGAAATTGAAGCTAGGAAAGGAGGTCCTAGAAACCAATAAATAAACTATTTATGTTTGAAATCTGAGTTGTCGGAACAGAATATTTGCCTAGATTTTATCTGTAATAATTTGTTTACTATTTGAGACATGGTATGGGACATGTTAACTTAAATTGAATGGTAATAATAGTTGTTATGGAAACTTCTGGACAATATGTTTCGCTCAGTGCCATGCCCCGATGATTCCGCCATCGGTTGGGGTGTGACAAAGATTATGCGGTGACATTTTTGTAAATAATTGGAACCTTATAACTACCAGGAGGGGTAAATTTGGAAGATTCAGACAAGGGTGCACATGCTAATCACATGTCATTTTCCCCTGTCATATTTAAACACCAATAATTTTTTTATGCGTGATTATTTTTCTAAAAAATATACCATAAAACTCAGTGTTTTTATCTTTCCAACGAGTATACTATGGATATACTTTTCGAAAAAAAATGAACTGGGTTTTTATGGCGTTTTTCTGAACTGGGTGTTTTATTGCGTTTTAGACTAGGTATTTTCTTGACGTTTTTCTGAACTAGGTGTTTTATGGCGTTTTAACTAGGTCTTTTCATGGCGTTTTTCTGAACGGGGTGTTTTATGGCGTTTTCAACTGAGTTTTTCATGGCGTTTTTCTGAACTGGGTGTTTTATGGCGTTTTTAACTGGATATTTTCATGGCGTTTTTCTGAATTGGGTGTGGTGTTTTATGGCGTTGTATTTGAACACCTAGTTCATGTGAGTGAGGTTTATTTGACAATATTACCCCTTAGTGTAATTTAGCATCAATGCCACATGTCAACACCAAAATCGTTCTCACCGTTATCACACTTTTCACCGTTTTCCCTAAATCCTGACCTATATATATATATATATATATATATATAGGGGAATGCTAAAATGAGAACCACCTCGAGTTGTAAGAACCGTGAGAACTACACCGTAGGGGACGCGGTGGACCAAATTTTTTTTCATAAACGTAGATGCATGTATAAAAACAACATGTGTAAAAAAAATTTAAAAAAAAAATGTCGTGTGTGTAGTTTTGAGCGCCACAAGTTTGTGTTTACGGGTACCGTAAATCTGGCCGGAAAATTTACGGGTCCCGTAAACACAAACTTGTGTTGCTCAAAACTACACACACGACATTTTTAAATTTTTTTTTTTTACAAATGTTGTTTTTATACATGCATCTAAGTTTCTGAAAAAAAAATTTGGTCCACCTCGCCCTGGATCAAAAAGTTCTCCCGGTTCTTACAACTCGAGGTGGTTCTCATTTTAGCGGATACTTGATTTACGGGTCCCGTAAACACAAACTTGTGTTACTCAAAACTACACACACGACATTTTTTTTTTGAATTTTTTTTACAAATGTTGTTTTTATACATGCATCTACGTTTCTGAAAAAAAATTTTGGTCCACCTCGTTCCCGATCTTGTTTTAGTTCTTGTTCTTGTTCAGATATTGTTCCGGAACTTGTTAATATATTAATCTTATTTTCTACATTACTTGTGAGGTATAAATGATGCTTTAGTTGTTTTTATATAAAAATAGTTTGAGTTGTATATGAGGTTTTCCAAATTACAACTTCTTCTAGAAATTTATAGTTTGTTGACTTTGGCGATCAAAGCCCCGCTTGTGGTATGCGCATATAATGTATATGTGTGTGTGCCATCGGGGGGGCAAAAGTGAAAGTGCACTAATTTTAACGTTATTTTACTAATTTCGTGAAAATAACGTTAAAAGTTGAGGACGGTTAATCATGCATCATGTGGTGGCGTTGATAGCTGAAAGACAAAAGGGTACATGCACTAATCGGTCTTTGTCCCGATTGCTGAGTGTTATGTGCCTTATGTCCAAGGCTTGATGGAAAACTACTATCGAGCCGGGGGTCTCACTGGAAGCAGCCTCTCTATTTTACGGGGTAGAGGTAAGGCTGTCTACATCTTACCCTCCTCAGACCCTACCTTTGCTTTGCTATTGGTGGGATATACTGAGTATGATGATGATGATGATGATGATGACTTTGGCGATCAGTCAAACTTACATACCAGTTACATACCTGATCAAGCCTTCTTCAGCTCGAGTCTGTCAAGCATAAACCCAATTCTCATATCTGGTATGCATTAGTTTGTTGTTACTTTCAACATATTATTTGAAATTAGTGTTTCTCAAGAAATTGCTACATTTGCTTTGTTGAAAAGATTCTAAAGTTAAAATCATATATCTGTTTGTCATCATTACAGGTACATAGATGGCTAAGTATAGCTAAAGGCTTGAACTGCATGGGAAATCAAAGGTTACTGTCTTTCTTAAACGATTTTTTTGTTGACGTCGTTGTTGATTCTTTTTGTTTTTTTACAAATGTAAATAGTGAAATTTGATTGTAGCTGCGTTGTTTTTGAGATAATTTTGTTCGGTTCGAAACGATACTGGTCGAAATGTTTTTTTTTTAATTTTTGTAATGGTTGAAATCATAGTTGTCGAAAGGGCTAGGCGCAAAGGGTGAGTTTGTTTCAAACCCGTTCAAATCGTTCTTTTTTCAGAATTTGACTGGAATTTGTGTTTTTGAGCCTTGATGGACGCATGGCGTTATTGCTGCTCTGGGTTGGGTCTAGGCGAGCGTTTTTTTTACGCCTTTCACATAATCACTTTCAAATTGTACATTTATTCAGATGAAATTGACCAAAACGTTGGGTTGTATTTTGATCTTCAGGTAAGGGATGATTAACAGATCCTCAACTGGTCAACTTTTTTATGATGGCTGTGGAAACTATGATCGGTTTTGCTCTCTTCGTTCTTCCTTTCATGGGCATGTTCATGTAGGGTATTCAATTGCAAATGTAAACTACTATTTCCTTTAGCTAAATTGTGTATCAGCTATTTCTTGATATAGCTGCATGTAAATGATCATATTTGTGAGTGAAAATCGAACATTACATTTTTAGTCAACACATATTAATGTACCAATTTTAGTCAACAAGATTGATACTTGTATTGTGTGATTATTATACAGCCATTTTATGTATTTGACTAATGAGTAGTCCAACTTTTACTAGGTTCTGAAGAATGGAGTTGAAGTGAAGCTGCAAAGGAATGCTTTGAGTATTCTTGAACCACCAACTGGTCATGAAGAAGATGATGAATACGAATTTGATATTTCAAGCAGTGGCTCGGATGATAACGAGTTTTGTAAGCTTACACAAACTCAAAACTTTGTAAATTCTTGCAAATATCAGTAAAATGTTTAGTTTGGTTATTGATTTTAAGTTGGTTTGCTCCTCATTGACAGCCACCCCTAATGAGTTCAGCAAACTAAACAAGCCAAAAGTTCGATATGTAAGACCGTGGGGCCTATCTCCATCAATGATGAAGTCTGGTAGCCGTAATGCTTGCAGAGAAACTCAATCCAACATCCATATGTGTTATCCTGTAAGTTGACTTTTGTGGTCAAATATACGTATTTGTAAATTCAAATATAATATATTCTTCAAATCTAGCAATATAATCTAGCAATATGAAATAAATAAGTAACATTTCAGAACCTAAAACATTAGTTAGTTTGACCTAAATATTTGACATGCATATCCAAATATGATCTAACAGTTGTTATTTGATGCTTCCATGTGGATGAACAGAATATTTCGCTCCGTCACTCTCCTCTACCTCTCGCTTCCTCACTCTCAGATGCTCTGCTCAATCTCCAACCGCATCAGGTCAAAATTTATAAAACATAGATAGTTTTGGTATATTTGCTCAGTTCGTTCGTTGATTTGATGCCTTTGTTGATTGTTTCGAAAACATACATAGTTTTGGTTAATTTGATCAGTTCGTTTGTTAGGTCAGTACGATTAGGGTGACGATTTTTTTAATTAGTTCGGTGTAGTTCACTTTCAATTAATTTGATTTTTTTAGTTACACTGGTGTTAAGTTGGTTAATAACTTGTTGTTTAGGAAACATGAGTCTACGGTTAAGTTAAGTGTTCGGATCGGGTGGGGATTGTTGTGGTTTGTTTACTGTGGGTTTGTTTTGGTTAGTTTGTTAGTTTCGGCTTTTCTGTTTGGTGGCATGACGTTGAGATGGATAGTGGAGGAACCAGTACAGGTAACGGAGAAGTTGATTTTTTATTATACGAAAGATACGCCTACGCTTTTGTGGCGATAAGTTCTTGTCCAGAGTCGTCTGTTATAGTGCACAACGAAAAGAGCGTGATTGGGAGTTCTGTTGAATCACGGGTTATACCGTTTGATCATGAAGTGCAGGCGACTGTTTTTTTAACTCTGTCGGAATCTGATTACAATATAAATCTTGGGATTTTCAGGTGAGGGTGGATTTTCTGTCGAGTGATGGTAACGTTCTTGCGAGTACGAGGCAGCCGTGTATGTTGCGGTTTTAAAGTCAGCCGATTCGGCTTGTGTCAACTTTCTTGAAGCTGGCTTCCTGAAATATACTCCACGTCTTTGAAGATAGAGTCTCGACTTCCTTTTGTAAAAAGGATGTTGTGGTATTCAAAGTGGTTGATATCCATGTGGATTAGCGTTACGATGTATATAATGGAGTTGTTATTCACACTTCTATGTTGCCGGTCCATCATATTTCCATGGGAACAATCTTTGGGTCGTGCTTTAGGTTCTTCAAATGATGGTGTAACTCACAACAAGCCGAACGCTTCAAGCTAGCTGCAGTTGGAGATTCCGATACGATTGATCATCTTTTGTTCATGGTATGCAATCAAACTCTTGCTCTACCACCTATAATCTTGATGATTAAAAATGAAAAAAAAAGTGTACTTCATGTGGTTTTTGTATTTTAAGATTCATTTGTGATGTATATATGGGATAATCAAGATTTGAAATTTTTAGCTTTTAGCTGCACTTGAATAGTCACATATGATCGATCATCCATGTATCATATGCATCTTGTATCATTTCCAATATGTATGATTACACAAAACCATCGATAATAATAAAGTTTGAAACAGGAAAACAAGTACTTTAATTTAACATTTAACCGACTTAATAATAAAGTTTTGGTTAATTTGATCAGTTCGTTTGTTAGGTCCGTATGATTAGGGAACGATGGATAATAAGTTCGGTGTAGTTCATTTTCAATTTTTCTGATTTTTTTTTTAATTTTTAATTTTTTTGAATTTTTAAAATTTTCAGATTTTTTACAATTTTTTTGAATTTTTCTGATTTTTTTTTAATTTTTCTGATTTTTTTTTAATTTTTGTTTTTTTTTTTTAATTTTTTAGTTATTTATTTTTAACTTTTAGCCTATCATGACTGAAACCCATGACATGCAAATTTGCTGTGTTGATGTTTGTTTGGCGACTGATTTTATGTCCGATTATGTATGTTCGGATTTTTAAGTGGTTTTGGTAATTGGCATGAATCATTTCGTCAGAAAAAAAAATTAATTCCAGTGAGAACTTGTTAACTTGCTTTGATCGGACAAAGAGGTCAACCAATTTAGTTAAAACAGATGCATCCAGTTCTCCTTGTACTTGGCTTACGATCGAACCCGCACCCAAAACAAGGCCGACTTTGACCTTGTTTCTATTGAAGTCGACAGCGCACAGGAGAGGGGAAGGGGTTGCCATTACAGTTGGGTTGGTGGGTTGAAGGATTTCGAGTTAGCGGATTGAGTAGGTTAACCATAACTCGACCCATGTATTTATTCTTGTCGTGGCGGACATACTTACAACTGTGTCATGTTCGTTACAACCATGTCGTGTTCGTTACAACCGTGTCGTGTTCGTGTCAAGTTTTGGGTCGACAGGTTTAATGTTTAGTCTCAAGAATGATTAATACCCAATGACTTAGTAAACAATTTAAGCAGCCAATAACCTACGCTCAGATGAACATTTTTGCAATAAGGATCTTCTTAATTGTTTTGTTTCTTTTTCTTCTATTCCTAATCAACAAACTTGATTGTTAGTATAAGTAGGGTTGTAAACGAACCGAACGAACACGAACAAGGCCTTGTTCGTGTTCGTTCGTTAAGGAAATAAACGTGTTCACGAACGGTTCATGAACACTTACTGAACGAGATTTTACGTTCGTGTTCGTTCATTAAGAAAATGAACGTGTTCGCGAACGGTTCACGAACACAAATAAATTTGGCGAATGCGACGAAGGATAATGATAGATGGCTCAGAGAGTAGCACTCGAACTTGAATCCCTTATTGTGGAACGGAGGTCGATCGTATTCGCCGATGTAAATAATGAAAAATGAAAGGGAAATGATGCATAAACAAGGTGAAAGTGGGTTTCCTAGTTTAATTGTTAGGGTAATAAAATAAATAAAAGTTTAATAATATAAAAAGTACAAATAAAATATAAGAAAGTACAAAGATCTTCAATTAAAACACAAACATACGAATATAAACAAATGCAAATCAACGAATGTTCACGAACACCTTACCGAACGTTCACGAACACAATCGAACGAACGAGACCTCTGTTCATGTTCGTTCATTTAACTAATCGAACGAAATTTCTTGTTCATGTTCGTTCGTTTATTAAACGAACGAACATAAACGAACTTCCCGCCGAACGGTTCACGAACTGTTCACTGAACGTTCGGTTCGTTTACAGCCCTAAGTATAAGTTCTAGATAAGAGGAGCCGAACAAAGATGATCGGAGAATCAGCAGTGAGAGCTGATAAAATAAAATTGTTAGAAGTGAAGAGCTGATTATAATTTCAAAATGGAAAATCAATTTCACTTTTAGAAACTAATACTTAGAGAAGATTAAAATATTAAACTTTGTTTTTTCTACATATTTCTTTGATATGTACTTTTTAAAACTTTTAAACGTGTTAATATGTTAACTCAACTAAAATTTAGCCCGCCGCGCGTTGCACCGGTGACACAAAGCATTCGGTAGTAAAGATTTCTGAAATGCTATACTACACTACCAACGGAAACATACATTGCCACGGTTTTACGTACATTTAAACAAAATTCAAACCAGCCAGAAATAATAAAACCAAATCATCAATCTATTATCAACCGCGGCTAACAACATTCATACACAAATCCTTAGAAATAGAACTCGTAAACATAAAACTGACAAACCAACTTCAAAAGCTCCTACGCCGAAAGCATTAAGCAACCCATCCGCCACACATAATACCTCAGTCCTACCAAAACGCACATCCAAACACCCCATTAATACCATCTTGATCATATAATTCGGACCTACAAATTAAATTTTGTAGATTGATATAAAATTTAGAGTGTAATCACTATACAAAGATACCTATGCATACAAATCAACAACAATAATTCAAATATATCAATTTTGCCCCATGATCCTTCATGTTAACAGGTGGATCTCACATCAGTTGATTAACGACTCATTTTTGCCCCAAGGAAATTACATTTGCAAATGGCTTTTACGACTAGGGCTGTCCAAACTGCTCGACGATCGCTCGAAAAATGCTCGAAAAATGCTCGTTCGATTCCCGCTCAGTTTGTAAATGAGCCGATCGGATCGGTTCGATTCAAATTCAATCCGAGCATGAGCATAGCTCCGCTCGCTCGTCGATCGCTCGGTTTCGCTCAAATTATTTTTATTAATAATTAATATATATATTTATATTATAGATTTTATAGATAAAAACCCAAAAAAATATAATAGCCAAAAAAAAAACTAAAAGCCCAAATAACATTTAACCCAACTTAATATTTAATATATAAATCTAAGTATCTAACCCTAAATCTATTCTTCCCTAATCAGTCGTATTCAAATTGTCGCTCTAATCTCGGTCTCACTCTCCGGTCTCCACAGTCACAGACTCACAGTCTCCGTCTCCGACCCTCTAATCTCCGACACACATATCGCCGCTGTCTCTAGTCTTCAATCTTCGGACGGTCTTCAACAGTTCTTCAATCTGCTGTTTTTTTTAATCTGTTGTTTTTTTTAATCTGTTGTTTGGTATGTTATGTTTCTGTTTGGTATGTTTGTTATAGTAGCATAGAGAAAGATGGAGATCGATGACATTCGACAGTTGGCAAAATTTTGATGTAAACATAGTTGGTGATTAGCTGTTGTTTGTCCCAGATCCTTTCTAGCTTCTTGCTAGTTGGGCCTGGTTGGTTGTATTCGCACTTTATTTTGTGTTTCTTATGTATTCGCACTTTATTTTATGTTGCTTTTGTATTCGCACTTTAAGTTAGAATTTGTTTTTGTTGAACGAAGCCTTATTATTCAATCGAGCGAAAACGATTCGCTCGCTTTATTTTTAGGATTTGATAAAAACCGAGCGAAACCGAGCCGATCGGATCGGTTCGATTCAAATTCAATCCGAGCATGAGCATCACTTTTGCGATCGGTTTTATAAATTTGATCCGCTCGGATCGGATCGGTTGTAATTCAATCCGAGCATGAGCAGACCCTCGATCGGATCGGATCGGATCGGATCGGATCGGATCGGATCGTGAACACCCCTATTTACGACTCATTTTTGAGTGGCCATGAGGGAATATTCCATTTCCATATTTCTGATGAATAATACAATAATCAAGTGGCCATGAAGGATCCATAATTTTTATTAGTGAGGAAAAATAACAGATGTTAAAAATATTAACATTAAATCATAGCTAAAAGACATCATTAAATATGTATTATTTATTGAATATGATTCATAAGTGAATTTCCATGGGCAAACCGGACGTGGGTAAAAACTTTACTGATGGTTATTGCTAGCGGCTCAATGATGACCATATCACCAACGGAGCAGAGATAAAGTTTTCACTTAATATTAAACCCACTCGTATTGGTTGTTTTTAATGAAACGGATGAATAAGATATATTTGTCGTTTTGTGTAAATCAATATAAGCACATTCTAAATAAACAGAATCATCTTGTAAATAACTTTTTTTACAAAATCTATAATAATTACATTTTAAAAACAAACTATGTAATGCATTTTATTAATCAGGTCACACTATGTTAAGGTGATGAGTTATGGTTGATGAAACATCCACAAATTTACCATTATTACCTTAATGAGCTTTATTATGTCACTGAGCTATATTAGGTACACTAAGTCATTTAGGTTATAACAAGTTATGTTATGTGTTAGTGACTTATGTATGAAGATAGTTTCATTAATATACTGATATGGGCATTAATAGGCTTTTGTATGTGTTATTGGAACACTAAAAATTTTATGACACAAAAATCATGTAAGGTGTTAATGAGTTATGGTTGATGATATATCCGATAATTGACTGTTATGAAACTTAATGGGTATGGTCTATTGGATTACATTGAGCCATTTTAGGTTAATTACTGCAAGTTATATGTTGGTGTTAGTGACTTCATCTGATCATATATATATTTATTTTTTTGAACGGCGAATTTCTTGTGTTAAGCCACCGTACTCCCCAAATTGGAGAGCTTTGTTGTCCCACTCCGGCCAAACTGTGTTGTCTTAAACAGGCCCACGCTGTCTTTAGAGTTTGCCTTGGGCGTCCCCCTGGAATGGAGGAAGTTGCAGAACTTCAACCAATTCCAGATGCTCACATTCAAGTCATGAAGTTTAAATTTGATGTGATATCTACTTATCGTCTTTATGCCAATGTTTCACTTTTGGTTGTGCTAGATGCAAGTTTTTGTGGTTTTTGCGATTAATATTACAATTTTGACTAAACATTACTCTCTCAAATATTTTTCTTTGAATGAAATAAAATGTTAGAAACTCGGAATAGGTGTGGTTCGTAATAGACATCATAACTGAATATGATATCACTCGGGACACCCGCCGCAACGCGCGGGCATTCCCACTAGTATACATATATATATATATATATATATGATGGTTTATGAAAAGACTAGTTTAAATGAGAAAACCAAAAAACTAACTAAAATAGCCTAAAAACATACCATTTTTTTTATTAAAATCCGCTATATTTAATATATAAAAAAATTGCTTTTTTCAAAACAAAAAAAAAATTGTACTGCCACATGTGCAATAATACGAAAAAACCTAAACCACCCCCCATCGACACCCCCCAAAAACCTAAACCCCCACTCACCCCCAAAAACCTAAATCCACCCTCCCACCAAAAGCCTAAACCCCCACCCCAAAAAACCCAAATTCCCCACCCGCACCCCTTAAAAAACCTACCCCCCCCCCCCCACCCGCACCAAAAACCTAAACACCCATTCCCCCACACCCAAAAACCTAATCTTAAACCTCCAAAAACCTAACCATAAAAACTAAACTAAACTAAAAAGTTAATTTTGAGCATATAATGCATATATGTAGCATATACATATAATGCACATGTGCAGTACAAGTTTTTTTTTTTTTAAAGTTTTTTTATACATTAAAAGTAGCGAATTTTTATAAAAAATGTAAAAAAATTGCCATGTTTTTTTAGTTCGTTTTTTAGTTTTCTCATGATCCTCTCTCGGATGGATCATGAAAAAACTACTTTACATGAGAAAACTAAAAAACGAACTAAAAAAGCCTAAAAAACATACCAATTTTTTTACAATTTTTTTATTAAAATTCGCTATTTTTTATATATAAAATTTTTTCAAAAAAAATATTGTACTGCACATGTGCAAAAATACGGAAAAGCCTAACCCACCACCCACCGACACTCCCCAAAAACCTAAACCCCCCGCCCCTAAAAATCATAAATTCACCCTCCCACCAAAAGCCTAAATCACCCACCCCACAAAAACCTAAACCCTCGCCCCCACCCCCTAATAACCTAAAACTAAACCCTAAACATAAACCCGAAAAAAACCTAAACTCCCACCTGCACCCCCCCTAAAAACCTAAATCTCCCCCCCCCCCCCCCCCCCACTCAAAAACCTAATCCTAAACCTCCAAAAAACCTAACTCTAAAAACTAAACTAAACTCAAAAGCTAATTTTAAGCATGTAATGCACATGCGTAGTACACATTTAATGCACATGTAAGTTTTGTTTTTGAATTTTTTTATATATAAAAAATAGCAAATTTTAATAAAAAAATATAAAAAATGGTATATTTTTAGGCTTTTTTAGTTAGTTTTTTAATTTTCTCTATGTAGTTTTCTCACCAATATATATATAACAATTCAACTTTTAATTGCCTTTTTTTCCGTGTGGAATGATATTGAGGATATACTTTTAACCCCACATTGTATTGTGTGTTGGACTTATTTTAACTAAACCAGATTCACCCCATTGTATGTTGGGCTTGTGCGAAAACCAATCAGCCCATGTGTGATCATGGGCAAAAATTTGGGCGTGAATTGATCGGATTAAGAACATAGAACACTGAGATAAGTATATACGATCTCCAAAATGAAGTATACACTCACAAAATTCTATTACAAACTTTTGTGAATTTATTGCCTAAATTTTCTCAATTTATATATAAGTATTTAAAGTGATAGTTGCTTGGTTTCAATGTGTATCATAGTAGCTATATACATTTTTTTAACGGCCAACATAATCAATCCCGAGCACTCTTGGGGCACCCACTGGACAAACGGAGTACTCCGAGAGTAACCCAAGTCCACCACCAATTCCAGAGAAAACCCGATAACCCACCGCCCGTAGGCACGACAGTGAAATGACCGGTAAAACTCGTTTGGCTCAAGGATCCAACCCAGGTTTCCCTAGGTCTCCTATCATTGCCCACCGGCCACCAGTGCCTCACTCTGCACCAAGTGGGAATTGAACCTGCATCTCTCAAGAAAAATGCAAGCCCTCCACCACTTGATCTAGAGATCATTGACTAAACTACCCAAGTAGCTATATACATTATTTCTTAAAAGTGTATGCTAAAGGATGTTTAAGCTTGCAAGTGTAAAGATGAATAGAAAGCCTAACACCAAGTATGATACTTTGCTTTCTTAAAGCTAATTTAGAAGCTCGATATGAGTTGTGAGAATTTGTTTTCGAAGTGACATTATGGAACAACATAGGCTATGAACATGATGACTTAGAGCATATATCTATGATTCTTGGATGGACTCAACATGCATGTGTTAGTTAGGAAGATTTGATTAGCATTTGAGATAACTTGCTAGAATTGCGCATTTTTTACTTTGGAAGACCATTTTTCTAAGGGAAAAATTACAAGTTTTGTCCTTTATCTTGATACCATATTTCAGACGGTGTCATTTTCAACGAATTTTGACAGGTTTTGCCCTTTATAGGGAATTTTGTTGCACGCTTTGTCCTTTGAACCTCCGCAAAATTCAATTTCCATCGAACACAGGTATAAATATGATACCCCAGGCTTAATACAAAGTCGCCCAACACAAATTAACATCAACTTCCTTTTGTTCCACTCGTCTGCATTTCGATGGAATTCCTTTAACTCAGGCCACATCCGACTTTCGATCTTCTTAAGTAAGACTCTGGTAGACATTCCGTTTGCTTTATCTGGATAAGCAAAAGCCCTAATCTAATTTGGAGTAAACATACATAATTATTTTGAATTTGGGAGTTAATGGATTAGGGATTGTTTGGGATGGTTAGTTGGGGAAGATGATAAGAACAGTCTATCTTTAAATAAAGGGAAATTACTTTTTGAGTTATGTTTGGAGTAGTAGGAGGTGGTTGCAGGGGAGTAGGCGGTGGTTGGATGGTGAAGACGGTGGTGGCGGGTGGCGACATATGGTGGTGTGGTAAAGACGATGGTGATGGTGGTGGTGGCAACATATGGTAGTGGTGAAGACAATGGTGGTAGGTGAAGGGAGGGAGAGGGGGAGGGGGGAGAGATAAATATATGTTATTAGTTATACACACACACACACACATATATATATATATATATATATTGTTTTTTTTTTTGAAATATTTTTTAAGAATAAGTTACAAGTTTTGTCCTTTAAAAAAGTAAAAAGAATAAATTACCCATGCGTAATAAGATTTAACAAAAAAAATGTAACAGGGTTAGGCTCGAAGGACGTAACTTGCAACAAAATTCCCTATAAAGGGCAAAACCTGTCAAAATTCGTTGAAAAGAACACCGCCTGAAAAATGGTATAAAGATAAAAGACAAAACTTGTAATTTTTCCTTTTTATAAGTGCACATACGTATCTTCCAAATATTAAATTGATTATTTGGTGTCACACCCCGATATTTCCACGTGTCACCGGTGGGCCCGGAGGGGGAGTATCGTGACGTAGTTGGTATCATCATGGTCAAACAACACAATATATAAATGCATAGCGGAAGCAAAAGATAAATATATTACAATCCGAATATAAAGTAATATCCAGTATTACAACGGAAAGTAAAAGATCCACAGGCGGATCAATATAAAAAGGAAAACTGTTCAACAGACTTTGACATCTAGAGCTTGCGAGACTTGAGTAATGATGCCTGGAGTAGCCAGCCTATTTCGTCTAGCACCTGCACTTAGCCTTTTTGGAAAATACGTCAGTTTACACTGGTAAATACAACTCAACTGACTCATTTAGAAAAGAGTTTGAAAATTGATTGGAATGCACTTCGGCAAAAATATCTTGTATAACTTGGGACAATTATTAAATAATCATGTATACAGTTTTACTTATTTGTCGTCCATCAGGGCCGGTTAGAAGAGCCGGACAAGATTAACTGACACGCCACAGGTATAATGCCCACAAGGTTGATTCCTTTAGTGGATTACCAGTTTTTACATAATGCATCTGTCAGGTGTACGCCTACACCCCGTGCTTAGGTCGTGGCCATTTCGTAAAATGATGCCAAGGATACCCGGGACATGGTCATTTAACCCCCAAAAGCCATACACCAAATAATACATATTAAACAGGTTATGTAAATACATCAATCACAATCCGATTTAAATGACTACATACACCCGACCAAGCGGTACTTTTATAGTGCCGTATCCCAAACCCGTATAGGGAAAATAAGTTAAGAGTATTTACCTGAGCAAAGTATAACTCCAATACAGTAAGTGCACGTAGCTTTTACTGGGCTCCTAATCTGGAACGAAGGTTTTTAATAACCTATTAGAATCCTAACGGGTCTTTAATTAAGCTTAGACTTAGACCAGTTAGTTTTCACGGATCAAACGCATGATAAAGCGAAGACCGGTTTAGAATGTGGTTTTGACCCGACAAGCTTGTATGCTTGTTTAATATGGGTAACTTAAACACATTCTGGAATTTGAGACACAAACGATATGGTTTGACCCGTTTCGGCTAATATATGCAAACTAGTTACATAGGTCGATTCGAACGAGAAAAGTGCGTAACGAGTAACCAATGAGTCATGTACAAGTTTCCTAAGTTAATATGCCTTAAATATGTTGTGATATCAGTAGGATACCTTCCATTATGCCCAAAACGAGTTTAAACACAAACTATGCCCCGTAGGGGTATTTTGGTAATTTATAAGGTTATAAAAGAGTTTAATGAACTTCTGAGGTTCGGGTCTGAATACATCAGTAAAATGACTTAATTTATCATGTTATCAGTCGGTAATAAGTCTTATGTGACAAAATGGTTTTTGACCCAAACTATGCGTTTAATACGCGTAAAAAGTCATTTTAAGCGATTTCCAGGTTATACCGGAAATCTGAGTTTTCTGATCAGGTTATAAAGTTCAAAATACTTTATTTATTAAATAAAATCAGTAGCAATTGGACTGGTGTCAAAATATTATGTAAAACTCATTTTATGACCGAAAAGGGTATAATCGGTATTTACCGAATCAACGCCATAACCTTAGGTTATGAGCAGGTTAAAAATAATTAAAAATCTTTAAAAATCCCAAATACTATATTACATCAGTGGGTAAAAGGTTTGGTGTCAAAAATTGGGTTTAGATAGGCTTTATGCTAATTGTGCCGTTTAATTACTAAAAGGCGTTATAATTACGCTAATGAGCATAACTCCTAATCTAGACCTCCAACTGATGTGGAATTTTAGGGACATGTTTATAAATCAGTAGTAAAGATTTATGTCCTTTCATATTTCCAAAATTCTCGTTTTATGGTCAAAAGGGCATTATGGTCAACTTTAAGCAATTAACGGAAACGTGCATATGAATCGGACAATCAACGAACCAATCACAGAGGGCTATACTACCATGTAACCTGGTCCTAAGGAAGTCCTAAGGCATTTCCAAACTCTACTAAATCGGGTCAGAACTGAAGTCAAAGCAAAAGTCAAAGTTTTGCGACTTTCGGTTCCGAACCGGGTCTAAACAGAAAATTGTCGGATCAAACAAGCTTAGACCAGTTATTATACTTATTACCAAGTTATAAGAGTGATAAAATAGGTTACATGCCTTCTACATTTCAAATTATGCGTTAATTCAAAGATTATGTTTCTGTTGACTTTTTCGGATTACGTTTGACCCGACATTTGACCTAGTTAGAGTGGGAATCGGAGGGTGCCCTTTTAAGGGTTTATTGCCCACATAATTACCAACTTATAACTACTTTCAATTCGACTAATCACTGGACCATTAGTGATTAATCGTGAAGTCAACCGTTAATTACGACGGTTTGACTTATAAGCTAAAACTAAGCAAAAACTCAACTAAGAAAGGTTAAGCATACTTACCAAAGTCTAATGCACTGTTAGGGATGACTTGGGTCTGCTTCTATGCTCCAGGAAGCTCCACAAGTGCAGATGGAATGGTGTGCTCAAAATGTTGCAACATGAAGGCTTTATATAGTGATTTCAATCCATTAGATTGTTGACAACTCATGCTACCATGGATCCCAGATCATTTACAAGTGCCCCTAAGGCCTAGGAACATGTAGGGGTCGCCCATGAAGTGAAAATATCTGATCTAAGTCGGTTCCAAGGCTGAACATCCAACATTCACGATTTGCTGCATCTGGGCAACCCTTACGGATCGTAAGGGTGGACCTTTACGGTCCGTAAGCTAGTTATCAGGGCAAAAATATTTCTTTCAGTTTGCATCCTTGGCTCTTGGTCCTTCGAAAGGTCAATCCACCTTTATTCTTGCATTTTGAGCCCCTCAATTTTACTTATAAGGGCTTCAAGTCTTATACCCACTTTGTTAAGTCCTTGGTTAACTTGGTTATCACCCGAAAAGTCATAATTTTTCAACGTTGACGCTTTAACCCCCCGTATACGAATTTGATCATAACTTTCTCATATGATAACGAAACTTTATGAAATTTTTACCACACATTCTAGTGAGCATAATTTACCGTTACAAAGCTTTGGGTTTGCTAAAAAGTCACTCAGAGGTATACTTTAAACATGTTGACACATTTAACCCCTGTAGTTTGTAATCTCTCACTTTCTTTCATATTTAGCTTCGTATGATCCATGATTTATTCGTTTGAAGGTATGAGCATCATGTAGGGTTACCGAAAGGTATATTTATTCACTGTTGACATTTTTAACCCGTATATTCACATACTTTCCATGTTTGTCAACTTTAGTCCCTCTAGAGTATACTTTCACACGTTCAAACTTATGACACGTGTCAATACATTATAGGACGCGAATTTTCGAGGTGTTACATTTGGTAAATTGGAAATTAGTGTTACGAGTGTTGAATCCTAAACAATTATGCGAGGTAGGCATCAACCAATTTAGATTAACTAATTAGATTGAAGAAGGTGTTTCGAGCTGGAAAAGGATTTCGTTCTCTGCGGTTGAGATTGCTAAATGTCAGCAACTTTACTCTCGGCTTGAAGAGATGCAGTTTTCATGTATAGGTGGCCATGGTTGGGGAATTCCTCAAGTCGTTTTTCTATAGGGTCGGTCAAAAGCATGCTATATTCAAGTGTCGATTTGAGCCAGTTTTATGTGATGAATTGGAGTAATTGGGTGCCAAGCAAGTGTAATATTTTCACGTGACGGGCTGAAATGAACAGTATCCCAATGTTGGTGGCTTTCAGTAGAAGAAACATCCATTTCATCTCACAAAAATGTTTTATGCGTAATTTAGGACAAGAAACCGCGGACCACATCTTCCCGGCTTGCACGGTGGCTTCAGTAGTGTGGCAAGCTATTAGCTCTTAATGTCGTGAGCCCCAAATTTTCGCCTTTTCGGTTAGGGACTTGTTGGAGTTGTATAACCATGTTAGTCTTGGAGTTCGAGAGAAGAAAGTCTTTCACGGGATTGTGATGATTGCTTGTTGGCGGACTTGGAAGGCTAAGAACGAAAATGTTCTTTCCAACAAGGAGATCAAGATCGAAGATATTATTGTGAAGTTCCTTGGGTTTCTTTGGTTGAAAAATAGCTGTAGATTTAAATCTATTCTTTGGTTTAAGTGATTTAATTTTGATTTGTTTTAAGTTCACTCTGATGTAGTTGTCTCCTTTTGTTTTGGTCATCGTGTGGCCCCCTTTTTTGGTGAGGTGACACCTTGACGGTGTGAATGATATCGCCTTTCGAAAAAGAAAACAACACCAATCTTTTAGAAAAATGTCACACATCGTTATTATGTGCTCTAATGGTTAATGAAATATGTGTCAGAAGTGCTCAAACTTCTTATTTACTCAAAAATGCTTAAGCTGTAGTTTGTTTTGTAAGAGGTAAAATGTTTGCAGTCTACGAATCATATTTGCAGACATCAGTAGAAAAAAAGGTGGACAAAACCTTTGCAGTTTGCAAGAAGAAGACTGTTTGTTTTTTTAACGTATGTAATATAGTAACGTATGTAGACTTCTAAAATAAACTGGTGGTAATGTACGGACGTGGTGGTCGGCAAACACACACCAATTAACACTTCGAATGACATTTCACAAGTGTGAACGAATGAACATTAAAAGCCATACACCGTCAAATTACTCTATTCACCACTCTCATTCTCATACCATGCACCCACACCAACCAACGGACAGATCCCCTCCTTTCAATCCACACCGTCCGATCAAACTCAATCAACGCACCACACCCGTCCCTTCACCGCAAGAGTAACTCTAGATCATTATTTATCTCTCTATGATATTTTTCATTATTATTCTTATTCAATTTCAGTTCCCCTGAATCAATCTTACATCTCCGATCCAAAATTGAATCACTGTAAGCACTGATCGAATTCCAATTATTTTAATTTCATAATTGCAATTGTTTCTGCTTTCTGGGTTTAATTTAATTCTTGATTTGTGATTAGTCTGTGTGAAAGTAACAATCAGATTTAGATTTGTTTTTTAACTTTTTTTTGTTGAATTTTATGAAATGTAAGTTGAATTGTGTTAATTTGAGATCGTTGTGTGTTGCTAAATTGTAAGTGATGATCAGATTGGTTTAAGATCAAGTGTTGTGTTATGTAGTTTTGTTTAGAAGTTAGTGACTTGATTCGGCGAATCGGAGTCATCGGGGTGTTAAACTGGTCGTGTTCGCGGGTTGGCGGGTTCAACCCGACCAGAACCCGAAAATTTAAGACGAACCCGAACCCAAAAATTGTGTCATACTTATGAACCCGGCCTGAATATTCACAGGCTGACCTGAACCCGACCCGTTCAACCTAAATATTTTTAATTTTTTCAGCAAGTTAATGTATTAAAATTAACATCTGCTACAAAAAAAAAATACAACTTTATATAATAATATTACATTAAAATCATAAAATCTTATGTCAAATTTCTCTTTTTAAGTTATAATTATAGTATAAAATACACACCCAATTTAATTTATGATATAAAACATATTTAAAAAAAATATAATATAATGGAAATTGGTTAAACGGGTCAATCTGCCAACCCGACTGGGTTGACCCGAATTTAACCCATTTAGCTAAACGGGTTTGCGGGTTCAACCTGAAACTGGTCCAAACCCGTTTAGACTAAATCTAAACCTGCGAATTTCGTGTTAGGTTCATGTCGTGTTTTCGGGTCGTGTCAGAAATTTACACCCTCTAGAATTTTGGTTTGTGTTGAGAAGAAGATTACTAGAACTATATAGTAATTTATTCAGATGGGATTCTACTATGATGGTGACCGTTGAACACTTGTATGTGTGTGTTTGAAACTGCAACAATGTTGTGGTTTACTTTATATATATGTACTAAAGTTGGATTATATATATATATATATATATATATGTAGACTATAAAATGGAAGAGGATGTTCCAGATAGAAAGAAATGGGAGGATATGGGACATTGACATACTGGTGAAGATATTTCAAACGTTCGACATATTTGAGTTGACGTTGGCATTGCGCGAGTCTGTAGCACATGGCGGTATGCTGCGTGTGACCCTTTGTTGTGGGGAACGCTTGATCTATCGATGCTGAAGTCAAATTTTATTAAAATCCCATTAGAACCTTATGTTTATGTGGATGAGCGGTCAGATAAAACACTGACAAGAGTGCTGAAGATTTCTCTAAATCTTAGCCGTGGAAACATCTCGACGTTGATTTTCCATTTTAATCTATACGTCCGTGATGATCAGTTGACATACATTGCTGAAAGGTATCGTCTGAAACACTATTTCTTGTTGTTTCTATCTTTTACTTTTTCAGTACGGGAAATTCGGTATTGGTACCCGGTACCAAATGCTCATCCCTATTCTAGCCCGGGTATTCAGCAGAAAAAACTTAGCCCCGGGTTTGTTTTTTTTTTTTTAATAATGAAAATTGATTAATATAAAAAGATTGTTGACTCCATAGTCCATACATCAATTTTTATTAGTTTCAAACTGATTCTTATTCTTAACTAAGAATATATGCAGAGTTACTTTAAGTTATAAGATTACTTGGTATTAATAAATAAAATGGCAATTATGAACAACAAAATTAAAAAAAAAAACTTGACCAGATTTTATTAATAATATTTTTGTTAAATCATATAAATTAAAACTACTTTAAAGGATGATTTGTTTAAAAGTTAAAACCAAGGATTAAAAATGTTCTTGTTTGAAATAAAACTGTGCAGTATCAGTGTTGTGTAAAAATAAAGTTCTGCAAAATTGTCATATATTACAGTTTGCCTTTAACAAAAAACAACCCATATGTAAACATGAATTAGTCTTATGCTAAAGTTTCACAAAAGTGATCTTCTGTAAATTTGTTTTATACTTCAGGATTTATACTATAAGGATTAGGATCAAATACAAAGGATCCTAATTGTAGAAGTGTAAGAAGGATTTATAAAGTGACAAGTGTCCAATAACCTAAAACTAAACCCACTACACAAAAAAAAAAAAAAACTTAAACTTCCACCACCACCAAAAACCTAAACCCCCCCCCCCCCCCCCCCCCCCCCCCCCCCCCAAAAAAAATTTTTTTTTTTTTGCCAAGGGGGGTGGGGGTTTAGGTTTTTGGGTGGTGGTGGGGGGTGGGTGTTTAGTTTTTTTTTTTTTTTTTTTTGGGGGGGGGGGGGGGGGGAAGGTTTTTTGGGTGGTGGTGGGGTGGGTGTTTAGGTTTTGGGTGGTGATGTAGTGGGTTTAATTTTAGGTTATTGGACACTTGTCACTCTATAAATCCTTCTTACACTTCTTACAATTAGAAGCCTTTGTAGAATAACTTGACCCCATACTATAATGTATATGAAGGTGTAAACTGTGTTTATTGAGACTGGATTTTCAGGACTGTTGCTACCGGGCTTTGGGCTTTTTTAAGATTGGGCAGGTTTTTTTTTTGAGGGGGGGGGGGGGGGGGGGGGGGGGTGGCTAGAGCAGGCTTAGAACCAAGTTAGGTTGATCTGGGCATCAGGATAAATATTGCAGCCCAATTTAGGATCTCAGGCTTGAGTGGTTCTAGGACTAGGCTTTGAATGATTGGGCCCAATTGAGCTTTTACCATTTTAGCATTAAATTCTTTTGGGCCCTAAGACTACTTGTGCACATTTAATAATTGACTTTGCATTCTTTCTTTATGGTTAAACTTTTTTGACTTATTATGTAAAACTAGCATTAAGCAACCCCGCGTTTGCGGCGGGGGGCGAACACCAATGCCACACTACTACCAACGACCACTAACACTAAAGTTGCAGCTTGTTAATACGAAGAAATTAAACCAAAACGTAAAACATATAAAAAAATAACTAAGTCGATATAGGACCCGAGCGTTACGACGAACCTGTCAAACGGGAAAAAAATAGACGACGTAAAAACGTTTAACCGCACACGCATGTTGCGCCGTGTTTAAGCAACATGTACAACTTATAAATGCACACACTTGGCAACATGTACAACTTATAAATGCACACACTTGTTACTAAATAATAGTATATAAATAAATAAATTAGCATATAAAACCACTAAAGCAACATGTACAACTTATAAATACACACATGTGTTGCAAAATAATAGTATATAAATATGGACATAAAAGTGTTTGTGACCCATAAACTACTCGCCTACTTATTTTGACCCGTTACTCGATCAGCCCATTTTCTCACTTCTTAAGATTGATATTTTTGTATATTTGACCTTAAGAAAGTCCATCTCTTTTAACGCAGGTTGCCCAAAGCTCAAACGACTGGTTTTGCCAGCATGGAACCGGATAAAAAGAACCGTTATATGCAAAGCCATAAACATGTGGCAAGATCTTGAATCCCTTACTATGCCTAGCATAGCCAATCCTCCTTGCATCATGGAGGAAATATCCAACAACTGTAAGAATTTTTTCAGAACTCAAAATTATGGGCCCGTGTGACATGTTCTTCGCGCATACACTTGCAAGTTGCTTGCCAAAGTTAAAAGTCTTGAGCCTTCGTTGCTCGATGCTCTTCAAGGATGCTCTATTAATAATCTTAGATGGATTAAAACATCTTGAAGTGCTTAATATTTCCCATTGCATCATTATAGAAGTCCCACCACCACCCGCCCCTAGAAAAGTGCTTAAGGAGCTCGATGAATCGATTATTGAAAAGGCGTCTAGAATACGTGAGTTTTGTGACTTGTATGGATGATTTATGTGTAATGTGCAGGAGAACAAGGCTTGATGAAGGATTTTTGAGGTGGTATAAGTATGAAGAAGGGATTTGGAAAGAAGATGAAGTAAGGTCTCTTGCAATTTGAGTTTATTAAAAAGTTTAGTGTAGTGGCAAGGTAACCCCTTGTTCTTTATCTTTCTTTCATTTTAAACCCTTTTCTTTTTTTTTAGTTGTATATTACCAAGAATGTAGAGAAGTGAGACAGGAAAGTTTTGTATAAAGTATTAGATGCTAATTACAATCGTAGTATGTTGCTTGATTATCTTGAATAATCAATATTGCATTGTAAATATAAACGTGATCATCTTGATGTTTATTTTTCTGAAATTTCAACCTCGGTTTGAACCGATCCATTATATTGACCTGTTTTCCAAACCTGGTTATGTTAGAAAAAAAGTTGTCATCATGAACTTGCTTGAAACTTTATTGGTTTTTATACGAAACAAACAAGTGTGTGTGTGTGTTTTTCTGTGTAGATGTGCATGTAAGTTAAACCCGGATAATGTAAATAAACCCGGATAATGTAAATAGATTGCAGTGATATGATTAGGGTTAGATGAGGTGTGGTTTATATAGATCAGAACATTACACTCTGAGTCCTTATACTATTACTAAACATCATCTTGTTCTAATACCCCCCCCCCCCCCCCCCCCCACAAAAAAAAAACAAAAACAAAAACAAAAAAGAATCCGCAAGCTGAGTGCGGTAGGGATTTTAGCTTGAAATGTAATAAAAAACCTAAAAATAATATAAAACAATTCCACTTTTTTTAAAACTTAAACCATATTCACCCATTGTGTCGTTCATCTGTTCCACATGATCTCCCATTATCAGTGGATGACATACGAGATTGTAGATTATTAGAGGTTACTTACATTGATGACTTCGGCCAACCCAAGACCACTATGGCTTAGGTCCTAATCTCAAACTAATATTTAAGTGTATGTGCAGGGGCGTCCAAGAAGGACTGTCAATAATACATGGTATGGGTCAAAACAGTTTTGGTTGTAAATGTTAAATTTGATGTTTATGTTTTTCGTAAGCAAGTAAATATTGTTGCTTGTTTTGGTAGTTCAGATTTACGTTTGTTTATAAAACTTTATGGTCATGTTGGTCGTAAGTTGGTTACAAGGGTATTTTGGTAAACCTGAATTTATGGTATGAAAGTTTTAGAAAGTTGGCGTTTTTATTTGTCGTTTTGACATTTTTATATTTTGGGCGTTTCATTATCAAAATACACGCAACCACTTATACTTTATGCAATCATGCAAACAATCCAATCATGCATGCTTAATACGTTATACTTGATTCGTGTTTCTGGAACATTCTTATGTGATAAACTTGTCATTAACTTCGTACGAGCCTCCCCTTAACATGTATAGCGGTATAGGAGTAACGCACCGCCCGTAGTCTTGTAGCCATGTTAAGTTAAAACAGAACGGTCCTATCGTTGCTACGATAGGATTACGCTAGCGGTAATCTTTGGGTTGACACTTTAATCGCATGCCAGTTTTACGTTAATCTAGATAACAAAGTTTGCCATGTGGATTCGTTTAAATCATTTTTATACTTATGCTATTTATTAAACTTGTATACTCGCCAATACTCTGTGTATTGAACTATACTTTAAAACATGTTGCAGGTTGATGATATCGATGTTGATGAAATCTAATAGGGATGCTTAGATACACGCTTAGACTACTAGAATTGTTGTTGTATTTTGTTTATTTTAACTTGTTGTATTGTTTCGAACTTGTTGTATTTTGATGTTCACATGTTGTACTTGACAAATTTGGCAATGAAATGAAATCAGTTTGATTTAAATATTGTCGCAATAGTGTTATGAAGTCTTGAGCAATCTCGTCCTCGTCCCGCCCCAATGTTTCCGCCATCATTGGGTGTGACAGTTGATAACCTTGTACTTTGGTGAATTCATACAATGAGGTTTAATGGATGTTAATCATCCTATCTCCATGTTTGACTTACATGATGCTACATGGTATTACATGATGGACTAAATAATAACATAATCTATATAATATACAATATATAACCGAATTCTTGATGTTAACTGGATTATGGTTGGATGTCATGAACTTAGGTTATGTTATCTTCGTTTTAAATTTCTCGTTTGTGATTCTAATGGATGGATCTACTACGGAGACACTAGGGTCACGTCACTTGTAATTTTCTTCCTTTTTTTTAATCAAAAATATGAAATTTAATTTATTTTACACTATTAGGCCTTTTTTGTTATGTATCTGACACACAAATAACATCCATTATAAGCTTCAAACATAGACGAATCTACTAAAGATCACGAATTCACTACCGGTTGATCATTGAGAAACTTTAATCGAGATACACATGGGACCGTAGGACATTGTGTGTGCTACTTGAAAAGTTCAAAGTGGAAAAAAGAAAGCGTGAGAGGTCAAGTGATCATCATCATACTCAGTAAATCTCACCAATAGCAAAACTAACGTAGGGTCTGAAGAGGGTAAGATCTAGACAGCTTTATCTCTACCCCATAGAAATAGGGAGGCTGCTTCCAGTGAGACCCCCGGATCGATAGTAGTTTTGCATCAAGCCTTGATCATAAGACACATAACACTCAGCAATTAAGACAAATGTCGATTAGTGCATGTACTCCCTTGTCTTTCGGCTATCAACGTCACCACATGATGCATGATTAACCATCACCCTCTTTTAATATTATTTTCATGAAATTAGCAAAATAACTTTAAAATTAGTGCACTTTCACTTTTACCCCCAAACGCCCACACATATATACATTATATGCGTATACCACAAGCGGTACGTATGAGAGGTATTGGCAAATTGGGTCCATCATTTTATTTTATACTATTAGAACATTTTTTTTTATTTTATATATATATATATACTAGGTTATAACCCGTGGTACCCACGGGTTGCTTTATTTTAAGGATATTATTATTTATTTATTATTATTTGTAGGGATTTTTACATAAAATTTAAGAGGACATACATACATTGATTCAATTCAATGTTAAACGTATATTATCATTGAAATATTTGTTCGTAGATATTGCAAAAATTTGATAATATATCTTTGTAAAGTACATTTGTATTTTTTTAGTAACCTACAAATCATTGTATAATATTTACATCATTAAACCTTGCATTCTTTTGACTCCTAAAAGTGCAACATAAAGTTGTCCGTGTGTAAAATCAACCGTTTTTAGAAACAACCGAACATTCGATATCGAATGTCACTTTGTTTTGTTTATAGTATTTGCGGATAACATTCAAATATAATGTAAAAAAATATCTTCATAACTAAATATCTAGTATATTAAAAAAAAATCTGAAATTTAAATTACATCACAAGTTACCAAATATCTCCTTGTAAACCACGTTCGATGTCTGCTTCGAAGGTTTACCATTAGCATCAAACGCTAAAATTTTGACACCTTCTCTCGTCTTCACTCTCGATAAAGCGACGTACAACTGGCCATGACTAAAAACTGGATCCTTTAAATATAGCCCAACTCTGGATAAAGACTGCCCTTGACTTTTGTTAATCGTCATAGCAAAACATACTGATAACGGAAATTGCCTTCTTTGAAATTGAAAAGGTATCTTCTTGTCAGAAGGAATCATTGAAATCCTTGGAATATAAACTCTAGTGCCAATATTCCCGCCTGATATTACTTCAGCTTCAATAACTCGTTTACCGAGAAAGGTTATTTGAAGTCTAGTTCCATTACATAGACCATTTTGTTGATCAATGTTTCGAAGAAGCATTACAGGAACACCAACTTTAAGAACCAACCTATGATTAGGTAAACCGGCTATTTTGAGAGCATTCAAATTATCAGCAGAATACAGATCTTCTTGGAAAGAATCAAGTACTTGCTCAGTTTGACAGATACTGTCAGAGCTCAAATACTCTTTTTCTTCACCCAGAAATAACGAAAGTAAACGATCATTAATTTCATGAACAACTTCATTTTTTGGTGCTAAAATAGCTCTCTCAGAAAAGAATCCAGGATTTTTGTAATTTTCTAAAATTGAAGGATAAACAAAGTCGATTAAACTTTGTATTGGATCGTCAGAATCGGTGATTGCTAAGTCATCCGGTATCTCTATAAGTGCTTCACCATCATTTTCTGAACCAACGTTTCCTTCACCAATATCAAGTAGCCATTTTGCAAATTTCTCAATAGACTCAATGTTAGATGTTTGAGCTCCAACTGTCAACCTCATGTTTTTTGTTACTTTTAAAACCTTGCATTCTGACCATATATATGAAGAACTCAAAGAAGCATTGACAATTTGTTGTCTTGTACCATTAGGAATGACCGGGAGGATCTGTCTAAAGTCCCCACCAAAAACAATAACTTTACCCCCAAATGGTAGTTCAGAATGGTTACCCATAGAAGACGATAAAACGTCTTTCATTGTTCGATCTAGTGCTTCAAAAGCATGCTTGTGGACCATAGGGGCTTCGTCCCATATAATCAACTTTGCCTCTTTTAGTAGGTTAGCAACATCATCGTTTGGCTTAATGTGGCACATGGAGTCTTTGTCAAGTTTATGGGGATTTTAAACCTAGAATGTGTTGTCCTTCCTTTAGATAGTAATAACGAAGCAATACCACTCGAAGCAACATTCAAAACAATCTGCCCTTTAGATCTAATTGCAGAAGCCAATGTCTTCCACAAAAAAGTCTTCCCAGTTCCACCATAACCATATACAAAAAACAACCCTCCAGTTTGGCTATCGAGTGCATGCATAATTTCATTAAAAACGTTCGACTGCTCTTCAGTTAGACATTCTTTCATTCGACAAAACTCAGTTTGCAACTCATTTGTGTCTTGCGATAATTCATCGTTGATTAGACGGTTGGTAACTTGACGTAAAGAGTGATGATCAGGATAAGGCATTGTTGTAAACTTACTTAACGATGAACCATTGGAAATTAAATAATTCTCAATTTCGAACAAAATCTGATTCTTCAGTTGATCTTCAGGAAGCGTTAGATCTAAAAAAGTACAAACAATTGGGAAAAATTAGAAAAAAATATATATAATAATGTAAAACATATAAGTGACAAAAGAAAATAACTCGTTTACCAGGGATATGTGTCTCTTTTCGACGTCTGTATAAAATATCGTCTCCTAATAAATGCCAAGTTTTATCCCAAACAAATTCAGGTCGTGATAGAGTATTTGTTAAAAGCATTGTGGCAAATAATGCTCTTAAATACCGACAATGACCATCAAAACTTGCTTCTTTAATTGCTTCAACATATTCGTTGTCATCATCTAGAAGACCCATTGCATAGCAAGCGTCTTTAAAAGTGGGGAATAACTCTCCATTAACTGTTCGAATATCTTCGAATGATTTGGGACCTCTGACTTTGTTTAGGAGAATCCTTAAATAATAAGGTTCACCAGAAGCAACTGAAACGGAATGAATTCTACCAACAGTTTTATACCTTTTTCGTATTTGCCAACATCTATCTTTTACATTCCAAACAAACTTTGATGGGAACTCCACATAAGTCAATTTACATGCTTCCTCATCACGTTGATTTAAATCAAACCATTTCAAGAACATCGAAGAAGCAACAGATGGTTTGCTCAAGACATCTTCAATATCATCATCTGCCCCATATACAACATTATGTTGACCAGGTAAATGAAAAGGAAGCCTCATTACTGCAGGAAATCTATAATGCACTTCGTTTGAGAAAATTCTCCAAGAAGCTTCACAAGCATATATGTATCTACAATCGTAGTATTCTTTTATTTCATCTTTTTGTTTCTGAATGCTAGAACCATCTCCTTCGCAAAACACAACGGCAGTAGCCCGGTCAGGACCTTTGTTAATGTACTTGAAAAGATACTTTATGGAGCCTGCTTGGTTACACCATTCAACATTAATGTGAGCTTGGTATCGTTTTAATAGACCTTTGTTATACGGTACAACACTTCGATTGTCTAACTGAACACCTTTCTTTATAACAGTATGGCCACAATCTCTTCTTCGATAAACCGGAAAACCACTTGAGTCAATAATAGTTTGAGCAGAAAACTTTTTCGGAAATCGTTTAGAACATCTCTTGTCAACCATGCAAGGACAACTTAAGTTAGCATTCCCACAAGGACCATGAATCATATACTCCGAAACAAGTGAGTATAATTGAGGATCTTCAGATTTGTCTGGAATTTCAGCTGAAATAAAAGGATCTATGCGATCTACGGTGGGAAGTTTATGATCGACTTTCATGAATAAACAAATGTGTGCATGAGGTAGGCCACGTTTTTTAAATTCAACGGTATAAACAACTGCATAAGTTGAAAAGTTTATGTGTTAGTAATTACACACATCAAATTTGTGTGCACTTAATAAGAGGTGATAAAATAATAAAACATAAAATAAATACCTGCATTCATTTCACCAAAAAATTTATTATCCTTTAGATCTTTAATCATTGAATCCAACTTCATATTGAACAATCGACATAATATATCTGGCCTGTCTTCTGGTTTAATTGAAGTATCTTTAAGAAATCTTGAAATTTCAGGCCATTTAGGATTGCATGTAATGGTTATGAAAAAAATCTGGGTATCCAAACCACTTACATATGCCATAGCATCAAGGTAGTTTTGTTGCATGAACCGAGCCCCTCCAGTAAAGGAAGAAGGTAAAATGACCTTTTGACCGGTGTTCGATAAATTTTCTTGACCTGTGTGCTTATACTTTTTTTAGATTTGAAATATAAAATATTGCAATTAAACCAATGTAAGTTTATCGAATTTAAAGATTTTATAATAGTTGACTATTAATTTAACATCCAAAATATTTTTATAATCATGCCATATAAAACAAATAATTTTAATTACGTAACTTAAATACTTTAATTGCAATAAAAAATCCCAATAAAGCTGTAATCAACACTAAATTAGGATATTTTTTTATATTTGAAATATAAAATATTTAACATAAGATTTCTGCTATAATAAATAAAGTTTAATATTCTATATTGTAAAATTTGTAATCAAATGTAATTACTTTAAAACAGATATAAGATGGTTTAACATCAAGATTATTTATACATAAATTACTAAAAAAATACTTTTTATGAACAAACATAAATAAATTATATATACAGTTAAAGTAGTAAATAGAATGTTATGAATAACATTAGAAAAAAAAATCTGGGGCAATATAATTACACACGTAAGAGCATTCACATCCAAAGAACTAAATTGTGAGTGTGATATTTTTAAAATATAAAGAGTATATTGAAAGTGGTTGTGAGTGGAGGAGAGAGAAAAATGTAATAATAAAGGTATATAAATATTATTTAAGTGAAAAGGAGAGACAAAAAGTATTTGTTTTTAGTGGAAATCTATTGATATAGGAGTTATTTTTTAATGGAATGTATGTATACTTTTAGAGGGATAGAAGTGAATGTTCTAATATGCAAATAGAAAACAAATATTTATAATTATACACATAATACAAATATAAGACAATTAGTAATAAAAATTTAAACACGTCTATAATACAATATACAACCGGGCTCAAAGTGTTCTAAATTGCAATGTTAGTAAACAAAATAATATAACCAAACACAAAATTGATAAAAACGACAAACCATAAATTCAAAATGTAATAACAACATCAAATAAATGCCATTGATAGATATCTTTACTTAAAGAAAATTATTAAATTCATATTGTCTCAAAAACATTCAGAAGAACATTAAAAAACTCCAAAAATCACATGAACATAAATAAAAACCAGTTGTCTTAACTTCAACACCATCAAACCATAAATCTAACGACACCCACTACTTCTCGATTTTTGGAATAAAAAGATTTGCACCTTCAGAATATGGGCATTCATCTTTCGCATCATTAACACGACATTTTGTTGATGAACATCCAAGTGTATCATCAACATCATAAACATCGTGAAGATTACGTTTCACATCACCAGAAGAAGTTGTCTTTGGACCATTCTCCAAACCTTTAGACAAAGGTGTTTCGTTATCACCAGTGAACGAAACCTCATCCTGAAAAAATAATATTATTGGTAAATGAGTAGGAAAAAAAATTCCTAACAGTTCATATATTTAGGTATAACTAAAATTTAAAAATAATTTCTCTTTAAAAAAAAGAAACCTTTGAAACATCACAAGGAACAGATTGAATTTCAGACGGTTGACCGCCGGTTGAATCGGAATTCTCATACTGTATCAATACAAAATAAATATGACTTGCAATTGTAATACAATATTCAACATTTAACAAAAACCAACTTCTAGTAATGATACCAGGTTTGATACCTCATGTATTTTAAATTTAGCGTAGAGTCCAGCAAGAATATCCGGATCTGACGTGAGCATTGAGATTCCGTAGTTCTCAACTTGGTGTATAATGTTAAACTCTAAAACATTGATGATAAAACCAAATTTCTACCCAACTAAAATGTCAAACAATTCGGGATAAGGTTTGGGAACGCCTCCAGAAGCCAACTCCTATCAAGTACAGTAATCATTTAGGATTTTTGTAAGATTTAGGCCAACAAAATACAGTATTCATAAATATTAATAATAACAACGAAATTGGTATGTTAACATACCTCATCATGCACTTCAACCAACTCTTTTGCAGTTTTTTTGAAAATCTTAAAAGCCTCGAAATCAAATAGTGTCAGAGTCACGGTACCGTATGGGTCTTGCACTCGAATAGGAATCTTGTATCTATTTTATTTAAAACACAACAAAATATGAATGTTTAGGTGTTGTAATCTATTATATATATACAGTTAACAGTCTTTTTCGAAGAACCTTAAAAAAAAACATACCGAGGAAAGGACACAATATCCACTCCTTTACAATCAGCGTTGGTACACATGACAATCCTTTTGTCGTCCAAACCACCTGAACCATCCTCTTTGTCAACAGTAACAAACGTTTCTTCAACACGGGATTTGCAGTGGTTGCAAGCATTATAGTACCAGATTTTATCAGTGCATATCCCGATTACTGTACCAACCAATGTGACCTTCTTGGGCTAATTAATAAAAGAATTAAGACATTAAATTTCATGAAAGTTTTATTTGTTATCACGATAAATAGAATAATTAAAAAAAATATATAACCTTCTGTATGGTACTAAGATAAGCTGACAAAACAAAACCAGTGTTGTTCAGAAACTCATCCTCAGCAGTTGATATCATATAAGAGCCAACGTTGTCACTTGAAGATGGTGTTGATGCAAACTTCTCAACATAACTATATTATTTCCAAAATGTAAAGGTATTATGTAGTTAAGCATGTTGTTAAGAAAAGTAGAAAATTAAAAAACAATATGATAGTAATGTTTCGTGACTGGTAAAATAAAATATTCTTTCTTACCACTTCTTGAATGATGTTATTTCATCAATTTCAGAGTTGATGAACATCCTACTGACATCAAATGAAGTTGACAAACCTTGTTTATCTACAAAAAAACAAATGAATAAATAAAATAAAATGTTACTAAATTTGATGCTTACTAAAATTTTACCACTAAAGTTTTGAATCAATTTGATGTTGATTAATACCTCTGTAAAGATTCACGACACCAAAGTGAATCACCATAACGACATGCTTCTCTCGATTTGGATCATTAAAGTAGGCATGCATTTCAATGGCAAATGAATCCCACAATGTAGCAATAACTTGATGACCCCTACATGTAAAGTAAAAATGTTATATACACGACCTTTATAAAAACTATCTAGTAGGGAGGTTATAAGTATTAAGTAAAATACTCACTCAATATCCTTAAGTTTGATGTTCAATCTCTTCCCTTTGGTACCATCTTTTTTATCTGTGTCCTCCATATTGAAGCAAACTTCAACATACCCTATGAAATCTATAAAGAAGGCAATAATGGTAAATTGAAAAAAAAACCTAAATGAAACATACTTCAAACAGAATTAAACATGTTAATTTAAATCAATTACCAAGAGTTGTACCAACTTCAACTTTATTTTCTACAACATCCTTGAAATTGACAAAAGAGAAGGAATACTTAGGACCACACCAATCATCACTTTTTTGAATCTGACTGAAAAGACTAAATGTTAACTTCTGCTTATTCTTCGTGTAGTTGATAGTTGCATTGTTTGCTGCAATAGATGCCCTGCTTATGAGAAGACATTCGTCGAGTTTGAAGTGATGATCAAATCTTGGCAATATCCTATGAAGACAATTTGCCAAAATCATATCACCCTGTATAAGAAATAAATATTAATAAAATTTTATGTCCAAACATATTAATAAAACCATCAGACATCAGACATAAATAATACATCTACTTATTTGAATAGAAAAAACATAATTTAGTCAACACCTGTTCATCCATACATATCATGTCAACACGATATGTTACATTGGGGCGTCCGTGCATCATCTTCCTCCATAACGAAACTATCTTCAACTTCAAAGTATAGTTATTCGACAGAGCATTAACATTAGACAACATAGTTATTTTTTTAGGTTCCATGGCGATACAATTGAATCGATATAGGGAAAGAAAATGGTAAAATGTGGTGATAATGAAAGATGAAACCAGTGTATTTATAAAGACACATATATATCATTTATTTTAAGGAAGTGTACTAAAAGGTAAAATAAAGATCAAATCTCGAATAGGTTAAGAATATGTTTGGAAATTATTGATAAATATGTTTGGAAATTTTAATAAATCTTTAATCCCTTAATTAGTCTACAAAAAATTTTGGACGAAATTGACAATTTGATTAGGTTGATCATAATGATTTTCCATCAATAAGAAAACTAACTTGTAGACATTTAACACTTTTCCAAAAATCTGAACAATAACTATTGAATGATACTTAAATTTCGCAGTGATTAAATTTAAACTTTAAATTTGGAAGTTACGAAAAAATTAATGTTAATAATTTAGAATTCGTCATTTAATGAAATGTTTATTAACATTAATTTAAAAAAAAAACCGGCAGCACAAATATAGCAACCTATAGCATTATGAAGTTAACTGTAACCCATTATGAATTTTAAACTTCTAATTTACTCGCCAATTTACTCGGTAATCATTGTCGACTTAATTAAAGCATGGATGTTAATTCAATGATAATACTTTACTTTTTTATTGATAGACATTTAACAATTTTTATAAAATCTGTACAATAACTTTTGAATGATACTTAAATTTGGCAGTGATTGAGCATAAAATTTAACTTTGGAAGTTACAAAAACATCAATATTATAAACTTGCAATCGTCAATTAATGAAATGTTTATTACCATTAATTTAAAAAAAAAACCAGCAGCACAAATATAGCAACATGTATCATTATGAAGTTAACAGTAACCCATTATGAATTTTAAACTTCTAATTTACTCCCCAATTTAAGCATGATAATCATTGTCGACTTAATTAAAGCATGGATTTTTTATAAGTTTAATACTTTACTTTTTGATTGATAGATTATTAGAGTAGCTCACGATAATATATACCTTATTAATAGTTACTCTATTCACA
Source organism: Helianthus tuberosus (assembly GCA_030545235.1). Classification (NCBI taxonomy): domain Eukaryota; kingdom Viridiplantae; phylum Streptophyta; class Magnoliopsida; order Asterales; family Asteraceae; genus Helianthus; species Helianthus tuberosus. The sequence goes on from CM060383.1 coordinate 183,789,796, forward strand.
AAGTCAATTCCTTGAACATATATATTCTTTGATTTAAAAAATTTACAAAATTTAATAAACTAAAAAAGTTGACCTTAGTTAGAATTTTATTTTGAAATTGTTTGTTTTAATAATTATATATAATAGATTTTCTACTCGTTTGCTAATAAATTTTGAATTTTTTTTTTATATTTAACATGTCCATATGTATAGTATATGTATTAGATTTATTTACAAAAACAACCCAAGATAATTTGTTATTCTAGATTAAATGGAATACTAATATGCGTTTAATTTAATGTTTATTTTGATAAATAAGATACTGCATGAAATTAAGTAGCACACAAATGTCTATACAAAAGTTGACACTAAATGTTATCTTTAGTCATAAAGTCAACTGCAATTTTGATAGAAATTTTTAGTTGTAGTAACAAACATAAACATTCAAGATATACACAAAACTTAAGTAGCATACAAAAGTCTATTATCAAAAAAGTCCATAAAGGTACATGTTCAAAAGATAGTTAACAAAACAAAGACCAAACAGTTGTTCAAAAGACAGCTTATAAAAGATAGGTGCACTTTGGCTTAGACAGATCGGACATTTTTTAAGATGACGGTTTTCTTTGAAGTCACATAAGTGAAATCAAGCATGACGCCATCATTCAAATTATTTTCCGCCATAAATGTAGGCCAGTTTATGACTGAATAGCGTCTTGCACTTCCATTTTTTTCTGGTTTGACTTCATAAATACTAACCTGCCCCTGCAGGTTTTCAAACTTCAGTGTATGAAGCTTCTTTGTAAACCCTGTGCGGTTTGATACCCGGACCGGAAGACGCTGCATGTAACAACGTGGATTAAAAAGCATAAATTTTAAACATCAAATAATAACGACAAACAATGTAAATTTAAAGATTGATTGAGCAAAAATCATACCAGCCTATATTCCCCTCTACGTGTAAAGTTACAAAACTCCGGATCTTCAGGAATAGTGTGTTTTTCAAATTTCTTTCCAGGTAAACGCTTCTTAGACTTGGAAGTACCAACCGAGCTTATATTTTTCTTTACCTTTATGATTGAAAAAGTTGTTGTTTTCAAAACGATACCATATTATTGTTAACAAATGAAGATTATTTGTATAAATTGATAAACTTACATCTTTTGTGAGAGATGGGGATCCTTCAGCTATAAATCCCTTGGAAGTGTAATCAACGTCATGTTGTTTACCCTTACTTGGTTCTCCAAGTCCCTCATTTATGGTGATAGGATTTTGTTCCTGAATGCAAAGATCCTGTTTCAATGACACATTTTACAGTAACATACATAAGGTAAATGATTACCTGTGATTGTTTAAATTCAGATGAATTTTATGTATACATAGACATTTATAAAAGTATACAATTACCTGGTGGACATTTGGTTCTTCATGTGAAAACATGAAGCCATAATCTTTATGTAAGTCCTATAAAGGACAATATGCAAATAATTAGTGCTAGATAACTATTAATTAAAAATGTGTATACAGATATTAGTAGATTACCTCGTCTAGTTTATGAAGGAACTGATCACGAGATACTTCAAGAACCTCATCATCGGAATTGTCTCCCATTTCAGCTTTCTACGTATGCCTGGAACATGACACGATAACATTTATATTTAAACCATCAAAACATAAGAGTAAAAATTTAGAAGTTCAAACAGGATCTTCAAATAAGCAAAAAAAAATTCAATTAATAAAATAAAAAAATCTCCAAATAAAATCATGTGATAAACATTAACTGTCAACCTAATCAAAACAAAATCCATTACTAAAATCACCAAATCTTCAAATAAGCAAAAAAAAAATTCCATTACTAAAATCAAAAAATCTTCAAATAAAATCATGTGATAAATATTAACAGTCAACCTAATCAAAACAAAATCCATTACTAAAATCACCAAATCTTAAAATAAATTTATGTCATATCGAATAACAAAGCCACTGTATAAGAACAATAAAAACAAAAGATCCTTGTATAAGATTGAAGACATAGATTAGTACACTAAAGAACAAACAATATCGAGTATGGTTTCGGTTTCCGGTTTAATCAGAAATAAAAGATCAAGAAAAACAAAAGATCCTTGTATAAGATTGAAGAAAAAGATTACTACACTAAAGACGATAACAACATTGTCGACACCAATGGGTTAAGAAACAAAATCGGAGTCGGAATTCAACATTTAACGAAAATTACATGAACAAAATACACCAAAAACAGATTATCTATCAAAAAGCATGAAATTACCGTAGAAGATTTTGATGAAGATAGGATGAACTTGTTGAAGATCAAAGGGTTTCTTGGTTTCCGTGTAGAAGAAAGCGAAAGAACTGAGATTTTGTGTCTATAATGGACAAAAAATAAAGTTTATATACGGTCCAATATTTCGGGTGAGCGGGTCGGATCTTTGTCATTCGGATGCCGCGATCTTTAGGATTAAAAGGGTGGAAGTTTTTGGAGCCAAAATCAATTTCAAGAAGCCCTATGGTGATGCCACCTCATTTTCTTTGCCATTAAGATTCCCATATTTTATTTTTGAAATATAGATGCCATTAAGAAGTGTAATAGATGTTTGAGATGATGGTTGAGGGGTAATGATGAATTTAGGTTACCAATGTAATATTTTTTCTTTGCCATTAAGATTCCCATATTTTATTTTGAAATATAGATACCATTACTATATTAATTTTATATAGGCGATCATAAGTATTGTTAATAGATTTTATTTTGTATGATTTACAATATAAAAAATTTCCAAAGATCATAATTATTGTTAATGGTGGTGTTACCATATAATATTAATAAAGATAACAGATACTATTTTTGAATTATCACTTGTGTCTTTTTTGGATGGATCTTAATCAATGATGGTATTTGGTAATAAAGAATGCAAGTTACCAACGCAAATCAATACATAATTAAAAAAAATCATAAATTACAATTATCAAATGACTAAATATTTAAATCTTTTATTTTATAATGATTTGGAAATTGGAAATACAACACTTTAATAAAGTGTTAATATCGATAGTAAATCAAACTAATATCAGTAACATCAACTTATAAATACTAAATAGGTGAGACAACGGTCTCTTCAAACGATGCTACATTGTATAGTCCTTGAAAGGTCTCAGCGTCTCGTAAGTATTGAAAATATTTCAGTCCAATTTGTATCTCAAGAATACCACACCGATCGATCTCAACAGACCAAGTGTCACCTTTGTTCTCAGCTAATTTGTTACGCCATGAATCAAATGAAATTGAATTTACGTTTTGTAAAAACCGACACTTCTGATCATAGTTCATCTTCAAATTTAAATAGCTTCACGTTTTTATCAGGGGTCTTTCCAACAATAAACATATGAAGTGTGTTGCGGATTTTGAAAAAACTGCTTTGGCAACCAATAACATCAGTACATTGTGGTATGGAAACCTTAGAGAAAGTTTCAGAATCCACATCAAAAGCAATCGTATAACTTTTAGCAGGCGTCCAATAGTGTGGAGATGGAAAATATAAAACATTATTGCATAAAGTTCCGGAAGACCACCAATATAAACTTGAAGCGTAATCCGATCCTTTCAAGAAAGTTAAAGTTTTCCATTCACATGTGTTCCGAGAATACACACGCGGTACAACATCATCCATACGATGTTGGAGAAGTAATATTTTAACATCGTTAGATGAATCAATATAAATCCCAACTGCATCTTTCTTTAAATCAAAAAAATGTTTAGGTTTCTTATCACACAAATTCAAAAATTGGTTAGTTGTTGGATTCCAAAGAATCAATTCGTTCGGTAGAAATTGGATGCACATCAGTAAAAGGCCATATTGAGAAGCAAGAATGGTTAGATTGGAAATAGAGGTGTCAACGGGGAAGGAAATAATCTTCCTTGAAGAAATGTCTACCTTTCCTCCAATCAAGTTATGAAGATCAATTGATGACTTGGTCAACGTGATAAGCTTACGATCTTCATAATTAGCCATACGGCGATAGTGAATAATCGCAAACAAATGTGACGACAATTCGTAACGCCATTGTTTGGAAACACATCTTAATCGAGCAACACACTTTGTTGGTAGCCTTGATAGGATTTCGTTAGCAAACATTTCAAATTCAAGACATTCCATCCTACAAAATATTTCATAAGAAACAATTGATGAGAATTATGTACTCGAATTTTTGAAGTAAGCAACCAAGTTGCATGAATGATCTACAAAACATATAATAGAGCAATAATGAATCGTATGAACATGAATGGCAAATTAAAAACAAAACCTATTGAAAGATAAATATCATCCAAAATTCTGAGTTGGAGATAATTACCTTTTATCTCAACACAAATAATCTGACCAACTAAAATTTGCTTTATTTATAATTGCATTGGAAGGTAAACTTTATAATTAATGCGGATATTTTATTTTAAGAATATGATATATAACATATAATCCATTAAATAAAAAAATGAATGAAAATATTGTCTCCAAAATTAGATAAATGGACCATACATCTATTTCAATTTATATTTGATTGATTAACGATATAGGAAATACATAAAAAACAAATCAACCAAAAAAAAATATATTCTAATAAACATTTTTAATTCAATATTTTAATGGAATCCTAATAATTTGCGACATACAAATATAGATGAAAACTTACAGTGTCAACCAATAGCATTCTGAACCATTTTACGGATTTAAATCGTGTTATATTTTTTTCAAACATTGTTATATTACCATACTAATATAATATTAAATGTTATTTTTTTTATCAAACTTAATTAGTATAATATGAAAATGTAACAACTGTAATAGAATATTAGTAAGGTAACTTGTCCATAATTGATGAATTCCCAAAATTAATTAAAAAAAACAGTTGACTTATTTCGGTTAATATATCACAATGACATGGACAACTAAGAATTTGTAAACGTTAAATATCGTCAAAATTAAAAAATATTTTTGTTTATAAGGTTGTTAAGTTTTCCAAATTAAAATTATGGTACGTATTGTAATTATGGTACGTTATAATTAACAATAATCAACAATAATCAAAACACGGTTAAATCTTAAATCTTACGTTTGATAATATTACGTCCATAAATACTATTTTTTACGTGTAATTTAGTACCAATAATGTATTATAGCAATAAGGGTTTGTGACCACGAATGAGAGATAAAAATTGAGAACAACAAATATAAAAAACAATTCCGATATAAGAAATTCATGCCATTGTATTAATATAATGAAAACATAAAACACCAAACATTGTGCAAACTTAAACGAAAGAAATAAGTACGATTATTATCCATAAATATAAAAAACGGATATTTATTCCAAAAGAAGATCACGATAAAACAAATGAAGGCCCCCTCATATTATCAAATGAGATACGGATCCGGATGAATGCCTTCTTCAAAAGTTCTTCCTGTTACAAATATCGGAAAGAGTTTGACAATTACTATAAGCAGTGTTAAATATAAATATGAATTTAAATTCATTCTAATTCTTATATGACAAAAAGATATTACCAATCTATTACTAACGCGGGTCGAATGCTTCATCAGAAATTCAAAACTTCTTAGTGCTTCATACCAATCTTTACATACAGTTCTGAACCGACCAACTGATTTGAGAGGGAGCCTAAAATTTTTTTCCATGAGCACCAAATCGAACGGGATATTCTCCATGATACGAACAAACCTAGCAAAAATATACACATATAATAACCAAATTAAATTAGTTCTTTTTCATACATCAAAATAGAGTGGGTATTACATAAGTTATTTCGATACTACCTTCTTGAAGAAACACAAAAAAGAGTAAATAATTTGATATGTATTGGAGGTTGCATGTTGTTGTTACTTATATGAAAAAAGAATTATAAATGGAATGATAGATCTTCAATACGTTAAGAATATGTTTGGAAATTATTGATAAATATGTTTGGAAGTTTTAATAAATCTTTAATCCCTTAATTATTAGTAAAAAAAATTTGATTAAATTGCCATTCGGATTAGCTTGATCATAATGATTTTCCATAAATAAGAAAACTAACTTACCGAAATTTAAAACTTTTCAAAAATCTGTACAATAACTTTTGAATGATAATTAAATTTGGCAGTTATTGAGCATAAACTTTAAATTTGGAAGTTACGAAAAAATTTATATTATAAAATGTTTATTAATTAAATGTATTATAACGTATAACTTGAATTCGTCATTTAATTAAATGTTTATTAACATTAATTTAAAAAAAAACGGCAGCACAAATATAGCAAACTATATCATTATGAATTTAACTGTAACCCATTATTAATTTTAAACTTCTAATTTACTCGTCAATTTACTCAGCAATCATTGTCGACTTAATTAAAGAATGGATGTTTTATAAGTTTAATACATTAGTTGTTGATTGATAGATAACTAATTAGAATATTACAATATTTACAATATGATACTAAGTTTGACAACCTAGCAATTAAAAAATAGTTATCATTCATACGATCATGATTGAAATATACAAATTAGTAACGTTAAAAGATTTACAAAACATGATCCAGAAAGTTGGTAAGCGAAGATACTAAAACATGTACATAACATGCAAAACTTAGTAAGCTAACATATCGTTACTGAAACTAAAGTAGCGGACCAACAAAAACAGTTATTGGTACTAAAATAACAACAATCCAAAACATAATTCCACTGTTTCTAACCACCAAGCGTAAAGATCATTATACTGTTTTTAACCACCAACACATCCCATCTACCTTCACCGCCTCAATGGTAAATCAACATACCTTTACTTTTGACATAAACCATATGAAACTCGGAATCCCTGACCAACTGTTTGTCTCGAACAAAATGATTCATACCAGTCACGTTGTAGCGCGGACATCCTTGAGAGTGCTCGACACCAATGGACACGTCCCAAGTCAAACCAGCGGAGTCCTTGATAATCAAATCCATCTTACGATCCAAACCGTGCAATTGTGCCCACTTCTTTTTCAGGCGCTAAGAATACCAATAAAATAATTTAATAATTAAAGTGCTTAAACAGGAGTCATCCAATTATAAGGAATACAAAACAAAACATACATTAGTAGTATGAAAAGGTAAATATAAAAAACTTACATAATGATTGTCCACGCGAAATACAACCGGTACTTCGTCATCCGGATTTTCTTCAACACCAACTACAGGAATCAGATTAGGCAAATCATCATCAGAAACTTCAATCACCTCATTTGTAGGTTCTTTTTTGGTAGCATAAAGTTCTGGTGGTAAAGTTAATAGGGCAGGTTTGCAACAGAAAACACTAATCTCATAGGTCCTCAAATCAACCATTTCAAAAACCAACAAATGATGATCATTTATGGACATCTCCGATTTGATTCGACTCCAACCAGTTGTAATATAGAGCTCATCGTCAAAAACTTCCATACGGACGAACCATTTACGATTACCGGACGACCGTACCACAACAGGATATAACGGACAAGTATTAAGCATCTTGTGATGAACAAACAACCTACTCACATACTACACGTGATATGCAAACATATATCAGTTCAGATGTTAAACATATATCACATCAAATGTTAAACAAATATAACTTAAAATGGATAAGTACCATGCAATTATCTCGGTCCTTTAGATTTCCAGGTTGGTAGTAGAAATACTCAGACGGCGCAAGAGATATGTCTTGATAAAAGTAGATGAGACGAAAAGAAGATAAAGCTTCTTCAAATTGGAAAACCAACCAGGCATAGGATGGTAACTTCAAAGATGTAACACCCTTATTATTATTTAACAATTTTCGTATAATTTACGAAAATAAACGGGTAATTAGAATTTCAATACATTGAAATTACGGGTTTCATTAAACTTTATTTACAGAATTAAAACTATACAAAATAACATGTTTGAGTTCGTCATTTAACAAAACAACGATACATAGTGCGGAAGCTTATTTCTTGATCGTGTTCGGTTCTTCGTTGTGCTTGATCGTCCTCTGGTGCTAAAATCATACATGAAACTCATAAAACATGAGTTGGATTAGTCATATGTAACATAGAACGTATTTAAACGAGTCCGGGAAGCGAAACTGATTAAAATAAATTTTTTTCGCTAAATCAGGGTTCTGTCGCGTGTCGCGGAGGAACCAGGTTGTTCCTTCGCGTGTCGCCTGGGAAACCAGTTTCCAGCAGGTTGCAGTTCAGATCAGCTATGCCAGTTTTTACGGAAACGGCCATAACTTCTTCGTTATTGATCCGTTTTACCCGATTCTTTTTCCTACGCGTCCGTAATTTAATCCTCCATCTTATGGAGTTAAAATCCTACATCCAACATGAGAAATTTTGAAACTTCTAAGCCTTTGACTCGTTACCTTTTTACCGAATTTTAACCCGTTTATGCATTTTATCAAACAAACGTATTTGTTTGATTCCTATATTACATACACTTCTACAAATTAATGTTACCTACCATATTAGGTTCTAATCATAGGTTTATTACACAATTTAAACCCGTTTTCGCTTGTATGCTTATTTTGACCCGTTAAGGGTATTTAAGCACTTTCGAGCCTAAAATCGCTTTCGATTGTTTCTAGAATTTCATCACCACATTTCTTATCCTATAATCTCCCACCACAATTGTGTTTATGGCGGGTTTGATGTGGTGATCTATATAAACCAAATTTTACCTCTCGAATCATTATTTTACGGCAAAAACTCAAATAGTACCGTTTGACTAATATAATACCTCTTTCAACTTCTATACTTAATCTAAGTATTTACTTAATCATAAAACTCGTTTCCAAACAACCTTTGATGGTCGTTTGTTCCATTTAACCTACAAGGGCGTTTTAGTAAATTTTGGTCCTTGTTTTACGACGAAGGACTCTCACCCATTTTTCGACCAAACTGGCATGTTTAACTACAACATAATTATGCGTACCTGGCTCGGATCAACATATTGATCCGTTATAATACCTTGTCTTGACTTACTTGATATTTCATAGCTTCGCTAATACACGAGCCGTTCATCCTGCGAGCATGAGACTCGGCATACACTTATTTGTCATTATTTGTCAAATGGCATCAATATTACCATTTGATCCCTTTTTACTCTTTTTACTAGTTTTGGCTTACTTATAAAGTAGCCGTTCAAAAACTCATTTTATCTTATTCTTTTCTTGACTAATTTACCGTTCCACCCCGTTTTACCATTTCTATGGTTTCTAACATTTGTTTCTGATTCCGACCCAAATCATTTCGTGTCGGAAACCATATTTCGAATATTATCTCCATTGTATTTATAACTTATAGAATAGATATGTATTCTACAAAAAGGTGTAAGTTTCACTTACCTCACATCCAAGCCACTCGTTCCTCTTCATGCTTGATTTGTTTGACCCGTTTCCTCACCAAGCTTCACCTAGCTTGTTAAGCTTCAAACTAGCATAATAATTCGCAAGATGGTTAGTTTAGTCATTGCTAATCACGACTATTCCACCTCACGTATTTACTATCAAAATTATCGTTCGATCTTGTAAATGGTCAGTTTGACTTTTCAAAAGTCAATTGTCCCTTTTTAATGTATGAAATGCACAATTGAGTTCAACGAACCCACTTGAGCATTTCTTCGACTATTCGGTCGTAGCTATTTTTAGGCAACTCATTTAACTACATTCATCAACATAGTTTATGTACATCATAGAATCATCTAATTATATAAAACTCGTTCTTTCATTAGGCAAATTCTACGGATTCCATCTATAAGCGAAACCCGTTTCATTATAGCATTAGACATTCATCCAATCATCAAATATAATCAAGTTCTACATATTAATTAGTAGACATCATGATTCCAAACACCTACTTATATGAACCAAGATCACTAGTTTCATCATAATTTATTAAACCCCTTTCATGAAAGTATGATCATGTACTCAATTTCATGGTTTAATTAAACACCTTCCATTCATTATCATGCATGATGATTCTAAACATAGTCTTATCATCAATTTCATCATAACAATAAAACCCACTTAGCTAGGTGTGGTGATTCAACCAAACACCTAAATCATAGCAATTTATTCTAAATCTTCACTTAGGGTTTGTTCCTAAGCAATCCTACATCCCAAATTTAGCCATAACTTCTATGATTCATACATAGATCATATCATGCAAGATTAACTAATTTTCACAACTCCATGAATGTTAGAAATTCGACATACCTTACGATCCCCTTGACTTGGTAATCGTTTATTCATGTTTGGTTGTGAATTTGAGCTTCGTTTTGACCTTCAATTTGTTGATTTTGTTAAACTAGGGTTTTGGAACCCCTGCTCTTGCCTCTGGTCGATCGAACTCACACACACACATGTGTGTGTTCTGATTTTTATTATTGTTTTAATTAAAACATTTCCTAGTTTGCCCACTTTTAGTCCCTCATACTTAGAAGTTTTATAAAGAGGGTTAAAATCTTGATTTCTATTCATTCACTTGATCACACATAAATAACTAGGTTAATTATTCCTAGTTAACTTAGTGGGTTCGGGAAGTCATAACCCGTTTTATTTTAAGTCCCGTTAACTCGGGCTTCTTATAACATTGTTTTCTCAAACATTTATTAAATTTTATAACTAATATTAGGATTGTTTGTCTAAGTCCTAATATTCACCGGGTAAATTTTACCACTAACGCTATTTTACCCGTTCATTATTATTAACGTGGTTTAATTACCAAACCCGTTTTCGGGGTGTTACAAGTCTACCCCCCTTAAAGAGGTTTCGTCCTCGAAACCTTTTATTACATAATTCATTGAGTTTTAAACTCAATGCGTTTGACCTGAGTAATCTCTTAAGCATTATTCATACTTTAACCAATTGTTAGTATTACCAGAAAAATTATAGTAATATCTTTTTGGTTACAGAACCTCTATGTGCCTCATACGACATAATGTAACTTGAAATAACATAATTCTGTTATTTCTACTAGTTTAGTTAACTTAGCGATTTCCATCGCTTTTATATATTATCGAACTCTTGGTGAATCCGTTACCTTGACCCGTTTAAAGGTCTTTAGTGAAATATTTCACTTTTAGCAATAATTTCTTTTGTTTTCATATTTATTTATTCGGTTCAGTTATACCGAATCCACCGCTTACAAGCAACCAACTTACTTAAATGACCTTAACCGGTCTCACTAACTAGACTTATTAGTCCAGTTGCTTTTTACCGCTCGCCTGGTGATAATGTGATTCCACTTCACATTGCATTTCTTGACCGTGATCGTGTCACGTCATGTTTAATTTATATCAACCTTTCATTTTCGAAAATACCACTTTTTCGAATATAACGTCTTGCACCTATCGATGTTAAGACCCATACTCTTTGATATTTGTTATTTCCAAATTCGTCTTATAGTATTCATATTTGTTAAAACGTTGTTTCTTACTAAAACTGAATTTTAGTTTAACGTTTTTTTTCCTTTTAACTATGTCAATTACTCATATTAAAGAAATTGACAACCCATAATTTATTCTTTTCCGTTCTCATTTTACGCAGGGAATCACAGCTAGTTCCCTTGCTTTACACTATTGACCCGTAGGTTCTTTCACTTAGCCTCATAGGCTATTTCTTAAAAAAAAAAATTTCCCACCTTTTTAAGGTGAGATATTAACAACTCGTTTCCTTCTCTTTATGACCCGAGGGTCGTTTTAGTTCCGTAGATCTTTCATTTGCTTATAACCCTAAAGGTTATGTTGATCCCGTAGATCACTCCTTACTCATGTCATTCTTAAAATACATGTTTGGTGTCAAGGCACCCTGTTTTTTTTTGTTCGAAGAACCGTTTGGTTTCAAGTTTAGGTCCCGTTAACCTTAATTGTAGTTTCATGGCTATAATTGTTTTCTTTCGGACAATTTTCCGATTTTATGACTTCTCACGTCATTTATGCGTCAGTTCTTCTTATGCTTACTGTTATTTGATTTGCATATATTCTTATTTGGTTATATCCCATTACCGGGCTCATTATTCTCTTGCATTTAACGCTACCTTTATCTGGCTAGCGCTCATTTGTACCATTCGGCGTTATATTGTATTCAACCTGTTTGACCTATTAATGTGAAATCCATCACTTATAAAAAATCAACTTTATTCTTTATTCACCCCATTCGACTTCGAATAGTTGAACACATTTACTCACAATTTCTATATACGAGACTCTATAGTCATAACTCGTAATCCAAGTCCTTTGATTTTTTTTAACCTGCGCTCACGTCTCTTGGTTTACGCATGTGTTTAATTCTTACCCATCAACCGGGTGTTTTACCGAAGTCGTTATTATTGCAACCCTCCCTGTATGCATTAAGACCTCGCTTCATTTTTATATTCTGACTTTGTCCTTAAGTTTGACGTTTTACAAAAACGACCCGTTAAGGGACATATTTGCATTTTTCCGGGTTCGAGTGTAAGTACACTCCCTCCCAATACTTGTCTAAATCATTTTACATGTTTGCGTTTTCTGGGTTCGAGTGTAAGTACACTCCCTCCCAATACTTGTCTAAATCATTTTACATGCTTGCGTTTTCTGGGTTCGAGTGTAAGTACACTCCCTCCCAATACTTGTCTAAATCATTTTACATGCTTGCGTTTTCTGGGTTCGAGTGTAAGTACACTCCCTCCCAATACTTGTCAAAATCATTTTACATGCTTGCGTTTTCTGGGTTCGAGTGTAAGTACACTCCCTCCCAATACTTGTCTAAATCATTTTACATGCTTCTTTGTCCCTTCACTCGGGCTCATCATCCTAATGTAATACGCTTCCGTCACCCGACTGTGCGTTTACATTATTATCAATTATTTTGCTCATTTGATTCATTTGGGTACTTTTAAGTTAGTCCCATTCACACCGCCCTTACTACATCGGATGTAAACGTGTCCGCCATAAGAAGTTCATGGTATCATATGCCACTACTTACTTGGCCAGAGTAAGCGATTAACACATGACACACATGACCTTTTTATAGTTTTCACATCACGCCCTATGTAAGTAACGCCTCTATTTGTTTCTCTTGGAAACAATATCCCGAATACATTTTCTATTCGGGTTTTTCCAAGTTTTTAATCTACATATGCAACTTTCAATTTCTACTTATTTGTTGCATATTACTATTTGTGCGAAGTAACGCCTCTATTTGTTTCTCTTGGAAACAATATCCCGAATACATTTTCTATTCGGGTTTTTCCAAGTTTTTAATCTACATATGCAACTTTCAATTTCTACTTATTTGTTGCATATTACTATTTGTGCGATTATTTAAAATGTGCACCTGGTAATGTTTGCCCCAACGGGCGTTCCTTGCCATTAACCTTGTTCGCGGTCGTTACGCGATTTAGTCCTCGGTGAGCATGCTCCTCTCGTCATACTTCGGACCGTTCCATCATCATATCCACAATTCGTTTGACTCTCGTCGTCTTCAAACGCGAGTGTCCTTCAATTAAAACATTCACAAAGTTAGTAATGTCAACTTCAATAATCGCCCGTATTATAATACAAGGCTTTTTCTACTATACGCGTCAACGCGTGTATTTTCGTCAACTATATCAATCATTTTAATTGAGGTAACGTGTATCACACGATAGCCCTATGTGTTGTTTACAACACTTTAGCATGCTAAACTATTAACATACTTGTACTTACCGGATTTGCGATCAAGCTTCGAACCGAACACATTTGTCAACAACCTTGAGCTCTGATTACCAACTTGTAACACCCTTATTATTATTTAACAATTTTCGTATAATTTACGAAAATAAACGGGTAATTAGAATTTCAATACATTGAAATTACGGGTTTCATTAAACTTTATTTACAGAATTAAAACTATACAAAATAACATGTTTGAGTTCGTCATTTAACAAAACAACGATACATAGTGCGGAAGCTTATTTCTTGATCGTGTTCGGTTCTTCGTTGTGCTTGATCGTCCTCTGGTGCTAAAATCATACCTGAAACTCATAAAACATGAGTTGGATTAGTCATATGTAACATAGAACGTATTTAAACGAGTCCGGGAAGCGAAACTGATTAAAATAATTTTTTTTCGCTAAATCAGGGTTCTGTCGCGTGTCGCGGAGGAACCAGGTTGTTCCTTCGCGTGTCGCCTGGGAAACCAGTTTCCAGCAGGTTGCAGTTCAGATCAGCTATGCCAGTTTTTACGGAAACGGCCATAACTTCTTCGTTATTGATCCGTTTTACCCGATTCTTTTTCCTACGCGTCCGTAATTTAATCCTCCATCTTATGGAGTTAAAATCCTACATCCAACATGAGAAATTTTGAAACTTCTAAGCCTTTGACTCGTTACCTTTTTACCGAATTTTAACCCGTTTATGCATTTTATCAAACAAACGTATTTGTTTGATTCCTATATTACATACACTTCTACAAATTAATGTTACCTACCATATTAGGTTCTAATCATAGGTTTATTACACAATTTAAACCCGTTTTCGCTTGTATGCTTATTTTGACCCGTTAAGGGTATTTAAGCACTTTCGAGCCTAAAATCGCTTTCGATTGTTTCTAGAATTTCAACACCACATTTCTTATCCTATAATCTCCCACCACAATTGTGTTTATGGCGGGTTTGATGTGGTGATCTATATAAACCAAATTTTACCTCTCGAATCATTATTTTACGGCAAAAACTCAAATAGTACCGTTTGACTAATATAATACCTCTTTCAACTTCTATACTTAATCTAAGTATTTACTTAATCATAAAACTCGTTTCCAAACAACCTTTGATGGTCGTTTGTTCCATTTAACCTACAAGGGTGTTTTAGTAAATTTTGGTCCTTGTTTTACGACGAAGGACTCTCACCCATTTTTCGACCAAACTGGCATGTTTAACTACAACATAATTATGCGTACCTGGCTCGGATCAACATATTGATCCGTTATAATACCTTGTCTTGACTTACTTGATATTTCATAGCTTCTCTAATACACGAGCCGTTCATCCTGCGAGCATGAGACTCGGCATACACTTATTTGTCATTATTTGTCAAATGGCATCAATATTACCATTTGATCCCTTTTTACTCTTTTTACTAGTTTTGGCTTACTTATAAAGTAGCCGTTCAAAAACTCATTTTATCTTATTCTTTTCTTGACTAATTTACCGTTCCACCCCGTTTTACCATTTCTATGGTTTCTAACATTTGTTTCTGATTCCGACCCAAATCATTTCGTGTCGGAAACCATATTTCGAATATTATCTCCATTGTATTTATAACTTATAGAATAGATATGTATTCTACAAAAAGGTGTAAGTTTCACTTACCTCACATCCAAGCCACTCGTTCCTCTTCATGCTTGATTTGTTTGACCCGTTTCCTCACCAAGCTTCACCTAGCTTGTTAAGCTTCAAACTAGCATAATAATTCGCAAGATGGTTAGTTTAGTCATTGCTAATCACGACTATTCCACCTCACGTATTTACTATCAAAATTATCGTTCGATCTTGTAAATGGTCAGTTTGACTTTTCAAAAGTCAATTGTCCCTTTTTAATGTATGAAATGCACAATTGAGTTCAACGAACCCACTTGAGCATTTCTTCGACTATTCGGTCGTAGCTATTTTTAGGCAACTCATTTAACTACATTCATCAACATAGTTTATGTACATCATAGAATCATCTAATTATATAAAACTCGTTCTTTCATTAGGCAAATTCTACGGATTCCATCTATAAGCGAAACCCGTTTCATTATAGCATTAGACATTCATCCAATCATCAAATATAATCAAGTTCTACATATTAATTAGTAGACATCATGATTCCAAACACCTACTTATATGAACCAAGATCACTAGTTTCATCATAATTTATTAAACCCCTTTCATGAAAGTATGATCATGTACTCAATTTCATGGTTTAATTAAACACCTTCCATTCATTATCATGCATGATGATTCTAAACATAGTCTTATCATCAATTTCATCATAACAATAAAACCCACTTAGCTAGGTGTGGTGATTCAACCAAACACCTAAATCATAGCAATTTATTCTAAATCTTCACTTAGGGTTTGTTCCTAAGCAATCCTACATCCCAAATTTAGCCATAACTTCTATGATTCATACATAGATCATATCATGCAAGATTAACTAATTTTCACAACTCCATGAATGTTAGAAATTCGACATACCTTACGATCCCCTTGACTTGGTAATCGTTTATTCATGTTTGGTTGTGAATTTGAGCTTCGTTTTGACCTTCAATTTGTTGATTTTGTTAAACTAGGGTTTTGGAACCCCTGCTCTTGCCTCTGGTCGATCGAACTCACACACACACATGTGTGTGTTCTGATTTTTATTATTGTTTTAATTAAAACATTTCCTAGTTTGCCCACTTTTAGTCCCTCATACTTAGAAGTTTTATAAAGAGGGTTAAAATCTTGATTTCTATTCATTCACTTGATCACACATAAATAACTAGGTTAATTATTCCTAGTTAACTTAGTGGGTTCGGGAAGTCATAACCCGTTTTATTTTAAGTCCCGTTAACTCGGGCTTCTTATAACATTGTTTTCTCAAACATTTATTAAATTTTATAACTAATATTAGGATTGTTTGTCTAAGTCCTAATATTCACCGGGTAAATTTTACCACTAACGCTATTTTACCCGTTCATTATTATTAACGTGGTTTAATTACCAAACCCGTTTTCGGGGTGTTACAAGTCTACCCCCCTTAAAGAGGTTTCGTCCTCGAAACCTTTTATTACATAATTCATTGAGTTTTAAACTCAATGCGTTTGACCTGAGTAATCTCTTAAGCATTATTCATACTTTAACCAATTGTTAGTATTACCAGAAAAATTATGGTAATATCTTTTTGGTTACAGAACCTCTATGTGCCTCATACGACATAATGTAACTTGAAATAACATAATTCTGTTATTTCTACTAGTTTAGTTAACTTAGCGATTTCCATCGCTTTTATATATTATCGAACTCTTGGTGAATCCGTTACCTTGACCCGTTTAAAGGTCTTTAGTGAAATATTTCACTTTTAGCAATAATTTCTTTTGTTTTCAGATTTATTTATTCGGTTCAGTTATACCGAATCCACCGCTTACAAGCAACCAACTTACTTAAATGACCTTAACCGGTCTCACTAACTAGACTTATTAGTCCAGTTGCTTTTTACCGCTCGCCTGGTGATAATGTGATTCCACTTCACATTGCATTTCTTGACCGTGATCGTGTCACGTCATGTTTAATTTATATCAACCTTTCATTTTCGAAAATACCACTTTTTCGAATATAACGTCTTGCACCTATCGATGTTAAGACCATTACTCTTTGATATTTGTTATTTCCAAATTCGTCTTATAGTATTCATATTTGTTAAAACGTTGTTTCTTACTAAAACTGAATTTTAGTTTAACGTTTTTTTTCCTTTTAACTATGTCAATTACTCATATTAAAGAAATTGACAACCCATAATTTATTCTTTTCCGTTCTCATTTTACGCAGGGAATCACAGCTAGTTCCCTTGCTTTACACTATTGACCCGTAGGTTCTTTCACTTAGCCTCATAGGCTATTTCTTAAAAAAAAAAAAATTCCCACCTTTTTAAGGTGAGATATTAACAACTCGTTTCCTTCTCTTTATGACCCGAGGGTCGTTTTAGTTCCGTAGATCTTTCATTTGCTTATAACCCTAAAGGTTATGTTGATCCCGTAGATCACTCCTTACTCATGTCATTCTTAAAATACATGTTTGGTGTCAAGGCACCCTGTTTTTTTTTGTTCGAAGAACCGTTTGGTTTCAAGTTTAGGTCCCGTTAACCTTAATTGTAGTTTCATGGCTATAATTGTTTTCTTTCGGACAATTTTCCGATTTTATGACTTCTCACGTCATTTATGCGTCAGTTCTTCTTATGCTTACTGTTATTTGATTTGCATATATTCTTATTTGGTTATATCCCATTACCGGGCTCATTATTCTCTTGCATTTAACGCTACCTTTATCTGGCTAGCGCTCATTTGTACCATTCGGCGTTATATTGTATTCAACCTGTTTGACCTATTAATGTGAAATCCATCACTTATAAAAAATCAACTTTATTCTTTATTCACCCCATTCGACTTCGAATAGTTGAACACATTTACTCACAATTTCTATATACGAGACTCTATAGTCATAACTCGTAATCCAAGTCCTTTGATTTTTTTAACCTGCGCTCACGTCTCTTGGTTTACGCATGTGTTTAATTCTTACCCATCAACCGGGTGTTTTACCGAAGTCGTTATTATTGCAACCCTCCCTGTATGCATTAAGACCTCGCTTCATTTTTATATTCTGACTTTGTCCTTAAGTTTGACGTTTTACAAAAACGACCCGTTAAGGGACATATTTGCATTTTTCCGGGTTCGAGTGTAAGTACACTCCCTCCCAATACTTGTCTAAATCATTTTACATGTTTGCGTTTTCTGGGTTCGAGTGTAAGTACACTCCCTCCCAATACTTGTCTAAATCATTTTACATGCTTGCGTTTTCTGGGTTCGAGTGTAAGTACACTCCCTCCCAATACTTGTCTAACTCATTTTACATGCTTGCGTTTTCTGGGTTCGAGTGTAAGTACACTCCCTCCCAATACTTGTCAAAATCATTTTACATGCTTGCGTTTTCTGGGTTCGAGTGTAAGTACACTCCCTCCCAATACTTGTCTAAATCATTTTACATGCTTCTTTGTCCCTTCACTCGGGCTCATCATCCTAATGTAATACGCTTCCGTCACCCGACTGTGCGTTTACATTATTATCAATTATTTTGCTCATTTGATTCATTTGGGTACTTTTAAGTTAGTCCCATTCACACCGCCCTTACTACATCGGATGTAAACGTGTCCGCCATAAGAAGTTCATGGTATCATATGCCACTACTTACTTGGCCAGAGTAAGCGATTAACACATGACACACATGACCTTTTTATAGTTTTCACATCACGCCCTATGTAAGTAACGCCTCTATTTGTTTCTCTTGGAAACAATATCCCGAATACATTTTCTATTCGGGTTTTTCCAAGTTTTTAATCTACATATGCAACTTTCAATTTCTACTTATTTGTTGCATATTACTATTTGTGCGAAGTAACGCCTCTATTTGTTTCTCTTGGAAACAATATCCCGAATACATTTTCTATTCGGGTTTTTCCAAGTTTTTAATCTACATATGCAACTTTCAATTTCTACTTATTTGTTGCATATTACTATTTGTGCGATTATTTAAAATGTGCACCTGGTAATGTTTGCCCCAACGGGCGTTCCTTGCCATTAACCTTGTTCGCGGTCGTTACGCGATTTAGTCCTCGGTGAGCATGCTCCTCTCGTCATACTTCGGACCGTTCCATCATCATATCCACAATTCGTTTGACTCTCGTCGTCTTCAAACGCGAGTGTCCTTCAATTAAAACATTCACAAAGTTAGTAATGTCAACTTCAATAATCGCCCGTATTATAATACAAGGCTTTTTCTACTATACGCGTCAACGCGTGTATTTTCGTCAACTATATCAATCATTTTAATTGAGGTAACGTGTATCACACGATAGCCCTATGTGTTGTTTACAACACTTTAGCATGCTAAACTATTAACATACTTGTACTTACCGGATTTGCGATCAAGCTTCGAACCGAACACATTTGTCAACAACCTTGAGCTCTGATTACCAACTTGTAACACCCTTATTATTATTTAACAATTTTCGTATAATTTACGAAAATAAACGGGTAATTAGAATTTCAATACATTGAAATTACGGGTTTCATTAAACTTTATTTACAGAATTAAAACTATACAAAATAACATGTTTGAGTTCGTCATTTAACAAAACAACGATACATAGTGCGGAAGCTTATTTCTTGATCGTGTTCGGTTCTTCGTTGTGCTTGATCGTCCTCTGGTGCTAAAATCATACCTGAAACTCATAAAACATGAGTTGGATTAGTCATATGTAACATAGAACGTATTTAAACGAGTCCGGGAAGCGAAACTGATTAAAATAAATTTTTTTCGCTAAATCAGGGTTCTGTCGCGTGTCGCGGAGGAACCAGGTTGTTCCTTCGCATGTCGCCTGGGAAACCAGTTTCCAACAGGTTGCAGTTCAGATCAGCTATGCCAGTTTTTACGGAAACGGCCATAACTTCTTCGTTATTGATCCGTTTTACCCGATTCTTTTTCCTACGCGTCCGTAATTTAATCCTCCATCTTATGGAGTTAAAATCCTACATCCAACATGAGAAATTTTGAAACTTCTAAGCCTTTGACTCGTTACCTTTTTACCGAATTTTAACCCGTTTATGCATTTTATCAAACAAACGTATTTGTTTGATTCCTGTATTACATACACTTCTACAAATTAATGTTACCTACCATATTAGGTTCTAATCATAGGTTTATTACACAATTTAAACCCGTTTTCGCTTGTATGCTTATTTTGACCCGTTAAGGGTATTTAGGCACTTTCGAGCCTAAAATCGCTTTCGATTGTTTCTAGAATTTCATCACCACATTTCTTATCCTATAATCTCCCACCACAATTGTGTTTATGGCGGGTTTGATGTGGTGATCTATATAAACCAAATTTTACCTCTCGAATCATTATTTTACGGCAAAAACTCAAATAGTACCGTTTGACTAATATAATACCTCTTTCAACTTCTATACTTAATCTAAGTATTTACTTAATCATAAAACTCGTTTCCAAACAACCTTTGATGGTCGTTTGTTCCATTTAACCTACAAGGGCGTTTTAGTAAATTTTGGTCCTTGTTTTACGAAGAAGGACTCTCACCCATTTTTCGACCAAACTGGCATGTTTAACTACAACATAATTATGCGTACCTGGCTCGGATCAACATATTGATCCGTTATAATACCTTGTCTTGACTTACTTGATATTTCATAGCTTTTCTAATACACGAGCCGTTCATCCTGCGAGCATGAGACTCGGCATACACTTATTTGTCATTATTTGTCAAATGGCATCAATATTACCATTTGATCCCTTTTTACTCTTTTTACTAGTTTTGGCTTACTTATAAAGTAGCCGTTCAAAAACTCATTTTATCTTATTCTTTTCTTGACTAATTTACCGTTCCACCCCGTTTTACCATTTCTATGGTTTCTAACATTTGTTTCTGATTCCGACCCAAATCATTTCGTGTCGGAAACCATATTTCGAATATTATCTCCATTGTATTTATAACTTATAGAATAGATATGTATTCTACAAAAAGGTGTAAGTTTCACTTACCTCACATCCAAGCCACTCGTTCCTCTTCATGCTTGATTTGTTTGACCCGTTTCCTCACCAAGCTTCACCTAGCTTGTTAAGCTTCAAACTAGCATAATAATTCGCAAGATGGTTAGTTTAGTCATTGCTAATCACGACTATTCCACCTCACGTATTTACTATCAAAATTATCGTTCGATCTTGTAAATGGTCAGTTTGACTTTTCAAAAGTCAATTGTCCCTTTTTAATGTATGAAATGCACAATTGAGTTCAACGAACCCACTTGAGCATTTCTTCGACTATTCGGTCGTAGCTATTTTTAGGCAACTCATTTAACTACATTCATCAACATAGTTTATGTACATCATAGAATCATCTAATTATATAAAACTCGTTCTTTCATTAGGCAAATTCTACGGATTCCATCTATAAGCGAAACCCGTTTCATTATAGCATTAGACATTCATCCAATCATCAAATATAATCAAGTTCTACATATTAATTAGTAGACATCATGATTCCAAACACCTACTTATATGAACCAAGATCACTAGTTTCATCATAATTTATTAAACCCCTTTCATGAAAGTATGATCATGTACTCAATTTCATGGTTTAATTAAACACCTTCCATTCATTATCATGCATGATGATTCTAAACATAGTCTTATCATCAATTTCATCATAACAATAAAACCCACTTAGCTAGGTGTGGTGATTCAACCAAACACCTAAATCATAGCAATTTATTCTAAATCTTCACTTAGGGTTTGTTCCTAAGCAATCCTACATCCCAAATTTAGCCATAACTTCTATGATTCATACATAGATCATATCATGCAAGATTAACTAATTTTCACAACTCCATGAATGTTAGAAATTCGACATACCTTACGATCCCCTTGACTTGGTAATCGTTTATTCATGTTTGGTTGTGAATTTGAGCTTCGTTTTGACCTTCAATTTGTTGATTTTGTTAAACTAGGGTTTTGGAACCCCTGCTCTTGCCTCTGGTCGATCGAACTCACACACACACATGTGTGTGTTCTGATTTTTATTATTGTTTTAATTAAAACATTTCCTAGTTTGCCCACTTTTAGTCCCTCATACTTAGAAGTTTTATAAAGAGGGTTAAAATCTTGATTTCTATTCATTCACTTGATCACACATAAATAACTAGGTTAATTATTCCTAGTTAACTTAGTGGGTTCGGGAAGTCATAACCCGTTTTATTTTAAGTCCCGTTAACTCGGGCTTCTTATAACATTGTTTTCTCAAACATTTATTAAATTTTATAACTAATATTAGGATTGTTTGTCTAAGTCCTAATATTCACCGGGTAAATTTTACCACTAACGCTATTTTACCCGTTCATTATTATTAACGTGGTTTAATTACCAAACCCGTTTTCGGGGTGTTACAAGTCTACCCCCCTTAAAGAGGTTTCGTCCTCGAAACCTTTTATTACATAATTCATTGAGTTTTAAACTCAATGCGTTTGACCTGAGTAATCTCTTAAGCATTATTCATACTTTAACCAATTGTTAGTATTACCAGAAAAATTATAGTAATATCTTTTTGGTTACAGAACCTCTATGTGCCTCATACGACATAATGTAACTTGAAATAACATAATTCTGTTATTTCTACTAGTTTAGTTAACTTAGCGATTTCCATCGCTTTTATATATTATCGAACTCTTGGTGAATCCGTTACCTTGACCCGTTTAAAGGTCTTTAGTGAAATATTTCACTTTTAGCAATAATTTCTTTTGTTTTCATATTTATTTATTCGGTTCAGTTATACCGAATCCACCGCTTACAAGCAACCAACTTACTTAAATGACCTTAACCGGTCTCACTAACTAGACTTATTAGTCCAGTTGCTTTTTACCGCTCGCCTGGTGATAATGTGATTCCACTTCACATTGCATTTCTTGACCGTGATCGTGTCACGTCATGTTTAATTTATATCAACCTTTCATTTTCGAAAATACCACTTTTTCGAATATAACGTCTTGCACCTATCGATGTTAAGACCCATACTCTTTGATATTTGTTATTTCCAAATCCGTCTTATAGTATTCATATTTGTTAAAACGTTGTTTCTTACTAAAACTGAATTTTAGTTTAACGTTTTTTTTCCTTTTAACTATGTCAATTACTCATATTAAAGAAATTGACAACCCATAATTTATTCTTTTCCGTTCTCATTTTACGCAGGGAATCACAGCTAGTTCCCTTGCTTTACACTATTGACCCGTAGGTTCTTTCACTTAGCCTCATAGGCTATTTCTTAAAAAAAAAAAAATTCCCACCTTTTTAAGGTGAGATATTAACAACTCGTTTCCTTCTCTTTATGACCCGAGGGTCGTTTTAGTTCCGTAGATCTTTCATTTGCTTATAACCCTAAAGGTTATGTTGATCCCGTAGATCACTCCTTACTCATGTCATTCTTAAAATACATGTTTGGTGTCAAGGCACCCTGTTTTTTTTTGTTCGAAGAACCGTTTGGTTTCAAGTTTAGGTCCCGTTAACCTTAATTGTAGTTTCATGGCTATAATTGTTTTCTTTCGGACAATTTTCCGATTTTATGACTTCTCACGTCATTTATGCGTCAGTTCTTCTTATGCTTACTGTTATTTGATTTGCATATATTCTTATTTGGTTATATCCCATTACCGGGCTCATTATTCTCTTGCATTTAACGCTACCTTTATCTGGCTAGCGCTCATTTGTACCATTCGGCGTTATATTGTATTCAACCTGTTTGACCTATTAATGTGAAATCCATCACTTATAAAAAATCAACTTTATTCTTTATTCACCCCATTCGACTTCGAATAGTTGAACACATTTACTCACAATTTCTATATACGAGACTCTATAGTCATAACTCGTAATCCAAGTCCTTTGATTTTTTTTAACCTGCGCTCACGTCTCTTGGTTTACGCATGTGTTTAATTCTTACCCATCAACCGGGTGTTTTACCGAAGTCGTTATTATTGCAACCCTCCCTGTATGCATTAAGACCTCGCTTCATTTTTATATTCTGACTTTGTCCTTAAGTTTGACGTTTTACAAAAACGACCCGTTAAGGGACATATTTGCATTTTTCCGGGTTCGAGTGTAAGTACACTCCCTCCCAATACTTGTCTAAATCATTTTACATGTTTGCGTTTTCTGGGTTCGAGTGTAAGTACACTCCCTCCCAATACTTGTCTAAATCATTTTACATGCTTGCGTTTTCTGGGTTCGAGTGTAAGTACACTCCCTCCCAATACTTGTCTAAATCATTTTACATGCTTGCGTTTTCTGGGTTCGAGTGTAAGTACACTCCCTCCCAATACTTGTCAAAATCATTTTACATGCTTGCGTTTTCTGGGTTCGAGTGTAAGTACACTCCCTCCCAATACTTGTCTAAATCATTTTACATGCTTCTTTGTCCCTTCACTCGGGCTCATCATCCTAATGTAATACGCTTCCGTCACCCGACTGTGCGTTTACATTATTATCAATTATTTTGCTCATTTGATTCATTTGGGTACTTTTAAGTTAGTCCCATTCACACCGCCCTTACTACATCGGATGTAAACGTGTCCGCCATAAGAAGTTCATGGTATCATATGCCACTACTTACTTGGCCAGAGTAAGCGATTAACACATGACACACATGACCTTTTTATAGTTTTCACATCACGCCCTATGTAAGTAACGCCTCTATTTGTTTCTCTTGGAAACAATATCCCGAATACATTTTCTATTCGGGTTTTTCCAAGTTTTTAATCTACATATGCAACTTTCAATTTCTACTTATTTGTTGCATATTACTATTTGTGCGAAGTAACGCCTCTATTTGTTTCTCTTGGAAACAATATCCCGAATACATTTTCTATTCGGGTTTTTCCAAGTTTTTAATCTACATATGCAACTTTCAATTTCTACTTATTTGTTGCATATTACTATTTGTGCGATTATTTAAAATGTGCACCTGGTAATGTTTGCCCCAACGGGCGTTCCTTGCCATTAACCTTGTTCGCGGTCGTTACGCGATTTAGTCCTCGATGAGCATGCTCCTCTCGTCATACTTCGGACCGTTCCATCATCATATCCACAATTCGTTTGACTCTCGTCGTCTTCAAACGCGAGTGTCCTTCAATTAAAACATTCACAAAGTTAGTAACGTCAACTTCAATAATCGCCCGTATTATAATACAAGGCGTTTTCTACTATACGCGTCAACGCGCGTATTTTCGTCAACTATATCAATCATTTTAATTGAGGTAACGTGTATCACACGATAGCCCTATGTGTTGTTTACAACACTTTAGCATGCTAAACTATTAACATACTTGTACTTACCGGATTTGCGATCAAGCTTCGAACCGAACACATTTGTCAACAACCTTGAGCTCTGATTACCAACTTGTAACACCCTTATTATTATTTAACAATTTTCGTATAATTTACGAAAATAAACGGATAATTAGAATTTCAATACATTGAAATTACGGGTTTCATTAAACTTTATTTACAGAATTAAAACTATACAAAATAACATGTTTGAGTTCGTCATTTAACAAAACAACGATACATAGTGCGGAAGCTTATTTCTTGATCGTGTTCGGTTCTTCGTTGTGCTTGATCGTCCTCTGGTGCTAAAATCATACATGAAACTCATAAAACATGAGTTGGATTAGTCATATGTAACATAGAACGTATTTAAACGAGTCCGGGAAGCGAAACTGATTAAAATAAATTTTTTTCGCTAAATCAGGGTTCTGTCGCGTGTCGCGGAGGAACCAGGTTGTTCCTTCGCGTGTCGCCTGGGAAACCAGTTTCCAGCAGGTTGCAGTTCAGATCAGCTATGCCAGTTTTTACGGAAACGGCCATAACTTCTTCGTTATTGATCCGTTTTACCCGATTATTTTTCATACGCGTCCGTAATTTAATCCTCCATCTTATGGAGTTAAAATCCTACATCCAACATGAGAAATTTTGAAACTTCTAAGCCTTTGACTCGTTACCTTTTTACCGAATTTTAACCCGTTTATGCATTTTATCAAACAAACGTATTTGTTTGATTCCTATATTACATACACTTCTACAAATTAATGTTACCTACCATATTAGGTTCTAATCATAGGTTTATTACACAATTTAAACCCGTTTTCGCTTGTATGCTTATTTTGACCCGTTAAGGGTATTTAAGCACTTTCGAGCCTAAAATCGCTTTCGATTGTTTCTAGAATTTCATCACCACATTTCTTATCCTATAATCTCCCACCACAATTGTGTTTATGGCGGGTTTGATGTGGTGATCTATATAAACCAAATTTTACCTCTCGAATCATTATTTTACGGCAAAAACTCAAATAGTACCGTTTGACTAATATAATACCTCTTTCAACTTCTATACTTAATCTAAGTATTTACTTAATCATAAAACTCGTTTCCAAACAACCTTTGATGGTCGTTTGTTCCATTTAACCTACAAGGGCGTTTTAGTAAATTTTGGTCCTTGTTTTACGACGAAGGACTCTCACCCATTTTTCGACCAAACTGGCATGTTTAACTACAACATAATTATGCGTACCTGGCTCGGATCAACATATTGATCCGTTATAATACCTTGTCTTGACTTACTTGATATTTCATAGCTTCTCTAATACACGAGCCGTTCATCCTGCGAGCATGAGACTCGGCATACACTTATTTGTCATTATTTGTCAAATGGCATCAATATTACCATTTGATCCCTTTTTACTCTTTTTACTAGTTTTGGCTTACTTATAAAGTAGCCGTTCAAAAACTCATTTTATCTTATTCTTTTCTTGACTAATTTACCGTTCCACCCCGTTTTACCATTTCTATGGTTTCTAACATTTGTTTCTGATTCCGACCCAAATCATTTCGTGTCGGAAACCATATTTCGAATATTATCTCCATTGTATTTATAACTTATAGAATAGATATGTATTCTACAAAAAGGTGTAAGTTTCACTTACCTCACATCCAAGCCACTCGTTCCTCTTCATGCTTGATTTGTTTGACCCGTTTCCTCACCAAGCTTCACCTAGCTTGTTAAGCTTCAAACTAGCATAATAATTCGCAAGATGGTTAGTTTAGTCATTGCTAATCACGACTATTCCACCTCACGTATTTACTATCAAAATTATCGTTCGATCTTGTAAATGGTCAGTTTGACTTTTCAAAAGTCAATTGTCCCTTTTTAATGTATGAAATGCACAATTGAGTTCAACGAACCCACTTGAGTATTTCTTCGACTATTCGGTCGTAGCTATTTTTAGGCAACTCATTTAACTACATTCATCAACATAGTTTATGTACATCATAGAATCATCTAATTATATAAAACTCGTTCTTTCATTAGGCAAATTCTACGGATTCCATCTATAAGCGAAACCCGTTTCATTATAGCATTAGACATTCATCCAATCATCAAATATAATCAAGTTCTACATATTAATTAGTAGACATCATGATTCCAAACACCTACTTATATGAACCAAGATCACTAGTTTCATCATAATTTATTAAACCCCTTTCATGAAAGTATGATCATGTACTCAATTTCATGGTTTAATTAAACACCTTCCATTCATTATCATGCATGATGATTCTAAACATAGTCTTATCATCAATTTCATCATAACAATAAAACCCACTTAGCTAGGTGTGGTGATTCAACCAAACACCTAAATCATAGCAATTTATTCTAAATCTTCACTTAGGGTTTGTTCCTAAGCAATCCTACATCCCAAATTTAGCCATAACTTCTATGATTCATACATAGATCATATCATGCAAGATTAACTAATTTTCAGAACTCCATGAATGTTAGAAATTCGACATACCTTACGATCCCCTTGACTTGGTAATCGTTTATTCATGTTTGGTTGTGAATTTGAGCTTCATTTTGACCTTCAATTTGTTGATTTTGTTAAACTAGGGTTTTGGAACCCCTGCTCTTGCCTCTGGTCGATCGAACTCACACACACATGTGTGTGTTCTGATTTTTATTATTGTTTTAATTAAAACATTTCCTAGTTTGCCCACTTTTAGTCCCTCATACTTAGAAGTTTTATAAAGAGGGTTAAAATCTTGATTTCTATTCATTCACTTGATCACACATAAATAACTAGGTTAATTATTCCTAGTTAACTTAGTGGGTTCGGGAAGTCATAACCCGTTTTATTTTAAGTCCCGTTAACTCGGGCTTCTTATAACATTGTTTTCTCAAACATTTATTAAATTTTATAACTAATATTAGGATTGTTTGTCTAAGTCCTAATATTCACCGGGTAAATTTTACCACTAACGCTATTTTACCCGTTCATTATTATTAACGTGGTTTAATTACCAAACCCGTTTTCGGGGTGTTACAAAAGAAGTGACCATATCAACCCACCCGTTATAAAGAAAGTAGTCGCCTGCAATCTTAATAATTTTTACTTTAAAAATCCTCCCATCGACAGTGCGGATGACAACATTCTTATCCGGGTAGTTGAATGTTTTAATCCACTCGCCATATAATGCCGGAAGTTTCTATAAACAAACACAGTAGGTAATGTTAATGGTAATTATAAGGTGAATAATCACAGACAATTTATTACAAAATAAATTATTCTGGACCAAAATTGTTATAAGATTAATACTAACCAACGATTTTCTGTCATTGTTATGGACACGAGCAGCGAATCCATAAACCATTTCAGCTTTCTACGTATGCCTGGAACATGACACGATAACATTTATATTTAAACCATCAAAACATAAGAGTAAAAATTTAGAAGTTCAAACAGGATCTTCAAATAAGCAAAAAAAATTCAATTAATAAAATAAAAAAATCTCCAAATAAAATCATGTGATAAACATTAACAGTCAACCTAATCAAAACAAAATCCATTACTAAAATCACCAAATCTTCAAATAAGCAAAAAAAAATCCATTACTAAAATAAAAAAATCTTCAAATAAAATCATGTGATAAACATTAACAGTCAACCTAATCAAAACAAAATCCATTACTAAAATCACCAAATCTTAAAATAAATTTATGTCATACCGAATAACAAAGCCACTGTATAAGAACAATAAAAACAAAAGATCTTTGTATAAGATTGAAGACATAGATTAGTACACTAAAGAACAAACAATATCGAGTATGGTTTTGGTTTCCGGTTTAATCAGAAATAAAAGATCAAGAAAAACAAAAGATCCTTGTATAAGATTGAAGAAAAAGATTACTACACTAAAGACGATAACAACATTGTCGACACCAATGGGTTAAGAAACAAAATCGGAGTCGGAATTCAACATTTAACGAAAATTACATGAACAAAATACACCAAAAACAGATTATCTATCAAAAAGCATGAGATTACCGTAGAAGATTTTGATGAAGATAGGATGAACTTGTTGAAGATCAAAGGGTTTCTTGGTTTCCGTGTAGAAGAAAGAGAAAGAACTGAGATTTTATGTGTATTATGGACAAAAAATAAAGTTTATATACGGTCCAATATTTCGGGTGAGCGGGTCGGATCTTTGTCATTCGGATGCCGCGATCTTTAGGATTAAAAGGGTGGAAGTTTTTGGAGCCAAAACCAATTTCAAGAAGCCCTATGGTGATGCCACCTCATTTTCCAAGCCCTCACAACATGACACATAAGCCCTTATTTAACATGTTTATTATATATAATAGATATATAGGATAGGGATCATGAGTGAACAACCTCCTTAGTTATGAACCTTGTGAACTAATCTCAACCATTGGTTTTAATTCTTGATAAAAAGGGCAAGATTGTAATTAAATATTTTTTTTTAAATTCCTTTCCATAAACCAATTGCAGTTACAATTCCTATTTCCCTGCATATCAATCTCGTTCTCTCTCTACACTTCGATTTTGTTTTAGAACATCATCAGATCATCATCATCATCATCAACATCAATCTCGTTCTCTCTCTACACTTCGATTTGGTTTTAGAACATCATCAGATCATCATCATCAACATCAATCTCGTTCTCTCTCTACACCATCTGCAATGGTAAGTTTACTTCCGGTACATCATTTTCAGTTGTGTATGCTTGCTACTTTTTTAATTATAAGAAATCAGAAAGTTAGGGTTTCGTTCACCAGGTGTATAAATATCAGATTAAAGTTGTAATAGTTGTTTAATCATCTGATTTTCAACCACAAAAATGTTTATATGCGATGTTGCTCTGTTTTTATGCGATGTTAGGTTGTTCATCGGAAAGTTAGGCTGCTCATTGGAAAGTTACATGTTTCGTTAGAGTAGTAGAGTGTTGATTTAACAAATTAGTGGATTTCGCTCTGTTTTTATGCGTTGTTGCTCTGTTTTTATGCAGTGTTTGACTGTTCATCGGAAAGTTACAGGTTTCGTTAGAGTAGTATAGTGTTGATTTAACAAATTAGTGGATTTTGCTATGTTTTTATGCGTTGTTGCTCTGTGTTTATGCGATGTTTGGCTATTCATTGGCTGTACATATATGTATTGTAGCAGGTTTTGTGATATTTCATAATGTCGTGTGTATTGATTGCGTAAAGTCATTGATGTACACCTGTGTATTACACTGCTTGATATTGATTTGGAGGAAAAATTTGATGAAGATTGTACAATGGGTTATACACATATGTACAGGGTATTTTTTTTAAGAAAAGATACCAAATACAGGGTGTGCACATGTGTATAGCTTTGAATGACTGATTAAAAAACCTCATTTTGTTCATACTCTGTTTTGGGTATTCTGTACACTCATTTTGGTCATACTCTATTTTGTCCTTAATTATTTAAAGGAAGTTCAGCATCCGAATGGGTTGGAGTTTGAAGCAGCAATGCAATACAGGTTGGAGCCTCCAATAGTCGTGATTATGAAGATACGGTTGAAGAGACACGTGAACTAATTGAATCGAAAAATCCGATCGCGTTTAGTTCCAAGATTCAGTGTCTTGTGGAGCCTCCAGCAAGCCAAAATGTGGTATGTGGGTTATAAGCTTATCTTGTATACGATTAATTTTGCATGCTTATTGATGGGTTGGTAAATATTAATGGATGAAAACAGGAGGATAGAGATCAAGTGAAGCCAGTTGGTGGAAAGCACAGAAAGGGCTGCAACTGTAAAAGTCAATGTGCCAGAAAAAGTACTGCGAGTGTTATCAGGTTTGTTCACATCGCGGTGTTATGGTTCAATTTGTTTCAGATTCTCACAAATTACTTGTCTTAGAGGTGTCTGTTTTGACCCGTATACTTATACAACGTGTCAAGTTATGTATTATATCTAACGGGTCAAACAACAAAAACTAAAAGTATTAATTTAAAAGGAAGTCGAATGTGTCAGACGGGGTAGAGAGTCATACGCATTGTATATAATTACTGTAACATTTTTTTTTGTAATCTCATTTGATGTTTATGAAAAAACTTATAAAACTTGATCTGTGTCAAAATTACTTGTTTTGACCCGAACCCCTTATCCAATTCTCTAGTCAAGATTGTCATGTTCTGTTCTACTTACTTTATGAGTTTATTTCAATAGGCTAATATGGGATGCAGTACTGATTGCCGATGTTTAGGATGTCAAAATAAGTTTGGCAAAAGAGTAGGTAAAAGAGTTATGCATATTACTAACATAAGCATTCATTTCATTTAGAACTTTCAGAGTTAAATTAGTTTCTTGGTATAAAGCTAACTTTATATACTTTTAATTACAGATCCTAATGTATATAACGAATAAACCAATGAGACTATCGAGAATGAAATGCAATCAAGCCGGACTAGATTTTATCTACATGAGTTCAATATATGCAAATGCAAGAACTACCCTTGAGGCTAGAAAGGGTGTTAGTAGGCTTTTATTGTCACATTCATATCAGGAGCCGTTATGGGTTTCCTTATTGCTGCAAACGGGCTTCTTGTGTTATATATTACTATTAATCTTTTTAAGATTTATTGTGGTGATGATTGAGAAGGCCTTTTCGAATCCATATTTTTTTAAGAATATGGTTGATTTAACAAGATAATGGATTTTACTCTGTTTTTACAGTTGTACACATGTGTACAAAAGGTTGTACACTTTGTACACGTGTATAAGCAGTCGATACACAGGTGTACACAAGGTTGATTGTTTGGTTGGTTGTTTTAGTTTTATTCTAGTTAAGTACACATATCTACTTTAGAGATTCTTGAATGGGTCAATTGTAAAATGGTGGTGTGTACAGGTTATAATAACAAATAGAGATGTTTTCTTATTAATTGAGGTAATAAAAGTATTGATGGATTTACACAGTTGGATCACTCATAGTACAAAAAGTGTATATGTGCATATACATAGATGTATTACTAAATATACAGATGTGTATTGATGTAGGTACATGTGTTTCTAAAACTTAATGCGATGAATACCAAATTCAGAATTATTCATGTTGCCTTAACATATATACTAGGACAATTAAAAAAAGAACAAAATACAGTCTCATAAAATGGAAAAAAAAACATCGTCCAACAAATATTCGCTCATATAAATGAAAAAAAAAACGAACTAAAACATGGTTCATGAATCAAAGTGATGCATGTAGACAATTAATTTACTAAGCGTCTTGGAAACAACTCGTTTGCTTCTGGCTGAGATTTATGCGATGGACCATAGGCTCGGGTCTTGATGACTCAGGCTGAGATTTACGCGATGGACGAACTGAATTAAAGAGTATGTCCTTGATAACCTTATAAATTTGATCAGCCATGTGTTAGATCAATAATAATATTCAGAAAACACAGTTAAAAAGCGTAATAACGTGAACCCACCTGTGACATTAAACCATGAACTTGCTCAACAATGATCTTTGCACTATCCCGTGTAATTTTAGCAAGTTGTGATTCTTCCTGCAATGAATGAAAAATGACACAAAGCTCTTGTTGTTAATAAGTTTAAGGTAAATCTTATTGAACTTCTAGAAGGTCGTAATTATGTTGCCAATAACCTCTTTCTTTCTTTAGTTAGGTGCTATGAGAGGTCTGAACCGTGAATGGGACAACTGACCTTCAGCTTGTTCCAGTTTTTCAACTACATGACAAAATGAAAAAAAAACATATTATACTTTCAAAATACATCTACTCATGTCAAATGTAATCAGAATACATCTAAAAAGTAATTGCAATAAATCGAAATACCAAGATCTTATATTTGTTTAAGAACTGCACAATTACAATCGATATGGCAAAAAAGGCGCGGATATGTTCCCTTAGTTCTATTAACCTCTTCAAAATTAAGCACTGAAGCAAAGCAATTGACAATCGCAGCCCCCATCCACTTACTAGGTTGAAAATCTTTCATTTGAAAGTTCATTAGACCTATTCCAACATATGTAACGTTATGCTCTGTTTTTTCATTAGCCATTTTAACACCTGAGTACACAGGTTATGCTCTGTTTTTTTAGCCATTTTGAATGTCTATACACATGTGTACACCGGTTATGCTCTGTTTTTTCGTTAGCCATTTTAAATGTCAGTACACATGTGTACACTAGTTATGCTCTGTTTTCAGTAGCCATTTTAAATGTCTATACACATGTGTATTCCGAACCAGTTCAGCATAATTCACAAGTGTAAAATCAACAGAGCAAGAAGAACTAATGTACACATGTGTATTCCGAACTAGTTCACATAAAAAAGCAAATCAAAACAGAGCAAGAAGAACTAATTTGTAAAAACAAAGCAAGAAGAACACATGTGTATTTCGAACCAGTGCATTAACTAAAAAATCATGTGCATTAACTAAAAGAAACACCCTGTACATATGTGTACAACCTGGTCTACACCTTCATCACATTTTACCCCAAAAAACAAGACCAGTAATCGGAATACACATGTGTACAATGGTATAAAAAAAGAAACTAAACCCTACCACAATGTTGATAACCACAGCGATTACCCATTTAACATCAAAACAATCCAAACAACTTTTTCCAAAAAATTGAACTCCAAAAAAGTTAAATCAGAACCCAATTACAAGAGATTAAAGAAACCCTAGCTTCCGATTTGATGTTCTTCAAAGATTTATAAAACATACACAGCATGAATCGATTTACTGAATCATATACACATTTACACTTTATCATTGTGTACCTTTGATGTTGAAAATCATATGACTATTCCGGTGTCTTGTTAAGTTTGATGGACTTCCTCTGTTCTTCATCGATGAAGACGGTAATGAAAGAGAGAGATTGATGGTTGTTGAATAAAAATTGAATACCAGGGCTTAAAAATCTGGATGTGCGATATTAAAGGGATTGTGAGCATCGAACAAGTATGGAAACTTCTAGGTTTTGAATTTTATTATATTGTGTAGTTACAAAAATACCCTTATTCATTTAATTAAATAGAAAAAATTAACAAACTAATTACCATCATGCCATTAATTTAATATCTAAAGATGATGCAAATCAACGGTCTAGATCTGTTCACACAGTTCACTCTTGGGGGGTTGTTCACTCTAGAACCATATATATATATATATATATATATATATATATATATATATAGGATAATGCTAGATAAAAAACCCTCAAATTCTTAGAAAACTCTGGAAACCCAAAAGGGAAACCATTTTTACCCAACCTCCCGACATTTTTTTTTTTTGAAAAAAATTACACATGTTATATACATGTTTTAGAGTGTTTTGGGCCAAAAAAATCAAAAAAGCGCCGAAGGGATATTTTAAAAAAAAATAAACAAATTTCAGCAATGTCCGGTCGCCTAACATGTGTTAGTCAAAAATGCCAGAATTTGCTGAAATTTTTTTTTTTTTTTTAAAAAGATCCCTTCGGCGCTTTTTTGATTTTTTTGGCCCAAAACTCTTAAAAACATGTATATAACATGTGTTATTTTTTTCAAAAAAAAAAAATGTCGGGAGGTTGGGTTTTCTAAGGTTTTTCATATAGATAGGGTTTTCTATCTAACCATCCCCTATATATATATATATATATATATATATATATATATATATATATATATATATATATATATATATATATATATATATATATATATATATAACACGCAAATAACATCCATTATTAGCTTCAAACATAGACGAATCTACTAAGGATCATGAATTCACTACCGTTGAACATTGAGAAACTTTAATCAAGATACACATGGGACCGTAGGACATTGTGTGTGCTACTTGAAAAGTTCAAAGCGGAAAAAAGAAAGCGTGAGGGGTCAAGTGACAGTTTTCTTATTTTGCAAATTGGGTCCATCATTTTGGGAACTTGTTCAAATCGTCTTCTTAGTTATATAATATACGAGGTTACGAAGGTGGCATTTGAAGTTTTACTATCCCCTTCACATTAAAACGTACATTATCATATATGCATATGACAAAAATACTTGTACAACATTTTCTAGAATAATACAACTTAATTTTTACGAAATAAAAGCTTTGGGATCTGAGGTAACCCAATGGCAAAAGGCGACTACATACGCCCGCGATCGCATACAGCGCTGAGTAGTCTAAGTTCACCATCTCCAGTTCCGTAAAAAACTTGCCGTTCGAAGTTCCACTACGGTAAAACCTGGTTAAGATCAAATTCGAACTTGAGACCTATGATATCAAACCCAAATTTTCAATTCTCTTACGATACCAATTGAGTTACAGCTCATTGTCGATACAACTTAAATTATTATGTAAAAAGTTCAATAAAATATTTAATGATTGTGTAACTAAATGTTTTGTTTATTAAAGAAAATGAATTGTTTCAATCAATATCTCTAAGTAAGAAAGAGTTAAATCAAGAATAAAAAAGAAACGAAATTTCTTGGTACATTCGTATGTGAATGTCAGTTTTCAACAAGTTTTAATTTCATAGTTATGAAATAGGTGAAATTATCCCGCTTACTAGTTTATATTCATGTATCACCAATGTATTAAAATTAATATATAAACTTACTCATTTTTCCTATATATTTTTGTTTATACAATTTTTTTGTTAATATATATATGTTATTTATATGCATGTCCATGTCATACATACATACGTGAAAATACCTAGATCATTTACATACCAATGTCTATGTCATACGTGGTAATTATGTCGTGTCTCTACTTTGTGATCTCAAATTATCATAAACTAGGATATCTCCACCGCGAGTTGTAACGAGAAATCCGTGTACGAATCAAACAATAAACATCAGCTTTTTAAACTACTATATCATATTACAATATATATTCAAAACCAACTTGTAATAATTAATAATGACCAGTTTTAAAACATCAATTTTAGAAAACATAAAAGTAAATATATATATATTTTTTTCGGTGGGTACCGGATTAGTTTGTTTTCTAAAAAATTATGACGCGAATTAGTTGTAAAAAAATAACGAATGAAAGTTAAAATAGAAAAATGAAACTATTGGGTTAAAGGCCTATATTAGTTAAAGTCTAAGGGGTTAATTTGAAACTTAAAAAAAATATTGCGGCGTTGTATGTAAAACGGTTTAAAAAGGGTAATAATAACTTTATCATAGTTCAAAGTTCATGGGACATTTAATAAGTTTATCAAAATTCAAGGGGTAAAAATATAAGTTATCTAAAAAAAACTAACAAAAGTTTGGGGGGGGGATAGTAAGAACCAAAACATTGGTGGTTAAAACTTAATTTTTTTTGTGAGATAATTACAAATGCCATTTAAATAGGAGTAAATTACAAAAATGACATAAATAATAATAAAAATTAAGTATGTGAGTGGGTGACACTCTTGTAATTAAATTCAAAAGAATGGATATTATATATACCGTAGCTAGTGATGTGTTTTAATATATACTATAATATCTTGTAATGTAGAAACCGGCCCACTAACCATTTCTAACTATGTTTTTAAGTTAAATGCACGGATAGTCCCTGTGGTTTGGATTTTTTCACCTTTAGTTCATAACTTTCTAAAATTACAACTATAGTCCCCAACTTTTTCAATTTCGTTCCCGGATGATCCATGGCGCGAATGGAGGTTAGTCTTTTCAGTTAAGTGGGTGTGAAATGACCTAAATACCCTTACTATTAAAAAATAAACTTTAAATCAATAATCACCTTCAATCCAAACACACATATTCTTCCTCATAGTTGTATCCCCCTCTGGCTCGTTGGGTCCAGTCCCCAACTGGTTAGCCTGTTCAGAGTCAGTGTGGTCCACCGGTTGTTCCATGGGTGGCTCATCAGGTTCCATATATGGTTTTGTGCAAGAACTCTGCAGATCAGCCATAAAAGTCAAACAAGATCCCGATTTATGTTCTATTACAGTTGAACAAATAAGAAACCGTTTTACCTGTGCATCACTTCCTTTTTCAATGCATTCCCTGTTTCTTTTGATGCAAGCCATCTAACCGCTCGAACGGTTGCTAGTCGCATTGTTTTCAGCGGTGGCTTTTACTTTCTGTTGTGCATCACTCTCTTCTTGGTTCCGGTTAGGCCCAATGGTTGACTAAATCAAAAGTTAAAATAAACCAAGATCAGATCATAACATTATCGATTCAGATTCAATGATTCATTAGACTTCTTACAGATTGTTTCCTCCAAACATGTTGCCACAAGTTCTTAAATTCGTTCTTCCTAACAGGTTTAACTAGAAAGTCAGAAGCACCTCTCAACATACACTTATACACTTGAAGTGGTCGCCAGAATAACGGGGTTGCGGCAATTCAGGGTGAAGGGTGGGGTACGGTGGTGAAAGGTGGATGGCGGTGGTGGTGGTGAAAGGTAGAGATGGTGTTGGTGGTAAAGAATTAGGAAGAAGAGGTGTGTTTGGATTGAAGATGAATCTGAATATGAGGAAGAAGAGGAGTGTTTGGATTGAAGGTGGTTATTGATTTAAAGTTTACTTTTTAATAGTAAGGGTATTTAGGTTATTTCACACCTACTTAACTGAAAAGACTAACTTCCATCTGCGCCAGGGACCATCCGGGAACGAAATTGAAAAGTTGGGGACTATAGCTGTAATTTTAGAAAGTTAGGGACTAAAGGTGAAAAAAAGCCAAACTATAGGAACTATCCGGGCATTTAACTCTTTGTTTTTCAAGTGTTTAGTTTATTTTTTAGAACAAGTTAAATTTGTGCATTTCAAAACATTCTATGATACACAAAGCTAAAGTTAAATTATAAGATTTGATTGTGTATTTCAGTGCAAATATATACATTCATATATATATATATATATATATAGGGCTCGGTTCAACTGAGAACCACCACGAGTTGTGAGAACCGTGAGAACTTTTTCTTCCCGGGCGAGTTGGGCCAATTTTTCTTTTTGCATAAACGTAGATGGAAATATTATAAACACATCTGTAAAAAAAAGTAAAAAAAAATTGCTGAGTCAGGAGTTTTGACTCATGCAAGTTTTTTTACGTGCTGGTGTAAATTTTGTACGAAAATAAATATTTTTTTACGCCTCATGTAAATGTGGGTATGCGACACTTTTTTGCCGAAACAAGTGATTTTTTATGACTTTTGAGAAAAACATTTTTGGAAAAACCTTTTGGATGACCTAGTTCTCACAACTCAAGATGGTACTCATTTTAACCCATCTATATATATATATACACATACACACACACATATATATTGTGTGTGTGTATGTGTATATATATATATAGATGGGTTAAAATGAGTACCATCTTGAGTTGTGAGAACTAGGTCATCCAAAAGGTTTTTCCAAAAATGTTTTTCTCAAAAGTCATAAAAAATCACTTGTTTCAGCAAAAAAGTGTCGCATACCCACATATATATATATATATATATATATATATATATATGGGACCGCTAAAATGAGAACCACCTCCAGTTGTAAGAACCGTGAGAACTACACCGTACGGGGCGAGGTGGACCAAATTTTTTTTTTTCATAAACGTAGATGCATGTATTATAAACACATTTGTAAAAAAAAATTCAAAAAAAAAAAATGTCGGGTGTGTAGTTTTGAGCACCCAAAGTTTGCGTTTACGGGACCCGTAAACACAAACTTGTGGTGTTCAAAACTACACACACGACGTTTTTTTTTTTTTGAATTTTTTTTACAAATGTGTTTATAATACAAGCATCTACGTTTATGAAAAAAAAATTGGTCCAACTCGCCCCTGATCAAAAAGTTCTCACGGTTCTTACAACTGGAGGTGGTTCTCAATTTAGCGGTCCCCTATATATATAGGGGATGGATCATGAGAAAACCAAAAACTAACCAAAAAAGCCTAAAAAATCCTAAAAACATACCCAATTTTTTTTACAATTTTTTATAGAAAAATCGCTACTTTTTATGTATGGAAAAAAATTTTCAAAAAAAAAAAATTTTTTTTTTTGTTGTACTGCAAATGTGCACTAATACATAAAGCTTAAACCACTTAACCCACCCCCCACCGACACCCCCCAAAAACCTAAACCCCCCACCCCCCAAAAACCTAAATTCACCCTCCCACCAAAATCCTAACCCCCCACCCCCCAAAAACCTAAACCCCCCCACCCCCACCCTCCCGAAAACCTAAAACTAAACCCTAAACATAAACCCGAAAAAACCTAAACCCCCACCCCCCAAAAACCTAAACCCCCCTCCCCCCCACACCCAAAAACCTAATCCTAATCCTAAACCTCCAAAAAAACTAACCCTAAAAGCTAAACTAGACTCAAAACGCTAATTTTAAGCATGTAATGCAATTGTAGTACATGTTATATTGCACATGTGCACTACTATAATAATAGTATTGAAAACAAGACAACACCATAAATCTTTTTTTATGTCATAAAAAATATGCTCGAATATACTTGAATGAAATATACAAAAATTTATGATCTTATGTAGGGGTGCAAACGAGCCGAGCCGAGCCCGAGCTCGAGCTCGGCTCGATTCGAGCTTTATTTCTAAAGCTCGAGCTCAGCTCGAAGGTATTTTTTCAAGTTCGAGCTCGGCTCGGGCTTGACTCGTTTAGTATTTATTAATTAATTTATATTAAATATTGTAACACCCAGAAGACGGGCTTGGTAATTAAACTCTGTTAATACTAAAAGACGGGTAACGTATCGTTATTAGTAAAAATAACCCGGAAAATATTTGGATTTAAATAAGAAGTCCTAATATTAAATAAAAACGAATCAAAGTTTTAAGGAATTAAGTTTATAAGAGCCTGAGTTAACGGGACTTAAAATAAAACGGGTTATGACTTCCCGAACCCAGTAAGCTAACTAGGAATAATTAACCTAGTTAATAAGAGGGAATGTTACTAGAAGTAAGTAGGTTATGGCCTACTTAATAACTAACCAAACTAGAGGGACTTAAGTTGCAAACAAAGGGACTTGATTTATAAAAACTAAAAATCAAACACAACACACACTTAGTGTGTGTGTGTGTGCGTACGACCAGGGACAAGAGCAAGGAGCTCAAAACCCTAGATCAACAAATTGGTCAAATTGAAGCTCGAATCAAGATCCAAATCAATGCATGAACGCGTAGAAACGATCACCAAGTCAAGGGGATCGTGAGGTATGTTGAATTTCTAACATTCGTGAAGTTGTAAAAATTTGATAATCATCCTAATCGCGAATTAGGCATGAATTAGAGAAGCTATGGCTAGATTAGTGATGTATACTTGCTTAGGAACGAAACCCTAAGTGAAAATCATGCATATGATGCTATGACTTGAATGATTTGGTGATTACCTATATGTGTGTTAAATGGGTTTATTGACAATATGATGAACACTCGGATTAGAGTGTTAATTTGATGAATATTGATTGTTATGATACAAGTTCTTGATGTAGTTCATGAACACTAGACATAGAGGTTTGATTTTGATGTAAATCTTGGTGAAAATAATTAGTTATGAACTAGTTAGTAAATATGTGAAATTATGCACATTAGGTGTTTGTTAAAATGCCTAAATGAGAACTAAAGTATTGAATTTAGAGTGAAAACGCGTATTTGAATGATATGGCAATTACGCGTGATATGAAGTGATAAGAGTTCTAAATACTATGTTGATTTAGACTTAATGTAGTAAACATGTGATTGAAAGTAGTTAACTTTAGATAAGTTAAGTTAACTAATCATGAAGCCGAATAGTAGCTTCGGCATAGAAAATAAGCGAGGTGGAATAG
This sequence comes from Helianthus tuberosus, assembly GCA_030545235.1. Classification (NCBI taxonomy): domain Eukaryota; kingdom Viridiplantae; phylum Streptophyta; class Magnoliopsida; order Asterales; family Asteraceae; genus Helianthus; species Helianthus tuberosus. The sequence goes on from CM060383.1 coordinate 183,831,310, forward strand.
TCGTGATTGTTAATGACTAATTTAACCGCCTTGTAAATGTTTGACAATAGTTTGACGCGTAACAAGCAAGTGAAAGCTTGGAAGAGGGAGCGGGTCAAACGGAGCAAGTACGGAAAGAAAAGCGTGGCGTGGATGCGAGGTAAGTGTAATTTACACACTTATGTAGAATACTCGTTTATTCGATACGTTGTAAACATGATAATGATAATATTGGAAATATGGAAATTTGTCAAGTGTCGACTAATGTAAATCAAGGATAAAAGGATACCCACGGTGTAAGCCGAAATGGGTTGAAATTGTAAGAAAAGAGTGTAAAAGAAAAAGGGTATGGTTATAAAATCCGGGATGGGATGGATGTATGAATTGGAAATCAAAAACGATGTTTTTGATTAAATAAATAATGTTGGGCATATAGTCCAAACGGGTCGAATGGTGGTGATAACACCATTTGACAATATCGACTAATGTGGTTGTCAAGTCTTATGTTAACAGGACCGATTAGCAAATCGGATAATTGCGTCACCATTGATGGTGTGATAATGAAAACAAGGTATAAATCGGGTCTACTTGTTGATCCGGGCCAGGTACGCGTAATTATGTTGTAGTTAAAAGTGATATTTTGGTCGAATAATTTGAGAGAGAGAGTCCTTAGTCATAAAAGGACTAAAATCGACCAAAACGCTCTTGTAGGCTAAATGGAACAAACGATCCTTAAAGGTTGTTTGGAAACGAGTTTTATGACTAGGTAAATACTTAGAATAGGTATAGAAACTGAAAGAGGTATTATATTAGCCAAATGACACTATTTGAGTTTTTGCCGTAAAATAATGATTCGAGAGGTAAAATTTGGTTTATATTGATCACCACATTAAACCCGCCATAAACACAGTTGTGGTGGGAGATTATAGGATAAGAAATGTGGTGATGAAGTGCTAGAAGTAATCGAAAGCGATTTTAGGCTCGAAAGCGCTTAAATACCCTTAACGGGTCAAAATAAGCATACAAGCGAAAAAGGGTTTAAATTGTGTAATAAACCTATGATTAGAACCTAATATAGTAGGTAACATTAATTTGAAGAAGTGTATGAGATATAGGAATCAAATAAATACGTTTGTTTGATAAAATGCATAAACGGGTTAAAATTCGGTAAAAAGGTAACGAATCGAAGGCTTATAAGTCTCGAAATTTATTATGTTGGATGTAGGATTTTAACTCCATAAGATGGAGGATTAAATTACGGACGCGTAGGAAAAAGAATCGGGTAAAACGGATCAATAACGAAGAAGTTATGGCCGCTTCCGTAAAATCAGATCGTGCTGGGTATGTACAGCATCAGCTGAAGGCAGTAGGCTGTGAAAAACAGGGCTAGGCGTGACACCTAGGCCCTTGGCGTCACGTCTAGCCCCCTAACTCCGAAAATTGTTAAATTTTGTCATTTTTAACCCCTGTACTTGTTTGAACTTAGTATTTGTCTATCAAAACTAACTTTTAAGTTGGTTTTGATCATAGGTGAATGCCAAGAGTGCACGGATGAAGATCAAGCGACGAGCAAGAACCAAACACGATCCCGAAATAAAGCTTCCGCACTTTGTATCGCTATTATGTTAAACGACGAACGTACACATGATATGTTGTATACTTTTTAAATTGTAAAAAGTTTTAATAAACCCGTAATTTCCAATGCATATGTAATCTTAATTACATGACTGTTTTTCGTAAATGATACGTTAAACCTTAATTTATAAGAACGGGTGTTACAAGTTGGTATCAGAGCCTTGGTTTAAGAGATTCAAGTATGGTGGGAAAACTATGCTTGGACTTAAACCTTATGCTCTTAATAAAGATTGGTGTTCGGTTCGTGGCTTGATCGCAAATCCGGTAAGTACATGTATGTTAATAGTTTAGCATGCTAAAGTGTTGTAAACAACACATAGGGCTACCGTGTGATACACGTTACCCCAATTGAAATGATTGATATAGTTGACGAAAATACGTGCATTGACGCGTATAGTAGAAAAAGCCTTGTATTAGAATACGGGCGATTATTGAAGTAGATGTTACTAACTTTTGTGAAGGTTTTAATTGAAGGACACTCGCGTTTGAAGACGACGAGAGTCAAACGAATTGTGGATATGATGATGGAATGGTCCGAGATATGACAAGAAGAGCATGCTCATTAAGGACCTAAATCGCGTAATGGTCGCGAACAAGGCTAATGGCAAGAAAAGCCCGTTAGGGCAAGCATTTACCAGGTGCACGTTTAAATTATTGCATGAATATAAACATGCAACCAATACGTAGAAATTGATAGTTGCAGATTTAGATTGAAAACTTGGACAAACCTGAATAGAATACCTATCCAGGATATTGTTTCCAAGAGAAACAAATAGAGGCATTACTTACATAGGGTGTAATGTGAAAATTATAAAAAGGTCATGTATACCAGGTGTTGATCGCTTACTCTGGCCAAGTAAGTAGTGAACACGTGGTACCATGAACTTCTTATGATGGACACATTTATGTCCGATGTAGTAAGGGTGGGGTGAATGGGACTAACTTAAATGGTACCCAAATGAATCAAATAAGTAAGACGTTTGATGGTAAACGTAAACGTAAGTCGGATGACGGAAGCGTATTACGTAAGAATAACGAGCCCGAGAGAAGGGACAAGGATTAAGTAAAAAGAAAATACAGACCGACCAATAGGAATGCTAAGGCATAGGGATAAAAGCTTGACTGTCACAAGTGATGAAATTCACATGGACAAGTCAAACGAATTGAATAAAGAATAAAGGAATTGATTGAATAAAAGCGATGGATCTCGCTAAGACAACCAAATAAATTAAAATAACGTCTAAAACCATATAAAAATGGTTACTTGAAAATGATTACGGTAAAGATACCCGATGAATGGGTAGGATTTGGAAATAATGCGTAAACCAAGAGACGGGAACGCGAAACAGAAAGTCAAAAGACTCGGAATATGAGTCATGACTAAAAGACAATGAGAATTTGCAAACAGAAATGTTAATAACTACGCTCAACTATTTTAAAGTTGAACGGGTCGAATAAAGAGCAGAGTTTGATGTTCACAAGTGATGAAATTTCACACGAACAAGTCAAACGAGATAAATAAAGCATAAAAACTTGGTAATGCAAGTAAGCGCAAACCGAATAATGGAAGCGCGAAACATTAATGAACCTACGTGATGGCTCATAAAGGAATATATATAGGAAAAACGCAAACTAGCGAAACAAAAATGTTAAAAACATTAAAATAAAAGAACCCGGGTAATGGGACGTAAAGAAGTATAGGTAAGAACCGGGTAACATTAATGAACCTCGTTTAAGCTTGGCTCGTTCGAGCTTTTTTTCGAGCCGAGCTCGAGTAGCTCGCGAGTAGTTCGGCTCGTTTGCACCCCTAATCTTATGGTGCCATTTTTGTTTTAAAATGATAACGTATGGAGAAATGGGAAATGTTTGAAAAGTTATATATTTTTTTCCAATTTTACCCCTCCTTCATTAAAAGCCCCCCCTCTTTCATTAAAAGTATCCCCCCTCCTTTTTAGTGGTTTTTAGTTAGTTTTCTAGTTTTTCTCATTTATATCTAGTTTTCTCATGATCCTCTCCATATATATATATATATATGTATGTATGGATTAACGTACAAAATGTTTTAACGTACATTGCTTACGCGAGACATTATCAACATGCGATCTTAGTATTACTGAAAGTTCATGCGGTTTTGGTTATGCATCAACATGCGATTTTGGGTATTCATCAACACGCGATTTTGGTTACCTATCACCATGCGATTTATAGTATTCATCAACATGCGATTATTCCATATATAAATTAGCAAGTTATATGTGTATCATGAGTTGTACATTGTGTTTTGGCATTTAAAAAAAAGTTGATTTTTACTTTTAACCCAAAGGTTTTTACCTTTTTACAATTTTAACCCTACATAATTTATTTTTTAACTTTAACCCAAAACTTTTCATTATTTGCAATTTAACTTCACAACTTTTGTCACTTATACCTTTTGTTTTTCGCAAATTTTCGTTTTACGTATAGTTCTAAATTTTTCGAGTTAATACGACGCAACGTGCATGTGTGGTTCAACGTTTTTACCTCTGCGACGTGCATGTGTGGTTCAATGTTTTTGCCTCTATTTTTCCATGTTTGACAGGTTCGTCACGACACACATATCTTAGGCCGAGTCAGTGTTGGTGGTCGATGACGGTTGTGTGACATTAGTACTATTTGACACCGTTTTACGCCCCATCGCAACGCGGGGTGTGCTTTAGGGGATTTTCAAAGAAAAAATGGTTATGCATATGGTTGTCGTAACGTTGGCTTTGGGGGTTTTCCAAAAAAATTGATTTTTTTTTACTTTTCACCCAAAAGTATTTCATAAATTACTTTTAACCCAAAACTAGTTGTTTTTTTTAACTTTTAACCCAAAACTTTTTATCTTTTGCAATCTATCCTCATAACTTTTTTTACTTTCAACTTTGGTCCTTTATAGTTTTTCATTTTCCGCAAATTTTTCTCTTTATGCTTGGTTCTAAATTTTATGACTTAACACATCGCAACGTGCGTCTTTGATTTAACGTTTTTACGTTTCGTTCTAAATTTTGCGAGTTAACACCACGCAACGTGCGTGTGTGGGTGAACGTTTTTACATCGTCTATTTTTCCCCGTTTGACAGGTTTAACATAACGTGCGGGTCCTAGATCGACTTAGTTATAACTAAAGAAGCTCCACCGCATTGCGGCGGGTCGCAATCCTAGTTTTGGTTAATTTGTCAACATGCTATTTATGTTTTAACGTGCGACTTGCTATCGCGTACGCAATGTACGTTAAAGCATATTGTACGATATACTTTATATATATATATAGGGTTAGGTTCATTTGTGAACAACCCCTTTGATAGTGAACTGTGTGAACTAATCCTAGTCCTTTTTTTTATCAATACATAAGTGTAAATCAATGGCCAGGATTTGATGATGAAAATACACTAGTGAATTTTACGATTTGATGATGTAAATCGGTGACCAGAATTTGTTCACTCAGTTCACAAATACCATAGTGTTCACTCTAGAACCCCATCCCATATATATATATATATATATATATATATATATATAGGGAGCCGCTAAAATAAAAACCATCCCCGGTTGTAAGAAACGCGAGAACCACTCTCAACCAATCAAAATAAAGGGTAATTTAGTCATTTCCTTCAAATGTCAAATCTTTCTCTCTCTTCATTAAAGTCACCTGACTTTTTTAATATCTCTCTCCTCTCTCATCTCTAATGCTCCATCTCCATTTTAAATTAGCAGATCTTCATCATTCTCTCATCTCTCTTTCTAAAAAATCCTCACCACAACCCTGTTCTGTGGTAGAATCCAGACGTGAATTTCTAAAGCCTCAACAACCCTAGAAACAACGCCATAACCGTATCAGCAACCTCCTCAGCTCTCAACAAGTCCACATGTTCAAACCTAGCAAGCCCTAGGTCAGAGGCTATAGCCGAATCAACGACACGATCAGACAAGCCGAGGCATAAGACGATCTGCCACGGACGGAGGCGGCGCTGGGCGGCGCGTGGGAGGAAGACGAGCAAGTGGAGGAGAACGGCGGCAGTGGGATTCACCGTTTCTGTGCAGAGAGCGAGAGAGAGAGAGAGACGGAAAAAGGAGATGCCGGTGTCGAGCTCCGGTGAGCTGCGGCGGCGGCAGACGGGAGCGCCGCCGTCTGCAGCGACGATGGTGGTGGTTTTTGTTGTATTTCAGTTTTGCTCAGCCGGTTCAAAGATTCGAGATGTGTTGCGCTCGGATTCGAGTTATGTTCGGAACCGGGTCTTATTTCGGGTCGGCTCAAAAGAGTAGTTCAAATTACAGGTTCGGTTAGTAGTATGTTGTCTTTGAATATTTGTGATTCACTATAAATCAATGAGTTGGGTTAGATTGGTTATGGGTTCAGGTCAACAAAGTTAACATTGGTCAGCGGCTCGGTTAACTGTGGTCAACGGCTTCGGTTCAGGTCTCGGGATTCGGGTCAGTTTTGGAACTCGGTCAGCTTCAATTTCGAGCTCGGTCGACTCAGCGAGTCAACTCGGTCAACTCAGTCAACGTCTCGACGCGAAGATTGGTAAAGATTTTACGGCGCGATTTATTTCGTTATTTTTATAGTTCTATTTATTTTTGTGAAAACGAGCTCGAACCGATTCAATCAAAGTATAGTTATGTTTTGATATAGTTGACAAAAATTGATATTGTGATTGATTATTGAATTTTGAAAATTATAACGACAACTTGTGTTGTCGGGGCGACAAAAAACAGAGGAAACTCTGCCCATTTTTTTTGTAACGTAAAACGTAAACTTTTTAACGTAAAACGTAAACTTTTTAACGTAAAACGTAAACTTTTTAACGTAAAACGTAAACTTTTTAACGTAAAACGAAAACTTTTTATCGTAAAACGTAAAATGTAAACCTTTTAACATAAAACGTAAACTTTTTAACGTAAAACATAAAACGTAAACTTTTTAACGGAAAACGTAAAACGTAAAAAGTAAAAAGTTTAACGTAAAACGTAAACTTTTTTAACGTAAAATGTAAAACGTAAACTTTTATGTAACAACTATTTAACGTAGTAAAACTTTTCTACGTAAATTGTAAAACGTAAAAAACCGTGTGATAAAACGGCGCCTAAACAAGGGGCGTGAAATACGAGCATAAAAACGCCACGAAAAAAACGGGACGTAAAAAACGCCGCGTTAAAACGGACGTAAAAATCGCCGCGCGTTAAAAAAACGACGCTTGAAAAAGCCAAGTGTAAAAAACGGCGTGCAAAAACGACGCGTGAAAAAGCCGGACGTAAAAACGGAAAACGTAATTTTTTAACGTAAAACGGAAAACGTAACTTTTTAACGCAAAACGTAAAGTTTTTAACGTAAATGACGGCGCGTTAAAAAACGACGTCTGAAAACGCCGTGCGTAAAAAAAACGGCTCTTCAAAACGTTTTTTTAAACAAATCTTAAAAAAAATTATAATAAAAATCTAATTTAAAAAAATTCTTTAACAAAAAAATCTGTTTCTTAATAAAAAATATTTAAGACAAAAAAGTAATTAATGAATAGGACAAAAAAAGTAATTAAAAATTAATATATATAAAAAGACAAAAAAACAATTTTACTTATATACCCTTTAACAATAAAATATTAAAAACATAATAAGACAAAAATTTTTTAATATTAATTTTAACTACTTTCAATCTTATCCATCCATCTTCTTGATCTAATGGCCAGAAAGTGGTTCTCGTGGTTCTTACAACTGGAGGTGATTTTCATTTTAGCGGTCCCCTATACAACTGGAGACTTATAAGAAAACTAAAAAACTACCGAAAAAGCACACCATTTTTATATAAAATATCGCTATTTTTAATGTATAAAAAAACTGTTTTTTCAAAAAAAAAAAAAAAAGGTCTACACATGTTCATTATATGTATATGTTGCACATACAACTTAGGTTTTTGAGGTTAGGGTGGGGGATTTAGGTTTTGAGGGTTAGCGTTGTGGGGGTGAGTTAGGGGGTTTAGGTTTTTTCGTATTAATGCACATGTGTAATAATTAATGTTTTTTATAAATTAAAAAATAGTGAATTTTAAGAAAGAAATTTGAAAAAATAATTGGTGTGTTTTTTTAGACTTTTTTAGGTAGTTTTTTTTTTGTTTTCTCATTTAAACTAGGGTAAATTATTTTTTGAGTCCCTATGTTTAGGGGTTTTAACCACTTGAGTCCAAAATCAAAATGTTTAACGCTCTGAGTCCCTATAGCCACTTTTCTTAACCATTTGCGTCCAAATTTCTAACTTCATCCACCAAATCCGTTAACTACGAGGGCAATTTAGTCATTTAGACAAAAAGTACAACTTTTATATGCATAAGAGTATAATGAACAAGTCTTTGATGCAAAATAATTTTAATATTATATAAAATCAATTTCACAAACTGCACACACCCCCTCTCTATAAACATCCTACCACCACACTCCACCACCACCACCACCTCCACCTCCACCATCCCACTGCCGCCAACACCACCATCCCACTCCCACTGAAACCCCAACACCACCATCCAACTGCCGCCACCTCTGAACAACCACCAACACTACCATTCTCTCAAAACCATCCCCGACGACTTCAACCACCATTAAACTTAACATTCTCAAATCCAATACAAAAAGGCCTATGCCTTTAAAATGTAATCAACAGTAATCCTAACACCATATGATAACCATAATAATAAAACATATATACACAAATATAGTTACAATAATCAAACAGATGTGAAGCACAACAGCAACCCTTAGGAGCAGATGATTGAGAAAATCGAAGTGGATTTGGCTTAACATTCTATGGACGGTGTTTCCGATGCGGCGACACCGTCTTCTAGAGCCGTCAGAGAATCATGACGCCTCAAATTAGGGTTAGGTTTTGCAAAGTCTTCTACAGAGGTTGCAAAACCTTGACGTCTTCTGTACGCTATTATGTTGACTAATAGAGTTATTCCATTGCCGCCACGATGGGTGTAGGTGTGGTGGGAGGGGGTAGTGGGTTTGGTTGAGATTGAAGTGGGGGGGGGGGGGGGGTGTTTCCGGCGACAGAGATGGGGTGGTGGTGGAGATGAAGGGAGGGTTTGAGGTGGCGGAGGTGGTGGAGTTTACGGACGTTGATTGATGGAACGGTGTTTGATATCGCCTCCATTGAGAGAGTTTGTGGTGGTGGTTGGTTGTTTGAAGTGGAGATAAATGTAACAAAGATAAGGTTATTTATTTTTTAACTATAAGGGTATTTTGGTCATTTAACATTACTTAACCAAAAAATTCTAACAGTGTTAGAAATTTGGACTCAAATGGTTAAGAAAAGTGACTATAGGTCTAGGTCCTCAGGGCGTTAAACATTTTGATTTTGGACTCAAGTGGTTAAAACCCATAAAACACAAGGACTCAAAAAGTAATTTACCCTTTAAACTTGTTTTCTCATGATCCATCCCCTATACAGTGGCGAAACTTGAGATTTCCGACCGCGGGTCGAAAACGTATATACCAAAAAAAATTTATACGAAAACTACATACTCTCCATTACCGAGCGAAAAGTTCGTAGGGTCGGGCCCCCTTCTCCCACCCACTAGAAGCTGCGGCCCCCTTAACCAACTGGCTAGCCCAGTTGGCCACCGGCCACCTCGTTGAGGTCTCTTGTGGCCTCCCATACGTGGAAGGTCTTGGGTTCGATCCCGAGCAAGTTGATTTAGAGGATGATTTACCGCCAGGGCGCATTGCCGGGTTGCAAGCTGGGGAGCACGCTCCCGGGGTTAGGGATACCCTGCACATATCCTTTTTTAGAAGCTGCGCCCCTGCCCCTATATATATAAGGGATGGTTAAAATAGGAACTTAATATTGTTGCGAGAACTCAGAGAACTATCTATACAAAACTTTTTTGAATTTTTTTGACGAATTTTTTTTATGTAACTTTCTCAAAAAAAAACAAAAACAAAAAAATATGTATGCAACTTGTTATTGTGGTGTAAATCAACTTTACACCGTCATAATGTTCTGAGGGTTGCTGACATCAGCAGTCATTTACGCCAGCGTAAATCGAATTTACATGTCGAAAAAATGTTGGCTCGTCAATTTTTTTCTAGAAATGTCTTAGTTAGATGTTAATCTACCTTTGTACAAATTTTGCTTGAAAAAATCACAAAGGAAGTAGGAGTTTTCACAATTTTTGGGGGGTTCTCGCATGAACACATCTCTCTCTCTCTCTATATATATATATAATATTTAATTTATTTTTGATAGTTTTGATTTGATTTTTAAATTGAAAATTAAAAAAAAACATTTAAATAGCAATAAAAGAGTTAATGATTTGTGAGAAAGAAAGAACATTGATGTTAATTAATGTGAGGGTTGTCCGGGGCCAAAAAGAGATGGAGGTGACTTGGAGGGACAAGAACCGCATCTGGTGCATGAGGCACAAAAACAACCACCATTCACTTTTCTGTTTATCATACATGAACTAAAGTCCCTTGGCCCTTTATAACTCCTGTCATTCTCTAGGTATATTTCCTACTCTAATTGTATGTAGTTTATGAAATTACCAAATTGTCCTTTAACTTAAAATAGCAAAAGTAACCCAAACAACCTAAGACTATTGCTTTTAACTCTCAAGACTACACTAGAAATGGCCAACTCTTTTGATGATGGAAAGTAGGTGCAATTTAAAAAAAAAAAACTAATAACTGAGTCAAAACAAAAACGAGTTAAAAAAAAAGACACTGTAAAATAATCAAACTAATTGAGAAAACGATGGTTTGGTAATGATTTTTTTGAGAATTGCTTTTTATTGTTCGTTTATGATTATATGTGTATAAACGACTAAATTTACTAAAGCGTACAAACATTAAACCATATTTATATTTTTTTATATTAATAAAGTGTTATACGTCGAAAAAGTTTAGTTACAATTTTTATATATAACACGTTGGTTATCACTTATTCTTTTCTATAAACATATATTATGATGAAAGTTGCATTTGGATTTATTAATTAAAAATCGTCTTGAATCAGCCAATGAGCTCTTGGTCCAATGGTCGAGAGAGAGGTGGGAATGTTTCCTCAATTTGAGGTTCCTGCCCAAACGCAGGTTTGATTCCCGGCTTTTGTTTGATTCTCGACTCATGTGTGAGCCCAGAAAAATGGGTAGCACCACTGTAAGGGGGTCTCGAACTTGGGGTGTTTCCCAGGTCGCTGCATAAAGGACATCTCGCTGTGTCTATGTGAAGCCTTGCTAGTTGCCTGCTGATCTAGCTGTTCAAAAGAAAAAAAAAAAACTTGTCTTGAATCCATATCCATCTCCAAAGCCGGTGTTTAACTTAATCGCTGATTAATGGATTAACAAAACTATGATTTCCATTTACCAAACCGTATATATCCGAAACTGATAATAGTTCGATCCAAAAATCCAAAATGGTCTTTGTTTAAATAAAAAAAATTGAATTACATCAGTCATAACTTTCGTTTTTAGCTCATAATAACTAATCCCAACCAAAAGAAAACTTTAGAGTAAAGTACAATCTGCGTCCATTTGGTTTAGGGGCAACATAAACTTGAGTCTCCCGATGAAAGCTTTGGAAATCTACGTCCTTATGGTTTGAAAAACGCTACACTTTAAATTCCTAGATGTAAAGAATACCCTATGCGGCTATGCTCACATGAAAAAATGGTTCTAATGTGTAGAAATAATTTATAAAACCTCTATTTTTAATAAAATTTAAAATAATAATAGAAGAGAATACCAATTTTTATGCGTATTAGCCTAATTATTCCTCCAAATTTATATTCTTAAACCAAACAATCACAAACATCTCTAAGTGGAATCATTGATCTAAAAAAAAGGTTAATTGCACGGTAACCTTAACCGCGGAGGGGATCTCCCCTCCCAGGTCACCACCCGACAAGGCTTCCTGGCAGCAAATACCCATAGCCATCAAAGAGGGATAAGAAACATGTTTCAAACCCGAGACCTCGAGTGTCCTCGGTCCGGCTTTAAAGCGGGTGTCGGTGGCCACCAAAGTGGCACTAATGGGAATTGAACTTGGGTCTCCATTGGAGAACCCAAGTCACTCCACCACTAGGCCACTTGTGGTGGTTTGGAATCATTGATCTAAACATCCCCTTAAACGATATAAATGCTTTTTTCAAACAATAGACAAATAGTAGTTTCTTGTTAAAGAAATTGATGTTTAACAAAAGAAAAAATTGACCCTTATCTACCAATGGTCAAAGAAAACCATACCTAATGGCACCATTGTAATAAACAAGAAAAACAAGCCCATTATCAAACAAACCTTCTTCCGTGGTTGGTGAATATATATACACCCATGCATGTCTCATTCTTCATTTACAATTCAACAAACGTAACCCTACAATTCAATTCGTACATAAAACCCTAAACTCTAAACCATAAACCTAACTTTCATCATCGCCTTCTGCTGACGAGCCATGACATGAACCACACAACACCACCACCTCAGAGTTCCGATGATCAGGAGGATCAATCGCCGAAATTCGAGTGGGACTTCCACGTCTCCGCCGTGGTCTCATCCTCGGTCGGAACAATCTCCGACACCATAGGCGTCATAGAAGTTAACTCATCCGGCACCCTTTTCGCCACCGGCGGTATTGCTAGAAAAATAAGAGTGTACACCTTAAACGGAAACCCGACATGCCAATTCAACATATGCACACCAGCAAAACTCAGCAGCTTGAAATGGAAACCTTTATCTGCCGGAAAAACCATGGGCTCCGGGGATTATGATGGCGTCATAACCGAATACGACTTGGAAACACAAATGCCGGTGTTTGAGCGCGACGAGCACTCAGGCCGGCGGATATGGAGTATGGACTACTCCCAAGGTTCCGTCGTCGGAGCTTCAGGCTCCGACGACGGAACCATGCAAATCTGGGACCCACGCCATGATGGCGTTAAAAGTGTGGGTAAAGTACACTTCGGGGCCCCAGTTTGTTGTGTGGAGTTTAGTCCATTTGGTGGCGCATTAATAGCCGTTGGATGCGCTGACCGAAAAGCCTACGTTTACGATGTGAGAAACATGGTTAACCCGGTTGCAGTATTTGATGGGCATCAAAGAACCGTGAGTTACACGAGATTTGTGGATGATCGGACGGTGGTGACGTCGGGTACAGACGGGTGTTTAAAAATGTGGAACATAGAGGATCATGATCATAGTCTCATTCGAACATATAGAGGGCATACGAATCAAAGAAGATTTGTCGGGTTATCCATTTGGAGAAACCAAGGGTTGATTGGATGCGGGTCAGAGAGTAACCAAGTGTTTGTGTATGATAAGAGATGGGGTGAACCCATATGGGTGCATGGGTTCGAACCGGAGGGTGGAACTAGGTCCGAACATGGGTTTGTTAGTAGTATATGTTGGAGCCAAGTGGGAGATGATGAGTGCACGTTGGTGGGTGGTGGTTCTGGTGGTGTTGTAAAGATTTTTTCTGGAAAAAGAAAGGCATTAACCTCTATTAGTTAGCAAAACTAAAGGTGACAACTTTTTTTTTTTTTTTGAATTTGTTCCTTGTTACAAGTATTAAGTTGTACTTGAATGAGCTGAATATTACTTCTTCAAACTTTGGTTCTTTGTTTTTTTTTTCCTTTTAACTAGATAACCTAATCAAAATATATATGGTTTATTAATTATTATCCCTTAATAAGGTTCATGAAGAGTAACCCTGGTTAAAAGATGAGCATGACATGCATTTAACTAGGTTTTAGTGTAACAATCATCTTGAATCTTGACAGTTTATTACCATTCCTATGTTGCATTTAACTACGTTTTAGGTTAAGATTTGATATTGAATCTTGATATATAGTCAATCACTCATATTTTGTATTTAACTAGGTTTTACTTTTAGCTTAACAATCATCTTAAATTCTTGCTAGTTAACCACTCATGTTGCATTTAACTAGGTTTTAGGTTAACATTTTAAATCTTGACAGTTAAGCGTTCATATTTTACATTTAGGGGCTGCTTGTTTACCTCTTAATGAAGCTCTTAATGGTTCAAAGCTCTTACTGGTTCAGCACTTAATGCTTCAGACTGTTTGTTTCGCGAATAAATGTCTGAATGGTTCAGACATTTGCCTCTGAATGGTTAAGAATTATACAGAGTGGATGGTTAAGACCTTTAATCTGAATTGGTTAGACATTTGTCTCTGAATGGTTAAGCATTATACTGGCTCTTAATAGTTCAGACCTCTTACTTGTTCAACACTTAATGATTCAGACCTCTTACTTGTTCAGCACTTAACCATTCAGAAGTTGCCAAACAGCCCCTTAACTAAGTTTAAGGTTGACGATGGATCTTAAACATCGACAATTAATCCCTCGTATTTTTCTAGTAAGTTTTTGAATCATGAATAGGGGAAGTTTCTATGCACAACACTAAATATTGCAAGAACACGCAAAATAAAAAGAATCGTCTAATTTTTTCAATACTAAAAACCTAAAAAATAAATGAAAATGTTACAGACGTAAGATTTATTGTTTCTTACATTAAAATTCATAACAAAACATGGAAAATTTTCGGTTTTTATATAACCTACACATATATAGGTTATGTGTAGGTAAAAATATATTGTTTTTTTTTATGTATATATAATACACATATGAATGTAAGAACCATAAAATCTAAAAAAATTGAACCTTAAATCCCAAAATTTAGTGATTTGAAGTTGTTCTTTTTGTTTTCGCAATAATTAGTGTTCTATAATGATCCTCGTTTTTCATGGAATATGGAAGTCGAATCTTCTAAGAGGAAACTTATACACACACACACACACACATATATATATACACACATATAGGCTAATTATAATGAAGAAACCCACTCCAGTTAAGAAAACTGTGAAAACTCTATAAGTGGACCAGAAGGAGCCACGTGTTTTTGTAAGAGATTGACTGATGGGCATATTGGGAAATTTGCACTAGACAAGATATTAAATGCACCAGTTGACATTTGAACTAGACATTGACACACACTTCTCTCTCTCTTTCGACACACAATTCTCTCTCTCTGGATAACCATTTCCAGATTTAAGATCATTCATAATCAACCACCAAAACTCTAGATCTACAAGTGTAACAACCCGGTGACGGTGTAGTTCAAAATTCTTCTTCTTATCCATCGATCCACCACAAATCATCACCAAAACCACTGGTTTTCTTGGCGGATTTAGTGCTTTGAGTGGTTCAAGATCCGATGGTGGTTCCAAGATTCGGCAGTGGTCAACAAATCCGATGTTGAAGATGATCCAAAAGATGTTTGATGTTGAACATGATGTTCCAGATCTAAAAGATCCTCCAGATCCATAAGTATGTTTTTGATTTTGTAGATCTTTATTTTTTTGTGTTTTTGTAGATCTCCTACTTTTTTTGTAATTTTTATATTTGCAATTTTTTTGTGTTCCAGATCTAAAAGGTCCTCCAGATTTGCACTTTTCAGATTTGCAATTTTTTGTGTTTTGTAGATCTTCATTTTTTTGTGTTTTGTAGATTTGCGACTTTTTTTTATTTTTTGGTTTAAGAAGATGAATGTTATTACAGATTTTATGATTGAATCTAAAAAATCTATTGTTGATGGATTCTTGTTAATGAAGTTATATTTTTTATATAAATTTTGTAACATTGCTAGTTACATTACTTATGTTGTATTATCGTTAATGAAGTTTATTTTTGATGTAACAATTCTCATAACAATTCTTTTACGTCTTAGTTACGAAATGTAACAATCAAAGAAAAAATGCATGTTATATTTTTTCGTGTTACATAAATAATGCATGTTACTGAAAATAAAGTGCATTGTTACACTTTTTTAGATTGTTGTAAAAATAAAGTGTGTTGTTACATTTTTATTCCAGATTATTGTAAAAATAAAGTGACTGTTACAGAAACAAAGTATGTTGTTACATTTTTTTGTGTGTTAGAAATGTAACAATTAATCAAAGCAAAAATGTCTGTTACATTTTTTTTTGTGTTACAGAAATAATGTCCGTTACATAAACAAAGTGTTACATTTTTTGTGTTACAAAAAAAGTGTTACATATGTGACGTAAAATTGATCATGTAAAAATTATATGTTACGTTTCTATGTAATATTTTTATGTTTCAGAAATAAAGCGTGTTATTACAAATGTGACATAAATTGACAATTAAAAATGTAAGTTACATTTTTATGTAATATAAATACAAATGTATATAAAAAAGAAACAAAAGATCTGATGTATATAAAAATGAAAAAAATGAGAATTACATAAAAAAGAAATAAAAATCTGACACATGCAGAGTTTTTGTTAGTTTGTGTCAAATAAGTGTAAAATTCTTCCCATTTTACCCTTTAGGTACACATTATATATTTTAATAATAAGAGAAAGGGATAAAAATCATAAGATATGCAAACAATCAACCTAGCCATCCATCCACTCTAATCAATGGTTATTATTGGGTTTTTAGGGGTTTTTTTTTAACTCAAGGGGGGTTTTCAATTTATCCTTGCCCTATATATATATATATATATATATATATATATATATATATATATATATATATATATATATATATGAGTAAATTGCCATTTTTGTCCCTGAAGTTTGGGCACATTTGTCATTTTCATCCAAAATGACAGTTTTGTACCATTTTGCCCCCCACGTTTGGAACTTTTTGCCATTTTCATCCAAATGCCTAACCAAGTCACTTTATACCGCCAGATGGGGTATTTTTTAAAATTTCTCTATTATAAGGGAGTAACTTGTAATTATCTCTTTAAATACACTCTCTCTCTACTTTCTCTCTCTCTCTCTCTCAAACAAATACCCATGTACAAGTCACTGTCTTCTTCCTAGCAATCATCCTGCACATCTTCCTTCCACCCAAGATTCCAATCCCCAAAACAAAAATTCAACCAATATACAAAAATCTTATATAAGTCCCACAGAAATTTACACAGTTTCTATCTAACCTAATTGAGCTTCAACTTGATTTGTATACCTGGTAAACGTAACCCGTAAAGGCAACGTCGATGTCCAGCACATTCATGAAACCTCATAAATCAAGTCACCACCACAAGCTTACGCTGCTCAGTCACCGGCCACCACCACAAGTCTGCGCCACCCAATCATCGGCCACCATTTCATTACTCAGTCGCCGGCCACTACTACAAGTTTACGCTGCCCAATCGCCGGTCACCACCATAAGATTCCAGCCAACGCTAAATCGCAACCACCGCAAAAATATTCCGGTCGCCGCTCAATCGCCGCCACCACCACAAGCTTTCGGCCACCGCTCAATCGCTTCCACCACCACCAGTTCTGACTCGATTGTGACTCCATAGCCGCTCGGATTCCAGATCGGCTCTTGCTCTGAAGCAACGTCGTGTGAGGGTGCTGGTGTTCGTGTGGGGGTGTTGCTCTTATTCTAGATCTGGATTAACCGATTTTGACTCCATGAAACTGATGATCTTGATGGTGACTCCATGATAAGAGGTCGTGCTTGTGGGGGTGGGGGTGGGGGTGGGGGTGGGATGGGAGTGGGAGAGGGTGGTGGCAAGTGGTGGGGCTTGTGGCGGAAGGTGGTGGTTTGCCCCTAAGAGAGAATAGAGAGAGGGAGTGTATTCAGAGTGTGAGTGTGTGTATTATATAAAAGAAGAAGACAACAGTCACTTTCATAGTCCCTGTTGTACATGTGTATTTTTTTACAAGTTACCCCCTTATAATTGAGAAGTTTCAAAAATACCCCATTTGACGGTATAAAGTAACTTAGTTAGGCATTTTGGATGAAAATGGCAACAAGTTACAAACGTGGGGGGAAAAATGGTACAAAAGTGTCATTTTGGACGAAAATGGCAAACGTGCCCAAACCTCAGGGACGAAAATGGCAATTTACTCTATATATATAGGATAAGGATCATGTGAGAAGTAGTAGGCTAATTGAGAAACTTGAGAAGTATTCTGTACCACACATTTTCCCTAAGCAAAAAAATGCAAAAAAATAAATAAATAAGTAAAAAATGCAATTTTTTTTTTTGGAAAAATAAGAGTTTTTTCTTTAAGGTTTTTTTTTTGAGATTTATACACATGTGTATATTGTTAATCTTTTAACTATACATATGTGTATATTGTCAATTATACATATATGTATATACATGTTTAAAATTGAAAAATAAGTGTTATTTAGGGTTTAGCATTAGTATTTAGGGTTTAGCTTTAGGGTTTAGCATTAGGGTTTAACTTTAGCTTTTGGGTTTAGCTTTAGCTTTAGGGTTTGCATTAGGGTTTAGCATTAGGGTTTAGCTTTAGCATTAGGGTTTAGAATTAGGGTTTACCTTTAGGGTTTATGTTTTAACATTAGGGTTTAGGGTTTAGCATTAGGGTTTATTTTTCAATTTTAAACATGTATATATATATATGTATAATTGACAATATACACATATGTATAGTTAAAAGATTAACAATCTACACATGTGTATAAATCCCCAAAAAAAAAAAATAATAATAATAAAACGTTAAAGAAAAAGCTCCGATTTTTCCCAAAAGAAAATTGCATTTTTTAACCTTTTTTTTTCATTTTTTGCTTAGGGAAAATGTGTGGTCCAGAATGCTTCTCACGCTACACATGTGCAAAAGCTGTTACATGTAACACGTGGCAGTCTTTGGGGTTACACGTAACACGTCTGCAAAAAGTGTAAGACATGGCAAAAAGAGGTTCATTCATTTGGGTTTCATAGTTTTCTTAACTAATATGTGATTTCTTCCTATAATTGGCCATATATATATATATATATATATATATATATATCCATTCAATTGTGGAAGAGAAAAATACAACTAGAATTAAAATACAAACCGAGAGCCGGAAATTTTGGGCTAATAAGACCATCACAAATGATAGAGATCTCCACTATATAATATTTTGTTAGTAACTGGTGCTAATTTCTGTGAACTTCACGGGACATAAAAAATAATATTGACGAAAACACAATACTAATAATTACCGCTTATGGTTAACGTAAAAGAATGAAATTGAGTCGTGCTTGTTTGACTATCAAAGTTGACTTATGGTTGAGTACTATAACAACCCTCCTAAAACCTTAGAACACCCTAAACATACCCCATATACATAAATGGCCCTAAAATACATTTATATTAATAAAAATCAAATAAAAATAAAAGTTTAAGGGTCTCGCGCGACCCGGTACCCCAAACCTGTCGCGGGGCGCGACCAGGTGACATCAGGCCGGATCCCCTTCCGCCACGTGTCCCCAGGCGTGTTAAGTCTACACCGTTGACTCACCTAAGCTAGATCCTACCCTACACCCCTCGGGGCTGCGAAGGAAACAGAGGAAGCCGCCTCTTATCTAGCCCTATAAAAGGGGCCTCAGGCCTCAGAATTCGACGTTCAATTCTTTTCTTTCCTCTGTTGCTATAATAGCAATATTGCTAGGGAATAATACCCCCTAAAAAGCGAAGCCCTGCCTCGTTGTAAGTATTATAACCCCGATCACATATTCATTACCCTACCCGATTGATCTAGGGCTTGTCAAGGCTCTGTCTGACTCAGTTCGTTGGAGTTCTGTCTCGGTAGTATGGCTAATGTGAAATGGGTTATCTTACTAACACGTGTGCATTGTTTAATTTTTAATAGATATTAACCAGGAAAATAATCAGGAAGCTATAGTATTATCTAAGTCAGCAATGTGAGTCCATTCTCTTTTTGTAAATCCCTTTTTAAATCATTGTTTCAAATATTTTACAAAAATGACTTACAGTGATTAAGTTTCTATGATTCTACAATTATCATCAGTATGTGGGGTTTTGTATACATTACTTGAAACTTGTTACTATTGCGAATAGTAGCATGACCGCAAGCATAGGGGATAAAGGTTGCCCAGTAGCAATGCTGTATTGAATAATTGGATAGATATAAGCATTGTAAATCTTAATACTGTAAAGTTGTAAAAGCTTGTTTTGATTAAACTGGGATGCACTCGCCAGTATTTCTTGCTGATAAAACCTTTTTAAAACGCGTTTCAGGTAATTTAATGTGAAGCTAATAGAAGCCAGTTGGAGAGCACTGAATGCTTAAAGAAGTGGCTATAAAGTTACCTAAATAAAAAGGAGCTTATGTTTTCAATAATTAGGGTTTTATCTGTGACACCCGGCTATTTAGGCTGTACCGTACAAATGTAACACGTGTCATGAATGAATAAAAGGCTATATTTGACTGATATTAATGTTTATGTATGATATTTGATGTGTTGGTAAATCCAAACTTTGATAAAAATTATGTTGGCAACAATAAGATAAACGCTTAACGGGTAACGAACAAAATACGAAACGAACGTCGGTGACCGCCCGATCAATGTTAAAATCCTAAAAATAATTCGTTATGATTAGAATAGTAATTTTAATCATGTCCGGAAGGAAAAATAAATTAAAACGCTACGAAACTATATTTTTCGAGTTTGAGCGCGTACCGCGCGATAGTGCGTGTATCTGACAAAATACTGTCAACACAGCCAGTCAAGGCAACTAATAATTATTTCAGTAATATTTTGGCAAGTTTATTTGTATAAAGTGATAAAAGTAATTTAAAACGTCATAAAACGGGATTAAAATGCTAGATAAAATACCCGGTGATCAGTAAAATACCAGTTTTTGATCTATATATATATTGTGTATGTATGCGTGTATATATGTGAGAGTGCAAGAAAGGTGGCGACCTAAGGGGTCTTCTCTCTCCTCTCTCATGACACTTGTGGTTCTTGGAAGACTTGAAGTAATGATTAGGCGTGTTCAATATCTTCCATAATCTTACAAACCCAAGAAACCAAATCAAACCAAATCACTCTCTCTCTCTCTCTCTCTCTTGAATTCAACCGAACACACACCCACATCCATAGATTTTCAAATTTTGAACAATTTCTTGAGGATTCAAGTTCATTCCAAAGTGTTTTCAAGCTTATATGAAGGTTTAGATGTGATTCCAAGGAGATTAAAGCAAGAACAAGGCTTCATACCATCACTTTTGTTAAAACCCACTAAGAATCTTGAAGGTATAACATTTCATCTTTCAAATCTTGTTCATGATTCATGGTGATGAAGATGATAGTGAAAGTTTCTCTTGTTCTTGAATCTAAACATAAACTTGAAAACTAAAACAAATGATATTTTTAACAAAACACAAATGGAAGAGTGTGTGTGCATGTATGGCCATATATATGTATGTATATCTATATGAAATTGAGTTTTGACTTTTGATAGATTCTTGTTTGACATGATTCTTGTAAAGTGAAATGCATGTATGATCAAAAGAATATTCTAAAAAGGTTTTATGATTTGAGATGAACATGTGAAAAAGTGAAACTTTGGAAGTTTATGTATGTATGTATGTATGTATGTATGTATGTATGTATGTATGTAAATATGTCGTGTATATATGTATATGTACACATGCATGTGGGTTTTTGTCACATGTTCATAAATGGAAGAATATTTGCATTTATGTAAACATGATTAGATGATAATGTGATGTACATGTTTTGGTTTATATGAACATGAAATAAATATGTTCTTGGATGCATTTAAGTTCATGTAAGATGATGATATGATATGGGTGCATTAGATGCTTGTACTTAAGCATGCATGTTGATTTATGATCATGAAAGGATGATTAAGTTATGATTTGATAAAAATAATTTTTAATCAGGCCCTAAACACTAAAAATATTGATATTTGAAGTGTTAAAATAGTATAAAACTTTGTCATAAAGTTTACTAGCTTTGCATGTCGTACTTAGTGCTTAAAGTGTTGTAAAATACGTGGAATCGCATGATTTATATGACTTACATGAAAACTGCACTAATCTGAATATAACCATCATTTTAATCAGTAAATAACATGTATTATGTTAAAATATCAAGTCGTTACGAGTTGGGATGGTTATGGTAACGTTTAATGCAAAACTATGAGGTAAAACGGTTAAAAATTGGCTTTTCAAAGGATTTTTATAAAACTGTTTTAGATCAGTAAGTAAACTGATATTTTTAATATAAATATAAGTATTTTAACTTATATTAAGTTTACTTGGTGTTTGTTTAGTCATACGTGACTTCCGACGCCCGAAAACGTTACCGAATCACTAAAATATTCGTTCTGATCAAAAGCACTAATACGTCAGTTTGTAATTCGGAAAAAAAACTTAATTTCGTTAAGTTTTTTTAACTGAGGGCCGGTGGAGGAAAAATAGGTGAAAGGTGGGACGGGCATGAGGAATATTCAAAGGTGGGACTGGCAATGGCCAATGACGTCTAGTTGGGATTATTACAGGACAATTGCCCAAAAATTAAAGACGTTAACATAAAAGTGGCAAATTGTTTATATAAATATTGTGTTTAAGTTTTATGATTGCGTTTTAATATATCATTGTGCTTTTAAATAACATTAAGTTTAGATATCATAACACTAGCACTCTAAGAGGTCCATTGAAGTGTTTATCACTCCAAGCCATCCTTTTCTTGTATGTCTTAAATAGGTTAAGATGTATTCATGCCAATTGAAATCCTTAAATCTATTATATGTTTAACTGATGTAAAAAATCTCTGGTTAACACCACTAATTAGCATTGTGTCACATCATGATTTCCCGGTGGGCCCGGACTTGGGGTTTATTTGTGACAAATTGATATAGATTTTCACAATAACACAACGGAAGTCTTGGGAATATTAAAATAATTATTACAAATTGCAATTATCAGAAAGTTCAAAAAATAATATACAGACAAAGTGTACTAAAAGATCCACAGGCGGATCGAATAAACAAAAGATTATATAAAGACTACTAGGCTTTTTGCATGGAGTTGCAAATTCCACTTAAGCAATTATCGGGCAGCTTCCAGCCTATTTACGTACTTTGCAACCTGTGCTTAGTCTTTTGAAGACACGTCAGTTTACACTGGTAAATACAAATAACTGACACATTTTGAAAATATTTCAAAATCATTTTCATGTACACAATGGCACATATATTTTCATAAATGACTTGGGATAAACTATTTCTCTTGTTATCAGTATTACACTGGTTAATACCCTTATTGAGCAATACCCTTATTGGGCAAACCCATACTGGGTTATAAAAATATTTTATTATAGCATTAGCATCTATCAGGTGTATTCCTACACCCCGTGCTTAAATCGTGGCCATTTGCAATTAAATGAGCCAAGGATATCCAGGACACAGTCGTGTTAACCCCCAATGTTTAAGTTATCAAGCAATACGGATTAAAACGGGTTTTTTGGATTCTTGAACACATAGGTTATTTATCCCATACCCGACCAAGCGGTAATAAAATACCGTATCCCAAGCCCGTATAGGGAAAATAGGTTAAGAGTATTTGCCTGGCTTAAGTCTCCAAAGACAATATATAAGCACAGTCATTCAAACAAATAACAAGTGAGGTTGCAATTTACTAGACGCCCTTAGTCTGGAATGAATGGTATAATAACCAATTTGAATGTTAACGGGTCTTATTCAAGTCATATGAACTTGGACCGATTAACTATTATATATAGATAACGGTATGGTACGCTAGATTAAGCGGTGAATGGATAGAATGTAGCTTAAACCCTCACAAGTACTATGACTTGTATAATATCGGTAAACAATATAACATTCTGGATTTTAAAAGAAATTGAAGGATTAGACCCAGTTAGGTTAACTTATATAAACTAAGTTACATAAGTCAACCGTACGCGCATAGGCGGTATCGGGCGGTTGGATAAGTCAATGTCAATTTCATTATGCCAAAACATTATTATTAAGCTACCATATCAGTGGGTATTCCATATTATACGTACATTATGGTTTAAAATCATTTTATGCTCAAAAGGGCATTTGCGGTATTTTTAAGGCATAATGTATGAACTTGAATAAAACCCGACAACTGATTATGATCAAATGGTAAAATCTTAGAGGGTTATTCTATACATAAATATGATCATAATGCAACTTCAAATCAGTAGCTAACTTAGCTAAATCGGGTCAAAATCGAAAGTCAAAGCAGAAGTCAAACTTCTTGACTTTCGGTTGCAAACCGAACTATAAAATGGAAATGACGGGCTGAACATTTTGTGACATGTTCTAATATGTTATAGTGACTGATATAATGTCAAAAATATGTGTTTAGATATTTATAAGTTCATTTTATATATTTTCTGAAAAACTGTGTTTTGACTTTCATTTTAACATAACTTTGACCCGTCATTTGACCAACTTAACGTGATCTTCAGGAGGTGCCCTCATAGGGGATTATCACCTACCATGTAACACCCCGAAAATAGGTTTGGTAATCAAACCACGTTAATATTTATGAACGGGTAAAATACCGTTAGTGGTAAAAATTAACCCGGTAAATATTAGGATTCAAACAATTAAACCTAATATTAAATAAAAAGAGAATAAACTAACCAAGATTAGATAACCCAGTTGGTTACGGGTCTTGTGATATCAAATAAATGGATGGAAACTCCTAAATTATAAATAAAACAATAATTGAGGGACCTAAGTTGTAAAGTGGGGAAACTTGAAAATTAAAACAAAAATAAATTCCACCAAACACACACTTAGGTGTGTTTGGTCGATCAAAAAAACGCAGGGAACAAGAACAGGAGCTCCTCACAAACCCTAGCTCTCACTAAATTGATCAATTGAAGGCTCTAATCTGGTCTAAATCGATTTTCAAGCACGGATTAGTGATCACCTTGTTGAGGGGATCATAAGGTATGCAAAATCTTGATGTTTTGATTCATCTTGAATTTTAGGTTAATTGTGAAAAAAACGAAATTTAGCTTGATTATGTGTTGTATAGATGAAATTAGAAGCGATATGATGTCTAGGGATAAACCCTAGATGATTTCTTGTTAAAATCTTGCATGATACTTGTGGGGTTTATAATCACCATTGTGGTGATTAATGGGTTTGTAGAAACTTGATAAACACTAGGATTTTGATAGTTATTCTCGTGTAATTTGAGTTACATGAAGAAAATTCAAATTTTTTGATGCAAAATTCGTGCATGTGATGCTTTTAGGGTTTTGATTGCTAAAAATTAGTGTTATGATGTCAAGAACATGCTTAAATTGAAAGCTGAATTCAAAGAGCTCCTTATCAGAATTTACAGCCGACTTGTGTTGGCTTAACCTGAAGAAAACGTGACAAAAACATGTGTTTCTTGAGTCTAAAATGTAATTCCAGGAAATATCTTTAAAACCCCACTGGAATCGCATTTTTTTCGACGAAAATTGAGCGTTTTATGAATTTTTCCGTATCAAAGGTTCAAGCTGCGTTTTCTGGCAGAATTTGCAGCCCATTACGAATGTCATAACTCAATTTAGGGATTTATTTATGATCTCAAATTTTTACTGTAGATAGTTTTAAGCGATTAAAAGAATCGCCAATTGGAATTTCGTCAATCGGATAAACGAGGAATTTTTAATGAATTTTTCCGTAAGCTGCAGTCAGAAGTGACGAATCTGATTGCAGCTTAGTAAATAATTTTTTACGAATATTTGGTAAAGAGTTAGATCTTGAAATTTTAACACAAGGCCTAACCCTCCGAGAGGTACGCCACATAAAAAAATCATAATTTTTGAAGACTTGTAAACAGGTTAAACAAGTCACAAAAAACAGCCCATTTTTAGTGATATGAACTTGCCTAATTAATGTTAAAACTTGGCTAAACAACTAGTTATGAAACTTGATTATAATAGGTATTCGGATGAATGCTAAATAGTATGTGAAACGGGTCTCGTTATAAAAGGGAACCCTTGGTTCTTGCAAAAATGAAATAAGAAACTAGTCACGATAATCGTTTGAACTAGTTAAAGAAATTAGAAGTATAATGAATTTGATGAGAAAACTAGTTAAAACGGTAGTGTAAGAATAATGCCTATCGGATATTTGACAAATTGCTTAAATGAATTGTTGAACTTGATTGTGTAATTGCTCGTGTTATAGGCCGTTTGACTTTTAAAAGTCAAACTTACCAATAATGAAATCAATTTGGTGATTTTGATATAAAGTCCGTAAGGTGAGATAGTCTTGATAATAATGACTAATCTAATCACCTTGCGAATGATAAAAGGTAGATTGACGCTCGAAAAGCTAGGTGGAAGCTTGGGTAGAAGCGGGTCAAACGGAACTAATACGCGTGGAAAAGCATAATCGGAATTCAAGGTAAGTTAAGCTTGCACCCCCTTGGTATTATGATACATTTACTTGTGAGTATTGATTTTTGAATTATGACAAGTATTTGAAAATACTATATTCCGGCATGATACAATGTAAGCCGGAATAAGGAAATATGGTAAGAAACCATAAACTATGGTAAAAAGGGATAAAAACGGTAGACTAGTCGGGTGAAGACTAACCAATATGGAATTTTGAACATCATCTTATAGGGTGAACCGTAATGGGTAAAAGTGATTGAATAAAAATCCGTACATGAGTTGACGGATAGATAAAGGGTTTGAAAAGATAACCATTTGGTGTAAATCTTAACGAGTCAAATAATTCAAGTAATGCCATATAAGTAATAAGAACTCACGGTGTAAACCGGAATAGGTTTAAGGGGCGGGATGGTATTTAAAAATATCATCTTATGTTGATAAATGGTCACTTTCGGCTAAACGGGTCAAATGGTAAGTTAATACCATTTGACAATAATACTAATTGATGACCGCTTGTTAAGTGTTGTGATTTCAGGAAAGGACATACGATTTGTAATGCTTTTATCTAGAAAATTTAAAAGCAAAGGATATTTAAACGGGTCAATATGTTGACCCGAGCCAGGTACGCATATTTTGAATTATAGCTAGAAGTAATAAGATGGTCAAATATTAGTGAAAACCCTTCGTCGTATAATGAGGGACTGAAGTTGACCAAAATACCTATGAACACTGAACCGGGTAAACGATCCTTATGAGCCGTTTAAGAACGTGTTTTACAATCATGTAAGTTATAGGTAAATATCAAGTGGACTGTGCATAACGAAGGGGAAAGATTTAAACTTAAAAGGTTTAAATCTTCGAAACGGGTCAAAAGAATTATGCGCATAGAATGAGTACTAGCCGCGTAATTCATAAAGATTACAGACCCGAACTAAAGATTTTGAGATAAACATGTTGATGTATGCTTAATGGTCAATTAGAAACAAGTTTTGAGGTTTAAAAACTTGAATGGGTCAAAAGTCTAAAAAAATGAATTTTAAAGTCAAAGGCTCGAAGCCCATTATTTTATGAATTCAGATGTTAACTTTAACTCCATATGATGGAGGATTAAATTACGAATTCGAAAGAAACAATAATTTTGAATAATGGATAAATGAATTGGATGAAATATGTTTATAAATTGTTGTGAAACTGTCAAAACTAACTTTTATGTTGGTTTTGATTTTAGGAATGTCTTATGGAACTCCGGATGAGGATCAAGCAAGAAAGGAGAACCGAACACATGTCTCGAAGCTTCCGCAACGATCTTATTTTGTTCTAGTTTAAAAAGTGGATATTGTAAACACTTGAAATTATATTTTGGAATGTTTTTAAATTATGTAAGAAGTTTAACTTGGAAAAGTTTTTTTTGTAAGCTTGCATTTTCATATAAAATGCGTATTTAATATTATAATATTGATTAATAGAGACGGGTCTTACAAGTTGGTAATCAGAGCTCATGGTTAAAGAGTAAAGTGTGTTCGGTTCAAGGCTTGATCGCAAATTCGGTAAGTACATGTATATCAATGGTTTAGTATGATTAAGTGTTGAGAACAACACATATGGTTATTGTGTAATACACGTTACACCAATAAAATCGATATAAAGTAGATATAGTCAACGAAATTACACGCGTTGATGTGTATAGTAGAAAAGCCTTGTATTATAATACGGGCATCCATTAATGTCGAAATTACTAACTGTTGTAAATGTTTTAGTTGAAGGACACTCGCATATGAAGATAGCGAGAGTTTAACAAATCGCGGATTTGACAGAGGAACGGTCCAAAGTACGAAAAATAGAGCATGCTAACCAAGGGCCTAAATTGCGCAACGATCGCGAATAAGTTATTGGCAAGGAGAGCTTGTTAAAGCAAGCATTATCAGGTGCACGTTTTAAATTATTGCATGAATAGTAATATGCAACAAATACGTAGAGATTGAAAGTTGCATATGTAGGTTGAAAACTTGGAAAAACCTGAATAGAAAACCTATCCGGGATATTGTTTCCAAGAGAAACAAATAGAGGCATTACTTATATGGGGTGTAATGTGAAAATTATAAAAAGGTCATGTATACCAGGTGTTGATCGCTTACTCTGGCCAAGTAAGTAGTGAACACGTGGTACCATGAACTTCTTGTGATGGACATATTTACATTCGATGTAGTAAGGACGGGGTAAATGGGACAAATTAGAAGTACCCAAATGAAACAAATGAGCAAAATACTTGATAATAATGTAAACGCACAGCCGGGTGACGGAAGCGTATTACATTAGTATAATGAGCCCGAGAGAAGGGACAAAGATCAATGTAAATGATGATATAAATGAATGACCTGAAGAAAATTCACGAAAATAAGTCATTTTGGACGAAAGAGCCCTGGTTGACAAAATGGGCAAGTAAAACCAAAGTATAGATGATCCGCCGGATCATAAAAACGAAGGTATTGCCCATACGAAAAAGATAATCAAGGTTGTTAACTTTAGTTATAGTAAAGCAAGGATGACGATGATAATCGTCACTCAGAATCTGTAAGGCCGTCAAGGATGGTCACATAAAGAATAAAAGACATGGTTGAATAAAAGCGATGGATTTCGCTAAGACGACCAAATAAATCGAAGCGAAGTCTTAATGCATACCGGAAGGGTTGCAATGAAAACGACTTCGGTAAAACACCCGGTTGATGGGTAAGGATTTAAACACACGCGTAGACCGAGAAACGGGAACGCGGATGAAAGTCAAAAGACTCGGGTTTCGAGTCATGACTAAAAGACGACAAGATACTGTAAATAGAAATTTTGATAAATTACGTTCAACTATTTTGAAATTGAACGGGTCGAATAAAGAAGGAAGTTTGACATTCATAAGTGATGAAATTTCACACGAATAAATCAAACGAATTTAATAAAAGATGACACTTGCTAATGTAAGTAAGCGCGAATCGAATAAATAAGAACGCGAAATATTAATAAACCTATGTAAAGGGGGGTTTTGGGCGTTAAAAACATTAAGGTAAAAGAACCCGGGCAATGGGTTGTAAAGAAGTATAAGTACGAACCGGGAAACGGTAAGCGTGGAACAAACTGACGTGTAAATAATGTAAGGAGTCATAAAGTCGGAAGATTAGTCCGAAAGTAAACGAATGAAGCCTTAGACTACGGTCAAGGTAAACTAAAGTTTAAAAGCAAAAACAAACGATTCCAAACATAACAAGAGATGCTTTGAAGCTATATATGTATACATATATATATATGTTTGAATATTGACACGAGTAAAAGATGATCTACGAGATCAGCATAACCTACAGGATTTAACGTAGTGTTAAGGTCTACGGGACCAAGAAGACCCTTGGGTCATAAATAAAAAGAAACGAATTGTTGGGATCTCACCTTAAAAAGGTGAAAATCTAAATAAATAGCCTACGAGGCTAAGTGAAAGAACCTACGAGACATATGGGTCAAGCGTGGGAATTCGTTATAATTCCCCGCATTAAATAATAACTAAAAGGAATAGATCCTCGGAAGTAACATTCCTAGAAATGAGGGAAGACGTAAGAAAAAGAGGAAACGTAAACTAAAAATTTACTTTTAGTCAAAAGCAACGTTTTAACAAAACATAAGTGGTATGAGGTGAATTAGAAAATCTTAAACACACATGAGGCCAGAGATGGCAAAATAGTATACCCGGGTGACGGGGTAGGAAGTGACGGCGACTAATTAGTCTAGTCGGTAAAACTATTCGAAGTCAAGATAGTGTCATGACAAATACCAAACGCTTGTTAATATAAGACAAGCGCGGGATAAAACATGTTAACAAGACTAACGCGAATGAGTGGTCAAGTGACAACTCGGTCAATAAAGACAAATGATATAAGCTAAAAATAACGGCCCGCGAGGCCTTACACAGGAAAAACGTACGCGTCAATATAAATTAAAACGTTAGATTGGAAGGAACAAATGAATATCTTGAAAACGAAACTAAGTTCGTTTAGTCTAAATTGAAAGAAATACGTAAATAAGGTTTCGGGGACGAAACCTCTTTAAGGGGGTAGACTTGTAACACCCCGAAAATAGGTTTGGTAATCAAACCACGTTAATATTTATGAACGGGTAAAATACCGTTAGTGGTAAAAATTAACCCGGTAAATATTAGGATTCAAACAATTAAACCTAATATTAAATAAAAAGAGAATAAACTAACCAAGATTAGATAACCCAGTTGGTTACGGGTCTTGTGATATCAAATAAATGGATGGAAACTCCTAAATTATAAATAAAACAATAATTGAGGGACCTAAGTTGTAAAGTGGGGAAACTTGAAAATTAAAACAAAAATAAATTCCACCAAACACACACTTAGGTGTGTTTGGTCGATCAAAAAAACGCAGGGAACAAGAACAGGAGCTCCTCACAAACCCTAGCTCTCACTAAATTGATCAATTGAAGGCTCTAATCTGGTCTAAATCGATTTTCAAGCACGGATTAGTGATCACCTTGTTGAGGGGATCATAAGGTATGCAAAATCTTGATGTTTTGATTCATCTTGAATTTTAGGTTAATTGTGAAAAAAAAAACGAAATTTAGCTTGATTATGTGTTGTATAGATGAAATTAGAAGTGATATGATGTCTAGGGATAAACCCTAGATGATTTCTTGTTAAAATCTTGCATGATACTTGTGGGGTTTATAATCACCATTGTAGGTGATTAATGGGTTTGTAGAAACTTGATAAACACTAGGATTTTGATAGTTATTCTCGTGTAATTTGAGTTACATGAAGAAAATTCAAATTTGTTGATGCAAAATTCGTGCATGTGATGCTTTTAGGGTTTTGATTGCTAAAAATTAGTGTTATGATGTCAAGAACATGCTTAAATTGAAAGCTGAATTCAAAGAGCTCCTGATCAGAATTTACAGCCGACTTGTGTTGGCTGTAACCTGAAGAAAACGTGACTAAAAACATGTGTTTCTTGAGTCTAAAATGTAATTCCAGGAAATATCTTTAAAACCCCACTGGAATCGCATTTTTTTCGACGAAAATTGAGCGTTTTATGAATTTTTCCGTATCAAAGGTTCAAGCTGCGTTTTCTGGCAGAATTTGCAGCCCATTACGAATGTCATAACTCAATTTAGGGATTTATTTATGATCTCAAATTTTTACTGTAGGTAGTTTTAAGCGATTAAAAGAATCGCCAATTGGAATTTCGGCAATCGGATAAATGAGGAATTTTTAATGAATTTTTCCGTAAGCTGCAGTCAGAAGTGACGAATCTGATTGCAGCTTAGTAAATGATTTTTTACGAAGTTTTGGTAAAGAGTTAGATCTTGAAATTTTAACAAAAGGCCTAACCCTTCGAGAGGTACGCCACATAAAAAAATCATAATTTTTGAAGACTTGTAAACAGGTTAAACAAGTCACCAAAAACAGCCCATTTTCAGTGATATGAACTTGCCTAATTAATGTTAAAACTTGGCTAAACAACTAGTTATGAAACTTGATTATAATAGGTATTCGGATGAATGCTAAATAGTATGTGAAACGGGTCTCGTTATAAAAGGGAACCCTTGGTTCTTGCAAAAATGAAATAAGAAACTAGTCACGATAATCGTTTGAACAAGTTAAAGAAATTAGAAGTATAATGAATTTGATGAGAAAACTAGTTAAAACGGTAGTGTAAGAATAATGCCTATCAGATATTTGACAAATTGCTTAAATGAATTGTTGAACTTGATTGTGTAATTGCTCGTGTTATAGGCCGTTTGACTTTTAAAAGTCAAACTGACCAATAATGAAATCAATTTGGTGATTTTGATATAAAGTCCGTAAGGTGAGATAGTCTTGATAATAATGACTAATCTAAACACCTTGCGAATGATAAAAGGTAGATTGACGCTCGAAAAGCTAGGTGGAAGCTTGGGTAGAAGCGGGTCAAACGGAACTAATACGCGTGGAAAAGCATAATCGGAATTCAAGGTAAGTTAAGCTTGCACCCCCTTGGTATTATGATACATTTACTTGTGAGTATTGATTTTTGAATTATGACAAGTATTTGAAAATACTATATTCCGGCATGATACAATGTAAGCCGGAATAAGGAAATATGGTAATAAACCATAAACTATGGTAAAAAGGGATAAAAACGGTAGACTAGTCGGGTGAAGACTAACCAATATGGAATTTTGAACATCACGTTATAGGGTGAACCGTAATGGGTAAAAGTGATTGAATAAAAATCCGTACATGAGTTGACGGATAGATAAAGGGTTTGAAAAGATAACCATTTGGTGTAAATCTTAACGAGTCAAATAATTCAAGTAATGCCATATAAGTAATAAGAACTCACGGTGTAAACCGGAATAGGTTTAAGGGGCGGGATGGTATTTAAAAATATCATCTTATGTTGATAAATGGTCACTTTCGGCTAAACGGGTCAAATGGTAAGTTAATACCATTTGACAATAATACTAATTGATGACCGCTTGTTAAGTGTTGTGATTTCAGGAAAGGACATACGGTGTGTAATGCTTTTATCTAGAAAATTTAAAAGCAAAGGATATTTAAACGGGTCAATATGTTGACCCGAGCCAGGTACGCATATTTTGAATTATAGCTAGAAGTAATAAGATGGTCAAATATTAGTGAAAACCCTTCGTCGTATAATGAGGGACTGAAGTTGACCAAAATACCTATGAACACTGAACCGGGTAAACGATCCTTATGAGCCGTTTAAGAACGTGTTTTACAATCATGTAAGTTATAGGTAAATATCAAGTGGACTGTGCATAACGAAGGGGAAAGATTTAAACTTAAAAGGTTTAAATCTTCGAAACGGGTCAAAAGAATTATGCGCATAGAATGAGTACTAGCCGCGTAATTCATAAAGATTACAGACCCGAACTAAAGATTTTGAGATAAACATGTTGATGTATGCTTAATGGTCAATTAGAAACAAGTTTTGAGGTTTAAAAACTTGAACGGGTCAAAAGTCTAAAAAAATGAATTTTAAAGTCAAGGGCTCGAAGCCCATTATTTTATGAATTCAGATGTTAACTTTAACTCCATATGATGGAGGATTAAATTACGAATTCGAAAGAAACAATAATTTTGAATAATGGATAAATGAATTGGATGAAATATGTTTATAACTTGTTGTGAAACTGTCAAAACTAACTTTTATGTTGGTTTTGATTTTAGGAATGTCTTATGGAACTCCGAATGAGGATCAAGCAAGAAAGGAGAACCGAACACATGTCTCGAAGCTTCCGCAACGATCTTATTTTGTTCTAGTTTAAAAAGTGGATATAATAAACACTTGAAATTATATTTTGGAATGTTTTTAAATTATGTAAGAAGTTTAACTTGGAAAAGTTTTTTTTGTAAGCTTGCATTTTCATATAAAATGCGTATTTAAAATTATAATATTGATTAATAGAGACGGGTCTTACATACCATATTACAATCACGTAGCCATGTTCAATTCGAACAATGGCTGGACCATAATGGTCATAACCAAAAGTCAAAGCAAAAGTCAATTTGCTTGACTTTCGGCTAATTACTTAGCCTAGAAAAGAAATGAGCTATGAAGGAACACTTACAAGTGTTCTAGGATGAAACTTGAACTTAGAAGGAGGCTTATTTTTTTTATCAGAAACACTCCAAGAGTAATAGAGAAGAGAAGAAATGAATGAGCAAGGAATTTGGTTGAACAAGGTTGTTATTTATACTTAAAGATGTGGTGTAGGATTAAGACAAGTGTTAGCAATTGTTCTAGGATGATCCCAGGTGTTATGTGAGGTGTAAGGAGCTGAACAAGGGTGGCAATTCGTGAGAGAGGTGGCAGCAATGCAGGCAGGATTGAGCAGCAAACAAAAATTGCCAGCACCATGCCTTATGGACCGTAAGGGTTCAAGGCTTACGGTCCGTAAGCCTCTTGGCGCCCATGGTTTCTAATTTACTTACGATCCGTAAGACCCAATATCTTACGGTCCGCATGGGATTGCCAGTAACAATAAAATGCTTGGCTTACGATTCGTTAGGCTTTGAGCCTTGCGGTCCGTAAGGGTCACTCAGAGTCCAAATTATTGGCATGTTGACATAAATGGTCCCTCCACATTCAGTCTTCCACTATTTTACATAATTAGTCCCTCTCGTCTAACATTGTGGCATATTTGAGAGTTGATTGGACACGTATTACCGTATGATTCAATATAAAATTCTGAGGTGTTACAAATTGTCTCTGCCATGACTATAAAAAACATAACCAATAAGTTAAGATTGGACATTCTTCCTGCGTGAAATCTGTGTTCTAATGCTTCGATCAATTTTGTAATATATAGTTTTTTTTACTATACGTTTGCTGAATTGTTCTGTCTAGAATATAACTATAAGATCAGACGCTTTGGGTCTCATTTTCTCAACAATTTGTATTTTGCCATGTGGTATTTGAAATACCTCCTCAATCAATGCAGTCGTGATCTTTATCTTTTGATCTCCAATATTTAAGAAAATCATCATCTAATGAAGGATATGTTATTGTGTTAGAAACTAATATAGGCCATTAAAATAACCATTGTGTTTTTAATTTACCTGAATCTATCAGTTTTGAATTAAGCAGAACAAGAGTTCTTTCTGTGTGTTTCTTTGTTGTGAACCAAAATCATCATCTAATGTTGTCACTTTATTTTTTTTATGAGTCACCACTTTCTTCGTTTTCTTTTTTAACTCTTTCTTCGGTTTTCTTATTTTTTTCTACTGTTTTGGTTTATTTATTGTAGAATCAACATATAGAAAATGTATTGAACAAAATATTAATTAAACCTAACTAAGCGAATAACACAATTATAAAACAAAAGGCAACAGATTTTAAAAACTGCATTTTAAACCTAAATAAGTGAATAACACAATGATCTATTTTTTGATGATTCTATAATCACAAATGCTAGTAGATGTTAAATTGTTACAACAACGATTTAATACTAGTATAAAACTTATTGCAGAAATGTCATTGAATAAAAACACTATAGTTAAGACCTAACTGAAAGAATAAAATAATTACATGTTACAAGGACTGCTTTTTGTTTTCTACAAGTTTCTTCTTGCATTGTTGTTTTTAGGTAAATTTAAGCGGTTGGATGTTGTTTTTTTGTAGTATCAACCATCTCTGTCATCGTTGTCCACTTCGTTGACGCATTAGGGTTTTTTGTGTGAGAGTTCTTTATAGAAACTCGAAGGATAAACTGTGAGTACATAATGTCTATCACTTCCTCCAATCACGTATCGTAGCAAGAACTTGATCAAAACAAGGTCTTATAATGTTAAATATAGGAGAATGGCATAATTGTAAATAAGGAGTCCTTCCTTAATGAGAGCCGTATAAATAGGAGTGTCTTATTTCATTTTAAGAACTTTTTCACATTTGAGAAGATTTGGAATTCTAGAGAGAGAAAGTCTTGTACAAGGTGATTCAAGGTGTTGTTCTTGTCAAATCTTCAATAGAATCATCGTTATATTACGTTCTTGTGTCTGATCCACACACATACACGGATTTCGCACGTGATACGTGTTCATCGCAATCATCGAAAGTACGAAATCGATCCGGAAATGAATCCACAAGTGGTATCAGAGCGGGAGATCGATTGCACGGATTAGAGATACAAGTTTTCACGAAACTTCAGCAGATTCAGAGCCAAATTTGGCACTTTTCACTTTCTATTCATCTTCTTCACTTTTTACACTTTAAAACTCAGATTAATAAAGTCTTAAATGATAAAAATGCTTGAGTTTTTGATATAATGTGCGAAAAACACTTTTGATTAACCCTACAAAGTTTCACAACAAAATTCAAAAGATTTCAAGTTCAATTTGTCACAAAACCAGCCGAAAAGTGGTAGTGTTCGCTGAATGTGTTGGGACGAAGCCATAGCTTCGTACGAAGCCAATTAGGTACGAAGTCACTTAGTTATGAAGTTAGTTGATACGAAGCCACAATTGTACGAAGCTGGGTATTGCGAAGCCACAATAGTTATTACGAACACATTCTTGTACGAAGCTACTTGTGCAAACCTACGTATTTCTACAAACCTGCATGCATGGTACGAAGCTACAGCTTCATACGAAGCTACAACTTCGTACGAAGCTAGTGTTTACAAAATACATTGGTATGAAGCCAGGTTGTAAGAACCAGCATTGTTCATACAAAGCCACAATCTTGCACGAAGCCTCGATTGATTTTACGAACCCACACTTCGTACGAACCCAGACTCTTTCTCTCTTCGTACAAAGCCAGAGCATACACATATTACGAACCCAATGACTCAGAATCTGATTGTAGTAACAAAATATGATTGCAGAATCTGTTTTAAAGTAGTGCAGAATCTGATTGCAGTAATTGAATCTGATTGGTCAGTTCGTTCAGTTACAGTTCGAGTTCATACAAATTAACTGCAGGTTTATGCGAGTGGAAGTTTTACAGACCTGCAACAATTGATTTGATGCAATTCTGCAGTAATTGTTAAAAATCTGATTTACGGGTCTGCAGCAATTGATTTGATACACTTCTGTTACGAATCGGCACAAGTCCGTTGGATCATTCGCAAAATCAAGATTATTTGTTACATTCACTGTTTTTTTTAACAACCCGAACTTTTGGTTGTTCCTACTTACCGTTGTTTCATTTCGTAAACACTCGTACTCCTAGATTCATTAAGGCCAACGGGTTAAACTATATTCTAAAACGCATTGTACATCGCTTATTTATCGCAGTTATCGCATTTAAACTCTTATTACTTGAACGCTTATCGCAACGCAAACTCGAAATGCGGATTTATTTATGTTATTTGTGTTATTTGTGTGATTAACTGTTAGGGGTTATATGTGCTTGTTATTCGCTTAAAAAGCTTAAACGCTCACTCTCGTAACTCGATTTAGCACACCGAAACGCAACGCAACCGATAGTTAACATCTCGCTAAAATACTTAAAGTACTTAAACTAACTAACACAACAAAACGCATTAAACGAACAACCGACACGCGAAACGAGAACGAAGTACACAATACTGGCCCCTTCTAACGAAGCCAGCTTCGAACAGAAGTGCCAGCCCTATCCTATAAATACCTAGCCCTCCTCATTCATTCTAACTTGCTGCCATTTCATCCAAAACGCTCCCGAATTGCCGCCCTTCGATTTCTCAAGTAAGATCTACTAATTTCACACGTTACACAACAATTTCCACTACGATTTTCCACAAGATTCACTTCGATTTCACCCAAACTTCTTTTTTTCACAAAAACCTTCGACTTTTATGAAGATCTATATCTTTTTCATGAAAACCCTCATCTTTTTCATCAAATCTTATTTTACAACGAATCTACACTTAACCGAGTGTATTGGGCCTAGCTACGACTTCCCAAGTTAGAAATCTGCAGATGTCGCACTGACAAAGTGTTGATCCAAGTTAAAACCCTTTTAAACCACTTTTTAACTCGATTTTTACACAAAAACGGACCAAAACCAACATGTATGTCGTTCACTGGATAGTGGGACGAAGTAGTGTCGAAACTGTCATGAAAAGGACTCGAAAATACATCTGATTCAGGCGAAAACACAGCTCCGAACGTCAAAAGCAGACACATACCTGAAATAGACTGGTTTGCACAAAGCCAGGCTTCGTACGAAGGCACCCGCTTCGAACAACCCAGCCTATTGTTCCCGCATGTGATTCAAATGCTCACAAGACCTCTCTGACTTTAAGTTTAATTAGTAGCTTAAGGACGGAGGGATTCGCACTTGATTTTCCAGAAGAACAACGCGAAGCACACTCGATTTTGGACAACAGAAGCTGCTAGTACGAAGACACTAGCTTCGGTACCAGCTTCGTACGAAGCCTCTGTTTCCCACTCAACACTCCGATTTCGACCATTTCAGCACTTTGGAAGACTTACACATTCTGTCCCCATACGCAGGCTGATCTGGCACTCCCTTCAATCCATTCCAGATTGTGTTTAGTTGCTAGACACGCACTGTGAGTATACTCGAACCCTTTCTCGCTTAACGCACTTTTGGGTGTTACATACGTTCTCTATAAAAAACACAACACTTAAAAGCTTTATAAACGCTAACCACACTCGCATGATATACGTGATTAGTTGAATACTTATTGTTATGTTACACAGTGATGACTTACCCTACCGCCCTTAGCAATTATAGTACTAAAGTTTGGACTCAGGACCTGTTAAGTCAGGGGTTGTTAAGGATCACATACTTTACTTCACGAGCTCACTTTGGTGAACAAGTGTCGCGCATACTCTACTCGCAATCATGTGGTTAGCTTGTATCATTGTCGATAGCTTACTTGATTCGCCCATTACGTGTTACATGCTGGTTATGCGTAAATGTTTTATACTATACTTATACTAAACTTGTGTACTGACCTTTACATTATTGTATTGACTTTATTTTAACGTATGTGACAGGTTGACGGATTGTTTGCTGCAAATGGATATGATTGCTAGAAACTCACATAAAATCTAAGTTGTCGGATTTGTTTTGTTTGAGAGACTTGAAATCTGTCATGACTTTTTGTGAAATGTTTGTTTAATAGTATAGGATATTGAACTTGTTAAATATTTTCGCAAAATTAGTCATTATGGATTCTCTTGGACAATCTGATTCGCTTAGTGCTGCGCCCCGATGATTCCGCCATCGGTTAGGGTGTGATAGATTGGTATCAGAGCCATAACTATAGGGAATTAGGTCGAGTCGTGTAAACATACCTAGTCTATAGTCTAAGAACCAAACAGATCACCTTCGTACGAACCCACTTGAGGCTTCGTACGAACCCACATGCTATACTCTTGAACAAATCCATATTGCACCTTCGTACGAACTCACTAGCTTCGAACAAAGGGAGCCTTTCCTAAGGCTGAAAACTCATTTTTGCCTTTCCTAATGCTAATACAACATACACGTTTGAAAACGCTCGTATAACTCAAACGAGTGATTGTGTCGAGATTAGGAGTGAAAACCAAGAACTCTCGATAAGATCACTCACTCCGCGTATTTTACTCTTAACACGAGAATCTTTCGTTGAGTTAAGAGTGATATCCATACCTCAACGAAAATCTCCATTTCTAACTCGTGGTTGTTCCAACCACCGCTAGGAGCGAAGTTGTTAAGTTAGGGGTGAAACCCGCATCTTGATAGCCCGTTCCACTCTCTAAATTAATTTTAAAGATCTCACCAAAGTCTCAGCTCTTCCAATGACTCGAGTCACGTAGTAACTGGAAGGATGAATGTCGGTAGTCGTATCGCGGTGAGAGCATAGTCTATTAGGCCAAAGCGTTTGCTCGAACTCATTGGGAATAGTTGAATCACTTTGGGTAGTCAATGTCTAACACCCAAGACACTCTATTTTAAGCCTGCAATCACCGATTTTACGCGTCATCGAGTTATTGTATTTAAGTGTTTTAAGTTATGAATTTTCACGCTTATGGTTTCGATTTCTCGCTTCTCTCTTTACAAAACGCGCACAACTCGCACATCTCTCGCAATCCCAAAATGCTAACTAATCGCGAAACAACTAAAACACGCAACTCTCCTATGCAAATGCACTCTTATACGCTACACCCCTCGCTTATGCTACGCTATACACCTCGCTCAAGCTATACGCAATTTAGCAAAGGTGAATACGAGCAAAATAGGTGTTATGTGAATTATGTGCTAATGCGTGCTTATGTGGATTGCATGCTTATGTGATTATGTGTTATTGTGCCTACGTGATTATGTAATTTTTTGACTTATGTGAAAAATAATAATAATAATAATAATAATAAATATGGGGTATAAAACGTAAAGCTTTCAAATAAAACCCAATATAATCGAACCTCTTCAAAACGCTTCGTATAAGTCTTCCATTGGATATCACACTCGCCGAAATGCTCAGCGAAGCAATGCTGACAAACGCATCGCCTCTCTCGTGGCCAAGGAAATGGCCAAGGTGATCCCCCAAATTGTCAGTGAAATCCACACTGTCAGCAGGACCTCTTCTGTTGATTCCAAGAATGACTAGCTGAAAGTTTCATTCAGCTTCAAGCAGTTCAAAGCCTGCAGTCCTATGAACTTTACTGGTGAAGATGGACCCAGTCAGATGTTTCAATAGTTTGATGCGATCGAAATTACCTTCGGACAAAGCGGATGTCCTGAGAATCTCCGCACTGTCAACGCCACTGGAGTCTTTCAGTCAAGGGCACTTGATTGGTGGATCGCCGAGCGTAACAGGCGCGAAAATGATGCAGCCTATGGTCTCGCATGGGAGGAGCTGAAAGAGCTCATGATGAAGGAATTTTGTCCTCCCCATGAAGTCCAGAAGCTGGAGAATGAATTCTGGAACATCAAGCAAGATGGAGGTAATAACTATGGTCTCACCGCCCGATTCAAGCAGTTGAGCATCATCTGTCCAAGTCAAGTGGACACTCCTGAGAAAGCTATTAAGAAGTACATCTGTGCTCTCCCCGACTGTGTCGCTGACTTTGTTCAAGCAGCGAAACCTACAACAATCGAGGAAACTTATCAGCTCGCAGCAGAGATCAATGACAAGCGAATCTTGGCCGTAGTTTTCAAAACCTCGACCAAGAGTCTCAACCAAGCTACTACAACTCCAAGCACCGATGTCGCTCCATCTCAAGCCCCCAAGTCTACTCGTCAAAGTCGCAAGCGAAGGAACTCTAACAAGAACTATGCGGTAGTCGCAGCACCGCCCAACACTCAGTCTCGCCAGATTACTACTCCCAACGCACCGCCTGCTAAGCGTACGTACATTGGGAATCACCCAATGTGCCCTGTTTATACCTATCACCACCCAGTGGGAACAAACTGTCATTTCTGTGTCAACTGTAATGTCTATGGGCACTACACCGCTCACTGCCGCTCTCGTCAGCAAGCTCTACAAGCTCTCACAGCATCGCCAGCTCAACCA
This sequence comes from Helianthus tuberosus, assembly GCA_030545235.1. NCBI lineage: Eukaryota > Viridiplantae > Streptophyta > Magnoliopsida > Asterales > Asteraceae > Helianthus > Helianthus tuberosus. The sequence goes on from CM060383.1 coordinate 183,872,192, forward strand.
CTCGCTCCTCAGGTTAACCCAGCACTTCAAGCACCAGCTGTTCACGCACGCGCTTGTTACACGTGCGGTGACCCGAACCACTTTGCAAATGTCTGTGCACAGCGTGTTGTGAAACAAGAGCCGCAGCAACAACAACCACCGTAGCTACAGCAACCACAGCCGCAGTAGCAGCAGCAGCAACCACAACAACGACAAGCAACCCGTGGAAGAACTTTCAACATAAATGTCTGCCAGGCTCAGACTGACAAGAATGTTGTCAATGGTACATTCCTTGTCAATGATATTTACGCTTCATGTTTATTTGATACTAGAGCCGATAACTGTTTTGTATCGTTTGAATTAAAAAAGCTTCTAAAACGTAAATGTGCTAACCTCCCGATGACCTACGACGTAGAAGTTGCCACCCGAAGAATCGTTACCGTTAGTTCCATTCTACGTGATTGCACCCTTGAACTCAACAATAACGTTTTCCCGATCGATCTCATACCTATGCAACTAGGTAGTTTTGACATCATAGTAGGCATGGATTTTTGTCGTGAGAATCATGCTGAAGTTGTTTGTTTTGAAAAGATGATTCGCTTCTCCCTCTCAAACGGTGATCAATTATGTGTCTACGGCGAAGTACTCTCGAAGGTGTTGAAGCTCATGTCATGTATCCAAGCGAGCAAGTATTTACGCAAGGATTACATTGCTTTCTTAGCCCACATTGTGGAGACGAAGAACGAGAAGAAGACAGAGAAAAACGTCCCAGTTGTTTGTGATTTCCCCAACATCTTTCCCGACGATTTACCTAGTTTACCCCCTACTCGCGACATTGACTTTCGTATCGATCTTATCCCTGGTGCTACTCCTGTTGCAAAAGCTCCCAATCGCCTTGCACCATCTGAAATGCACAAGCTATCCAACCAACTTCAAGAATTGCTTGATAAAGGCTTTGTACGCCCGAGCACATCACCATGGGGCGCACCCGTTCTTTTTGTGAAAAAGAAGGATGGATCGTTCCGAATGTGCATCGATTATCGGGAACTTAACAAGCTTACCATTAAGAACCGCGACCCGCTACCCTGAATCGACGATTTATTCGATCAACTCCAAGGCGCTACGTGTTTCTCGAAGATTGATTTACGTTCAGGCTATCATCAGTTGCGTATACAAGAGCAAGACATCCCGAAAACCGCTTTTCGTACTCGTTATGGCCATTACAAATTTGTGGTCATGCCTTTTGGTCTCACAAACGCACCAGCGGTCTTCATGGACTTGAGGAACCGTGTGTGCAAACCCCTTTTGGATCGCTTCGATATTGTGTTTATTGATGATATTCTTGTCTGCTCAAGGTCTAGAGCCGAACATGCATGACATCTTCGTTTAGTTCTCGAACTTCTTCAAGGAAATAGACTCTACGCCAAGTTCTCCAAGTGTGAATTTTGGCTCGAGGAAGTTCAATTTCTCGGTCACATCGTTAACAGTCAAGGAATTCACATCGATCCCGCGAAGATAGAAGCTGTAAAGAGTTGGATAACACCGAAGACTCCATCCGAAATCCGTTCGTTTCTCGGATTGGTGGATTATTACCGTCAATTCATCGCTGACTTTTCTAAAATCGTCGTACCTCTTATAGCCCTAACTCATAAGTATAAACCTTTTATATGGGGCTCTGACCAAGAGGACGCCTTTCAAACTCTCAAGCGTATGCTTTGCAACACTCCTATCCTCACACTTCCCGAAGGAAACGACGATTTCGTTGTTTATTGCGATGCCTCTAACCTAGCTCTTGGTTGTGTTCTTATGCAACGAGACAAGGTTATCGCGTATGCGTCTCGACAACTCAAAATCCACGAGAAGGACTACACCACCCACGATCTCGAGCTCGGTGCAGTTGTTTTTGCGTTGAAGATATGGCGACACTACCTTTACAGAACCAACTGTACGGTCTTCACCGACCATAAGAGCTTACAACATATCATGAACCAAAAAGAACTGAATATGCGCCAACGCATATGGGTTTAACTTCTCAACGACTATGATTGCGAGATACGCTATCACCCTGGCAAGGCAAACGTCGTAGCCGATGCTTTCAGTCGACGAAGCTATGTGTATAGTATTCGTAACATTCAATCCCAGAATGATCTCGAAGCTCTAATTCTCGACACGCAGCACACATGCTTCATTGAGGATACCTTGAAGGAGGAAATGAAGAAGTGTGGTGCCGAAGCTCAGTTAGTGAATAACTCGAACGGTATCTTTCACTATCTCGACCATATTTGGATTCCTAGTCGCAATAACCTCAGGGAGATATTGATGACTGAATCTCACAAATCCCGATACTCCATTCACCTCGGTGCCGACAAGATGTACCAGGACCTCCGTTCTAGGTATTGGTGGCCGGGCATGAAAAAGGGATATCGCTCTATATGTTTCAAAATGCCTAACTTGCTCAAAGGTTAAGACCAAACATCAACGACCCTCTTGTTTACTCGAACAACCCGAAATCCCGATGTGGAAATGGGAAAGTATAGCTATGGATTTTATTACAAAACTCCCCCGAACGCCTTCTGGTCACGATAGTATTTGGGTTATCGTCGATCGTCTTATGAAATCTGCTCACTTCATTCCGATATGAGAAGAATAGGTTGAACGACTAGCACGAATCTATACCGACGAAGTCATCTGTCGACACGGGACGCCTCGTGACATCATCTCTGACCTCGATGGTCATTTTACCTCATGTCTCTAGGAGACATTCCAATCCGCTCTCGGTATGACTCTCAATCTCAGTACTGCATTCCATCCCCAGACCGACGGATAGATTGAGCGTACGATCTGCACCCTCGAAAACATGCTTCGTTCGTGCGTTATAGATTTTTGTGGTAATTGGGATTCACATTTAGCCTTAGTAGAATTCTCGTACAATAACAATTATCACGCTAGTATAAAAATAGCACCCTTTGAGGCACTATATGGTAGAAAATGTCGATCGCCCATTGTTTGGCACGAGATCGGAGACGCACAGATCACCGGTCCCGAGTTAATACAAGAAATGACAGACAAGATCCTCCAAATACGAGACAATCTCTTGAAAGCTCAGAGTTTTCAGAAGAGCTACGCCGATAAACGTCGCAAGCCCCTAGAGTTCGAAGTTGGAGATCACGTCCTCTTACAGGTTTCACCTTGGAAAGGAGTGATCTGATTCGGCAAGAAAGGGAAACTCGCACTACGTTACATGGGTCCCTTAAAGATTCTAGAAAGAATTGGTAAGGTGGCCTACCGACTCAAATTACCGGTTGAACTCAGCAACGTACACCCGACTTTCCATGTCTCTAACCTCAAGAAGTGTCTAGCTAAAGAAATTCTTCGCGTACCTCTTGAAGACTTGCAAATAAACAAGACACTGCACTTTGTGGAAAAGCCAGTAGAAAATGGATCGAGAAACCAAGACACTTCGATGTAGTCGTATTCCTATAGTAAAGGTTAGATGGGAAGGCAAACGCGGCACCGAGTTCACTTGGGACCTCGAAAGTGATATGAAAGCTAAATATCCACAACTCTTTGTTACGTCTACTACTTAATTTCGGGATGAAATTCCCTAAAGTAGGGGAGACTGTAACAACCCGAACTTTTGGTTGTTCCTACTTACCGTTGTTTCATTTCGTAAACGCTCATACTCCGAGATTCGATTAATGCCAACGGGTTAAACTATATTCTAAAAAGCATTTTACATCGCTTATTTATCGTAGTTATCACATTTAAACTCTTATTACTTGAACGCTTATCGCAACGCAAACTCAAAACGCGGATTTATTTATGTTATTTGTGTTATTTGTGTGATTAATTGTTAGGTGTTATATGTGCTTGTTATTCGCTTAAAACGCTCAAACGCTCACTCTCGCAACTCGATTTAGCACACTGAAATGCAACACAACACGATACTTAACATCTCGCTAAAATACTTAAAGTACTTAAACTAACTAACACAACAAAACGCATTAAACGAACAACTGACACGCGAAACGAGAACGAAGTACACAAAAACTAGCCCCTTCTAACGAAGCCAGCAGCTTCGTATGAAGGCAGCCAGCTTCGAACAAAAGTGCCAACCCTCTCCTATAAATACCTAGCCCTCCTCATTCATTCTAACTTGCTGCCATTTCATCCAAAACGCTCCCGAATTGCTGCCCTTCGATTTCTCAAGTAAGATCTACTAATTTCATACGTTACTCAAGGATTTCCACTACGATTTTCCACAAGATTCACATTGATTTCACCCAAACTTCTTTCTTTTTACAAAAACCTTCAACTTTTATGAAGATCTATATTTTTTCATCTAAACTTCATCTTTTTCATGAAAACCCTCATCTTTTTTGTTAGAATCTGAGTTTGTTTGATTGTGTTGTTTAACAAAGTGAATAATGAAAGAAGATAGATCAGAGAATAATTGCAGCGGAAATTGAAAGTAATCTTTATAACACAATCAAAGAAAAATAGTTTTCAACATACACGATTTCATTAGTCAAAAGATTGTATGAATTACAAAAGTTTAACTATGCATGCATGCATACTAAACTCCCCCTCAGCCTGAGCTCACTAGTTTGTTCGTACAAGATGATTGGTGCAAAAGAGCTAATAGAACAGTACTTGTACTGTTCTATTTATAGTGCAAACGAAACCACTGAGCATCTAAGCTGACGTCACCTAGACAGTGACATCTAACAGACTAACAACCTGTAAACGCTGATCTAAACAAATACTGCTATATTGAATACACTGATAGGTAAACATTGATACTCCTATCCGCTGTTGATGCCCAAGCACTGATGTTGTAGATCAGTGCTTTCTTCAATGGTTGATCAGGCCTTTGAATCAACAGTGCTTAGTCTTCATCAGGTCTTTGACAATCAGCAGTTGTTAGGTCTTCTTAGTCTTTGTAACCAGCAGTCTTTAAAGGAACAGTTGTTGAGAAGATCAGTCTTTAGGATAATCAGCTGATAGAAACACTGCCATTAGAGGGAACTTAGAACATGCACTGCTTATTGTGGATCAACTGTTTGGGAACCAGTTCTGGCTTTCTGAATCATCTTTTCTTTAAGGTTTGATCACATGGTCCAACATTTTTCATCAAATCTTCTTATTTTACAATGGATCTACACTTAACCGAGTGTATTGGGCCTAGCTACGGCTTCCCAAGTTAGAAATCTACAGATTTCGCACTCACAGAGTGTCGATCCAAGTGAAAACCCTTTTAAACCACTTTTTAACTCGATTTTTACACAAAAACGCACCAAAACCGACATGTATTTCGTTCACTAGATAGTGGGACGAAGTGGTGTCGAAACCGTCATGAAAAGGACTCGAAAATACATCCGATTCAGGCGAAAACACTGCTCTGAACGTCAAAAACAGCCACATACGCGAAACCGACTGGTTTGTACGAAGCCAAGCTTCGTACGAAGGCACCAGCTTCGTATAACCCAACCTATTGTTCCCTCATGTGACTCGAACGCTCACAAGACCTCTCCGACTCTAAGTTTAATCGGTAGCTTAAGGCCGGAGGAATGCGCACTCGATTTTCCAGAAGAACGACGCGAAGCACACTCGATTTTGGACAACGGAAGCTGCTAGTACGAAGACACTAGCTTCGTACGAAGGCACTGCCTTCGTACGAAGGTACCAGCTTCGTACGAAGCCTCTGTTTCCCACTCAACACTTTGATTTTGACCGTTTCAGCACTTTAGAAGACTTACGCATTTTGTCCCCGTACGCAGGCTGATCCGGCGCTTCCTTCAATCCATTCCAGACCATGTTTACCTGCTAGACACGCACTGTGAGTATACTCGAACCCTTTCTCGCTTAACGCACTTTTGGGTGTTACATACGTTCTCTATAAAAAACACAACACTTAAACGCTTTATAAACGCTAACCGCACTCGCATTATATACGTGATTAGTTGAATACTTGTTGCTATGTTACACAGTGATGACTTGCCCTACCGTCCTTAGCAACGATAGTACTATAGTTTGGACTCAGCACCTGTTAAGTCAGGGGTTGTTAAGGAACACATACTTTACTTCACAAGCTCACTTCGGTGAACACGTGTCGCGCATACTCTACTCGCAGTCATGTGGTTAGCTTGTATCATTGTCGATAGCTTACTTAATTCGCCCATTACGTGTTACATGTTGGTTATGCGTAAACGTTTTATACTATACTTATACTAAACTTGTGTACTCACCTTTACATTATTGTATTAACTTTATTTTAACGTATATGATAGGTTGATGGATTATGTGCTGCAAATGTATAGGATTGCTAGAAACTCGCATAAAATCTAAGTTGTCGGATTTGTTTTGTTTGAAAGACTTGAAATAACTCATGACTTTTTGTGAAATATTTGTTTAATAGTATGGGATATTGAACTTGTTAAATATTGTCGCAAAATTAGTCATTATGGATTCTCTTGGACAATCTGATTCGCTTAGTGTCGCGCCCCGATGATTCCACCATCGGTTGGGGTGTGACAGTTTTATCTTCATTTACAGAACAATATTCATTCACGCTGATTCTGATCACAGAATTGTTGTCCATTCACATAAGTTAATATTGGTTATTCGCTAAGACTTGTTCGTCGGCAGATTCAAGATTTAGCATACGCAGATTTGATGCATCTGATGTAACCGATTCATTCGCTGAAAATGGCCACTGCAGAATCTAATTCATTCGCAGAATCTGGATCAGTAGTTATATCTGTCCTTTCGTTGATCGTAGTTCATCCACTGAAAGTTATTTTGCGCAGATTTACAATCTATTTGCTGCAGAATAGTCTATTCGCTTGAACTTGAATCGCTGGTTTAGTCCATCCGCACATTGTTCAGTTTATTTGCACGACCTCACAAAGGATTATTCGTGTTGTGTCCAAGCGAGTCTTGTTCATCGCGTGAGTCTAAGATCAATCCCCATTCGCAAAATTTCAACATTATTTCATAGTCGCACATTTTAAGGGTTTTCAAGTATTTGGTTCAATAAAACTGATCGAGTGTTTGTTTAATTGCAGGTGATAATCAAGAAGTGATAATCGAAGAATCCAAACATCATGGTTGAAGAGTTTTACAACGAGTTTTATAACGCTTTCACTTCCGAGTCATCCGAAACAACAACAGTTGCACCAAAAAGTATTTCGAAAGCTATAACTGAGAATATAAAACATGAAAACTTTTATGGAACTCACTCAAAACCATCGAAACTTAATAATATTGAAGATTATACCTGGTGGAAAGAGAGGTTTATCAACTGGGCAAAAGCGTATGCTCATGAGAGTTGGTTTTGTATGGAATTCGGGTATAATAGGCCAATAAAGGATAAAAATGAAGAGATTCCGCTTTCAAGTTTAGGACAAGAAGATAAACTAAAATTTTCTTATGAACAAAGAATGATTGCCTTAATTCAATAGTCGATCAGAGATGATATATTTGCACTACTTAATCATGACGGGTCATCAAAATCTATGTGGGAAGCATTACGTGTGAAAGCTGAGGGAGGAAAACAAATCAAGAAAAACAAAATATCATTGTTAAAAAAGGAATCTGATTTGTTTGAATGTATGAAGGGTGAGAATGTGAGAGAGATGATTGAAAGATTTTGTCACTTCAAAATTGAACTTGAGAGATTTGGAATCACTAAAACTAGGGAAGAAATCATTGACAAAGTAATCGAAGCATTATCGTGAGTAGATGATTGGCAGACCTTTGTCATGATACTGAAGAATGATTCAAGGTTCGATGATTTTACCCTGGATACATTGATCGAGAGACTTGAGGGACATGAGCTAGAACTGCAAAAACAGAATAAAATCAGTAGTTCAACTTATCAGACAAATGTGGGTCTTTACTACAGAGGAAGCTTACTCTCAACCAATCAATCATCTAAGATTGGTACAGCTTTCAGTGTTGAAAAATCGAAAGATTCACAGAAAGATAGTTCTTCAAGTTACAATCCAGGTTATCATTCCTCCTCAACGACATCAAACACGGCAAAACTATATGAGATTCATTGTAACATTGCTTTGAAGCTGAAGAATTCTCCAACAATGAGTATTAATGCTGCTAAACAACAGATGGGTTTCTTAGCATCAATTCTGGAATCTTATGAAAGTCTGGTGGTGGGGAGAATCGGAAACCCCGAAATGACAAAAGAAGATTATGATCAGATAGATCCAGAGGAGATGGAACTCATTGATATCAAATGGTGTTTAGCTAGTGGCATTAGACGAGCACAACATTTTATGGAGATAACAGGAAGACAATGTTTGGATGGTTCAAACACAAAGTTGGGGTTTGATAAATCGAAAGTCACATGTTTCAGATGTAAATAGAAGGGGCATTTTAAAAGAGAGTGTGTGAATCGGGAGGTGAATAATTCCATGACGATTATTACAAGAAGGCCATTTATCATCAAAACAGTGAACAATCGTCAAAGCCTGTTCAAAAGTAGATTGCTAAAGGATCTTCTAAAGAAAAGAAACAAGCTATGGTGACGATTCATGATGATAAAGGTTTTAATTGGGACCAAAGCTCCGTCAAACTCGCCAGATCCTGGACGATTCATGATGATGAAGGGTTTAATTGGGACAAATATCTTCCAAAAGAGAAGTATGCTATGATTGCTAAAGTGAAAACGAAAGAAGAAATTCTTCAAGAGAAAACGTTCAGAGAAAGACATTTTGCAGATTACAGAATAGAAGAAATGCAAAAAGAGTACGATGAAGCTAGAAGAATGGGTCGATGGGACAAGAAAAGAGAATGCTACATCAATCACAAAGGAGATCCAGTTGTTGATTCAAGCAATGTGGTTTACAATGATGTACTTGCATTTATTCCTCTGTACGGAGAATATTATTCAAAGAAAGAAGCAGATAAAGATTATCTCAAAAAGCTAGATAAAATCATCAAAGATGTGATGACAGCTAGCTTGAAGAAGAGAGATGAAGAGAGATTACAGAAGAATGTAGAGAAGAGGGTGGGCGAGTTGAAAAAGACAGCAGGTAAAGATGATAGTGAAGGTGAACAAAAGGATGAAGAGGTAAAGAAAGAAGAAGCAGCTGGTGAAAAAAGTCAGAATATGGCTGATGAGAAGTTAAAGAATCCAGCAGAAGAAGCTGTCGCTGAAAACCAGCAGGCGATGGAAGAAGTTCAGAAGCAGATGGTAGAAGAAGCCGAGGTGCCAAAAACTGAGGTAATTACTCAAACTGAATCTTCTGGAGTGTTAAATAAAACTGTTGAACAGTGCAAGAAATGCATGGAAACGTGCAGTGCTTGTACTGAAAAAGATGAAAAATTCAGAACCAGAGATATGGAATTTCCTAAAAGCGAAAGAGTTTTCAAAGAAAAATGTAAAGAAATGTTTGAAAATGAAAATGTTTTAAAAGATAACGATGAAAAGCTGACACAAAAATGTAAGATTCTTGAAAAGAAAAATGAGATTTTGAAACAGAGGTGTTCAGCAATGACTGAAGGGTGTTTACAAAAAGAAAATGCAGTTCAAGAAATGAAAAAAACGTATGATTCAATAAAATTGTCATATCATATTACAAAAGAATCATATGAGGCGGTGAAAAGCCAAATGAAACTTGTTCAATCTAGATTGTCACAATGTTCTGAAACATCACAAACGCTTAAACAACAGTATGAAATATAACAACAAGTTGTAAATTCATATATTGAAGAAGTTGTTGAGCTTAAACGTAAAATGACTCATTTAGAACAAGATAATAACAAGTTGCATAGTTATCACGCGTCATCATATGTTCTTGAACATATTTTCAACATAAAACCGGATGAAAAAGATTCTGAAAGAAACAAGAAAGGCATTGGTTCAGAATATCATCAGGTTCTACTACCGTTTGAGAAAAATTTCACATTCTATGATGACGATAAGGTGGAAAAAGCTTTAAACATGGTTGATCAATTGTCAGAAAATATTGACATAACCTATTCAAAATCTGATGATACTGGTGATTCAGAGGTGGTAGGTAAGGTCGTTGAAAGTGTTTTGCAAGATAATTCTATCAAAAATGGTAAGTCCGAATTACAGGATGAACATGAGGAAAGTTTTCATGAAAGTTATTTTAAAAATTCAAAATCTGAGAATAATGTGAATGATGATTCAATAGGATTGGCTTATACCATGATTGGATCGGACAAATTATTCTCAGATATTGAAGTTCCGATTCAAAATGTGATTCCGGATAAAATTGACAAAGTTTTCAAATTGGTAGAAATTGAGAAGTCTGAAATTAAAAAAATTGTTGTCAAGAGCAAGAAAACTTTTTATAACAAACCTGGTTACAAAACGAAAAATATGAAGGTTGGGTTGGGTTATAAAAAGAAACAATATCAAAAGAAAAAGGCTGAAAAGCAAAATTATCAGAAAAAGGTGAACTTTGTTCACGGAACAAGTTTGGAAGAAGAGAAAGAACTCAAATTTAGACAATAGTCAAATGAAGAGTTCTATGCTCAGAAAAAACAACAACAACATGCTAAATATGTTTCAAAGAAAACATGCTTTAAATGTGATCAAATTGGACATGTTGGTCGCAAATGTCCATATCTGAAGTCTATTAATGTTGAAAAGAAAAAGAAAGTTGAAGTTGCAAAACAAAAGTCAAAAAATTTTGAGTCAAAACAAACTTGGAAACCGAAACCAAAGACACCCAAAGTTGAGCCTAAACGGATTTGGAAACAAAAAGTTGAGATTTCAAAACCAACCCAAATCTGGAAACGTAAAAATGATTTGTCAAAAAGAAATGTTCAAATTGATTCAATATTTTATCAAAAGAATCTTTCAAAAGGACAAGTTTGGGCTGTCAAGAAACAAATGACTTCTGTGAGTGCAAATCGGAAAATTGATTCAACTAAAAAGGTTGAAAATAAGAACGAAAAAGTGTTTATTAAAAATGATAAAGATTTTCCGATGTTGAATGATTCTTATTGTGTTAAAATACCCAAGGTCAAACAGGCCTAGGTACATTATTCAAATTAGTAAGTTGTTTGAATGTGCAGGTGCTCCAGAAGATAGTTAAATGTCAAATCGGAGAGTGGAGCAGCCTGGCACGGGAGGTAGCAGATCCCTGAGAACTAAAAACAGGGAGTGTTGGTTTGTTTTGTATATAAATAAAACATAATTCAAAAATCCCTAAAAATAGAAAATTTTAAAAACCAAAAATATGTTTTTATTTTGTAAAAAATTGAAAAATGAAAAAATATGTTGAAAATACAAAAACATTTGAAAATTTGAAAAAGACAAAAACATGAGAAAAATTAAAAGAGTTTTGTGTAAAAAGAGGAAATGATAGTACATTAGTAGACAATCACAGTACGCTAAATAAATGGAATGTCAAAATAGTGATAAACGGTCTCACTGATGATATGCTAGTAGGTTTTTACACATTTAGTAGATTGATTTCGAGATATAAACCTAAATATCAATAACTTACTTATCTCGTGGGGAACATCTCTCGGATATATGGATAACCTCCGAAATTTCGTTTGAGAGGTTGCCTGATTCTGAGATACTAAGTCTTTATGCTTATTGATATCGGAGGTATTATACTTGGTCTTCTGATTTTGCGTGAGCAATGGCCTGGACCTCGTATAATACTTTGCGCGCTTTAAAAGCTTTCCCTCATCATAAAAATTGAGAAAATATCGAAAGATATAAATCAAGTGCAGTTGTAAAGAAGCCCCTAAGTGGGACACACCTAAAGTCGAGCCTTCATCTCTTTGACTGAACGGTAGTTCATACCTGAGCTCTCAAGGTCTCGCACTAACCATAGTACAGATATCTATATAGTATACTCACCTGTAAGACTGAATCTAGGGAATCTTGATACGGGAGTATATTCTAAGGTGGGACAGGTGAATAAGTTAAGTTCTTAAAACATTAATCTCGTATCTCGAATCAATTGAAGTTTGTGTGAAAATTTAAGTGGATCAGTATACTGACAATCTAAGTGAATCGTTTAGAACTTAAAGTGTTTATAGCTCAACGGTGCTGGTGATTGGTCATAAACTGATATGATCCTCTAACACGAACTCAAACAAAACTAGTGTCTGTAAATATTTGTTTACTGCATTTCATTAAAGAAAAATTACAAAAAGATTTTCAGAGTGTTTTAGCATAAACCTTGAAAAAATACAAAAATATTTTGTTCTACTTTATTTTCAACAACCGATGTCTGAAAGCTGAGTTTCAAAGTCTAAGTATGCAGAACATGTCTCTGAAAATAAACAAGTTCATTAACTTGAAACTTGAGTTGTTAAATTGAAAAATCTAAAAACAGTTTGTGAAGATCTCTAAGGTCATTAATTTGGACTTGGATGATCAACTGAGGGTTTTGGATGCTTTCACTGTCAGATATAGAGTTATTTGATAGGGGGGAGAGAGTCGATATAAAATCCTGGAGTTTTAAAATTGTCAAATGGTTTTCATAGTGCCAGGTTTCGATACCGTGATATATTAATCTTTGATTGTCAAAATCTTTGTAAAGGCCAGATTACGATCCCGATATCTGAGACTAAGGGGGAATCTGAAGACGAGCTCAAAGTAAGGGGAGCTTGTAATCGAAGAGCCAGGTGACGATCCTGAAAAGCACGGAAGCTTAAAGAAAGGGGGAGCCTGGAGAAAGAGTCAACCGAAAGGGGGAGCTGATTCAGAACGCAGAATCAAGAGGAGCTTGAAGAGCTAAAGGGGAGTCTGTGGTACTGAAGATGTCAAAACTTCATGAAGACTCAGAGAGAAAGAAGATAGAAAGCTAGGAGATTGACTGCAGTAATATCCAAGGGAGAGTCTGTGAGTACATAATGTCTATCACTTTCGTCAATCACGTATCGTAGCAAGAACTTGATCAAAACAAGGTTTTATAATGTTAAATATAGAAAAATGGCATAATTGTAAATAAGGAGTCATTCCTTAATGAGAGCCCTATAAATAGGAGTGTCTTATGTCATTTTAAGAACTTTTGCACTTTTGAGAAGATTTAGAGTTCTAGAGAGAGAAAGTCTTGTACAAGGTGATTCAAGGTGTTGTTCTTGTCAAATCTTCAATAGAATCATCGTTATATTACGTTCTTGTGTCCTATCCACACACGTACATGGATTCCGCACGTGATACGTGTTCATCGCAATCATCGGAAGTACGAAATCGATCCGGACACGAATCCACATAAACCTTCAAATGATCTTTCGAAGACGCCATGACGTTATCTTGACTTTCGATTTCTATTGTTTGAGAGTTCTTTTTAGAAACTCGAAGGATAAACCTTCAAATGATCTTCCGAAGACGCCCTGACCTTATCTCGACTTTCGATTTCTATAAATGAATGTCTTCTACAGTCTCTAGTTATTATGCAATGTGCTTCAACGACGGTTTTTTGGGTGCATGTGGATAGCAATTTGGTGTAAATTGACCATAATACCCTTAAAAGCCATTACTCACAGTTTGAATAACGGTTGTTATATAAATTTAATCCAACCTGATAATTAATCAATTAGATAGACTAGATTGTTCTCTAACCTTTCTAAAAAAACACAATTTTCTATTACATCCTCACCCTATAAAGCTATTTGCTACTTATTTTATTTTGAACGGCAAATTTCTTATTAATATCTTACGAAAATTATTAATATTATAATAACATTAACACAATTACTTTTGAGATTATAAAATATTAGGGCGAAGGGCCCTTTCCAACTTAACCAAAATGAACAAAAATTGAGCCATCAATTAGGAAATACCAACTCATTTTTATCCATATGAACAAAAATCATAAAGGACACTCCAAAAATGATACAAATGAACTAAAATTTCATTTTATAATTTTTCTGTAAATAAAAACTAAATTTTATTTTATATACATACAAAAGCCATGAAGGGGAATAGTGACAGGTAGTTGTATGACACTTCCCTGTTGGTCCAGTCAAATTATGATTTTGTCCCGTTTAAAATTACAGTTTTGCTATTGGTTTTGTTTTTTTTTCTCTCAATCAAATTACAATTTTGCCCTGCGATCAAATTTACTGTTTTGCCATTGTTTTTGTATTTTTTTCGTGTCAAATTACGACTTTGCTCCCAGTGTAAAATTTCAGTCATGCGATCGTTTTAGTTTTTTTTTTTTGTGACAAAACTATAGTAATGTTTTGTTTTAATAGTTAACTCAGTGTAATTTTTATTCATGTCAGGCGGTTGCCCGCAGTTTAAAATTACAATTTGTTCTGAAAAATTACAATTTTGCCCGCAGTTTAAAATTATAGTCTTTCATCGTTTTAGTTTTTTTTAACCAAAGTATGGTAGTATTTTGTTTTAATTGTTTGACTTGATGTAATGTTTTTAGAGATCGTGTTATGAGTACTATGTAAAATTAACCGAAACACAGACGTATATGAGAGTAAAATATTTGGTTTAGTGCCTCGCAACGAGAGCGGGGCAAAAACTAGTTATGTACGAAAACATAAATAAAAGTGAAACCGCAGAAGCTTCATCATGCTCTATTTCACCACCAAAAATATCCATCCTCACTCCCATCCTATATGAATCGTGGCAATGTGCAATTTGAGTGCCAGTCCAAAGAGTGCCCCTTGTACCCTTATAAGTTTGGGACAATTACATATTTCTCCTTAAAAAACTGTTTAATTGCGTATTTACCCAACTTAAAATTAAAATTGCATATATCCCCTTCCTTAACTATTAAAATTGCATATATCCACTTCCTTAACTAATATAATTGCAAATTTACCCATTTTGATTTATTTTATTAAAACAAGTTATATAATGACTTTTTTACCCTTATTTTTGCTAAAACTTAAAAAATACAAATTTATTCATTTTTACTAGTCTTTGTGGATTTTTCGCAATTCTTAAAAAAAAATACATATTTATTCATTTTTACTACTTTTACTAAAACTTAGACATTGAAATAAACCGCTAAACTAGTAAAAATCTACAAAAACTAGTAAAAATGAATAAATATGTATTTTTTAAGTTTTAGTAAAAATAAGGGTAAAAAAGACATTATATAACTTGTTTTTAATGAAATAAATCAAAATGGGTAAATTTGTAATTTTATTAGTTAAGAAAGGGGATATGTGCAATTTTAATTTTAGGGATTTTTACATATTTCCCCCTCCTAAACCTTCTTATTACGTATTTCCCCAAACCATAAAATCAATTACATATTTCCCCTCCCTAACTCATATGTATTACATATTTTCCATTTTCATTTAAATGACTCTTATTTATGACTATTTTGCCCTTAATAAACTATTTAGTGAATATTTACATATTTCCCTAGGGGTAAGATCAAATAAAAAGTTTATTTTGCCTAAGTAGGATGAGAAGGAATCTTAACCATTCATTTTTCAAATCAATGGTTAAGATTAAAGTGTAGGAGAAAGAAGGAGTGCAAAGGGTATCTTGGAAAAATCCTATTTATGGAATTTCTCTCTCCACATGCAAGGCACATGCATATTCCACCCACATTTTTTAAACGTTCATAACTTTTTTATACGACATTATTTTTTCATAAAAATTTCACCGTAAAATCGAGCGTCTTTTTATCTTTAATTTGAGTACCATATTGCTATATAAAATATGAAGACTAAAAAAACACACTAAAATGTGTTGTATTTATATGTTGTATAACATTTTTTGTGCTGGATTTTTGTACTATATTTTTGTGCTAAATTTTTTGTGCTGAATTTTTTTGTCTTAAATTTTTTTTCTTATTTTTTTGTGCTGAATTTTTTTGTACTACATTTTTTTGCTGACTTTTTTCGTGCTATATTTTTTTGTATTAGACTTTTTTGTGCTATATTTTTTTGTACTAGATTTTTTTGTGCTATATTTTTTTTTTACTAGATTTTTTGTGCTAATTTTTTTGTACTAGATTTTTTTGTTGTATTCTTAAAAAAACAAAAGGGGTGCCACGTGTCATTTTCACTCCTATTTATAATGACCAAAATACCCTTCCTTCCTACTTATTATGAGTGTCACATGTCATCATCACAATCCTTCTTATGCTACTTATGCTATTCTAATAGGATGGGACCAGATGTATGTTTACCTCACGAACAGAAATCATATACAAGAAAAATAACAACGTACCAGATGGATGGGACCAGATGTATGTTTATCATAACATTATAATACATGCATAGCAACGTATTTCAATCATAAATAGAAAAATAGTAAATGTTGAGAGACCGTTTCAAACTGTGGATGGACTGTAAAACTACCTGGAGAGTCTATAATAGTAAATTTAAAAACCTAAAATTAAAATCTTTCAACAATTCTTTTTTTTAATCATAGACTAAAAAGCTAAAATAAATCGAAAAAACAAGCATACTTTTTGGGTCAGAGAAGAACTACATAGGCCAAAAGTTAGTGGTGAGGACAATAAAGCTAAATAAATTCGAAAACTTAAAAGTGATGGTGATATAATTCGATATAACGAGTTCATAAACTGATGAAGAAGATAAACTGTATACGAAGATACTCTGCTTTATACGAATGAACAAGATCCGGAACAAATGTACTCTGCTTTATACGAATGAACAAGATGAACAAGATTCGATTTTTTGAACATATCTGATGAAGAAGATGAACAAGCAGCGTCGTCTTTGGTGGGGAGAAGAAACGTCGTTCTGTGCAGGGTTTGGATGTCTTGATTATACGAATGGGGGTATACGCAGGAGTTATTTGATGGTAATTGGGTAATTTCTCAAAAAAGGGGAAATATGTAATTGATTTTATTGTTTGGGGAAATACGTAATAAGAAGACTTAGGAATGGGAAATATGTAAAAATCCCATAATTTTAAGTTGGGTAAATACGTAATTAAGAAGTTTTTTAAGGGGAAATATGCAAATGTCCCTATAAAAGTTTAAGAATATGCAAATTAATAAGATGGATTGTGGTCCTTTTTTAATAAAGTCCTTTATGCATCTTTCATGGAAAATTAAGTAGACTTCATTTGGCACACAAGAAGCCACATATCTATATGTGTACGTCACTTATTATGACATTAATTTGGATATGTAAAGACTTAAAGTGCCTATATGTGTGTCACACATTGTGTATCATTTAACATACAAATGATTATTGCATTCTACACAGATTTTCTTATAATCCTATAATCAAAATGTTATATCAGAAAACCACCTCTCAACCATACATTTGAGTTTGTGGTAGAACAATATGTGGTATACCAATATGTTTAACTTTCACATCATGGATAACCTATGGGTCATGGGTATCCATGATTCGCAAACAAGGTCGCTCAACCTTATAAAAAAAATCAAGTGTCGCTTAGGGTCCCACATTTTAAGAGACTCCTAATTTTTTATTATATACTAAAATCGTACATCATTTTCGATTATTTGAATATTGCTTTGTAAGTTGTGGTCTTGTTAACATATTACATTACATTACACTATATATACAATTACAAGTTGGGGGAATAGTGCCAGGCAGCTGTCTGGCACTCCCCAATTGGACCAACCTTTTTTTAATTTAATTTTATTCCCAGTTTAAAATTACGCTTTCGTCCTTCGTTTAAAAATACGTTTTTGCCCCAGCTCAAAATAAAATTATAATTTTGCCCATAGCTCAAAATTACGCTTTTGCCCTCCGTTGAAAAACTCATTTTTAATTTTGTTCACAGATTAAAATTATGGTTTCGCCCTTCGTTTAAAATTACGGTTTTGCCCCCAGTTCAAAATAAAATGTTGGTTTTCCCTCTACCTTAAAATTACGATTCTGCCATCAACTCAAAATTACGTTTTTGCCCACAGTTCAAAATAAAAATATGATTCCCCCCCCCCCCCTCCCAAAGCTCAAAATTATGATTTTGCTCTCAGTTTAAAATTATGATTTCGCCTTCAGCTCAAAATATAATTACGATTTTTCCCTCTATACAGACATACATGTTATGTGAGAGAAATATTTGGTTTATTGCCCCGCAACGCGGGCTGGGCAAAAACTAGTTCTATATAATAACAAAAGCAAATGTGAACAGTAGGATATATTTTTTTTTCTTTAATAGTTTAATAATTAATAATTATAAGACTGTAGTAATATTTGTTTTGTAAAATTAATTTACGGTTCTAACCCTAAATTTTAATAGATTTATCATATGACCTCTGAACTCTAATAGTTTGTTATAAATGATGTACGTATACCTCTAAACTTTAATAGATTTATCATACGAAAGTTTATAATAACTCTTTTTTCGATAAACAATTTACGTTTTGACCCTCAAACTTTAATAAAGTTATTATACGACCCTTCAAGTTTAATAAAGTTATTTTTTTTCTTTTTTAACAAATATTTGTTCTTTTCTATGTTTTATTTTACTTATTATTAATTTAACTTATTATAATTAAAATTAACTTTTAACTCAAAATATATTTAATTAATCATGTTACTTGCTTATTTTTATCGTCGTTTAGATTAAAGCTTACATGGTCAACGCTAACCCTTTAATGCACCAAGTAACAAATATAATCATTTTTTATTTACCTTATTATAGTTAGAGCTAACTTTTAACTCTAGAGATGTTTAATTAACCGTATTGATTATTTATTTTTATCATCATTTAAATTAAAGTATGCATCATCTATGATAACTCATCGATAAATCATGAAATAAGTACATCCTTGCTAGCAACCTCCAACGACCCCGCCGCGAAGCACGAACGCTAAGTCTATTATTAATATATATTAGAAAGTGTGGGGATAAAAAAGTTATGTCATTTCCTTTTGTGATTTTAATTTTGTTTTCCTTAAGTTGGACTTGAATAGGTGATTGAGTGTTTCAGTTTATTTAATTTTCAGTTTTGATAAAGTAAAGAATCAATTTACTTGAAATGGTTTTTCTTTTCAATAAAACTCAATCCAAGTCTCCAACTCTAATATGGTGACGTCATACACTTTAGAGATTATATACAAAACATGTGTTAAAATTGTTAGCAAAATAGTACTTTTTAATGAAAAGTTCCTCGCTTTTAAAATCCGTGTTTGCAGGAGGCGGGTCTAGCCCATATTTGTGGGTTTCCAGGAACCTGTTAGGTTTGAAAAAAATATAAAAATTAGTGAGAACCTTTTATGATTTGAAAAAATTAGTGAAAATTTATAAAAAAAAACCAGTGAAAAAAAAAATCCTGAATTCGTGTTTGGCCTCAAAGAAAGTTTGACCAGTTACTCCATGCAAAACAAATTCTTTGATTTTCGTAGTTGTTGGTTAAAACTTCAAAGCATGATGCTTTTTTACTTTTATACATATAGTGGATCAAGTATAGTGGATCTTTTTTTTTTTTACTTTGATTTTCGTAGTTGTTAATTCAAAGCAGATCTTTTTTTTTTTTTTTTACTTTTATATGTATTGATATAGTGGATCAAGTATACATTGGAGTGATAATATGACAAGTGTGTAATACTCTAGTTGTTAGTTCAAAGCAGATATTTTTTACTTTTATACATATAGTGGATCAGGTATACTCTAGTTTAGTATACAAATGAATAATACTCTAGTTTAATTTGCTCCTAGTATCATTTAATTTTTACTTTTATACATATAGTGGATAAAGTATACGCACATGTATATGGGTGTGCATACTAGTGATTTTGGATAAAAATAATTAAGTTAGGATATCAATAGGGCAAAATAATTGATACTACGGTTTTGGATGATGTAAATGGGTTAGTGCATAGTTTAACTAAAAGCAGGGGCGGAGCTAGTGTATTAGAAGGAGTAGTACGGGCTATCCCTCAACCATGTCTCCGTACCGTTTTCGTATTGTAAATTTTTTTTTTTTAATCTGGTTTTATAAAAGATACCAAAAAAAAAAAAAAATTGGAACGCCCCTGAATTTTTGAGCTAGCTACGCCACTAACTAAAAGAAATGCTTATGTAGCTATAATTACATACTTGTTCTATAATATGACTCTTATCTTGTTGGACCTGCTCATCGTCTTGACCCTTCCTAGACACACATGCTTTTTCTCCTTTTCTATTTTAGCAAACAATAGGCTCCCGTGAATCTCTTCTCATTTATCATATCCTTTGATACGCTCCTCAAATGCCTTCAGTTTTCCAACGTCGAATCCAACTTGAAACATTGTTCAACTGAGGCCACAATCTGAAGAAAAGGCTTAGACATTGAATCAAATAGCCTTCTAACCAATTCCTTTTCTCCAATTTCATGTTCGAGACTCATCACCTTTGAAGCTAACACAGTACGTTTAGTTGCAAAATTATCAACCAACTTACCCTCCTTCATGTGTAGTCATTCGAGTTCCCTCTTTAATGTTGCTAGTCTAGACGCTTTCTCCCAATCTACTCCTAAATACCTTGTTTTCAACCCATTCTGTACTTGTTTTGCATCAATGTAACGTTCCATTTGTAACACCATATATTCGGGTATGGATTGAAACAAGAAAACAAGGGCTTGCTTTGATTTCTTTGGATCCACCACAACCCCTGGCCCCATTTGTTTGATTGCCTCCAATATGCTAAAAGCATCCATAATCGTCTTTACTTTGACAACTTACACTTGGTAACCCCTGACCCCATTTGTTTGATTGCCTCCAATATGCTAAAAGCATCCATACTCGTCTTTACTTCCACAACTCACACTTGGTAATTTGTAGTACTAAGAACTGGGCACTAATATGACATAGAACTCCCCTCTTTTTTAGGTACCATTGCCATATTTTTCTGGAATAATGAATGTTAATAATCCAAACTATTAGCTCTTGTCCGGCAACGGTCTCAACTTAAAAAATAACCAGTGATGGTCTCACCTTTTCACATATTTTAAACTAATGGACCTTTACTAACAGAAGTTTAATTTCTTTTTGTCCCATTATCCTTTTCGGTTTAGTAAAGGTCCTTTTCGGTGGGACCACCACTAGTTATTTTTTAAATTGGGACCATTACCGGCCAACAGCTAATAGTTAGGATTATTAAAATCCATTATTCATATTTTTCTTTACACCTTCAATTCATCTTGACCAAGTCCTAGAGCATTAACGCTCTCATACTAACTATTGGTATAGAACTTGAATCCGGAACAAACAAAAAATGCAAAATATTCGGATTTGATAAAAACCTTTGATCGTCTCTTTTTATTAATAAACCAAACACACAATTACAATAACCCTAACCATCTATTTATACTAAATCAATATCTTGGAAAATAAAAGACCTAAACCACTTAAATAAAAACCACATATTTTTACCTATAATATATAGTTATGTACAACATAGTTGTGTACATTCAAGCAACAACCTACATTAGGTTATAGTAATAAGCATATAGTGGATTAGAAGTCGAAGTTTAAGTTTCAAAAAAGTTGTAATTATTTAATTCCGATATTGACATGTTTGAAAATATTGATTTTGTAACGTGTGGCGTATAACAAATTACTTGGTATATATTTTATGTTTTTTTCTCAATATTAAAATAATTTAGAGAAGTTAGGATGAGATTTCTAGTTTTGGGACTTGACTCTTAGGCTAGAGGGTATGGTGATGGTCCTTTAAGAGAGGATGATCCGTCACGTAGGCGCCACATCATAGTCATCCCAATGATGGTCTATCCTACAAAAGTAGAGGGTATGGAGGATGGTCCTAGATGATCTTACCCTACCACTTTTATGTTTTTTATTTTTTTAATCTTCTACTTTTTTTTTTAACATTTAACAAATAAACTAACAAAATATTTTCATTATTATTAAAAAACATTACATAAACTTTAAAAAAAAAACATAAACTTAAAAAAAATAAACTTAAAAAAAATATTAAATTTTTACGAGCAGGTCACTTAAACCCACATTTAACCCTACCTATAAAAGTGTAGTAAAAAACCTTAGACATCATTCTTGATAAGCCGTTTTCCCATACATTTCCCCAAATTCTCTTGTGAGTTTTCATATCATCCAAACACTCCTTTCATTTCTCACAACACACAGAACATTCCTTCAATATTATTACTAGAAAGCAACGTATAAAAAAGGAGTATTGGATTTAAATAACTCAAACTTTCATTAATTGCCCGATTTGTACATTAGCACTCCCAACTTTCAACGTATTGGTCGATAACACTCCCTAACTAACAGAACCCTAACACAGTTAGCTGATGTCAGCTGCCACGTCAACTATCACATAAGCTGCCACATCATCAAAAAAATGCCACATCGGGTGCCACATCAGCAAAATGGCCACATCAACAAAAACTAACTGGGTTAGGGTTCAGTTAGTTAGAAAGTGTTATCGGCCAATAAGTTGAAAGTTTGGAGTGTTGGTATACCAATCGAAATTTCAGAGTATTATCGGCCAATTGGTGAAAGTTTTTTTTTGAACGGTGAACTTCATGTATAAGGTTACCACACTCTCCAAATCGTAGAGCCCCGTATTGCCCCACTTTGGCCAGACTATGTTGTCTTAACTAGGCTCACGCTGGCTTCAAAGTTTGGCTTTTTTTGGGTGTTCCCCCGGGAAACCATACTGCCGGCTGCCACTTGACAGTTGTTGTGCCACCATAAGAGCATAACTCTCGGGCGTAACACACAGTGGGACGAAAACCCGGTTGAGCTCGGGAACCGAACTAACAGCCTCACACAAGGCCTAGTCTAAATTCTTCATTGCCTATATCTACCCCAAGATGACACACGTGAAAATTGAACTTGAGTCTCTTTTGGAAAACTCAAGCCTCCTATCACTAGGCCATAAGTGGGAGGATGGCCAATTGGTGAAACTTGTGATTATTTAAATCTAATATCTCTATAAAAAACAGTCTAAAATTTAAAAGGTTTTACAATGTATGACAATATATTTGTTAATTTGTTCGTCCTAAATTAACTGTATTTGTTTACAATATACATAAGGGGGGAGGGGGTGGTGATCACTCATCACTCACAACATCCAATCAAATTCTCCCATGCCATCAACCATTATTCCATCACTCACAACCTTTTTTTAGTGGAAATGGTCATCACTCATAACACCCAACAATAAACCCTCACACCCCCTCACATCCAATTATCACGGAATGGCCATCACACGTGAATTTTATAACGGAATCCAAGTTTTATGCGTTAATTTGTTTGAGTGGCGGTGGTTTGTTTGTAAAATTCACGCGTGGAAGAAAAGTTTCACGGGAAGAAAAGTTCCCACCCCGCCTCCCCTAATTACAACAATTTACCCTCTATCAATGATGACCATGGTTTAGAAATTGGTAGTTGGTGGGGACCAGCGATTAAGCAGGATTAATCCTGAATTAATTGGAGTTAATCGGGATTAATTGTGATTAATTGGCGTCTAGTCAGAATTTTTACAACCATGACTACGACAATAGTACAAAGTTTAATAATTTACCAAATCTTAAAATTTCAGTTATATTTATCTTAAAATATAATTTTATAATTCTTACATCTTTGTAATAATTTAGAGTAAACAACCAAAATGGTCCCTAAGGTTTGATCACTTTTGTCACTTTTGTCCAAAACTCAAACCTTTTGAACATGTGTCTCTGTTGTTTCAATTTTTTTGTTATTTTCATCAAAAAACAAAATCTGGTCAGATTTTTCAGTTAACATCTAGTTTTTTTTTGTATTTTTCCTCCCTTTTAATGAATGACAAAATGGTCATATATTTTTTAATTTATTATTATAAAACGTTAAAAATACCATTTTGCTCTTCATTAAAGGGAGGAAAAAGACAAAAAAAAAAAAAAAACTGGATGTTAACTGAAAAATTTGACCAGATTTTGTTTTCGGGATTTACTTAAAGACCAAATGGAAAATTTGAATAAGCATTGATTCAGGCTAGACGCTAGGTGTGAGGTACACACTTGATCAACGATATTTTGATTTCGGTGTCAAGGAATCGCAAGGGTTCTAAGGGACGAAACCCCTAGACAATGAAGGTTCCAAGGGAAGGGGTCTGTAACACCACCCCTATGGGTTCCATTGAGATCAATGGCAATCAATTTCATTGAAATGATTTTGATTTGCATGATTTGGTGAAATATATTGACAACTGATCATCAGTAGCAAATATCCTGGCTAGGGCTGTAAACGAACCAAACGTTCGGCGAACAGTTCATGAACCGTTCGACGGGAAGTTCGTTTGTGTTCGTTCGTTTATTAAACAAACGAACACAAACAAGAAATTTCGTTCGTTTAGTTAAATGAACAAACATGAACAGAGGTTGTGTTCGTTCGTTTATGTTCGTGAACATTCGGCAACGTGTTCGTTTGTGTTCGATACTTCATTAGTGTTTTTAGTTTTTATATTTATTTAAATACTTCAAAATTTCGACAAATTAAATATCTAATAAGTGTCGGTGTATTATATATTCTGTTCCTAAAGGATTGTTTGTGTTCGTTTGTTTCCATTTGTGTTCATGAACATTAGTTTGTGCTCATTTGTGTTCGTCAACGTTCGTTGCCTAAATTAAACAAACGAACACGAACAAATTCATTTCCTTAACAAACGAACACGAACACAAAATCTCGTTCGATAAGTGTTCGTGAACGGTTCGCGAACACATATATTTCTTAACAAACGAACACGAACAAGGTCTTGTTCGTTTGCCGCCCTAATCCTGGCCATGGTTCTCTCATATATAGTGGAAATGGTTTGGTCCATATAACAAGGCACAAACTATCTACACACTTGGTGTGTAGATAGCCAAACAAAAAAGGAGTTTTTTGTCTTATATGCACACCCTGCAGTGTCGAGCTGTGGCCAAAGCGTGACGTTTTGGTCCGGTCAACCAGACAAAAAACTGACGGGTGTCTGACAGGTCTGTTGACTGGACCAAAACGCCGAGCTTTGGACGCGTTAACCAGACAAAAGACTGACACCCGGTCAGTCTTTTGTCTGGTTGACAGGACCAAAACGCGGCCAAAGCTCGGCGTTTTGGTCCGGTCAACAGACCCGTCAGACACCCGTCAGTCTTTTGTCTAGTTGACCGGACCAAGCCGCCACTCTTTGGCCACAGCTCGACACTGTAGGGTGTGCATATAAAACAAAAAATGTCTTTTTAGTGTGCAAATAGTCAATTGGGTGTACCTATTAACAAACAAATTCGTTTTTCACATAAAATAACATCCTCGTTTTGTGCAAAACGTTTGTCTTATCTAATTAATGGTTGCGTATAGACATGAAATATTTTAATCTGATTGTGAAACGATACACGATTCAAAAAACTATCTAAGAATTTAAAATGCGAAACCTACAAGATAACCTTTATCAAAATAAGAACACTCATTTGGACCACATTAACTATGAAAATGGAGGTCCACAAAAATTATAAGACCTTAAAAATAAGAACACTCATTTGGACCAATTAACTATCAAAATGGAGGTCCACAAAAATTATAAGATCTTAAAATCAGTTTCATCAAAGACTTAATGTCACAACATTCACAATCTATTCTTTATTGATATCCATATAAATTATACTAAAAATCACTACTTTTTTTCGATTAATTAATATTTTTTATACCTTTATTATTACATTTTTCTCTCCTCCACTCACAACCACCTATAAAAATATTAAAAAATTATAAGGCGTGAACGGTGTTCTCTCCCCCACTCACAAACACCTTTAAAAATATTTAAAAAAAAATTACATGGGGTGAACGGTGTTTCCCATATATTTACAGATGAACAGTAACATTCTCATATATTTTCCCTCTCCTTTACTCACAACCACTCAAAAACCACTGACAACCACTATTTATAATATAATCAACTCACTCACATAAATATAAGGCTGGAGGGTGTGGGGGTCGTCCCCAGCCCGTCCAGGTTCGTCGCCGCCCCGCCCCCAATTTCCCACAATACCGGTGTCGTCCCAAACGTCTACACGCCGACGTTGAAGACGTTCCACTACAAGACAAAACCATACTCACGCACACATATACGTACAAGTCATATATATATATATAGAAAAAGTATATCGTACATTACGGCTTAACATACTTCACGTACAACAACGTGTGTGATTTGTTCTATAACATGCGTGATTAATGTTTTCAATATGCGTGATTATTGTGTTTCAACATGCGTGATTTTGGATTTTTGAGTTATAACATGCGTGATTTAAAAAATGAGCGTGCGTAATTACCTGTCGTACGTGATGTACGTTAAGCCGTAATGTACGTTAACCTTCCTCTATATATATATATATATATATAGGATCACGCTAAAATGAGAACCACCTCGAGTTGTAAGAACCGCGAGAACTACACCGTACGGGACGAGGTGGACCAATTTTTTTTTTTCATAAACGTAGATACATGTATAAAAACAACATTTGTAAAAAAAAAAATTCAAAAAAAAAAAGTTTTTGAGCACCTCAAGTGTGCATTTACGGGTACCGTAAATTTTCCGGCCAGATTTACGGGTCCCGTAAACACAAACTTGTGGCGCTCAAAACTACACACACGACATTTTTTTTCTGAATTTTTTTTTTTACAAATGTTGTTTTTATACATGCATCTACGTTTATGGAAAAAAAATTTGGTCCACCGCACCCCATACGGTGTAGTTCTCGCGGTTCTTACAACTCGAGGTGGTTCTCATTTTAGCGTTCCCATATATATATATATATATATATATATATATATATAGGGTAGGGATATGGTAAAAAGTGTCAAAAATGTGAGAAGGGTAAGAAGTGTTTTAAACCATTGGATATTTGATCTAATGGTTGAGATCAATAGGGTATAAAAATGTAAATTGTGTTTTAATTAGAAGGACCTTATGTAAAATTGAAGGGCAATAGTGACTTTTCCAACGTTTCAAATATGGTAACCGTTTCAAAACCCCCATCAATCTCCTATAAATCAGCGAATTTATGGTAACTGTTTCAAATTCCCCATCAATCTCCTAAAAAATCAACGAATTTCTCGTACTGAATAAATTCTTCGATTTCCTTCACAACAACTTTTATAATACTATAAGAACAGTATATTACATGATAAAACACTATAGGAAGATATAACACTATCTGTTTACTGTAAGACACTATACATAAATAAAACACTGTTGATGGGGGATAAAACACTATGAAAAGGAATAGTATATTACATGATAAAACACTATAGAAAGATATAACACTATCTGTTTACTGTAAGACACTATACAGAATAAAACACTATTGATGGGGATAAAACACTATGAAAGGAACAGTATATTACATGATAAAACACTATAGAAAGATATAACACTATCTGTTTACTGTAAGACACTATATAGAATAAAACACTATTGATGGGGATAAAACACTATGAAAAGGAGATTAAAGATGCCTGTACATAATATAACACTATTGACTGGGGAATATAACACTACAACAAGAACTTACCATAAACAATTAAATGTATAGAACAATTCGAATTCGAATCAAATCCCTGATATATCGCGTGATATATCTCATCGCCAGTTTTTGGCAGTTATATTTGGAAATCAATTAATTGATAATAATGGAAAATTACTAATACACCCTTTTGAATTAATTAAGATAAGTGACACTTGTCATTCCCAGATTATTTCTTATACTTCTCACAAAAGTCTCACTTTGTACAGGATCCTCTACCTATATATATATATATATATATATATATATATATATATATATATATATATATATATATATATATATATATATATATTAGGTTCATCCCCAATTTCCTTAGTTTCATCCCCTTTGCCCTATCATCACACACATCCTACGTGACGCTTACGTGACAGATCATCCTCCAAGGATGATCCTCAACCATACCGCATAGCCTATGAGATCTCTCAACTAACAACTTTTACCTTATAAATACAATTGAGATCATTAAAGAATACATCACGTTTTTTTTTTTTTTTTGGTCACACAATAAAAAGTAAACTAATAGGCGTTGTAACAACTTTTATCTGGAAATCAGTTTCATCAAAGACTTTCACTTTAATTTATGACTACTCATTCCAAAGAAAGTTTACTTCGAAATGTTGATAAAAATTAGCGCAGTACTTCGAAACGTTGATAAAAATTAGCGCAGTGGTAAATTCATAAATTTAAAAAAACATCATATTTTATAGGTTGTAGGAGGAAAACAAACTCTCAAAGCCGAGCAGCTTTGAAGAGTTGTACGTTTGTGCTTTGATAACCTGTACATTATCACACACAACTCAATTTTGAATAATATTTACACCAAAACGTAAATAAAAATAATCACAGCGGGATATTCGTAATTTTGTAGAACCGGTATAAGAGAAATAAAAAGAAAAAAAAAATTACGATTGAGATGAGGGACTTTGATGATTTTCTTCTCAACGGATATGATGGTGCAAACATGATGATGGCTATTTCGAAAGCATATATACACTTATAGTATGAAGGATTATTAAAGATAGGGTAAAGTTATTCTACAAATGCTTCTAAAAATAAGAAGTGTACAAAGACACAATGGATCACAAAATATAACATAATGTCGAGCAAAATATAACACAATGCAGAAATATATAACATGTCGAAGAAAAAAGACACAATGAGTTATGAAAAAAAAAAAAAGGACGCAAATACAGAAAAAACACAATGATAAATAAAAAGACACAATGATGTAAACAAAAAGTCTAAAATCTACGATCTAAACGTCTAAAAACAAAACCTAAAATCTCACATCGTATAGTTCGATAAGAAGGTTACAATGCCGCTTGAGTGAGGTCAATTATGAGTCCGATATAATACTTTTCTTACAAGTTCTTATTTTTAGGAGAATATGTAAGAAAAATAGATAGAATTAACTTGTGGAGGTTGGTGACTTAGAAACAACAAAAAGAAATGAAACTTTGTCAATTGAGTATGGAAATGAGTTATATTAATTAATTTGGGCCGATCACTAAAACCAAGTAATGGGCTGAAAATCAAACAAAGATTGGGCTGAAGGTTTTAATCAGGAAAGTTTTCTTTATGATATGCTTGAGAGTGTATTTGTAGGATATTTTCTTCAACAAATTGTAATTTAAAATTTATAAAGTGATTTATATTTTGATACTACTATACCTAATAAGGCAACTGTACCCATCACGATATTCAGATAGTATAGTTGTGGTAAGAACCAAGTATCAAACAACAAACATGGTAGCTCTCAGAACTTCATTTTGTTTTTTGTTAAGTCAAAGGAGATTGGAGAAAAAAACTAAAAATAAATAAACAGGCATAAAATTAAAAAAATAAGAAAATATGTTGAGTAACACTATCCAAGACGAATATCACTTTGCCTTCAAATCCCTTTGATGTTATAAATGATTTTTAAAATAGAAAATTGGTGTGGTATTTTGAAACCCTATTATACTTTTCATAAAATGGAAAGACTCCTTGGTTGGGTTATAAGTTCATGATGAGTTCTGGTTGAGAAACAACAAACTATAAGTTCATGATGAATTCCGGTCTAGAAATGCGACACTAAAACCTAACGTGCGAAACTGAAAGCGAAAAACAAAAAGACGGTTCGGCAAGAAAGTGCCTAAACTTCAAACGAGCAAAACTTGGGCTAGGAGACTAGTTGCGGGAGCCATAACCTATCGACGAAAAGATTTCGAAGACCTAAATGTGAAAAAGTTAAGTAACTGACCATTACAATAACATAACAATCCGTTATAGGAAAAGTTCAGTGATGAACCATCATCAGCCGTAATGGTTTGTTACGTTCAAAAAGATAAAACACCAGAATTTGAAGCATAGGATGATATCGGACCATCACCAATCTGTAACGGCCTGTTACGGTGAGGCGGTCATGAAGTAATCCTGAAGTAAGGGTAATAGAGACCGTCACCAACCCGTAACAGTTTGTTACGGCCTACTGAGATGTATAAATAGGAAGGTTAAGGATCTCTTTTGGTATTCATTTCAGTTTAATTGGAACACTATATTTAAGATAATTTTGAGCTTGCAATACCCCTTTGGGTGTTGTGCGCTAGTTATCCTTGGTGCACTGGTCAAGGGAACTCCGCATCAACTATCGTAGAAAGTTAACTAGGTATGGTTCTATCCAATAAATATGTCTTGGTAATTTAAGCTAGGGTCACGGTCGGGGTCAAGGTAGGCGTTAGATAACTTCACCTTAGTTAGGCATGGGTTGATCACCCATGCTTAAACAAGAAAGAAATATCTAAATCTAACCATGGCAACAAAAAGCTAAGCCATTGTTTAATAATGACTTGATTTGGGACAAGGACCAGGTCGTGGTCAGTCATAAGAACACCCCGAAGATAGGGTGAATAACCTTTGTGTTACCCTTCTTGAGGTTGGAAGAAACACTACCAGGCTTAGGGAAGAAGGAAAACCCTGTCTGGTTAGTAACCCTTGCCATAACACATTAGAGGTGAGTTTATGAATGTTTTTACCATGTGAACATGCTAGTTAAACTGTAATAGTTCATTGTATTTAAATATTGTGTCACAGGATGTTCCCGGAATAGGCCATACATCGTATGTCCAATGTCACAAAGACAGTTTGTGGCCTAATGTTGCCCTACAGGTAAAAAAGAGTGACCGATGGTTGAGGATTGCACCTGAAGAGCTAGTTTCTTATGTTACTTGTTGTAAACAAATTATGATATAACCGATATTCACAGTTTTAGTAATATGTAAACCGTTGCTAAGTCTGTATAAGTTGATCATGTATGCCCTATCATGGGTCTGAATCCATTGTAGCATCAGATGTAACAAAGGATGCTGTTTAGATGAAAGTAATTGCTGATCTTGAAGTGGTACCAAACATTAAGAGATCAATCGAGATACTTTGTGTCAACACAAGTGTTATTGATTAAGCAAAAGAATCAAGTTCACATCACAACACCAAGCATATACTCAAACAGTTCCACTAAATACAGAAGATACTGGATCGAGAAGACACAGAGGCGTTTCTGAGAATTCACGTACCCTGTTCGAGATTGAAAAAATGTGCCCTTCCGTTATGTTTGATATTACTTAAAAAAAATCAAATTAGTATTGGGCTTAATAAACCTT
This sequence comes from Helianthus tuberosus, assembly GCA_030545235.1. Taxonomy (NCBI): domain Eukaryota; kingdom Viridiplantae; phylum Streptophyta; class Magnoliopsida; order Asterales; family Asteraceae; genus Helianthus; species Helianthus tuberosus. The sequence goes on from CM060383.1 coordinate 183,903,266, forward strand.
ATTCCAAGTGGACTAAATTCTAAACCATAAAAAATGATTTGTAAATGGACCGATATTGGAAGTGGGCTAAATTCAAATTAGTATTGGGCTTAAAAAATGATTTGTAAATGGGCCTAAAAAAATAACATATATGTATCGGATTTTTTTTAAATCGCATGTCTCTCGAAATCGTGGGCCTTGTGCGGAGGTCCTCCCCGCACACCATCAAAGCCTCCCATGATAATAAGCAAAGTTTACACTAGGAAAAATTTAGTAGACCCATTTACTAAGCCAATGTCTCAAGTAACACATGAGGAACATGCTGACAAGAAATGACTTAGGATAGCTAGTGATTGGAGTTTATATGTATTTCAGTTTTTGGATATTTTCGAACTATAACATTTACATACTTTGTTCTGATTTACTGGTTACATTCTTTAAAATGAATGTTATTGTGTTCGATTTTTAGTGCATTTAAATCCTTGAATAATTGTTATTCTAAATATCTGTAGTCGATCAGATTTGCGGGAACAAATATGAATTTATAGTTTTCACACAAACTTGTTTAATTAGTTGAAAACCACATAGACATGGTCTTGTAGATAGTTTAATTGAAGTGATAATCAAAGATAAGTTTTTAATACTAACTCATACGTTCAATTATCCAATCATAGATGCCAAAACCCCATGAGCTACCAAACTGCTCACGATGCAAGAAAACTGAATGCGAATGATAAAAGGCGAATACTTGAAACATAAACAATTCGTTTAAATAAACCAAACCACAAGTGTTATCACAATAGCAAATAAGGAAACAATCCAAAAACCTAAATCAAATGAAGTTTTATGTTTAACCTATACGAATCATTCACCCGGAGGAAGTTACAGAGAGATTAGCCGCCCATCAACATGTTCAAATATTCAATGCTTATTGAGAATGTTGATTTCATCTACTGGTATTAGAGGATGATTGGAGCTCTCAAAATCACCTTTCGTATGCCTAAAAGCGTATGGGAATTGATTATCTTCGTAAACCTAGATAGGGTATTAATTTCTAAATTCGTGTCCTTTCTACCAACATAGAACATAAATTATGTCTTGGGGGATGTAATTTACGCCCCACCCCCTAAAACCTAACACTTTCTGTTGGTGCATATTTTGTACGTCTGCCACTGTGCGAATAGTTAGATAGAGCGTGTGTTGAATATTGTATAGAATAGAGAAAGTTGGACAGGTTTAGTAAATGTCAAGGTCTATCCGGACGGATGACCATCCGGTCGGATGGCAATCCGATCAGATGGACACATGTGTTAGTTGTCTATAAATAGGGGTTGGGGCTCCTATTTGGATAAGCTTTTGGTTCCCAGAGGGGACATGTTGTCCAACTGGTCTCGTGGTGCTGTAACGTTGAATAATCAATAGAGACCAGATTGAAATTGACTGTCCGACGTCATATTCATCTTCTACTCCTTTCTTAGTCGTAATAAACGCGCCGAACACGTCGTTTCGGGACCAAAGCTCCGTCAAACTCGCCAGATCCTGGAGTCAGCAGTGGTATCAGAGCTACGGTACTGATTTAATCGATCTAACAGTCGGTTAAATCACCCAAAGCTCATCAATTTTGGGTAAACGGGAGTGACGTTAAATAAAGAAAATCATCAAAATAAAGGTCAATTCACGGATGGATTTTGGAATTAAAGACATCATTTTGTTCGGAATTGATTCGCGCACAATTCTGTGAAGTTTCATCATGAAATTCCCATAAATAAAGATTCTGGATCGAAAAAATGTGATTTAGAGTGTTCTTGAACTGTTAGAACATATCCAATCGGATGGCAATCCGATCGGATGACCATCCGATCCATGTCACTATTGGGTGATTAAATGATCAGTTGATTTTCAACGAATGGTAATCCGATCGGACGACCATCCGATCCATATCATTATCTTGCTTGAAGGCTGTTAGTGCATTGCGTCTATTGACTTCGTCTTGTATCATGTAATAGAATAGGATAGGTTAGGATATCCAGTGCACGAGGTTCGAGAAACAATTGTTAGAGAGTTAGCATGTGATTTCGCTCATATGTACATGTCATATAAGCGAAATCAGAAACATCAGATTTCGCTGATATGGACATGTTCACATAAGCGAAATCATCATCCTATATATAGTGCACTTGTTCATTTGTTGGTATCGCGACTTCCAGAATTGTAACGAAGTGCTGCCGAGATCTGTCCAGGTTGTAATCGTTGTTAAATGCAATATAAGTGACAGATATTATAGTATCAAGTTGTTTTCACGTCTAGTTCTCTGATTCCGCCTTTGAACTGGACATAAAGCTCTTCTGATCGACTCAATCGGGTCAAACAACAATCCTACAAGTGGTATAAGAGCTCAGGAAGAAGAGTTTAGCTTGATATCATCCTTATTCTGACTTCTACACCTTCTTTCATCATTTCAGAGAAATTTATCGGTCAAAATTCGCTCAAAATTTCACAGATTATAGATAATTGGACATAGATAAACCCTTGAAAGTTTCACATTCAAATTCGGACTAAAAATGGACCAAATTGACTTCGGACTTGATTTCGCTCATACGAACATCTTGTGATTTCGCTTATAAGTTATTTTGATTTCGCTTCTGAGTCACATAATCTGAAGGATTTCGCTCATATGTCCACCTCAAAACCCTAATTTCGTTTTTGAGACAACTGATTTCGCTCTTGTGGACTAGATATGTGTGGTTTCGCTCATATGACAATATGATTTCGCTTTTGTGGCATAATACCTAGGGGTTTCGCTCCAGAGGACATTAGTCTTGGGATTTCGCTCCAAGATACATGTGATTTCGCTCCAACGTCAATCTGATTTCGCTCAAGAGTCTTATTTCGCTCGAAAGTGAATTTTTTTTTCGGGATCATTTCACGTCGATCGAGTGTCAGTCTGTTACAATTTATTTGATATTGATTGTACTGATTGTGTTTGTTTGATTATCTGTCCAGGTTTACATCATGGCTGAGGAATTCTACAACACGTTTTTCAACGCATTCACATCTGAATCGTCCGAGGTTGCACATGTTACACCAAAAACCATCACTAAGGCGATCAATGAGAACATCAAGCATGATAACTTTTACGGAACTCACTCAAAGCCACCAACTCTGGAAAGCATTGAAGATTATACCTGGTGGAAAGAACGTTTCATCAACTGGGCGAAAGCATATGCCCATGAAAGCTGGTTCTGTTTAGAATTTGGATACGAAAAGCCAAAAGATGATAAAGGCGAAGTATTACCATTCAAGAGATTTTCAAGAGAAGATAAATCTGTGTTTGCTGCCGAACAAAGAATGATTGCATTGATCCAATCAGCAATTAGGAATGATATATTTGCACTGCTTACACATGATGGGTCATCAAAATCGGTTTGGGAAGCTTTACGTGTTAAAGCTGAGGGTGGTAAACAGATAAAAAAGAACAAAATTGCATTACTTAAAAAAGAATTTGATCTGTTTGATAGCCTTAAAGGAGAGTCGGTGAGGCAAACGATAGAAAGATTTTGTCATCTTAAAATTGAACTTGAGAGATTTGAGATAAGGAAAACAAGAGAGGAACTTATCGATAAAGTGATTGAAGCATTACCCCGAGCTGATCAGTGGCAAACGTTTGTTTTTATCTTAAAAAATGATGCCTCATATGATGAAATTTCTCTTGATTCTTTGTTTGAAAAGATTGAAAGTCATGACTTGGAGTTGCAGAAACAGAACAAGATGACTGGTTCTTCACATCAACAAAATGTTGGTTTGTACTACAAAGGCAGTGTACCTTCTGATAAAGGCGTTGGATCACCAAAAACAACATTTAGTGGTGAGAAGATGATAGAACCACAAACAACGTCGACAAGTCATCATTCTGGATATCATTCATCTTCAAAGTCAAATTCTGATGAAGCTGAAGAAATTCTGTGCAACATTGCTCTCAAATTGAAGAAATCTCCTGCAATGAGCATCAACGCAGCTAAGCAGCAAATGAGTTTCCTTGCATCTGTTCTGGAGTCATATGAAGGTCTTGTAGCTGGCAAAATTGGAAACTCCGAATTGACCAAAGAAGACTACGACCAGATTGATCCGGAAGAGATGGAGCTCATTGACATCCGTTGGTGTTTAGCTAGTTGTATTCAAAGAGCTCAGAGGTATATGGAGATTACCGGGAAACAATCTCTTGGAGGTGCGTCAACAAAGCTTGGATTCGACAAATCCAAAGTGACTTGCTTCAGATGCAAGCAAAAGGGTCATTTCAAAAGAGAATGCAGAAACTCTGAAGTTGCTGAAAGAAATGAACGTCCTTTGAACGATGACTATTATCGAAAGGCGATCTACCATCGAAGCAGAGAAGAGCCAAAGTTGATTGAAGATAAACCGAAAGAGAAATCAAGAGCTTATGCTGTTATTTACGAGGATGAAGGTTATGATTGGTCTGAAATTTGTCCAGAAGAAGATCGTTTAGAGAATGTTCGTAAAACAGCTAATGGGAAAGCTATGACAGAAGAAAGAAAGTTTGTTTTTGTTGCTGAGATTCAAGATGAAAACAAAGACAAAGACACTGCTGAAATCCGTGAAGAAAAAGTTGAGATCAAAGAGAAAACTCGAGAAGAGATCTTGAGTGAGAAGACTTACAGAGAAAGAAACGTGGTCTACAACAGAATGGATGACATGCAGGAAGAGTATGAAAGTGCTGTCAGCAACAGAATATGGGATAAGAAGAGAGAGTGTTACTACAACAGAGAAGGAGAACCGGTTGTTCCAAAGAAAGACATAATTTTTGATGATGTTCTTCTCATAGTCCCGTTGAGAGCCGAATACTATAGAAATGTGATGAAAGATGACACATACGCTAAGAGGTTTGAAAAGGAGATCAGATATGCCATGTTATCATGTCTGAGAAAAAGGGATAAAGAAAGAATGAAGAAGAATGTTGAAGAGATGGTGAACAATTTGAAGAAGGTTGCTGAAGAGGTTGAAACAGAAATTGTTGAAGTTGAAGCTGTGAAAGAAATCAAAAGTGAAGAAGTTGAGGTAAATGAAGAGGTTAAGAAAGCTGTTACTGAAGAACAGCAGATTGGAGAAGATGTAAAGAAAGAAGAAGATGAAGAAAAGAATGAGAATTTGGTAGCTGATGATGTTGGTGATGAAGTCAGTGTTAAGGAAAAGTTGAATGATGCTGATCAGAAGCAGACAAAAGCTGCTGAAAACACCGAAGTGCCAATCACTGAGGTAAATTCTGATTCTGAAAACTTAAAACTGATTGATCAGTGCAAGAAATGCATGGAATCGTGCAGAGCTTGTACTAAAAAAGATGAGCAATTCAGAACAAGAGATATAGAATTCACTAAAATTGAAAACATTTTCAAAGTAAAATGCAAAGAAATGCTAGAAAAAGAAAAAGTTTTTAAAGAAAATGATGAAAAATTTTCCGAAAAATGTAAAAAGATAGAAAAAGAAAATGAAATTTTGAAAGAAAATGTTTCTAAAATGACAGAAGAGTGTTCTCAAAAAGAAATTGCTTGTTAAGAAATGAAAAAGGAATATGACTCAATGAAATTATCATATCACATTACAAAAGAGTCATATGAAAAAGTGAAAGACGAAATGAAATATGCTCAATCAAGAATGAATTATCTATCTGAAACAACCAAAGAGCTTAAACGAATGTATGCTATAAAACAAGATGTTGTTAATTCCTATATTGAAGATGTTGCTAAGTTAAAGCGACAGATTGCTGATTTAGAACTGGAAAACAACAAGTTAAAAAGTTACCACGTGTCGTCATATGTGCTAGAACGAATTTTCAATATAAAACCGGGTGATGGTGAGTCTGAGCAGAACAAGAAAGGCATTGGCTCCGAGTTTCATCAAGTTCCACCACCGGAAAAGTTTGCATTTTATGATGAGGAAAAGGTCGAAAAAGCTTTCAACATGGTAGACCAATTGCCAGACAACATTGACATAACCTATTCCAAATCTGATGAGTCTCATGATACAGAGGTGGTAGGTAAAGTCGTTGAAAGTGTGTTGAAAGAAGAGTCGGTTGATACAGGTAAATCTGAATCACAGGATGAAGATGAAGGAAATCTTCATGATGGATATCTGAAAAACATAAAATCCGAGAAAAATTTGAATGATGATTCAAAAGGATTGGTTTATACCATGATTGGATCAGACAAATTGTTCTTAGATGTTGTATTCCCGATTCAGAATGTGATTTCAGAAAAAGTTGACAAAGTTTTCAAAATGGTTGAGATTGAGAAGTCTGAAATTTCAAAGTTTGTTGGTAAGAGTCGTAAAGGTTCGTATAACAAACCTGGTTTCAAGAAGAAAAACATGAAGGCTGGGTTGGGTTATAAGAAGAAACAGAATCGAAACAAAAATGAGACGCCAAATTATCAGGCAAAAATGAGTTTTGTTCAAGGAAACAGTTTAGCTGAAGAGAAAGAACTTAAAATTGGACGACAGTCTAATGCTGAGTTTGATGCACAAAAGAGAAAGCAACAACCACAGGTCAAAGATGTGTCCATGAGAACATGTTTCAAATGTGATCAAAAGGGACATCTTGCACGCAAGTGTCCAAATCTAAAACCTGTGGATGTTGATCAAAAGAAGATTGATGCTGAGAAACAAAAATCTGAGACTGTGAGACAAAGGTCAACCAAATTTGATTCGAAACAAACTTGGAGGTTCAATACAAACAAGTTTGCTTCAAATCAAAATTGGAAATCAAACCAGAACAGGTTCGATTCAAGACAGACCTGGAATTCTCACACATCCAGATTCAGAACAACACAGAGTTGGAAAACAACAGTTGATATGACAAAACCCCAACAGTTTTGGAAACCAAAAGTAGTTGTTCAAAATCAAAATGTTCAAAAAGATTCTCATTTTTACAAACGTGGTACACCTAAAGGTCAGACATGGTCTGTTAAGAAACATGTTAATTCGGTAAAAGATGAGAAAGTTGAAGTAAAAGTTGAAAAGATTTTTGTGAAAGATGACAAAGATTTTCCGAAATTGAATGAAAATTATTGTGTTGAAATGCCTAAGGTTCAACAGACCTGGGCTAAATTGTTCAAGTAATCAAGTAGTCTAAATGTGCAGGTGCTCATCAAAACCAAAGATTGTGAGAATGGAGGTTGGAGCAGCCTGGCACAACGAGGAGATGAGGCTGTTGAATCCTGTGTTGGTTGAAACAGGAAGTTTGTTTGTTTTTATGTAAATAAATAAACAATATTTTCAAAAACCCTAAAAATTTGAAATATTAATAAAAAAAAACCAAAAATATGTTTGTTTTTAATTTTTGTCAAAAATAGAAAATTACAAAAATATATGTTGATTAAATACGCCGAAATCCTCACGGCTGAACAAACATGATTAATTTTACAAGATTGAAAAACGGTTTTCAAACTGTAAATATCAATGTGTTGTAAATCATGGGGGTACATTATTTTTCTGCAAATCAGTGCATGAGAAGCAGAAAATGAATGGCGAGACAAAGCTATCAGTATTGGTTGTCAAATTTTCTTTAAATGATTTTGCATTTTAGGGGGAGAAAAATTGTCAGAAAATCCAAAAACATTTGAAAATTTGAAAAAGTAAAAAACATGATAAAATTCAAAAATTGAGTTTTTGTGTAAAAAGAGGAAATGATAGTACATCAGTAGACAGTTACAGTATGCTAAAGAATTGTAATGATTAAATAGCGTTAAACAGTCTCACTGATGATATGTCGATAGGTTTTTATACATTTAGTAAACTTTTTCAGGATATAAACCTAAATTCAAACTTGCTTATTTTGTGGGGAACACTACTTGGATATATAGGTAACCCCTGAAATCTTGTTTGAAAGGTCCCTCTTTCTGAGATACTAGGTCTTTATGCTTAGTGATATCTGGGGTATTATCTCGGGACTTCTGATTTTGCGGAAGCAATGGCCTAGTCCCTGGAGAATATTTTCTGCATGGCTTGAAATATAGCGCCGCCCTCAGCAAATTGATGAAACAATAAAATTGATAGTCATTGCTGTTGTAATACAAAAGATCCTCTAAAGGGGACACACCAAAAGTCGAGCCGTCATATATCTGCTGAACGGAAGTTCTGACCTGAGCTCTCACGGTTTCGTACTATAATTTATTCCCCTTACAGATATCATCTAGGTATACTCACATGTAAGACTGAATATTGGGATCTGGATACGGGAGTATATTCAAGAGGTGGGACACATGAATGAGTTTAAGTTCTTAATACACCTAATTAGTATCCTGAATCAGTTGAAGTTTGTGTGAAAATTTAAGTGGACAAGTATATCGACAATCTAAGTGAATTGTTTAATTCTTAATGTGTAACTAAGCTCAACGGTACTTGTGATTTTTCAGAAACTGATATGATCCTCTAACGCGAACTCAAAAAAAAATATTGTCTACAAATATGTTTGTACATATTTCTTTTCTACTTTATATTTTCAGAAAAATACAAAAAGATTTTTTATTCTGCTTTATTTTTTACAACTGATATCTGAAATGCTGAGTTTCAAAATCTAAGTAAGCTGATTGTGTTTCTAAAAATAAAACAAGTTCATTAATTTGAAACTTGAATTAAAATAAAAAATTTCAAAAAAACAGTTTGTGACATCTCCAAGGTCATTAACTTGAACTTGGATGATTAACTGTGAGGGAGTTAGATTCTTTAACATAGCCAAATCCGTAAGGTGTGTTGATAGGGGGAGTGGATTAGAGAAGTTGATTAATAATACGAAAACATTGTATTTATGAATGTTTGAGTGGTTGCAGATAGTCCAGACTACGATCCCGAGAGCAGAGTTTAAGGGGGAGTCTGAAGACAAACTTGAGTAAAAGAGAAGTTTGTAGATGGAAAGCTAGGCATTGATCCCAAAGCACGAAAGCTTGACGAAAGGGGGAGCCTGAATCTGATAAGAAGAAAAGAAAGATTGTTGGATGCTTACATTGTTACAACTTGAAAGATAAGGCAGAATGATCAAGACTGAAGATGTGTCATATTGAAGATTAGTCACTGAAGACTTCGTCAATATCCGAGGGGGAGTCTGTTAGTGCATTGCGTCTATTGACTTCGTCTTGTATCATGTAATAGAATAGGATAGGTTAGGATATCCAGTGCACGAGGTTCGAGAAACAATTGTTAGAGAGTTAGCATGTGATTTCGCTCATATGTACATGTCATATAAGCGAAATCAGAAACATCCGATTTCGCTGATATGGACATGTTCACATAAGCGAAATCATCATCCTATATATAGTGCACTTGTTCATTTGTTGGTATCGCGACTTCCAGAATTGTAACGAAGTGCTGCCGAGATCTGTCCAGGTTGTAATCGTTGTTAAATGCAATATAAGTGACATATATTATAGTATCAAGCTGTTTTCGCGTCTAGTTCTCTGATTCCGCCTTTGAACTGGACATAAAGCTCTTCTGATCGACTCAATCGGGTCAAACAACGATCCTACAAAAGCTCATTGAAGGATTAACTGCTTTCGATCGAATGGCAATCTGATCGGATGACCATCCGTCACATGCCATTCGACCAGATGATCTTATGCCTAAAAAAGGCATTTTTTTATCGCAACAACGAGGAGAGTCTCTAGAAAAAATTTGGTAATTGATAATTTTTTCGGGTTTTTAATGACCAAGCTGGGTTGTTCGAGAACACCGTCGGGGGCTTCAGTGAATAGATTTGATGATGCGATCACGGATTTTGGAAATTAGTGGGGTAGTCAGGATACCAGTGCAGAAAGTCATTCTTTCAGGGTATCTGACTATTTATGGGCCAAAACGTAAAATCCGCAAAGACGAAAAACTGACAATTGTGGTGAATATTGTGATATTCTAGTTTGGTCAAGTTTTTCGGAGATGAGAATTGAAAACTGAATTCAGTTTGAAGGGGAATTCACTGATTGACACATCAGAATTTGCAAAAATGAGGGGGAATAAAAATTTTAATGTCCTATGTTGAAATTCCGACATTTATGCAGAAACTGGGCTTCGACAAATCAAAAGTGACCTGCTTCAAATGCAAGCAAAAGGTTCATTTCAAAATTGAATGCAGAAACTCTACTGTTGAAGAAACCACTAATCCGTTTAAAGAAGATTACTATCAAAAGACGATATATCCAAGAACAGAGAGGAATCACCAAGGTTAAAACAAATTGAAGATAATCCTGAAAAGTCAAGAGCATGTGCTGTGATCCAAGATGATGAAGGATTTGACTGGAGTGAATTCCTTCCAGAAGAGGATGTTGTCAGTGATCAGCTCAAAGCAAAAGTCAAAAGAGAATCATCGAACAAACATCGTGCTTGTGTTGCTGAGATAAAAGAGAAAACGAGAGAAGAAATTCTGAAAGAGAAAACTTACAGAGAAAGATGTATTGTTAGATATCGAATCGAAGAAATGGAGAAGGAATATGAAGAAGCAAGGAGTTATGGAAGGTATGACAAGAAACGAGAATGTTATGTAAACAGCAAAGGTGAACCAGTTGTCCACCGAAAGGATATAGTGTTTGACGACGTTCTTGCAGTAATCCCTCTATCCGGCGAGTACTATTCAAATGTTGCGAAAGATAAACATTATGAGAAAAAACTGGATAAAATCATCAGAAATGTCATGACTGCGAGTCTAAGACAGAGTGATGAAGAGAAGATGAAGAAGAATGTTGAGAGCTTGGTGGATGATTTGAAGAAGGTTGCTAAGGAAAAGAAAGTCAAAGATGTCAAAGAAGAAGAAAGTGATAAAGAAGCTGTTACTGAAGAACAACAAAAAGAAGATGATCTGAAGAAGAAAGGAGAAGATGATGTGAAGGTTGAAAGTTCGGTTGAAGTGGATGATGCTGATGCAGTTAATGGTGAACAATAATAGAATGAAGCTGATCAAACAGAAACAGAAGAAAAAGCCGAGGTGCCAATCACTGAGGTAAAAACCGATACTGAAGTATTAAATAAAACTGTTGAACAGTGCAAGAAATGCATGGAAATGTTCGGTGCTTGTACTGAAAAAGTTGAAAAATTTAGAACAAGAGATTTAGAATTCACTAAAATCGAAAAAGTTTTCAAAGAAAAATGTAAAGAAATGTTAGAAAATGAAAAGATTTTAAAAGATAATGATGAAAAACTAACACAAAAATGCAAGAGTTTAGAAAAGGAAAATGAAATTTTGAAAGAAAAGGTTTCAAAAATGACTGAAGAATGTTTATAAAAAGAAAATTATCTTCAAGAAATGAAAAAGGAGTATGATTCAATAAAACTTGCATATCATATCACAAAAGAATCATATGATGACATGAAGAGTCAAATGAAACTTGTTCAATCAAGATTGAAACATTGTTCTGAAACATCTGATACGCTTAAGCGACAGTATGAAATAAAACAACAAGTGTAAATTCTTATATTGAAGATGTTACTAAGCTAAAGCGTAAGATAGCTGATTTAGAACAAGATAACAACAAGTTACACAGTTATCACGCTTCATCATACGTTCTTGAACGCATTTTCAATCTAAAACCGGATGATAAAGATTCTGAGCAAAACAAGAAAGGTATTGGCTCAGATATCATCAAGTTCTACCACCGTTTGAGGAAAAAATCACATTCTATGATGACGAAAAGGTGGAAAAAGCATTCAACATGGTTGATCAATTGCCAGATAACATTGACGTAACTTATTCCAAATCTGATGATTCTAGTGATTCAGAGGTGGTAGGTAAGATCGTTGAAAGTGTTTTGAAAGAAGAGTCGTTTGATACAGGTAAATCTGAATCACAGGATGAAAATGAAAGTAGTTTTCATGAAGGTTATCTGAAAACTCAAAATCTGGGAAAAATACGAATGACGATTCAAAAGGATTGGTTTATACCATGATTGGATCGGACAAATTATTCTCAGATCATGAAGTCCCGATTCAGAATGTGGTTTTTGAGAAAATTGAGAAAGTTTTCAAATTGATTGAAATTGAAAAATCTGAGATTTCAAAGTATGCTGGAAAGAGTAACAAAAGTTTTTATAACAAACCTGGTTACAAAAAGAAAAACATGAAGGCTGGGTTGGGTTATAAAAGGAAACAGAATTGGAAAAGAAATGAAATGCCAAATTATCAGAAAAAGATGAATTTTGTTCACGGAACAAGTTCTGAAGAAGAGAAAGAACTCCAATTTAGGCGACAGTCTAATGAAGAGTTCTATGCTCAAAAGAAAAAGCAACAACAACAGGTGAAAGATGTTTCAAAGAGAACATGTTTCAAATGTGATCAAACAGGACATCTTGCATGCAAGTGTCCAAATCCGAAACTTGTTGGTGTTGAGACGAAAAGGAAGTCTGATGTTGTGAATCAGAAGTCAACCAAGTTTGATTCAAAGCAAACTTGGAAGCCGAAAATGTCAAAGGCTGACTCACAATAAACATGGAAACCAGTGACACCCAGACCTAGAATAACACAAAGTTGGAAAACAACGGTAGAGGCAACAAAACCAAACCAGTTTTGGAAAAAGTTGTTGTTCAAAATCAAAATGTTTAAAATCAATCTCATTTTTACAAAAGAAGTGCTTCAAAAGGACAAAGCTGGGGGGGTTAAGACACAAACTACTTCTGAACAGAAAACTGATTCAATAAAAAAGGATGAAGTAAAAGATGAAAAGTTGTTTGTACCAAACGACGATAATTTTCCAAGATTGAATGAAAATTATTGTGTCGAAATGCCTAAGGTCAAACAGGCCTGGGCTGAATTGTTCAAGTAATTGAATAGTTTGAATGTGTAGGTGCTCGCAAAGATAACTGAATGTCATCTAGAGGAGTGTCGGAGCAGCTTGTCACAAGAAGAGGAGGCTGCTGAACCCTGCGACTGAAACGGGGAGTTTGTTTAATTTTTGTACATAAATAAACCATATTTCTAAAACCCTAAAAATTGAAAAATTTAAAATCAAAAAATATGTTTTTTTTTATTTTGTCAAAATTTTGAAAAATCAAAAATATGTTTGTTTTTAAATTTTGTCAAAAATCAATTTTCAAAAATATGTTACTTGAATATGCCGAAACCCTCACGGCTGAACAAACATGATTAATTTCACAAGATTGAAAAACGGTTTTCAAACTGTCGAATATCAATATGTTGTAAATCATGGGGGTATATTTCCTGCAAAAAAGAGCGTGTGAAGCAAAAAATGGATGGCGTGACGAAGCTATCTACATCGGTTATCAAATTTTCTTTAAATGTTTTGAATTTTAGGGGGAGTAAGAAAATGTCAGAAAATCCAAAAACATTAGAAAATTTGAAAAAGCCAAAAACATGATAAAATTCAAAAAGAGTTTTGTGTAAAAAGAGGAAATGATAGTATATCAGTAGACAATCACAGTACGCTAAAGAAATGGAAAGTAAAATGTGATAAACGGTCTCACTGATGATATGCTAGTAGGTTTTTACACGCTTAGTAGATTGTTTTTGAGATATAAACCTAAATATCAAATACTTACTTATCTCATGGGGAACATCTCTCGGATATATGGGTAACCCCCGAAATCTTGATTGAGAGATTGCCTGACTCTGAGATACTAGGTCTTTATACTGTTTGATATCTAGGGTATTATACCTGGTCTTTTGATATTGCGGAAGAAATGGCCTAGACCTCGTATAATACTTTACTCGCTTTAAAAGCTTACCCTCTGCTTAAAAATTGATAAATATCGAAAGATACAAATCAAGAGCAGTTGTAAAGAAGATTCCTAAAGGGAACACACCTAAAGTCGAGCCTTCATCTCTTTGACTGAACGGTAGTTCATACCTGAGCTCTCAAGGGCTCGCACTAACCCAGAGAACAGATATCATATTAGTATATTCACCTGTAAGACTGAATCTAGGGAATTTTGATACGGGAGTATATTCTGAGGTGGGACACGCGAATAAGTTTAGTCCTTAAAACACTAATCTCGTATCTCGAATCGATTGAACTTTGTGTGAAAATTTAAGTGGATCAGTATACTGACAATATAAGTGAATCGTTTAGAACTTAAAGTGTTTAAAGCTCAACAGTGCTAGTGACTTGTCATAAACTGATATGATCCTCTGACGCGAACTCAAACAAAAATATTGTCTGTAAATATGTTTGTAAATATTTCTTTACTGCTTTATGTTTCAGAAAAATCCAAAAAGATTTTGATTCCATTTTATTTTCGACAACCGATGTCTGAAAGCTGAGTTTCAAAATCTAAGTATGCTGATCGTGTTTCTAAAAATAAACAAGTTCATTAATTTGAAACTTGTAGTTTTAAAATAAAAAGTCAAAAAAAGTTTGTGAAGTCTACAAGGTCATTAATTTGGACTTGGATGATTATCTGTGAAGGTTTTGGATGATTAAATTGTTAAAATCTGTTGTAAAGAGCTAGGTTTCGATCTTGGTCGCTGAAACTGCCAAATCTATAAAGCATTTTGATAGAGGGTGTCACACCCCCAAAATACCACAAGCGGAGTATCACCGCAAGGCGTGTGACGTACCAGGATCTTAGCCACCAATCACATTGAACTCGTAAGAATAACTAAATAAACTTTCATTTATTAATTGGAAGTATTTCAAAACACTACATGTAACACATAGTACACAGCGGAAGCATAAATCATTTGTTAAATGTTTTATAATCCTCGCTTAATTAAACCATTAGACTTATGTTGCGATTCCATGTATCTCGACCCATGACCACTCCAGCATCCCAGACAGCAAGTTCCAAAGATATGCACCTAAAAGCCTGCAAGGCATGTAACAACGAGTCAACAACAAAGTTGAGCGAGTTTACAGCTGGTTTGTTTAGTTTTACCAGTTTGTTTTGAAATCATAAGTTGTTTCGTAAACCACAAGTTACCCAGAACTTTTGTTTCCCAAACCGTAACCATAATCAGTGGGGGCCTTCCCCATGTGAACCACTAGACCGTTACCATATCGACGACTGACGAACAATAGTTGTGCCCTACGTCAATGTATATCATCATTGACAGTTTGCCATGATCAATTAGTACACGCCCGTTCGAACGACACGGTGTGAGGTTTGTCAAACCTAATAGCGCTATTAACTAATGACCCGCTCGCCATCGGCCTCGGCGATTAAGTCGATATAAAAATGAGGGACTTCATGAAAGAGTTTTGTCAAGTAAGTTTAAGGTTGTTGTCCTACCCAAGGAGGACGAACGTACGTAGTTCTACCCAAGGAGAATACGCAGGATTTATAGTGGCATCCTACCCAAGGAGGATGGCCGTACATATCCTACCCAAGGAGGATATATAGGTTCCGTTTTAGTTTATTAACCCATTCCCAAACCACCGGGAATCCCATGCCTTGTAGAAAGTGTGAACTCACCTCGGTTTGCTCGGTATGCTAAACTATGTGCTCACAAGTAATCAGTCAAGTCCTAAGGGATGCACGTATACTCAATCAGTTCAAGATCGTAAAGATTCACACGCAAATCTATGTCACAAAGTGTGTTTGGCAGTTAACATCATGCATCATGTAAGCAGTTAATCATTTCCATGCAATTCATGTTCCACATAAATGTCCTTCACAGTTTATTCTAACATGGTTATTCTTTAACATACTTAACAAGGTTAACAAACTTAACAGGATTAACATACATAACATGAATAATAAGCTAACAGTGTTAGTTAACTAACAGAGTTAACAAACTAATAGAGTTATATACTTAACAGAGTTGCACACATAATTTAACAGAGTTAATAAACTTAACACAGTTAATAAACTAACTGGGTTTACATTCTTAACATGCATAACAGAGTTAACATACCTAACATAGTTATCACACTAACAGAGTTATCACAGTAACAGAGTTAACATACTTAACTACTGTTACTTATAAGTTTCACGAGGAACCTTAAGTACTTACAAGTTTCACGAGGAACCTTAACCTTCCTCACGAGGAACCTTAACCTTCCTCATGAGGAACCTTAACCTTCCCCACGAGGAACCTTAACCTTCCTCAACAGGTACGAAACACAGAAACCCTAATCATCATCATCAGCCGCTTCACTACCCCACCGATCATACAGTTATCAGATCCTAAATATTAAATCATTGCCACATCCTTTCTTGTAATCACATATACATACACAGTATGTAATATCACTTTAACATAAGCCAGTAAATATCAATCATGAGCCATGAATCATGAATTCAATCGTACAGGTCTCAACCAACAAACTCTAATCAAATCAATACGTTCTAAATCATCAAGACCCTAATGTTTGAAATCATGCATAGATCATAGTAGTTCAGATTCAGACACATAAACCACCATCATACAAACCAAGCGTTTCACAGATCATCAAGATGTTGCATATATAACAATCAGCATGAACCTATTGTCAATCCATAAGCAATTAAACATTAGCGATAAACTAACCGATTCAAATGATAACTTCAGAGAATGGGAGTTGCCGTCGGCTTCACGAGAGAGAAGGAGGTGTCTAGGGTTCTAAGAGTGCTCTAATGTAACTGATCTAAGGGTTATATCGTAGACATGGTTGGGCCGGTCAAACAGTCTTGGGCCAAAGCGCGTTCCTGACGAAGCTCCCAAGCTTCGTCGAACTAATGAGTGCAGCGAAGGTTGGCGAAGGTTTCAAGCTTCATTGTGTGTGTGGGTGCGACGAAGGTTCCAATGTTCGCCGAGTATGTGTGGGTGGCGAAGGTTACTAATTACATCACATATTCAAGTTTCACAATTTATATTAACTAACAACACATGGTTCACAGTTTAATATTTAGAATAATTACATCCACATGTGCCAAACATGAGCAAGTTATAGTGCTAAGAATTACAAAAACAAATCACGAAACGAGTAATGTGTCGAGTAAAAACCTTGGAAACTCGGGTTGTCACATTATCCACAACTTGAAAGAAAATTCGTCCCGAAATTTAGCACGTAGTCACTAAGGAAGCTAGTTATGTTGCGTTGTTTTCCTGGTTTTCCTGGGGTGTCACATCATCCCCCCGTTGGTTTGGAATTTCGTCCCGAAATTCCGCAGTAGCTTCAGCCTCAGTAATGGTTGCACTGTTCTCGAACAACTGGGGATACTTGAGTTTCATTTGGTCTTCTCGTTCCCAGGTGAACTCTGGGCCACGACGGGAGTTCCAACGAACTCGAACAAGAGGTATTCTGGTGCGCTTGAGAACTTTAACGTCTCGATCTGTGATTTCATCTGGTTCCTCGATGAATCACAACTGATCGTTGATTGTGAGCTCCTTCCAAGGAACTATGAGGGTCTCATCCGATAGACACTTCTTCAGATTTGACACGTGGAATACGTTGTGAACTCCACTGAGTTCTTCAGGTAGATTTAGTTTGTAGGCCACTTTGCCAATATTCTCAATGATTTCGAACGGTCCAACATAATGCGGGTTGAGTTTGCCTCGTTTACCGAAACGAACTACACCTTTCCAAGGTGAGACTTTGAGTAGCACTCGATCCCCAACCTGGAACTCGAGTGGTTTCCTGCGCTTATCAGCGTAGCTTTTCTGACGGTCACGAGCTGACACCATTCGTTGTAGTATCTGAGCAATCTTCTCAGTCGTGTCTACCACAAGTTCCCGGTCAGTGATTTGGCTATCACCAACTTCTGCCCAACAAAGAGGTGATCGGCATTTACGTACGTACAATGCCTCAAACAGAGCAGCCTAGAGGCTGGTGTGGTAACTGTTGTTATACGAAAACTCCACTAATAGGTAGATGCCGCTCCCAGCCGTTACCAACGTCGGTTGCACATGCATCGAAACATGTCTTCAAGAGTTTGGATGGTGCGTTCAGTCTGCCCGTCCATCTGCGGATGATATGCTGTGCTTATGTCTAAACGCGAGCCAAAGGATTTGTGCACCGCTTGCCACAAATCAGATACAAATCGTGGGTCGCTATTAGAGGTAATGGAGGTTGGCACCCCGTGCCTAGCAACCACTTCTTTCGGGTAGATGACTGCAAGTGTAGAAAACTTATCCGTTTCCTTGCTGGTTAGCAGTGTGCTGGTTACTTGAGACAATCAACGATTATCCAGTTGATATTGTTTCCGTTTCGAGTTGTAGTAGGCTAGCGACTGAATCCATGGCAGCCTGTTTTCGCTTTTGATATAGGTGTTTCTGGTTGTTAACACTTCACTTTGTCTTTCCCACAAGTCAAACATCATTCCCATACCTGGCTAGGTGGGCTTTCGTGCCTGATTACCAGTACAAGGTTTATAGATCCTAGTATCTCTCACCAACAACCCAGATGACTAGACTATCAAGGTCGATGTGCTTGCTCAACACGAGTTCTCTACAGTAGTCGTATAGTGAGGTCCACATTCGTTCTATGAGGTAACAAGTATCGTCCGACCTATCAAAGGTTGCTTCTCCATGCCCCGCATGGGTTCAATTTGAAAATCCTCTTCCTTCAGTTCTCCGGTTTGAACAGAGCGTGTCTAATCAGGTAAGTTAGAGTCGGTAATGAGCTGCAAGGCTCGTGTACATTCAAGTTTCACAGTTGTAATCATCCTAAAGTTTCCTCCAGTGATGCCATTAACTGATTTAGTTCTGTTTAAGCCAAAGTACACGGGAGGCCCTTGTGATCGGTCTAAATAACGCATCTGGTACCGTCCAAGTGATGCCTTCATCCCAAAATCCCAAAGCCACGGTTTTCACTGCCAGTCGTGTGTGTCGTGCAGTTCCTCTTTGTAACTCCATCACGTATGTCATCACTCTCTCGTGTTGCGTCGATGTGCAGCTGGGACTCTGACTCAGACCATAAGGGTATACCACTGAATCATCCGCACCCTCGGGTAAAAACGATGCTCAGTGCATTGCAAAGTCGGAATTCGAGAGCGGAAGGGACGTCCTTCTATTTTGTCTTCCACGAGCACAGCACCCTGCTGTGCTAAAAAGATTAAAGCTGCACGATGTGTGAAAATCCGGTGATGAATCTACAATAGCATCCACTGAAACCAAGAAATTGCTATACCCCCAAAGGAATCTTTGGTGTCAATTAGTTTCTAACAAAATGGATTCTAGCACGATCCACGCGTATTCCCACTTAGTTGGTTACATGATCGAAAATGCTTTTCTCGTATCTAAGTGTTACATTTAACCAGGCTTCTCACGTAATGACTCCTCCCCCAGGAGTTCTAAGATACGATATAGGCATCGTCCATGTTGTCCCTTCCTCCAGGAAATGACCCAAAATGTCATCAATAAATACGGTCGATTCATGTGATCCCTGAAGCTGCTAGTGTGTTGATCCACTCAATGATCATGATGTACAAAGTTGAAATGGCTGCATTGCGTTCGACGTGCTGTTCTAAGAGCATTCTCCTCTTGGACTTCCTCCTGACAATAGTTCGTTTGCTAGCAAATCTTCAAATGGAAGTTTGTTCCTCGCAACTGGTCGACGGGTTGTCAATACGTGGTCGAGGTAAACGGTTCTTGACTGTCAACTTGTCGAGTTCTCGTTAATCAGTACACATATGAAAAGGCTTCTCTTCATGGGCATAGCGAGGGCTCCTTAAAGTGAAAACTCCTGTCCAACAGTTCCTGTAGTTGGTTAAAACAGCTCCTGAAACTTTCCTGGTGCAAACCGGTAAAGGGGTATGAGTAGTTAGAACTGCCTCCGGCGTGAGATCAAACTGAGTTCCTACCTAATAGTGTTAGAAATGATCCTGGAAGTCCCTCGGGCAGCACATGGAGGATTATCACGAGCAATTGGTGGATCCTCGATCCTCACGTCTATAACAGTTGCCACGTAGCGGGGTAACCTCTCCGTAGACACTCGTGGCTATGAATGCTGACATACACTAACTATTGCGCCACCTTGATTCGTTAGAACAGATAACAATCCTCCACGAAGGAGAGGAATACGTAGAATTGTCTCCTCCCAGGGTACATCTATCAAGATTAACAGAAGTAAGGTCGATGTTGAACATTTATCCCACCAGGTCGAGTTTGCATCCCAACGATCATATAAGGTTTCCATTGCCTTGCCATCAGCCGATTCCACAGCAGGTTGGGTTTCGAGAAGCATCAGGGTTATAGAGACGAAGTGATTCGTTACCAAGAACGCGTATGCCACCATGTTAATACAATCCTGGCGTCGCCCATGCCTATCCTAAATACCCTTCCATGAGCATCATTTCCAGTGTTGTTGTTTTCATTACAAAGATTTCCAGTACTGTTGTTGTTCCTTTGGTTGTTATCTCCTTATCTTAACCACTGCCAATCCATGTTGTAGGCACCTTAATTTCCATACTGTAGGCTAGGGTTACGAATGTCTTGTTGTCGCTGCGACTGCTGCTCCCAATGTCGTTGCTCGACATGAAACCCTACTATTCTTCACCATCATAGTCCATCTTTTCACATACTGAGCCACGCCCTAAAGCGCTACTAACTGTGCTGGCAATTACGCATACCACACTAAGGTCGATTATCATCACTTATGCCTTGATTGATTCGTAAGAGTTGACTCCCATGGGTCGCTGACAAGAGTAAGGATTCGATTGAAGCCAATTCACTGGTGCTCATTGCCGGTAATCAGGGTTGTCGAAGTACCGAGGTCGATAAAGTGCTACGCTCATCCTCCTGTCCATCGATGTTGCAAGTAATTCGGGTAATACACAGTATGTTGCGGGAGCGTTGCAGAAGTGATCGCACTTCAAAATTTGAGGCGTCAATACGTTAAGTTCCAACAAGCAAAGAAATGTGGGAAAGATATTGATCAATCATTCGACGCTGCGACGTCCAACACATGGACGTTCGTATAAGCAATTAACATTCTACATGGTTCGCTGAGTTCAGATGGGTGTTCAGGTAACACTCGATAGCATCGAGTTTCGAAGGGATCTAAAGATATATGAAAAGTTCACGTTTGAGTTTGAGTAGGGGACAATTACTGCTATGACCCCTATGGGTTTGTTATGTTTCTCATCGATCAAATGACGGAACGAAACCCCTTTTCCACTTGTTAAGCCTCACTGGGACTCACATGCACCCTACAGTATTATTATGTGTGCACCCACAATAATATTGTGATTTGCATGCTCATCTCAGCTCCTCTCAACTCATGTCAAATGGTTCCTCAAATTCGAGTATCAAACAAAAAGTATCACGAAGCGTAAATCGTGAATGTTTAGGGAAATACCATCCTATCAGTCACATAACACGTGCAAGTGTAATTCATACTGTTGTGCTAGACGTGCAATCACATGCAATATCATATGTAGGTGTTCACTAGTTATGTAATGAGTATATGAGAGACGAACCTTGCAATCTGGAGCTGAGTGTCATGGTCGTATTCCCGTTTTCAGAAATGTTCGGTTATAGTCTGGTTTTACAAAAACATTTTCCCCTTTTTAAAACCAAGTTCACTATAACCAATGGCTCTGATACCAATCTGTCACACCCCCAAAATACCACAAGCGGAGTATCACCGCAAGGCGTGTGACGTACCAGGATCTTAGCCACCAATCACATTGAACTCGTAAGAATAACTAAATAAACTTTCATTTATTAATTGGAAGTATTTCAAAACACTACATGTAACACATAGTACACAGCGGAAGCATAAATCATTTGTTAAATGTTTTATAATCCTCCCTTAAGTAAACCATTAGACTTATGTTGCGATTCCATGTATCTCGACCCATGACCACTCCAGCATCCCAGACAGCAAGTTCCAAAGATATGCACCTAAAAGCCTGCAAGGCATGTAACAACGAGTCAACAACAATGTTGAGCGAGTTCACAGTTGGTTTGTTTAGTTTTACCAGTTTGTTTTGAAATCATAAGTTGTTTCGTAAACCACAAGTTACCCAGTACTTTTGTTTCCCAAACCGTAACCATAATCAGTGGGGGGCTTCCCCATGTGAACCACTAGACCGTTACCATATCGACGACTGATGAACAATAGTTGTGCCCTACGTCAATGTCTATCATCATTGACAGTTTGCCTTGATCCATTAGTACACGCCCGTTCGAACGACACGGTGTGAGGTTTGTCAAACCTAATAGCGCTATTAACTAATGACCCGCTCGCCATCGGCCTCGGCGATTAAGTCGATATAAAAATGAGGGACTTCATGATAGAGTTTTGTCTAGTAAGTTTAAGGTTGTTGTCGTACCCAAGGAGGACGAACGTACGTAGTTCTACCCAAGGAGAATACGCAGGATTTATAGTGGCATCCTACCCAAGGAGGATGGCCGTACATATCCTACCCAAGGAGGATATGTAGGTTCCGTTTTAGTTTATTAACCCATTCCCAAACCACCGGGAATCCCATGCCTTGTAGAAAGTGTGAACTCACCTCGGTTTGCTCGGTATGCTAAACTATGTGCTCACAAGTAATCAGTCAAGTCCTAAGGGATGCACGTATACTCAATCAGTTCAAGATCGTAAAGATTCACATGCAAATCTATGTAACAAAGTGTGTTTGGCAGTTAACATCATGCATCATGTAAGCAGTTAATCATTTCCATGCAATTCATGCTCCACATAAATGTCCTTCACAGTTTATTCTAACATGGTTATTCTTTAACATACTTAACAAGGTTAACAAACTTAACAGGATTAACATACATAACAGGAATAATAAGCTAACAGTGTTAGTTAACTAACAGAGTTAACAAACTAATAGAGTTATATACTTAATAGAGTTGCATACATAATTTAACAAAGTTAATAAAATTAACAGAGTTAATAAACTTAACACAGTTAATAAACTAACTGGGTTTACATTCTTAACATGCATAACAGAGTTAACATACCTAACAGAGTTAACATACCTAACAGAGTTATCACACTAACAGAGTTAACATACTTAACTACTGTTACTTATAAGTTTCACGAGGAACCTTAAGTACTTACAAGTTTCACGAGGAACCTTAACCTTCCTCACGAGGAACCTTAACCTTCCTCACGAGGAACCTTAACCTTCCCCACGAGGAACCTTAACCTTCCTCAACAGGTACGAAACACAGAAACCCTAATCATCATCATCAGCCGCTTCACTACCCCACCGATCATACAGTTATCAGATCCTAAATATTAAATCATTGCCACATCCTTTCTTGTAATCACATATACATACACAGTATGTAATATCACTTTAACATAAACCAGTAAATATCAATCATGAGCCATGAATCATGAATTCAATCGTATAGGTCTCAACCAACAAACTTTAATCAAATCAATACGTTCTAAATCATCAAGACCCTAATGTTTGAAATCATGCATAGATCATAGTAGTTCAGATTCAGACACATAAACCCTCATCATACAAACCAAGCGTTTCACATATCATCAAGATGTCGCATATATAACAATCATCATGAACCTATTGTCAATCCATAAGCAATTAAACATTAGCGATAAACTAACCGATTCAAATGATAACTTCAGAGAATGGGAGTTGCCGTCGGCTTCACGAGAGAGAAGGAGGTGTCTAGGGTTCTAAGAGTGCTCTAATGTTACTGATCTAAGGGTTATATCGTAGACATGGTTGGGCCGGTCAAACAGTCTTGGGCCAAAGCCCGTTCCTGACGAAGCTCCCAAGCTTCGTCGAACTAATGAGCGCGACGAAGGTTGGCGAAGGTTTCAAGCTTCGTTGTGTGTGTGGGTGCGACGAAGGTTCCAATGTTCGCCGAGTATGTGTGGGTGGCGTCGAAGGTTGGCGAAGGTTTCAAGCTTCGTTGTGTGTGTGGGTGCGACGAAGGTTCCAATGTTCGCCGAGTATGTGTGGGTGGCGAAGGTTACTAATTACATCACATATTCAAGTTTCACAATTTATATTAATTAACAACACATGGTTCACAGTTTAATATTCAGAATAATTACATCCACATGTGCCAAACATGAGCAAGTTATAGTGCAAAGAATTACAAAAATAAATCACGAAACGAGTAATGTGTCAAGTAAAAACCTTGGAAACTCGGGTTGTCACTGAGGGAGTGGAGTCAAGTTAATCCTGGATATATGCATATTATTATATTTTTGAGCCAGGTTCTTGATTCAAAAGTTTTTAAGAGCCATGTAATTATTCCTGGATGCTCAAAATGTTTTTACTTATAAATGTTTGAGAATTGCAGATGTTGTACCAGATTACGATCCCAATAGCCGAGTCTAAGGGGAGTCTGAAGACGAGCTCAACGCAAGGGGGAGCTTGTATACGGAAAGCCAGGTGTCGATCCCAAAAGCACGGAAGCTTGACGAAAGGGGGAGCCTGAAGAAAGAATCTACCTAAAGGGGGAGCAGTTGAAGCAGAAAACAGATCCACGGGGATTCTGTTCGAGCAAGAAGGAGTCTATGTTGCTGAAGATAAGATAAAGCTTTAAGAAGACTTAGAGAGAGAGAGAGAGAGAGACAAGACGCTACGAGATTGACTGCGGCAATATCCAATAGGGAGTCTGTTGGTGCATTTATGTCTATCGCCTCCGTCAATCAAGTTCGTAGCAAGATTTAGTAGAAAACAATGTTTTATATTGTAATATGTAGGAAAAGGCAATGTGGCAATTCTGTAATTAATGAGAACTCTTATTAAAGCCTTGGCCTATAAATAAGACCTTTAGGGTTATCACTAGCTTATATCCCGTGTGACACACGGGTTTAAAAAAGTTAAATTTAAAACATTTTAATAAAATATGATGTATGATTTAAAAAAAAAATCAAAATAACATGAAACCAAGTAATTTAAAATAATAATGTTTTGACACTTGTCAGTTTCATTTTCCATTTTCTATTTTATGAACACAAGTTTTAGTTTAGTAAGTTGTTCAAGAAATATAATCAACATCTCCATTTTTTAAAATGTTACTATGAAATATTTATTTTGAAATCCTTGCTGCGTAACAACCCTTTAAGTTGTTGAAGCGCAATGGTAACGGCCACTCCTCCCGTGAACCCCACAATCGCAGCATGTGATAGAAAATCGATCAGAAAACCAAACCCAATCTGTAAAAAGAGCAACCACCAAAGCTATATAAGATTCGGGTCAAAACGACATTTTTTGTTAAAGTTAATATTACCTGAAAAACCCGAGTGCAGCTTGAGTGACTCCAGCAAAAAATGTTGCAGTGAAAGCAAGACGTAAATATTCAGGTGTATATGGCTCAACCTCATCTCGTAACAAAGTTCCAAGCAACAGAGAGACCACTGCCACATGGCCGATTGCAATATCTCTCAAGCTACCCATGAACGCATATATAAGAGGCGGAACAAAACTCGAGTCTGCAAGTCAACTTAGATTGGTCAAAGTTCCAAAAAAACACTTGCATGCAATTATATAGTGAAGACAACTTACACAATCCATATTTTGGAGATAAGTAAAGATGAGCATGTACACTTGCATACCCCACATACGCAAGGATCAAAATCATCTCTCCAGCTTCCTGTCCTACCATGATGAGCATGTAGACTTGCATACCGCACAGTTCCCCTTCAACAACTGCAACTGCTTCATCATCTGCAAAATAAATATGGAAAAAGTGAAACTATCTAATAAGTTAGATATAAATTTGTAGGTTCATGAATGCATCACATCAACAATTGACAACACAACAACTAAAAGGCCTAACCTTACTTAGCCTGATTCTTCAAACCTGTATTTCCATCCTCGTTAAAATTGGCTTCAACGGCCCGTTCTTCAGTCGAAGGCGCCATTCCTAACCTATTCCCGATAGCCTTTAACCAAATTGAGTCATTCAAGATTCATAAGGTTATATGAACCTTAAAAAGCTAGCCCTAGAAATACCTAAGCATAAACTGAAATCACGAAAAGCGAATGAAAGTAATTTTTTTAGTAAAGGCTTGTAGAAAAAAGATTAAATGCTAGAATTAAGGGTTACAAGTCACATCTATTTTTTAGATAGAATGAATGGGTTAAAAAGGGTTGAAAATAGTCTGAGGTCTACTTATAATACATACATCATTATTGTATGAAATATCGTATTTGGGATCATAAGTACACATCAGTTATTTATCTAAAAAACATACTAATTTGTGGGTCGAACCAGCCGAACAACGTGTTCTGACTCATTACCCAAATTGCAAAATCTTGCCACCTCTAGAGAAGGCGCTGGCAGATAAAATCACTTCCTCTAATATATAGTTGGTTAATAAACATCCTAAAAACTTAGTAAAAAAATTACAAACAAAATGTCACACTGTGATAACTAATTAAGAAAACAAACAAAATGTCTAAATAAATAACAGAAATAAAGATTTACCCGTACGTTTTATTGAGAAAGCATATGGATATATTGTTAGCCTAACCTCAAACTTCCCCCACAATGAAACTCAACCCCTGAAACCTAATGATCTCAAAATACATTTACATGATTAATGGTGTAGAGTCAAACAAAACTGCAATTACAGAAAGAGAAAATAGCAATGGGATCAAACACTAACCAAGACAAAAAGGCCACGCTCCATATACCATCCATTGATGGAGCTTATAACGTCATCCAAAAGTCGTATATGTACAGTTTTCCCTGCATAACTTGGAAAAAACTGTTAATAAAGTGACCCATGAAACCTCTTATTACATAATAATGTCCATGGAGAACTTACCATATCCATCGTGAAACTTGTCCTCTACTATTCTAAGCATTGTTTGTACACCACCAACTACCAATTCCAGTTTTGGCTAAAATTTGTTAGGACCCAATACCAGACCTGTCCTGTTTAATTTTACCAGGCTTATTATGAGAACACTTTTAAATCATATAGAAGTATTTCCATTCTTCTTAAAATTCCCTTTTCTACTACATTATGCCTTACTCTTTCTTTCATTCTGTCCATTTGGAACCACAAGGTGTGTTTCCTTTGTTTCAATCTACCTCATTTAACCATTTAAATACATCTTTCAGTTATGTTGCTTTTCCTTTTATATAAAAGCTAATGATGATTATATTTAAAGACATGACAGCAAAAAAAAAAAAAAAAAACATTTCCCCCTAAATAACACAAACACAACGAATTTACTCAAATTCAAAATCGATCAGTGCTTTCCACAAAGTTGCTCAAGGACTTAAGCAGTTCCAATTTGCATAATTAAAAAAAATAGTAAAGAAATATATGAAAAAAATGAATCTACAAATTTATATCTAACTTCAAAGAAAACATAACGCAAAAATCTTGATGGCAGTATGGATACAATACGCAAAGAAATCAAACCCTAAAATTAAACTTCAAAGCAAATTGCTTGATATCATAATAAAATATAGAAAAAAAAGGTAATAACTTAAATAAACTAAATCAAACCTTCACATCTGAAGCGGCACATGCTTGGGGTACGAACATCATTTTTATCCATGGAAGATGGTTGCAACTGGTTTCAGCGGTGGAAGATGGTTGAACCCTAGCAGCAAGATCGATGGAAGACAGTTGCAACTGGTTTCAGCGGTGGTTATTGTTGCGATGGCGGACATGAATTTGAGAGAGAGCGCTGTAGGGTCTCAGATCTAAAAGGGAGGCGATGAAATGGGTATTTGGGGATGAGGTTCTTCTCTGGTACTCTGCCTTTCTTGTTCTCTCTTTCTCTCTCTGCAAAAGAAAACCCGGTTCAGGAGCGTGGATAGCGTGGATAGTCTAGATGATAAACACGTTAGCAAATTAAAGGTGGGGTTGACATGTGTCTTAATTGAATGTGGAGGGGACAAGTGTCCCAACCTTTGTTCTTTTATTATATATAAAGATTTAGAACTTTTGCACATTTTGGTGATTTGGAGAGCTTCAAGGTTAGAGAGAGAAACTAGAGAGAGAAAGTTGCAAAGATGATTCGTGGTGCTTGTACTTGTCGTATATTCAATAGAATCACGTTTATATTACGTTCTCGTGTTCGGTCCACGCACGTGTACGGATTCCGCACGTCAAACGTGTCGATACGTAATCGTTCGGGAGTCAAAAACCGATCCTACACTTTCTTCACCGATTTATGTCCATTTTCAGCCATGAGCGTAAAGGGGTGTAATTTACATTCCATATGGGATTTTTTTTCTTTTCTTCGTGACTGCAATATTCTTTCCTTCCAAACATTTCCTAACTAATATATAACCCCTGAAAAGCATCCTTTAACCTCTATATACATGTAAATAATATCGTTCTCAACGTAAACCAGTTTTATAAACACTTAAGAACACATAATTAAGCATGTTAAAACCAAGTTAAACACCCTCATATCAACGTGTGATAAACTTCTTCACCCAAACAACATTTATAGTTGTATTTCTAGTTGTACTTTGCTTTGAATCCTCACGGATCATAGGCCAGTCATAACGAGAAAAATGATAATCATGGCTTTAATCATTTATCATCTTTATTAGTTTGGTAGCTCGTATGTTCGCAATCTCTTGCACTAAAATCTTCTTCAAATCCACTATACCTCTAGAACTTTTCATTATTTGTTCTCAAGTACTTAAAAATGTTCATGATTGTTATGGAATTACAAATTATCAAAATCCAATACAGATCTAGATTATGTTTTTACAAAAGATGCAGAACAAAATATATAAAACACATAAAAAAACCCCATATTTTATACTAAAGAGTAAACTGCAATTTTACCCCCTGAGGTTAGGGGTCATTGGCACCCTTACCCCCCTAAGGAAATAATTGTAATTTTACCCCCCACTGTTCACTGTTATGTCGCAATTCTACCCCCCGGCTTCAATTTTGTTGACTGGTCTGTTGACTTGGGGGTGAAATGACTATTTTACCCTTTTATTTTACCCCCCAACGTTTGCTGTTATGTCGCATGTTTACCCAGGGAATCAAATATGTTAGCTGATCTGTTGACATGGGGTAAATTACTAAAATATCCTTTCTTATAACCCCCTATAATTTGTGTTTAGAAGCAAAATTACCCCCTGCAACTTCCAAAACCTTTCCCGCCACCATCCATATTCGATTCAACCACCCATATAAACCCCCTGGCATCAAATATGTTGACTGATTCAATTCAAATTCATTTAAAGGTTGTAACAGAATTCTTACTTTGAACCAACCAAAGCATTTGGAATGCAAAGATTGAATTCATGGTTGGAATGCAAGGTTGTAACAATTTAATATGCAAGGTCTTACTTTCATTTAAATATTCGATTGCAATTTTGGAATGCAAATGCATCAGAACCTCTGCAAATGCAAATGCATCAGAACCATTGCTATATCAGAGCCATTACTTTCAGCCACAGCTTAAAACCATTGCTAAAGGCATTTGCATTATATCACAGCTTAAAAGCATTTTGGAATGCAAATGCATCAGAACTATTGCTAAATCAATAGCACTAAAACTGGCATGTTAAAGGCTTTCTGTAATGCAAATGCATCAGCCATTGCTTAAAACCATTGATAAAGGCCTCAATTGCATCAGAAACAGGCATGTTACTCGATTGCAATTTTGGAATGCAAATGCATCAGAACCTCTGCATCAGAAGCATTTAGATGCATTTGCATTTGCATTACACACAGCAGCAACTTAACAGCAGAGTAACCAAACAGCAGCAACTTAACAGTCAATCTGTTCTGTTCTATGATCAAACCAAACAGCAGCAACTTAACAGTCAAATATAACCAACATTAACCCACATTAACAGTCAATGTGTTCTATGATCAAACATAACCTGTTCTATGATCAAACATAACCTGTTCTATGATCAAGCAAAAGATCCTACACATTAACCCAAAAGATCCTAGAAGATTAGAGTTTAAGTATCCTACACTACATATTAACCCAAAAGATCCTAGAAGATTATAGTTTAAGTATCCTACACAACCATTTCCTGCTGAGGGGGAAACTGGAAATGCAGGAACGGGCGGCCTCGCATCTTGACAACCAATGAGACCACAATCGATCGTAGTGAAACATGAATCCTCATGTCCACTGCAAATACACAAACATCCATTACTAGTTGTTTGATTTTACCCCACAATCAAAATAGTTGTTTGATTATACCTGAAAACTGCGAGAAAAGGGAGGATCTCTGGACCACAGCTGGATCGACGGTGGCCGGTGGTGTGGTCACCGGTCCTGGCTCAGCTGATGGAGCTGGATGCATCATGGCATTCTGTTCAGTCATCCTCTGCTCGTGTGGTGAAGAAGAAGGAGTGGTGAAGAAGATGGAGTGGTGAAGAAGATGGAGTGGAGGTCGCCGGAAGGAATGGAGGTCACCGGTGAAGAGAGGTCGCCAGTGAAGAAGCCGGAGGGAAGGTGAAGTCGCCGGAAGTGAAGAAGAGGAAACTTAGGGGGTAAGGTTGTGATATAAGGTTGAGTTTAGGGGTTATTTTAATATATAAGGTACAATGAAGTTGAAATTACTTTTATACCCTTTGACCCTCCCATGTTTATGTTGAACGGTCAACAAAATTGAAGCCGGGGGGTAGAGTTGCGACATAACAGTGAACAGTGGGGGGTAAAATTGCAATTATTTCCTTAGGAGGGGTAAGGGTGCCAATGACCCCTAACCTCAGAGGGTAAAATTACAGTTTACTCTATACTAAAAATAGAAATATTTAAGATTGTTTGTTAAAAGAAAAAACCCAACACTGAAAAGTTACTTGTGACCATTTCTAACTACACTTTACTTCTAATATGGATTCACATAACCCTTTTCAAAAACAAAAGAGATCTAATAATAAAAGGATTATACCCAAATGCCATTATCCAAATATCTTTTTAAGTTAGGGATGGGAATTGAACCCGAAGTTGGTGGATAAATTCGAAACCCGACATAATTGGGATGGGTATGTGGATGGCTAATTGGGTATTGAACCTGATATGGGATCATTTTTTCTTATATTCACGGGTTTGGGTTGGGTATGGAATTTAATGAGATACAAGATTACCCGATTATATATATACCCGAGATAACATGTTTTTATCTTTTTAAATATGTATATATGATAACATGTTTCATTTTTTTTGTTATAACATCTTTCTATATTATTCATACTAGATTATTAAATTTTTATTTTGTGTTTAGTTAATATTTATTTATTCAAAGAAAGTATGTAACCCGGCCTACACTCACACTAGATTAGTAAATTTTTCTTTGTATGTTATATTATAAGTTGGTTAAATATAGTTATTACTTATTATTTATATATTTTTCCTACGCATTTCCGATGATTTAATTAAATATAATTTATTTTTATTATTTTTATTATCGTTATCATTATTATCGAGTAATATTAAATGAGTTTCCTATCTATTTTCTTTGGAAATTTTAAATATACTATTTGATATATTTTTGTGTCGGAACTTTCTGACATTTTTCCTACGCAATTTTTATCTGCCGCCCTTTTGCCGCGGAATTATGAGTTATCTTTTTCATCATAAATGTGTAAGAAATTCTTAGGAAAATCATCACTTTCTTTCTAGTAATGTGGTCCAACATGTTCATATTGTATTAAACTAGAGTTGAAAACATGATTAACATAAATAGGGTAGAGGATGTTAGAAAAAAGAAAAAAAATAATTTAGAAAAATAATGGATCCTCAACATCATCTCTATATTTAGATATTTCCTTTTTATTCATTCTTGTAATGCCTATAAATAAAGGCTTGTTTCTAGGTTTTGAATGTAAGAAATTAATCAATGAAATTCAGTTCTTTTGATCTTCTTTGATTATCATTCACAACATGGTATCAGAGCAGAGTTTCTGATCCTTGGTGTGTTTGTTCATCCCAGCCAAATCCAATCTCAAACCCTCAGGAACCTGACAACAAAATCAAACCCCAAAAAAATCTGATCAACTCCAAAACTCCACTGCCGCCGCAGCTTTAAACCCTATCGTCGATCGCAAAAACAGAGCATCATCATCTTTAATCCGCTCCACTGTCTCTGCCATAGTCTGTGTTTGCTTCCTGTTTATTATTTTCTTTTTTTTTTTTCGTTTGAAATAAATTATTTCCTGTCAAAAGGTGCTTCCGTAAAAAAATATTGTTTGGAAAAAGTGTTTGGAAATTTGATATTGTTTGGAAAGATTCTGTTTGGAAAAGTGTTTCAATTTCGTACCCAGTCATCAAAAAAAAAATTCAATTGACAACCTATGTGTCATTGCTAGTCATAGTCTTAGTCTTAGGTTGTCAGTAAACCTTCTTTTTCATCCCTACAAAAATAAAAACAACCGACTTTCTGTTCAGACGCTTCCTTGCAAAACCCTAATAGGCCGCTTTCTTTTTTTGAGAAATACGCTATCCATAATTTCCTTGGAAAGTTTCCTTTTGTGATTTAAAAAAAAAACCAGTCTTGAAGGTTCCTTTTTCCATCCAACGAACCCCAACCCAACGAACCTTGATACCATTCTTCGCCTAAAGAGCATACTTCCACGAACCCTTTCACATCTGCCATGTCCAGAGACGATAGCTCAAAAAACCGTACCAACAATGACGATCTCGCAATTCAACTTGCGAATCTTCTTCGAACCAACCTTAATACCCAATCTCAAACACCAAAACAAACCTTATCCGATAGTCTGAAGATCAGTATCAAGCTGAATAGTCAAAATTACGCTCTATGGGCTCGAATGATTCGAGTTGCTATAGGGGGGAATCTAAGCACCTGTTGAGCCATATTACAGGAAAACCTGCCCCACCAAACCCGTCAGATGAATAATACGAGCAGTGGGAACAGGACGATCTAGTCGTGTTCTCATGGCTCATACAAAACATTGAACCAGGGTTAGCCGGTAACCTCACCGAGTTTCCCATTGCGAAGGCGTTGTGGGACGCATTGGTGGTTACATATAGCAGTGGGAAAGATAAACTACAAACCTTCGATTTACACGTCAAAGCAAACGAACTCAAGCAAAACGGCTCGGCCCTAGAAGATTTCTGGATCAAGTTACAAGGCATTTGGGGAGAAATAGATCGAAGGGATCCGAATCCAATGACCTGCTCTGCTGACATAGCAACATATAACAATATCAGGTCTGAACAAAAGTTATTTCAATTTCTGAATGCTCTTGACAGGAAGTTTGACCCAGTCAAAAGGGAAATCCTTCGGTGGGATCCTCTTCCCTCGGCTGAGCAAGCCTACGCGGCTGTAAGGAAGGAGATGGCACATCAAGGAATCCTTGGTACCATCTCTGAAACTTCACAGTACGGCGTGGCAGCGGGGCTTGTCGCTGGCGGAACCACTGAAATCGATGGACATGGGTTAATCTCGAAGGGACAGCGGCGGTCAGACTTCACTGGAAAATCATCATCCCGAATCGACAAATCCAAACTGAAATGTAGTCACTCTGATATGAGGGGACACACCAAAGAGCAGTGCTTTAAAATCGTGGGTTTCCCTGACTGGTGGAGTGACAACCACAAAACTAAGAACCCAAATCAAGAGGGGAAGGTTGTCATTGCCATAGGTAACAACAGCAATGAGAAGGATGGAGGCAGTAATGCTTCTAAAGAAATAATTAGTGTTCAAAGTGAAGGCACATCTGAGGCTGAAGATCAGGGTGGATGGACATGGCACCGAGCACCCTCAAAGGCGAAGTGCTCCAGTCAAAAATATTACGTTTCAGCTAAAAAAAAAAAAAAAAAAACCAAAACCCAAAACCAAAACCAAAACCCAAAAATCAAAAACCCAAAACCAAAAACCAAAACCCAAAACCAAAACCCAAAAACTCAAAAACCCAAAACCAAAACCCAAAAACTCAAAAACCCAAATCAAAACCAATGCCAACCCAAATGGCCAAGTTGTATTTTGGAAATCCCATAATTCAACTTGAGGGGAGTGTTAGAAAAAGAAAAAAAAAATTTAGAAAATAATGGATCCTCAACATCATCTCTATATTTAGATATTTCCTTTTTATTCATTCTTGTAATGCCTATAAATAAAGGCTTGTTTCTAGGTTTTGAATGTAAGAAATTAATCAATGAAATTCAGTTCTTTTGATCTTCTTTGATTATCATTCACAACAGAGGATCTTGTACATTAATCCATAAGTGTGAGAAGTGTATCATAACACTATATATAACACTATATAACACCATATAAACACCGTATAACACGATATAACACCATATAACGCCATATAACACTATGTAACACTATATAACAAATATAACACTATATTTTGCCTGATAGCATGTCTATGATAGATGTATAGTGTTATATAGTGTTACATAGTGTTATATGGTGTTGTATGGTGTTACATAGTGTTATACAGTGTTTATATGGTGTTATATAGTGTTATATATAGTGTTATAATGCACTTCTTACACTTCTGAATTAATGTACACTATCCCTACCCTATTATTGTAATCGTAATATAATTTGTTGAATATATAATATAACAATATTTATATAACTAAAGCACGCTTACAAAAATACAAATAACATATAATCATGTTTTATGTTCTCATTACAATAGGGTCTTCAAATGTGTACACCAGCCGAATGTTACATACATCATATGGGTTGTATAATTAATAGGATGAGATATGATCATACGGGTCATATGACTTTTTTGATGGTAACATCATACGGACTGTTTGATTTGATGAATACACATCATACCATCGCAGGGGCGGACCTATTAACAAACATCGGATTCCCAAGAACTCATTCGGTTTTTAATTTTTAGTGCAAATATATATAACAAACTGAAAAGGAAACCATATATAAAATATAAAGGGAACCCATAAACAAAAAAGCTTTGGTTCTCCACTAGTTAATCTGTGTTATTCTTCCCAAGAAACCCGGGTTCAAATCCCGTATGAGGCAGTAATTAATCTTTTTGTTCCGTTTCATAATAAGTTAAGAGTATTTAGAACTGGGATTGAATTTTGGTTTATCTTTTACATCAGCAAAGAAATTTGGGATTTGTGTTCTAGATTAATTTAATGATTTGAAACTATTAAGGTTTTGACTTTTGATTTAATTGAGTTGAGAATCCGAGTAGGGCTGTTTTTCTAGATCAGAAGCTCCCCTTTATTCATCTGTCTCAAATCGTGTTTTTTATTCTTGATGTTCCTGCTCAGTTTTTATGCATTTTTATTGATTTGATTTTGAGTTAAGAATTATCAAACTTTATATGAACTAATTATAGTGAGTTTTGATTTATCGGAACAGTTTTTATGCATAATCAACTTTTGAATTGTCCGGTGAGTTTAATGGTTTGAAAACTTTGATTTTGAATGACCCGAAATTTTTGTATCGTACTTTTGTTATGTGATGAACCTTACCCGATCCGAACTATTGAACCGACCCGAAATTTTTTATGTTCAGTGATATAAAATTGGAGTATCTATAAAGGTGAACCCAGTGAAAAAAATTCATGGATCCACCACTGTACCACCGGTATAGCACGTCAATGATATCTTGATAATGCGTCCGTAGTATTACAAACACTTCTAATAGATGCTGACCTCAAGCTTCAGGCCTCCATCAGGAAGATGATCACATTCTCAACCTAATTATTTTTTTAATCGTTTCAACGACACTTGTCATTGGTATTTTGCCACTAAAGATTCCAGACAGAACATCATTTCAAGTTTTTATTTTGTTTAGAACAGAAGGCCATTGTACATTGGTTGACAATGGCTGTTTGGACTATTATAAAGCCATTGACATTCCATCTATGTTTAATTGATTTATAAACATAATAAAATCTGTACAACTTTTGAGTCATAATTGTTAAAGAAATTATATTAGATTTTGGTACTTTGTGTTCTTATAAAAGGAAGCATGCTGATCTCTTTTTTCCTATAAAAATTAATCATATAGAGTAAAGAATGCCGACAAAATTTTAAGATGAATTAATGAATTGACTTTTCAACAGTAAATTATTCTATTAGTGGAGACATCCAGTTAATTTTTTTTTTCGAATTACAAACAGATGTTTTAGGGCTTTTGATCAAAACATGGATGTTAGTCGATTTAATGTAAAACTTACCTCGAAACAATGCTCCAAACATCTTGATTTTTGTTAACTGGAAGTTTAAACACCCTAATTGAAGCACCGTTTCGTCATTTGAGCACTGTTTTCGAGTTAAGTTTTACATCAATCGACTCGTATCCTCGTTCTGATCAAAAGCTTTAAAACATCATTTTGTAATTCGGAAAAAAAATAACCTTAACTCGGTTATGTTTTTTTAACGGCGGACCATTATACAAACAAAATAAAAAAAGTCATTGTTGGGGATAAACTCAATAGGAATTATTATTGGCAAAAAACAGTCAGATTGGATTATTTAAATCCAATTTGCCTTTTATATATTGAAACCTTTGTAACACTTTTACTATTAAAGGAGTAAGAAACCGGTCTTATGTAAAGGGGTTTAAAACAAGTCGAGTTATTGTTGAGCTAGTTGAGATTGACCTATTAAAAGATCAAATTTAGGCCCAACTTAAACGAGCTCCCTAGGCTCGAGCTTCAGATTTTATTTAAACTCGAGTTTCATCCGACTCGTTTACACCATCTGCTGTGTATATTAATATTACTATTACATTAATATATTTTCACCATATCGAAAGGATTGACTTATGATCATATCACTTGTCAAAAGTTGAGGTAAAATTCTAACTTTATCATATACTGTAATGTTGATAGGCGTTACGTATGTTTATTATAGTGTTTCCTTACCTAATATGACATCTTTGCTAGTTCTTTAATAAGAAGTGATTATATAAGTATGGTTAGTGTGTATTATAAATTATTTGATGTTGAGTGTTATTTATTATAAGATGAGTTTCATACTCTGCAAGAAGATAAAACTAATAAACTGCTTTGAACATGATTGCGGGTATTGCAGATCCTCTTCGACATCCGAAACCTTGAACAAAACATAGCTTCATCTTATTTTGGGTAATGGACGAAATAGTTTCCATTAGATACTTAGAGCTTTTTCACGATCATGTGGCACATATTTTTTTTATGTTGTCATGCCTTATACTTCAGCTAGGGCGGCAATATCTATGAGAAATTGGAAGCTACAAGATACGCCTTTATTCAAGTCAAGCTCATTCGATAAATCATATGGAAGCCATAACTTACAATCCATCTTGTGGTACAAAATTGGAATGAAAAATTGTTTGTCGATAAATGGAATGAACGTATAAAATTGGTATTTTGGGTATAAAAAAATGAAACAAGACGAGTTTCGTTTGGGTGATGTTGGTATTCAAATGAAATTAAGTTTTTTTTATTTAATGCATTTAAACGTTCTAAATACCGTTACACAACAATCAAATCTACAGCCCCTCCACAACATGATGAGTTTATTTTGGCTGCGGCGTGATCAGCTTTTTGATCCAAGACAAACCAACGATGTTAACTATGTTGGTGTCGTTCAAAAAAAAAAAAAACACTATGTTGGTTTGACCGAGTCAACCTAACGATTGTGTAAGTAACAGATTTGATCCAAGACATACCAAGATCAAGATGAACAAACTAATACATATTACATTGCATATTACAAACTCTTTTGGTCACGATCTATGTTTACAACTATCGCATCGCATGACACACAAGCCTAACTATGATTAAATACAATACGTAGTGTTTGGTATACATGAATGAGTGAGAGAACGGAATGGACCTTAAATTCACTTATTAGTTATTACACAAATTCCAATTCCCTCTAAGTCACTCGCTATTTCTTTAAGGGGCTGTTTGGTAGCCTCTTAATGACCATTCTGATGCTACATCTTAATGGTTTAAAATCTCTGAATGAATAAGAGGTAACCTCAAGTCTGAATGGTTAAGAGGTAACCTCTGAATGGTAAATCATTACATGTCACATTTTTCTACCTTCTCATTGGTAAAATTCTTAATGGTTCCATTAAGAGGTAGCATTTTAATGACCATTCAGAGGCTACCAAACAATCCATAAGTCTCAACTTGAAAGATGTGAAAATGTGAAATCAAATATGAATAATTGTCACATGTACGTACAATTACATAAAATAACATATTGCAATTAAAGACAATAAATTGTTTGAAATAAAACATATAGAAGATCACACGCTAAAGCGATTGATTATGATTGTATGCTGTCTATATCACAAGTTATTATAGGAGCGAAAGGAAGATTGGTTAATAATATTCAACTGAATTAGTTGTTGAAATAAATAACTAAATCAATTTTTGATTGGCAACGACTTGTTAGACTTTAGAAAACGGGAATCATTGCAATATACTATAATTCCAACAATTGTCAAAACATATATTAAATTTATCCATGTGAAACTTCATTTATTTTCTTTATTTTAGGGTGTTTAAAAATTTAGTATTGGCATATTTCTTGATCCAAAATTAGCTGCTTATTTTAGCAATTTTTACTAATTTCTTAATTATTATTATTATATTAAAATGTGTTAATATCTAATTTAAGTTGCTTATTTCAGTGGCGGACCTAGAAAATATTTTCAAATGGTGCGAACGAAAGGCTTAATCAAATTCTCAAATGGGTGCAATTGAGATTTTGCCCTATAAAATACACTAATTTATTTTTTTCAAGGGGTGCACCCGCCCACCCAAACCTCTACCTAGGTCCGCCCAGGCTTATTTTATAAGTTACTTTGATGATTATTATACAAACTATGGTTGCTGAAGTCGTTAGGCGCTCCTAATTCGATCGACTGGCAAGCGGCGAGTATTATGCTTAGGCCGAGAGTCATTGGGGAGTACTCGGAAATTATAAATTATAAAGAAATTAATTTGTGAGAAATTATATATATGTCAAATACCATAATTCTACTTATTTTTATAACAAAATACATGAATATCAGTATAAGTAAAAAAACATACATGTTCAAATACTAAATTATTCCAAAACTTGATATTCATTCATTAATACATATAAATTAGGTTTTATTTTTTTAAGTCAAACTTGTCTGGAGTTAACCGACTAAGTCCGAATCTAGCCGAGGTTGACCGTATTTGATCGACTTCAAGTAATTAAACGGAGTTTAAGATATCATCTCGGCACCGTCCCTTGTAGCGACTTCTCGCATTCTTGACCTATTTCTACAACATTGATACAAACCATTACAGTCTTACAAAATTTGGTTAGACCAGTCAAATTTAGACTTACCCCCTACCAAAGAGAGTTGGATGTAAGCATTTGGTAATTTTTTTACGGCAAGGAACGACGTGCCAATCATCATGACACCAGGCTCTGTGTCCAAGGTCGACTACTCGACCGCCGCCAGCCCTTTGGCTCTCCCAGATCTGTTTTGCACTAAAATCATCATCATACTCAGTAAATCTCACAAATAGCAAAGTCGAGGTAGGGTCTGAGGAGGGTAAGATGTAGATAGTCTTACATCTACTTCACAGGAATAGAGAGTCTTTTTCCAGTGAGACCCCCGACTTGATAGTAGTTTGCATCAAGCCTTACACATAAGACACATAACAACCAGCAATTAAAACTATAGTAGACTTTTGAAGGCACGTTTTTTTTTAATGTATTTTTTTTCATGATTTTTAGATATATTTATGACGATATCATTACAGCTCTTTGGAATCTAATTGATTTTTAATGTATTTTTCCATGATTTTTAGATGTATTTAAAAGAGGAGCTGGTTAATCTTGAATCATGTGGTAGCGTTAATAATCGAAAGACAAAAAACAAAGGCCGATCAGTGCATGTACTCTTTTGTCTTTCGGTTATTAACGCCACCACATGATGCAAGATTAATCATCCCCTCTTTTAAATACATCTAAAAATCATGGAAAAATACATTAAAAAATCAATAAGATTCCAAAGAGCTGTAATGATATCGTCATAAATACATCTAAAAATCATGAAAAAAATACATTAAAAAAAACGTGTCTTCAAAAGTCTACTGTAGTTCGGCATTAATCTATATTACTTTATAGTCTTCGTACAATCCTTTAATTAATTAATTCGTGTGATAAGTTAAATGTTTATATAATGTATATAGCGGCCTTGAAAGCATTAAATCCCAAAGCATATAAAGTCAGTTGTTCATAACATCATTCATCATCAAAATTCTCTAATCATTCTCTGAAAACATGAGGTGCAAGCCATCCGAGAACCCGAAGATGAAGCATAGGAAAGGGTTATGGTCTCCTGATGAGGACCAAAAACTTAGAGATTATGTTATGAACTATGGTCATGGTTGCTGGAGCGCCGTCCCGATTAATGCAGGTAAGTTTTACTCAAAATGTGCGCGCTTTTTTTCCAATGGTGTTGATCGTTTGCTATGTTAGCGTTCTAGTTGACTTTAACCGTAATCTTGGTCTGGTTTTCTTTGTAGAAAGAATTTTTTGTTAATGTTTAAATGAAAGAGATTGATCATGACTATGAAAAGATAGTAAATATACCCACGTGTTAACTTTCATCATCTTATTTTCGCGATATAAAACAGTTATGACAGTTAGGGGCTGTTTGGTAGCCTCTGAATGGTCATTAAGAGGCTACCTCTTAATGGAACCATTAAGAATTTTACCAATGAGAAGGTAGAAGAATGTGACATGTGAGGATTTACCATTCAGAGGTTACCTCTTAACCATTCAGACTTGAGGTTACCTCTTATTCATTCAGAGGTTTTAAACCATTAAGAGGTAGCATCTGAATGGTTATTAAGAGGCTACAAAACAGCCTCTTAATATAGTTATGATGCGTGCGGCGCAAGTGACTATAGTCAGTGGCAGATCTAGGATTCGCGCCAAGCGGTAACGTTTTATAAATAAGCGGTAACGAAATAGAAAAAACGTCAAATTTTTCCAAAATTTACACTAATTTTACACTACCGCCGGAGCGCCAAGGGGTAGCGGACATTACCCCTTGTTATACACTAGATCCGCCCCTGACTATAGTAAAACTGCTAAACTATGAACATGTGTTTTTTTTTTTTTTTTTTTTTTTTTTTTTTTTTTTTTTTGTGTGGAGCATTATGATTATGGATCCTTATAGTTTATATTAACATATTCAGGGCTGCAAAGGAATGGAAAAAGTTGTAGATTAAGGTGGATTAATTATCTTAGACCAGGATTAAAGAAAGGGGCATTTTCTATGCAAGAGGAAGAAACTATTCTAACACTTCATGGTCTTTTAGGCAACAAGTAAGCAACAATCAATTTTGTTTTTCATTCTAACATATTTAATGGCAAAAAGAAAGAAAAAAAGTAAAAGTAAAACCACTTTTTTTATATGTAAACTGTAGTATAGTAAACCAGGTAACATAAAGTAAAGAAAAACGTACCATGTAAACCATATTTTTTATATATAAAGTGTATTAAACCATGTAACATAAAGTAAAGAAAAACGTACCAAGTAAAACCACTTTTTTATATGTAAGTAAAACCACTTTTTTATATGTAAAGTGTAGTAAACCAGGTAACATAACGTAAAGAGACCCTTTTACATGTAAATTGTAGTAAACCAGATAACATAAAGTAAACTCTATAATGGTATAAAATGATTACTAAAGTAAACTATGTAACCAGGTGGTCTCTAATATCGCGACATATGCCGGGCCGGACTGATAACGAGATAAAGAACCACTGGCATTCTCACCTTAAAAAGAAATTAGTGGCGAAAGCCGAAAGTCTTGAAGATCAAGGGAAACCCGAATACAAGGACTCTACAAAATCGTCGTCACTAACACGAAACATGAGTTTTGATTCATCGGCTTGCACGAAAAACAACAAACTACCCAAGATTTTGTTTGCAGACTGGCTTAACCTTGAAGAATTCTATGGAGATGAGAGGTTGGTATGCAAGGATGAGATTAGCAATGAGTCAAATTACCAAAATGTCCCTGTGAATGGTAATGAAGGATCCACAGGCACATTTAGCAGTGAGACAGTCAACTGTGTAAGTAATTATTCAAGTGAAGATATGTTTCATACCCAAATGAACCTTGATCATGTTTTTAACTTCAACGGTGGAGATTTCAACATTGAAGACTTCTTGTATATGTAAAAATATTACGTCATCAACAGGAGCGAGAGAGAGTGTGTGTGTGAGATAACAACTAGCTAATTCAGCGAAGTGATCAGGAATATTGTATATGTTTATGCATATAAATGTAAATGTTATAAGTATACAAACAAATATATATACCAATAAACTTGAAAATGATTTCTTTTTCATTAGTAACATACGATGATATAGAAATACAATTCAGTGTTAGTCCTCGTATGTTTCGTAAAAGTAAATTAATAGCCTAATATTTAAGAAGTAAAACTGGATAAGGATTGAAACTTAATATACTTAGTCAATATATACAAATAGAAATATTTGTGTGGATGTTTTACTTTCAACAACAACTCTATGTTTGAATTTTACGTTTTGGTCATGTTTTTAATCATTTTTTTTATATAGTGAGCTATTCTTTTAGATGTTGGGGGGGGGGGGGGGGGGGGGGGGGGGGGGGGGGGGGGCTCGAGTTATATACTTATTTGGGTCAAAAATGCCGCTTTAAAAGAAAATCAGATACATAGGTCTCAATCCCCCACCCCAGCTCAGTTGAGAGTTGGGCCGGTTTGTTTCCTTGGAGACTCCGGTTCGACTCCCGGGTGTAGCAAAAGGTGTGGGGACCAGGCAATGATGGTAAGTGCTTGTTAGCCATTGTTGCGCAAGTTCGAGCCTGAGCCGCCCCGGTTTTAATCCGGCCGTTACTTCAGCGAGGTGTCTCGTGTGGAGGCGGTATGGTTTCCGGGCGAACGCCGTTAGCCAAGTCTGACCACTCCCAGCGCGGACCCGGTTAAGACAACGTAAGTCTGGGACAGACTTGGTTAGGGTCCCCGACTTGGGGATATAAATACCTTAAGAAAGTTACCGTTCAAAAAAAAAAAGATACATAGGTCTCATTCGGGTTGGGTCATAGCGGTTCATCAGTTATTTTGTTTTTATGTTGGCGATGGTGTCACTGGACGTGACGATGGTGAGGTGACCGTGATGAAAATGACTTGAATGTATAGTGGGGCACTACCCTATGGTAGGTGATGGTAAATCATTATACTTGGTTTTCCTCTACATGACCTGTAAGTATACATACAACTAGGTTTGACCTAGAAAATTATAGTAGAAAATAAATTAAAAGTAAAACAATTTTAATTGTGTAAAGTGGGTAGTTGATTATATTTAATGGATGTTTTACTTCTAGTGTTGATTTATCTAATCCTTTAAAAGTTGAAATAGTCGATAACAAAAGAATTCTAATCTTGGATATTTATTGCAATTGTCTAGTCGACTTCAAGGGCGCATCTTATTTTCTTAGTCTTAGACTGTGGTGGTGAATTATGTAGTTTGGTCTTTCCCGACAAGCAGTGTTCATGTCATCTTAATCAAACCACTTGGTAAAAAAGTGTAATGGTGAGATATGTGAAACCACTTGGTTAGGAATTGAAAAAAAATTAATAATAACGGCTAATAATCACTAGCCACTTAGGCTTGTAAATGAACTGAACGAACACGAACGAGGCATGTTCATGTTCGTTCATAACGAGGCATGTTCGTTCATAACGAGGCATGTTCATGTTTGTTCATTTACCATTAACAGAACAAACGATCAGACACAAACATTTAAATGAACGGATTTTCTTGTTCGTTCATTTATGTTTGAACCGAACCAAACGTTCAGTGAACCGTTCATGAATCGTTCGGCAGGAAATTCGTTCATGTTCGTTTATTTAATAAATGAACGAACATTAACAATTTTTTTTGTTCATTTAAATTAACTAACGAACATGAACAATGTCCCATTTGTTCATTTACGTTCATGAACGATCGTTTATGTTTGTTCATTTACGTTCGTTCATTTAAATTTATTTCTCCGTGTTGGTTTATATCCGTTTGTTTATGTTCATCTTTTAAATTTAGTTATTTTACACCGATCGATTCGTATCCTCGTTCTGATCAAAAGCCCTAAAACATCGGTTTGTAATTCGAAAAAAAAAACTTAACTCCGTTAAGCTATTTTAACGCCGGACTATTTTACAAAAAAAAAAAAATTGACCAGTTCTGTCGCAACCCCCGACCTCTACCTGGGAGTGAGACAGTAGCTGGTAGTATCGGTGTTTATTAATTTGGCAGCGGAATTAAAACATCAGGATCGTAGTTAGGAAATAAATTTCAGAGTTTCAAAACACCAAACTTTAATATTAAACAAATGAGAACAAACCCATATTTCATTCATAATATGTTTATAGGGATAAACCCTAGTTGCTGAAAACATAAACTTTTATTTAGGTAACTTTTATAACCACTTTCTTTATGCCTTCAGTGCTCCACGGCTGGCTTCTTATAGCTTCACATTAAGTTACCTGAAACGCGTTTTA
This sequence comes from Helianthus tuberosus, assembly GCA_030545235.1. Classification (NCBI taxonomy): domain Eukaryota; kingdom Viridiplantae; phylum Streptophyta; class Magnoliopsida; order Asterales; family Asteraceae; genus Helianthus; species Helianthus tuberosus. The sequence continues at coordinate 183,947,575 of CM060383.1, forward strand.
AAAACATTTTATCAGCAAGAAATACTGAGTACATTCCAATTGTAAAACATCAGTTGTTATAACATTACAGTATTAAGAGCGATTACAATGTTTATATCTACCCAGTTACTCGTTCAGTACTTGTCACTCGATGGATCTGTGACTATGGTCATATCACACATTGAATACTCGTGCCCAATTGTGAAGGTTATCAAGTACTGTATACAAACCCCATAATACTGGCAGCAATTGTAGAATACAAAGACTTAATCACTGTAATTATAACTGCTAAACATTTATGGTTGTGGAAAAACATTTGAAATAAGGGCTCACAAACTATGAGAAAAAGAGAATGACTCACTTTGTAGACTTAGGTATTTCTACGGGCTTCCAGGTAATATTTCTTGATTATTTTCTTAAGTTTCTATGAAAAACATACAATGCACACATGTTAGCAAGATAACCCAAATCACATTAGCTATACATCATGAGACAGAATCCCAACGAACTTAGTCAGGCAGAGCCTCGACATGCGTTGGTGGGTCCTAAATCAATCGGGTAGGGTAACGAATTAGTGATTGGGGCTAAAATACTTACAACGGGGCAGAGCTTCGTGTTTTAGGGGTATAATATCGAGCTTTTATATTTGCACTATAGGGACAGAGAGAAAGAAAGAATTTGAACGATGTTGAAAGGCAGACTGAAGCTCCTTTTATAGCTGATTCGGAGCTCTCACGCGCCTCGCGACAGATCGAGGTCAGGCCTCTCGTGCCCTGCGAGTGCACCCTAGCTACGGCTAGGGTTTTCGGGTGGCCCCATAGGCTCGGCACGTAAGGTGACACGTGGAAATCAAGGTAACCGGCAAGCAAAGGGGTGTCGCGCCCTGCGACCAACCCCCTTGACTTGTCGCGGCCCGCGAGCGGTCCAAAATAATTATTTTATTTATTTTTAAATAAAATTAGGGTTATACGGGTTCAATTACGTATATACGGGGTATATTAGGGTGTTTTCAAGGGTTGTTATATCCTCCCCACCTTGATTTAAATCTCGTCCTCGAGATTCACTAGAATAGGTGTGGATACTTCCGTTGCAGTTCCGACTCTAACTCCCATGTATACTCTGGTCATCTTTTCGAATCCCATTTTACTTTGACCAGAACTAATCTCTTGTGTTTGAGATTTTTGATCTTTCTATCTTCAATCTGAAGTGGTTCCTCTACAAACTTAAGTTTCTCATTTACCTCTATGTCTTGAAGAGGTATTACCAATTATTAGTCTACTAAGCACTTTTTGAGATTACATACATGAAATACATCATGTATTCCTGCCATCTCTTCTGGAAATTGTAGCTGATAAGCTACTGGTCCTATTATTTTAATAATCTCAAAAGGTCTAACATACCTTGGGCTTAACTTTCCTCTTTTATTGAATCTGACAATTCCTTTCCATGGAGAAACTTTTAATAATACCTTGTCTCAAACTTGAAATTCCAACGGTTTTTGTCTGTTATCTGCATAACTCTTTTGATGATCCTGTGTTGCTTTCAGTTTTTCCTTGACTTGAATAATTTTATCAGTTGTCTCTTGTACAATTTCTGGTCCAGATAGTAGTTTTTCTCCAATTTATGCCCAACATACTAGGGTTCGGCATTTTCTTCCATAGAGGGCTTCAAATGGTGCAGCATTGATGCTGGTATGATAACTGTTGTTGTAAGAAAATTCTATGAGAGGTAAGTGATCATCCCAATTTCCTCCAAAATCAATTACACAGGCTCTATGCATATCCTCCATTGTCTGAATTGTCCTTTCAGTTTGTCCGTTCGTTTGAGGATGATAAGCTGTGCTTAGATTTAATCTGGTTCCCATTGCTTTTTGGAAGCTTGTCCAAAAATGAGAAGTAAAACGGCTGTCTCTGTCAGACACAATAGATAAAGGAATTCCATGTAATGAAATTCTTTCATTTACATACAACTTGGCTAACTGTTCCATACTGAAAGTTTCCTTTATTGGTAAGAAATGAGCTGATTTGGTTAATCTGTCTACTATCACCCAGATTGTATCACTACCTTTTTGTGTCTTGGGTAATTTAGTAACAATGTCCGTTGTTATTAATTCCCATTTTCAGATTGGTATCTCCAATTGATGTAGAAGTCCTGAAGGTTTCTGATATTCAGCTTTAACATGGGAACATGTTAAACATTTAGCAACATAATTTGCTACATCCTTCTTCATTCCTATCCACCAGAAATTCTTTCTTAAATCTTGATACATCTTGTCACTACCAGGATATATCGTATACTTAGACTTATGGGCTTCTTCTAAAATTTGGTTTCGTAGGTTTCCTTTGATATGTATCTAGATTCTTTTCTTATGGAATTTCCAAATTCCATATGCTCCATTTTCTAATTCCTTAATCATTCCTTTTAGACCTTCAGCATTGTCCTTGATTGTTGTTTCATGTATCTTTCTAATTTGCTCATTTAAATCTATCTGCAGATTTAGTCTGAGAGTGCGTACTTGTTTTGGCTTTTCATGATACTTTCAACTTAAGGCATCAGCTATTACGTTAGCTTTCCCTGCATGATACTGGATATCACAATCATGATCACTAAGAATTTACATCCATCGTCTTTGCCTCATATTTAATTCCTTTTGTCCGAAAACATTTCTTAAACTCTTATGATCCATGAAAATAACAAACTTACTACCGTAAAGATAATGTCTCCAAATCTTGAGGGCAAAAATTATGGCTCCTAACTCTAGATCATGGGTTGTATAATTCTCTTCATGTTTCTTAAGCTCTCTAGAGGCATAAGCTATTAACTTATGACGTTGCATCAATATACATCCAAATCCTAATTTAGAGGCATCACAGTAGACTACAGAGTCTTCAGTTCCTTCCGGCAAAGCGAGTATGGGTGTGTTGGTTAATCTTTATTTTAAAATCTTAAATGCTTCCTCTTGTTTTGATCCCCATTCAAACTTAACTGATTTGCAAGTCAGTTTGGTTAATGGAATGGTTATTCTAGAGAAATCTTGAATAAAACGTCTATAGTATCCTGCCAATCCAAGAAAACTTCTCACTTCTGTAGGTGACTCAGGGACTTTCCATTTGGTAATCGCTTCGATCTTTGTGGGATCCACATGAATTCCTTCATGATTAACCAAGTGTCCAAGGAATTGTACTTCTTACAACCAGAATTCGCATTTGGAGAATTTAGCGTAAAGCTTTTCTTTTCTCAACAGTGTCAGGAGTATATGAAAATGCTCCGCATGTTCCTCCTTACTCTTAGGGTAAATTAGAATATCATCTATAAAGACAATTATGAATTTATCCAGGTAAGGTTTACATATCCTGTTCATCATGTCCATAAATGCGGCTAGGGCATTAGTTAAACCGAATGGTATGACTATAAATTCATAATGACCGTACCTTGTTCTGAAAGCAGTTTTAGGAATGTCCTCTTCTTATACTTTCAACTGATGACATCCTGAGCGTAATTCGATCTTGGAAAAGAATCGGGCTCCTTGAAGTTGATCGAATACATCATTGATTCTCGGTAGTGGGTACCAATTTTTAATCGTAACCTTATTTAGTTCTCGGTAATCAATGTACATATGCATCGATCCGTCTTTCTTCTTGACAAATAACACCAGTACTCCCCACGGTGATGAACTAGGTTGTATGAAACCTTTCTCTAGTAATTCATGAAGATGTTTCTTCAATTCCTGCATCTCCGTCAGTGCTAGTCAATAAGGTTCTTTGGCAATCGGTGCCGTTCCTGATATTAGGTGAATTCGAAATTCAGCCTCTCGATCAGGCGGTAATCCAGGTAACTCTTCTGGAAAAATATCTGAGAATTTAGATATGTCACACCCCAACGATGGCAGAATCTTCGGGGCGCGACACTAGGCGAACCAGATTGCTCAAGAGAATCCATAACAACTATTTATTACCAATATTTTTAACATTCATTGTCCCATACCAACGAACAATATTCAACACATAGTGATTACGGACAACGTGTTCTCAAAGGCAAAACAAGTCTGACAACCTAGATTTCTATTAGATGAGTTTCTAGACTGCCTATCTTGATTTCCAGCATAACATCCAAATCAACCTGTCACATACGTTAAAATAAAGTTAATACATAAAGTAAAGGTGAGTACACAAGTTTGCATAGATAATAGTACAAAAAGCGTTTACGTATAACCAGCATGTAACACGTAACGAGCGAAGCATGTAACTATCAACAATGATTACAACCTAACCACGAGACTGCATTGAAGAGTATGCGTGACACATGTTCACCGAAGCGAACACGTGAAGTAAAGTAATGTGATCCCTAGCAACCCCTGTCCACGACAGGTGCTGAGTCCAAACTATAGTACTATCGTTGTTAGAGGCGGTCTAGTGTAACATTGTATAGCATAGTAACAGGCATTCAACAAATCACGTATAGCATGCGGGAGCGGTTAGCGTTTAAAAGTGTTTGCATTGTGTTGTGTCTTGATATAGAACATATGTAACACCCAAAAGTGCGTTAAACGAAAGTGGGTTCGAGTATACTCACTGTGTGTGTTTAACTAGTAAACACAAGCCGGATTGGATTGAAGGGAGCGCGTTAAGTTAGCCTGTGCATGGAAACAGAAGCATAAGTCTTTGAGCAGAGCGTTGAAAGGTTTAAGTGTTCACCAGACTTATCCGAGCGGATGGGTTCCATCCAAACGGATGGTCATCCGAACGGATAGCCATTCGAATGAGATATGATTGTTTGTGAAATCGTTAAAATTTCGAAGTTTGGTTAAAATGTTTAATCAAGGGGAATTATAAGGATCAGGTCATCCGGACAGATGGCCATTCGGTCGAAATGATCAAGGGGAATTATAAGGGGAATTGTAATGATCAGGTCATCCGGTTTTGAGTTAACAGAGACGGCGTGACGACGTGTCAAACAACGGAAAACACCAACACCGGTTCACTCGGCCTGATAGGCCCAGTCCATTTAGACGACGAGCTGTTCTTGATGAAGATTCATGTTTGACCCGTTAATCGGTCCATCTCTCCGGTGGAAATCCGTTTTCAAGTCGGCTTTCAACTAAGGAATGAGTTGAGAGTCTGATTGAGTCCAGATTCCATCGAAATTTGTGTAAAAACTGAAGAAAAGTTGAAAACAGATAAAAGTGTTGAAATCTTTCAAAACTAAGATGAAAAGTGTGAAAATGCTTTAGATCTGGAACCAATCTCGATCAAATGGTGTTCCACAATAGTTTGCCTAAGCAAAACCAGTGGAAACCTCCTTCAAGAGGTTCAAATCAGTGATTTCAGGGGAAAAAGTTAGTGTATGTGTGTGATTTTTATGAAGAAGATGGAATAGAAGTGATTAGAGATGAAGATTGTGCAAGATTTGAGGAGAAATGCTTACAAAAAAGCCTTGATTTCAAGATAGAGTCTTGAGGAGCGGATGAGAGTGTCAAAGTCAGAGAATGGAGGTGTACGGCGGTATTTATAGAGGTACGACGAAGGTTTAAGTCGGTTGCGAGATGGTGGAGTTCGGATGGCCTGTCCGGACGAATGGCCATCCTGTCGGATGGTCATCCGAGCAGATGTCCATTTGGATGGCTTGGTTTACGTTTGTTAGTTTTCCAACTTTGGTCCGTTTGTAAAGCGTTGCGTTGCGTTTAATCGAGTTGCGAGTGAGCGATTAAGCGTGTAAGCGTTGCGTTGTCAACCACATAACATTCTAAACAAGTAATCACACAAATAACACACATAACATAATTTAAATCCGCATTTCGAGTCTGCGTTGAGTTTGCGTTGCGATAGCGTTTAGTCTAAACAAGCGATGTGAAATGCGATAAAATGTGTTTAAATAGTAAGCGTTATAAACGGCGTTGAAATGTGATAACTGTGTTTTGAATAAGCGTTGCAATATGCGTTAAATAAGGCGTTGAAAATATAGTTTTAACCAACATATGAACACAATGGGTTAATTAGCATCGTATCTAAGAGTACAAGCATTTACGAAGGAAATGACAGCAATAGGTAACGATCCGAAAAGTCGGGTTGTTACAGCCTTCCCTACTTTAGGAAATTTCGTCCCTAAATTAAGGAGCAGGCGTAAAAAAGAGTTGTGGATATTTAGCTTTCATATCACTTTCGAGTTCCCAAGTGAACTCGGCGCCGCGTTTGCCTTCCCAGCGAACCTTCACTATAGGAATACTAGAGCGTCGAAGTTTTTTGGTCTCCCGATCCATGATTTCTACATGTTTTTCCACAAAGTGCAGAGTCTCGTTTATTTGCAAATCTTCGAGAAACATGTGAAGATTTTCCTCAGCTAGGCACTTTTTGAGGTTCGAGATGTGGAAAGTCGGATGTACGTTACTGAGTTCCTCCGGTAATTCGAGTCGGTAGGCCACTTTGCCAATTCTTTCTAGAATCTTAAAGGGACCCACGTATCGTGGCGCTAGCTTTCATTTCTTGCCGAATCGGATCACTCTCTTCCAAGGTGAAACCTTTAGGAGTACGTGATCACCAACTTCAAACTCAAGGGGCTTGTGGCATTTATCGACATAACTCTTTTGACGACTCCGATCTTTCAAGAGATTGTCTCGTATTTGGAGGATCTTGTCACTCATTTCGTGTAATAACTCAGGTCCGGTGATTTGAGCGTCTCTGATCTCGTGCCATACAATAGGCGATCGACATTTTCTACCATATAACACCTCTAAGGGTGCCATTTGAATACTAGTGTGATAACTGTTATTGTACGAGAATTCTTCTAAAGGTAAATATGAATCCCAATTACCACCAAAATCTATAAAGCATGAACGAAGCATGTCTTCAAGGGTGCGGATCGTGCCCTCAGTCTGAGCGTCGGTCTGAGGATGGAATGCGGTACTGAGGTTAAAAGTCGTACCAAGAGCAGCTTGGAATGTATCCCAGAGACGAGAGGTAAACCGACCATCCGGTCAGAGATGATGTCATGAGGCATCCCATGTCGACAAATGACTTCGTCGGTATAGATTCGTGCCAATCGTTCAACCTTGTAGTCTTCTCGTATCGGCAAAAAGTACGCGGATTTTGTAAGATGATCAACGATAACCCAAATGCTATCGTGACCTGATGGAGTACGAGGGAGTTTGGTAATGAAGTCCATAGCTATACTCTCCCATTTCCACATCGGGATCTCGGGTTGTTCGAGTAAGCCAGAGGGTCGTTGGTGTTTGGCCTTAACTTTTGAGCAAGTTAGGCATTTTGAAATATAGAGAGCGATATCTTTCTTCATTCCCGGCCACCAGTACCTGGAGCGAAGGTCCTGGTACATTTTGTCAGCACCGGGGTGAATGGAGTATCGGGATTTGTAGGCTTCAGTCATTAATATCTCTCGGAGATTATGACGACTAGGAATCAAAATACGGTCGAGATAGTGAAAAATACCATTCGGTTTATTCACTAGTTGATTTTTGGTTCCACATATTCTTTCTTCCTTCAAAGTGTTCTCGAGAAAACAGGCGTGTTGAGCGTCGTGAATGAGGGCTTCAAGGTCGTGTTAGGCTTGAACATTACAAACACTATGTAGATAGCTTCGTCGGCTAAGAGCGTCAGCAACGACGTTTGCCTTGCCTGGGTGGTAGCGTATCTCACAATCGTAGTCGTTGAGAAGTTCAACCCATCTGCGTTGGCACATATTTAGCTCTTTCTGGTTCAAGATGTGTTGTAGGCTCTTATGGTCGGTGAAGACCTTACACTTGGTACCATACAGGTAGTGTCGCCATATCTTAAGCGCAAAAACAACTGCACCGAGTTCGAGATTGTGGGTTGTGTAGTTCTTCTCGGAGTTGGCGAGATGCGTACGCGATAACCTATTCTCGTTGCATAAGAACACAACCAAGACCTAGGTTAGAGGCATCGCAATAAACAACAAAGTTATCATTTCCATCGGGTAGCGCGAGTACGAGAGCGTCGCAAAGCATACGCTTAAGAGTTTGAAAGGCATCCTCTTGTTCAGTTCCCCAAACGAAAGGCTTATCTTTATGCGTTAAGGAGGTGAGAGGAACGGCTATTTTAGAGAAATCAGCGATAAATCGACGGTAGTAACCTGCCAATCCGAGAAAAGAACGAACTTCAGATGGGGTTTTCGGCGTAATCCAACTCTAAACGGCTTCAATCTTCGCGGGATCGACGTGAATTCCTTGACTGTTGATGATGTGACCGAGAAATTGAACCTCCTCGAGCCAAAATTCACACTTGGAGAACTTGGCGCAAAGGCGATTCCCTTGGAGAAGCTCGAGAACTAAACGAAGATGCTGCATGTGTTCGGCTCTCGACTTCGAGTAGATAAGGATATCGTCGATAAACACAATAACAAAGCGATCAAGGAAGGGTTTACACACACGGTTCATCAAATCCATGAAGACCGTGGGTGCGTTCGTGAGACCAAAAGGCATGACCACAAATTCGTAATTGCCATAGCGGGTACGGAAAGCAGTTTTAGGGATGTCTTGCTCCTGAATTCGCAACTGATGATAACCAGAACGTAGATCGATCTTAGAGAAACACGTAGCGCCTTGCAGTTGATCGAATAAGTCGTCGATTCAAGGTAGAGGGTAGCGATTCTTGATTGTAAGCTTATTGAGTTCCCTATAATCGATGCACATTCGGAACGATCCATCCTTCTTTTTAACGAAAAGGACAGGTGCTCCCCATGGGGATGTGCTAGGGCGTATGAAGCCTTTGTCAAGTAATTCCTGGAGTTGGCTAGAGAGTTCACTCATTTCGGAGGATGCAAGGAGGTAAGGGGCTTTAGCAACTGTCACACCCTGACTTTTGCGGAAGCGTATGATGTGTGACTTGTTCAATATCATTGCATTCAATCATAATAAACAACTATATGATCAAAACGATGCTTATCCATTCATTAAGTTTAAAAATATTACAAACACTTGTCATTTAAGTTTCAAACAACACAACCATTGACTAAGTTACAAACCAACAAAAGTGGATGACATCTAAACTTGGAATTTTACTTCTAGAAACAACACCAGTGCCCACGATCCAACTTGTTACCTGAAATACATGTAATTTTGAAAACATCAACAAAAGTTGAGCGAGTTCATGCGTTTTGTATGAGTACTGACAAACTTGTAAACATTTGAGAGACTTCTTTGAAAATAGGTATGAAAAGCGTCTATGAACATATCAAATTAATGTTTTGCAAGGACATTAATGTATGTGAAGACATAGGGAGCACTCAATATGAGTAGGCTTTTATCCTTGTCGAATCTCCTCGACTATGTTGAATTCCTCTCGACTGTGTCAAATCCACCTTGACTGTGTCAAATTCCCTTGACTGTGTCAAATCACCCTTGACCATTGTCGAATCACCTCGACTGGGATACTAAAGCACTCTAAGTGGTCACATAAGGACCATGAGTGGGGCTCGGTCGTACCCATTAGATCTAACCTTTGTCCGTGATTCTTATGATAGTTATTGTCATTTCAATTTCCATCTATGCTCACATGATCTAATAGTTCATTACATAGCCGAATCATACCATTTGAACATTCGTAACATGTATTCCACCCCCGAGAGTTATAAATCCGAAAACAGTAAGAGAAAAAGGGGGACATGAACTCACAAGTTTGCGTCCTGCTATCTCGTATGCTCAAGGTCCTTCTATGAGTCGTACAACTACCTACAGATGTGCCATGTTTTATTAGACGCTTAGGTCGTGTGACGACTCTTTGTCTTAGTTGTTCATTAAGACTTGTTTTGGAAACTTTGGTGTATTCTGAGTTACATCATTGATGTATATTATAATATTCCAAAGTATATAATTATTTGTTAAAATAATAAATATTTTAACTTAAATTATATTTATTAAATTTTGGAATATTAGTTAAAATAATAGATTTTAACTTGCCACATATTGTATGTGTACATGTATAACTTTCCCCAAGGATGGGTGTATTCATACTCGTAATCTTAAGCGTGTGTATTATGCCAAGTATTGTGTTTATTAAGTATTCTTATACTTAATTTTTGTGTTAATTTTTCTGGAATAATACTTCTAATAAAATTCACCAATATATATTCTCAAAATATATATTTTAGGAAATCTAACATAGAAAAATTATTTATAATTTTTGCTTGGCAAAAATATTTATAATTTCATATAAACCTTAAAAATAATATATTTTCAAGTCTAACTTAGAAAATATATATAAATCCATTTTTCACCCAAAAATAATGTGTTCTATATTTATTTAAGAAAATATACATTTTCCCCCAAAAATGATATTTCTTCTAATAATTTCAAGGAAAATATATATTTTTATTTACCCAAAAATAATATATTTCCTTCTTGTCAAAAATATGATATATCTTTGTAATAATTGTAAAAATCATATTTTTTTTCTCTTGGTGTCCAAAATACCATTTACCAAAATATACTTATGAATTTATTTTCGGAATATTTTGTGAGTTACATTCCTCGTTCGGTTTGTCCAATGTTTTGGGTATAAATTATGTGTTTATTTCTTGGATTTTTTGGTAATATTTAGTATTGTATTTCTTGGTATTTTGGTGAGTTATATTATTTCAAGCCCTAAAATAATATAACTAATGCACATAATATACAAATAATCACACACATGGTGACATCTAAATATATATTCTCCTAAATACATATTTAGTCACTTTTATTATCAAAACCAACCTCCAATATTTTGTAATTTTTGTAACAAAAATTATGGCAAACTTTATATAAAAACCATGGTTAAAAATATACTTGTAAATATTTGTTTTAAAAAAATATTTTTCTAAGTGTTTATTTTCTAGAAAAATTTTGCCATAGTTTCCCCTTAAAGATGGAGGTTTCCATGCTTTCAAAGCATATCATTTTCTTTTATAAATAATCACAATCAACAATAAATCAACCAATACTTACCAATTTTCCAAAATCAAGCATTAATCACTACTTCATGAACTTGAAAATTTATAAAAATTTGTAGTAACTTACTAGTGTGTTTAGTAGGCTTACTTACCCTTTAAAGTGTGATTGTTTGTTTAAAAACATCATTTTTAAAGAAGTTAGATGTTTACAACTTGTAATTTATTTTTCTAAAAATGTTTCCTCTTGAGTTTTTCTTGTTAAATATATATTTCTACACTTGATTAACCACTAAAAATGTGGTTAATCTCTTTAAGAACCAAACTTATGCAAATCTTGTATTTTTAACTTGGTTTCTTGAAAAATCATTCTTGAAATCATATGTTTACAAGTCTCTTTTCACACTTTGATCATCATACTTCAAGAAAACATTAAATCTTTCAAGTTCATGTTGTAACATAAGGATGATCTCTTGATCTTTAACATAATCATTCTCTCGTCTTGCTAGATTATGTCTTTAATCACTATCTAGCAAGATCATATGATGTTTAACATCATATACACAAATAATCAACAATCAACAAGCATAACAACACTTAACAACATGATTTCTTATGATTTTTAAGCTTATGTTCAAGTTTCATGTTCTTGATTCATAGTGTTATTCATGATTACCAACTTGTATCATCTTTAACCAACTTAATAAGATGTAAAATAGAGTGTAGATGATCTTACTACTAGCTCAAGGCTAGGGATGATCACAAGATGAAGATGAGGTGGTTAAATGCACTTGCAAGAGGTCCTTCAAGTTTCAATGCTTCCACTCTTCTTAGATGTGCTTGATACACCCTTAGATCACCTTAGAATATGTGTAATGGATTGAAAAATGGAAGGATGTGAGTGTGATGTTGAGGTCATGAGTTTAGAGGAGAAGAGAGGAGTGGTTTGTGAGTTTGCATATGTTAGAATGTTAATGATCAAGAACTTGTAGTTTTTATAAACAACTTCCAACATGTCATTAACTAATGAATCTTATGTCTTTAAAGGTTCAAGCATATCATATAAACAAGTGAATAAAATCATGGTGTGGGTCCACCATGTTGGGCTGTGAACTAGGTGGGGGGGGGGGGGGTCTAGAGTAGCTTGTAAATGGTAGTTGGTTATCTAGTTGAAATCCAAGTGATTTAGTTAGGTGTTTAGTTATTATGATGTTATATAGTGTGTTATGATGTTCGGGGACCATAACTAGCTCAGAAATGGTAAAACAATGCTTCTATTGAAAATTTGGTGTTTCGGGTAGTGTCCGGTTGTTCGGTTGGTTACCGGTTCGTTAAGGTGCTAAATTGCGCAGTTTAGTGTGCTTTATGTTGTATTTTATGACAGTTTCGGTTCCCGGCACTTAGGAAAGTATTCTGGACCATTAAACCACTTTTATGCATTATATTTAGATGTTAAAAGCAGAATTTTTGCTGAATTTGTTAATTTTCTGCAGAATTCTGCAGTTTTAATGTGTTTCTGGCACTTTCCGGTACCTAAGTTATCACTAGGTAGGCAGTTCTGTAATCCCTACTTCCCTACACACTATTCTAGTGTATCACTTGGTTCCGGGGCTCTTTCTGTGTCTTATCATCATGTCTATCTGAGTACTGAACTCCCGTCAGTACTTCTAGTTTGTCTAATAACTGTGCTAACTTTATTATGTGCACTAATTGTACCATATTGTGTTGCATGTAATAAAGACAAACAATCTTGCAACATGAAATGCCATTGTATGTATATATGACAGTAATCAGAAATTCATTCATCTTGTTAATTCAATCATGCACAGTCATTAAAGCACATATTACTGTTTATTATTGTACGGAATTCATGGCAAAGTGCCAGTTGTCACATTCTCCCCCCATTAAAAGAATTCCGTCCTGAAATTCAAGCTATGTTATAAATTTCAGGGGAGTTGTGAATTAGGTATGAATACTTAGACTTGATTTGGCCTTCATGTTCCCAAGTAAATTATGGGCCATGATGTGAATTCCAACGAACTTTAACAAATTTAGTACGACTTCTCCGTATTTGGTGGACTTCCAGTCCGTAACCTTAAAAGGTTCTTTAGTAAATTGGAGTTTGTCGTTGACGTGAATCTTATTTGCGGGAATAACGACTGTTTATTGAGTCAGACTCATCTAAAGGCTAGACACGTGAAATGTGTCATGAATACGGTTAAGTTTCTGGAAGTTTCAGCTTGTAAGCCATGGTTTCGATCCTTTCCAGGATCTCAAGAAGTCTAATATACCGTGGGTTCAACCTCCATTGCTTTCCAAATCATACTACGCCTTTCCAAGGCGAGACTTTCGATAATATCATCTCTCCAAACTCAAGTTCCAACGGTTCCCGCCGCTTGTTGGCGTAGCTTTTTCCGTATACCACATGCTTGACTTGATACGATCACGTATTTGAACGATCCTCTCTGTAGTTTCCTGAACCAACTCAGGGCCAGTAAATCGTTTATCTCCAGTCTTCGTTCAACACAACGGGGACCGACACTTACGTTTCATATAAAGCTTCACACAAGGTGGCCTAAACGACGGTGTGATAAATATTATTGTAGGAAAACTCCACTAAGGGTAAGTGAGTATTCCAACTTTTTATCAAAGTTCATCATACGAGCACGTAACATGTCTACTAAAGTCTGTATCATTTGCTTATTATGGTCGTTCGTCTGAGGATGAAATGTAGTACTAAGGTTCAACTATGACCCAAACGCCTTCTGAAACATCTGCCATATCCTTGGCACAAAACGACCATCTCGGTCGGACAAGATAGAATCAGGCATTCCATGACGTGCCACAACCTTTCTAGGCTAAATCTCCGCTAATTTTCTTGTGCTGTCTTCCTCGCTGATCGGTAGGAACTGTGTAGTCTTGGTGTGTTGATCAATAATCACCCCAAATCATATCATGACCTCTTTGGGTTCTTGGTAGCGTGTAATGAAATCCATTAAGGTTCGTTCCCACTTCCACATGGGAATCTCAGGCTATTGCAGCAGTCCTGATGTTTTCTGGTATTTTGTCTTAGCTTCGACACAAGTAAGACAGTTACCCACATATGTAGCGATATCAGCTTCCATCTTGGGCCATCCATACTAATCCTTAGAGTCTCGGTACATCTTGTCGGATCCAGGATGGATCGATTACCTTGACCTATGAGCCTTGTCCCAAAATAAGCATACGTAAATTGTCGTGAGTCGGAACCCCAAAGTCGTCCCATGGAGTATAAGGTTCCGTCTTCCTTAGGCAATAACTGCACCTCCATTCCATGTAATACTTCAGCTTGAAGGTTCTCTGGTTTGAGCACCTCTTGCTCAGCCCCACGAATCCGAGTAGCGGGGTTAGTCTGTATGGACATCTCTAAGGCTCGCACCCTTAGAGGCTTTGTGCGATCTTTGTGGCTCGAGGCATCTGCTACAACGCTTGCCTTGTCCAGGTGATACTTAATCTCACAGTCGTAATCGTTTAGTAGCTCATTCCATCTCGTTATCTCATGTTTAAGTCCTTCTGATCAACGGTGTGCTGCAACCCTTGTGATCAGTAAAGATCGTGCATCGTTTTTCATACAAGTGATGATGCCAAATCTTCAACACGCAATTACTGCACCTAGTTCAAGGTCTCTTCTCATGACCCTTTAATCAACGTGACGCGTACGTGATGACTTGGTCTTGTTGAATCAACACGCAATCGAGACCTTGTCGGGAAGCGTCACGAGAACCGCAATTCTATTGGTACTGTCAGGTGAAGACAAGATAGGTATCGTCTGGGTTAGGGTTGTTAGCGGTTGAGTAATCCTTGAAAAGTTTTCTAGGGGTCGTCTGATACAGCCTACAATCCCCAAAAGTTCTTAGTTGTGTCTTTGGGACTCCTTAGTTCTTGATGGCAGGGTTGACATGAATCCCGTTCTTATTTGCCACGTGACCTAAGAATCTTGCCTCGCGAATCCAGGGTTCGCACTTCGACATCCTAGCACATAACTGTTCTTTCTCTAAGAGTCCCAAGATGAATTGCGGATGTTGCTCATGACCTTCCTTGGTCCTTGAGCATATAAGAATGTAGTCAATAAATATAATCACGATCTTATCTAGGTACGGCTTACACACCCGATTCATGAGGTCCACAAATACTGCCGATGCATTTGTTAAGCCAAACGGTCCTGACAAGGAACTCATAATTGCTCAAAGCGAGTCCTAAAGGTCGTTCTAGGGATACTTTCTTCTCGTGTCCTCAACTAGTGATATCCTGTCCTTAAGTCTATCTTGGGACAGCAGCTGGGACCTTGGAGTTGGTTGACAAGTCATCAATTCTCGGTAAGGGGTACCGATTCTTGATGGTTAGTCGTCTTTCTCCCTATAACCTATGCGTAATACCTTTCCACATTACTTCTTCTGAGTTCCTCTCGGATTAGGCTGTGTACATGTTTAAAAACTGACGTCCTTCTTCCTAACGAATAACACTGGGGCTTCCCAAGATGAGAAGCTCGGCATGGTAGATTTCCTCTGCCTAGCAGCTCTTGCAGTTGCATCGGAGGTTCCTGTATCTCGGACGGAGCTAGTCGGTAAGGCGCCATCCGTCACTGGTGCTACTCCTGGCATTAGGTTTATCCTAAACTCCACTTGTCGCTGTGGAGGTAATCCAGGCAAGTCTTCGGGGAAGGCTTCTGGAATTTCCTTCACAACGGGGATGTCTTCTGGCTTTGGCTTCTTGGTCCCTTTATCGACAACATGAGCAAGGTAGGCTATGCAGCCTATTCGGAGGCGCTTCTATATCTCTATGACCAATGTGAGATGTCACAATTCCACCGCCTTATGGGGCCTAGTGCCCTCGCATCTATTGCAAGAAGGTTGTGTACTATAAGTGTCTTATCATTCGCAAGAGGGATGCGAATGATTTTCCTTATGTCGAACAACTTCAGCTCTATCCTTGGATATCCAATCCAAGCTGACTACAATATTATGACTTCCCAAGTCAATGGTAGTAGAAGGTTCCCGCTCTCTAAGTTCCAAAATACAATCTTTAATCACCTCATCTGCTTTAACTAACCTTCTATTTGCCAATTCTAAAGAGTACAGGGCGTCTATCCTACTTGAAACTGGGCCAAGTACGTTCTAAATTCCTAAGGATACAAGGTCATAGTCGGCGCCAGTATCAATCAAAATGGATGCATAGTGTTGGTTAATAGGGAACGTACCCGTGATCGCATCTGGATCCTGGCGTGCTTCACGAGCTCCGATCGTGAAGACCCTTCCTTGCTTGGTTCTTCCTAGGGCAATCTTTCCTAAAGTGCCCCACGTCCCCACATTTGAAGCAACCTGGAACTCTACCATTATCGTTTCCGTCTTGGTTGCCCATCATTTCCTCCTTGTTTGGGGTACTTCGCCCAACAGGCATCCTTGCTGTGTCCTTCTTTTCCACACCTATCGCACTTAGGCCTTAGACATTGACCTTCATGGTGAAACTTGCACTCATCACATCTCGGCTTAGTCCCCAAGTAAACCTTACCACCGGCCTTATTGGTGGCTCCACAAGCTCGCATGCCACGAGGCGGGTTCACTTCCCTTCTTTTGTTTGCGTTAAAGTTGTCATAACTGGCTTGGGTGCCTACCCTTAGGTTTGAAAACATCCTTTTGTTGTTGCCCGAAGACTCCACGTGAGTCTCCTTCTTGTTTGCCTCAAATTCCGAAAACATTCCCATACGAAGAGCTTCCTCTGTAAGTGCAACACTCAAATCGATAGCCTCTGTGATGGTTGGAGGCTTTGAAGCAGTAACCATGCTCAGGATTTGAGGTGCGAGTCCCCAAATGAATCGTTCAATCCTCTTGAATTCCGGCTCGACTAAGTAGGGAATGACCCTAGACAAGTCGTGAAAGTGTTGGACGTACTCAGAAATCTTCGGCCCGTCCATTTTCAAATTCCAGAACTCAGTCTCAAGCTTCTGGATTTCGGCCCTAGAACAGTATTTCTTTCGCATCAATTCCTTGAGCTCGTCCCAACTCAGTGCATAAGCAATAGCTTCACCAAGGGTCTGAACCTGAAGGTTCCACCAGGAGAGTGCGCCATCCAAAAACAACCCTGAGATATAGGTAACTCTATGTTCGGGCGAACATTTACTCATTCTCATAACGGAGTCAGTCTTTTCTGCCCAACGAACAAAAGCAACGGCACCTCCTGTGCCATCAAAATTCAATGGCTTGCAGTCCAGGAACTGTTTATAGGTGCAGCCAGTTGGAGGGTTATTTCTGGGAGTGCCACCGCTGTGTTCAGAGCGGAGGGCTTCATGCTGAGCAATGGCTTGTGAGATGCGCTCTTGTAGTTCGGCTTCTGTCCTTGGCAGCGTATTGGTGTCTGTGTCACGTCTGGGCGGCATTCTCTTCTGGCAAAAAGGTATGGGGTAGGTTAGACAACATTCCATAATTGTCTATGAGGTATATATCACCACAAGCAAACATGCAATCACCCAACATCACATGCATATATAATCAACAATGTATAAGTAAGAAAACAACCACTGAGCTTTCATATATGCTTGGCAACTTGATTTATTTTTTTTATTAGAGGGAAACAAAATAAACTCGAGGTTACATCACCTCGGTCATACAAGTTTCATAATATGAAAGTAGTAGTTATTTTCCTTCTACATTGGTTTTCTTAGGTCTTTAGCTTCACAAAGTCGGGTATACTTCCCAAGAGATGGGGGTTGTACATATAGGGGTGATAGAGAGTGTAAATTTGCTGATCCTTTCCCAGGTATTAGCCTTCTTCACTTGCTTAGATATCGGTTCCCAAACGGCTCGTATACAGGTAGAAGTGTCGGATACGAAGTAGGCAAAGACAGGTTTCCTACTTTGTAGAGTGATGTCGCAACTGTCTAGGTATTGTTCTACTAGATGAATGTGTGAACACTTAGAAATTATTTTTGGATGGGTGGTGATCATTAGCTCGACCCGCAGAGTCCACCAGGATTTCCATGCACTACAAGTCGTTATTATGTGGGCCCCCGTAATAATAAATTGTCTTGCATGGTCACCCCAATTTTCCTTCGTTCAAAGAAGATGATCAACCAAAGAAGGGACACTACTGTCCTTATACCTCCAACAAGGAAAGGACCATTGTGGTGGTCCACGCGCCAACATTCGTTATCGTTAGGCGCAAATAGGCATGATGATTAGACGTAATAGGAATAAGGAGAGTTCCTAGTAGTTGGAGGGGCACCTTCTAGATAAGTACTTCATCTTTCTTGTCTGGACAAGAGCGTCTCCAATCTTGTTTCGCAAAAGCCACAGGGACCTCGTTCCACTGATGAGGGTGTTGTCCAAGGTTGCCTCCTCCGCTGTCACACCCTGACTTTTGCGGAAGCGTGATTATGTGTGACTTGCTTAATATCATTGCATTCAATCATAACAACAAATATATGATAAAACTAAAGATGATCATCCATTAAACAAGTTTAAAAACATAACAACATTGTCTTGAAACATAGACTTCAAATTCAAGTACAAACCATGCAACTTGTTTAAGAGTTCACAAGGACTCGACAAAAGACATTAAGTAAAACCAGGCTTTGGAAGATGTGTCTTGTCCAGGATAGGACACACTATCCAAACCCTAAGATACCGGATGACATCTTTTATTCTCAACGTAACTTGAACATCCAAACGCCTGCCAGATCCACACTTAATTCCCTGAAATACATGTAGTTTGAAAACATCAACAAAAGTTGAGCGAGTTCATGTGTTTGTTTGTGTGCACGAATAAACATTTGTAATCGTTGAAAGTATGTATGTATGTTTGTAAATCCAGGTATGAAAGCAACAAGGAAAATAGATCATTAATGGTTAATATGTGTGACGTGATGCAGGAAGGCTCAAACCTAGCAGACTTTGCACCGGGCTTCCGGCTGTAAGACATAGTCATCCCATGGGCCAAACCTTGGTCCAACATGGGCGGGGCTCGCTACACCCAAATAGATCTATCACTCATGTCCCTCGTTCCTACAACGAGGATTAATGGTCTTAAGCGTTATACCCACCACTCACATGATCTAGCAGTACCCTTCCTTAGCTAACCATACCAAATAATAACGTTTGTAAACAGTTTGTAACATGTACTTCACCCCCGAAGTTATAAAACTAAAAACAGTTAAAAGAAAAGGGGGACATGAACTCACAGTCTTGCGTTCTTCGTAATCACCGTAACTCAAAGCTTCGTCTGGCGTACACGACTACCTACAACGTACTAAGGTCTATTAGACGAGCGGGTCGTGCCTTGACTTAGTATTGATTAATGTCTTTGAGTTCGTTCTTTGTGTCTTCAATATTATTCCAAGTTATATAATTATTTGTTAAAATAATAAATATTTTAACTTAAATTATATTTATTAAATTTTGGAATAATAGTTAAAATAATATATTTTAACTTGATACCTTTCAAGTATTTATACATGTATTTTCCTTCCCAAGGATGGGTGTATTTGTACTTGTATCCTTATACTTGTATATTTTTGCCATGTATTGGTGTCGTATTCCAGAGTAATATCCTTAATAAAAATCCATATATATTTCCAAAATATATATTTTAAGAAATATTTACTTAGAAAAATTATTTGTAATTTTTCCCTTGGCAAAATATTTGTATTTTCATATAAGTTCCAAAAATAATATATTTTCAAGTCTAACTTGAAAAATATATACATGCTTATTTTTCTCCAAAAATAATATATTTCAAGTTTGTTTGAGAAAATATATATTTCTTCCAAAAATAATATATCTTCTATTAATTTCAAGAAAATATATTTTCATTCACCAAAAAATAATATATTTTCTTTTTGTCAAAAATATGATATGAATTTTTGATAATTGTGAAAATCATATTTTGCCAAAAACAAGCATAATCTACTACTTCATGAACTTGAATATTTATAAAAAATTGTAGTAACTTACTAGGGTATTTAGTAAGTCTTGTTACCCTTTAAAGTGTGGTTGATTCTTGAAAAACATCATTTTTAAAGAATTTAGATCTTTACAACTTATGATCATATTTTCTAAAAATGTTTCTGTTTTTATTTTTCTTGTTACATAAGTGTTTCTACACTTGTTTAACCATCAAAAATAAGGTTTATTTGTGTAAGAACCAAGATTAAGTAAAACTTGTATTTTTAATTAGGTTTCTTGAAAAAATCACTCTTGAAATCCTAGATTTACAAGACTTTAAACTTACTTTGTTCATCACTTATCAAGAAAACAATTTATTATGAGTTCATGACTTTTGTGAGGATGATCCATTAATCTTTAACACTTTCATCCTCTCATCTTGCTAGATTATGTTTTTAATCAGGTCTAGCAAGATCATATGATGATCTACATCATTTACACAAGTAAACAACAATCAACAAGTGAATCAACACATAAACAACATGATTTCTTCATGATTTAAGCTTATGTTCAAGTTTCATTCTCTTGATTCTTAGTGTTCTTCAAGTTAATCTTCATGTATCATTCTTTAACCACTTAGATAAGATGTAAAATGGAGTGTATGATATTCTTACCACTAGCTCAAGGCTGGGGATGATCAAGAGAAGAAAAGAGATGGATAATAGCAAATAGAGAAGGTCCTTGAACTTCCGAAAGCTCCTAGCTTCCTTATGCAACCTCTAACACCTTTGTATATGCTTGAAATGTATGAGACTTGATTGAATGAAGGTGATGATGGTGGTGTGGGTTTCGGCCAAGAACAAGGCAAGAGGAAGAGAGAAGAAGGTGTGTTGAAGTGTGAATGATGAAATGAGATGTTAGTTGCTTAAGGGTATTCTTATAACACACAATTTCTCATTTTCCTTTGTGTAATGTGTTCATAAAGCACCAACATAATCTATTAAGATAATCAAATGAAATCAAGGTGTGGGGGCCATGTATGGGCCGTCCCGTATGTGGGGGGGGGGGGGGGGGGTAGTAGGCTAGGTTAAATTTACCATGTAGTTAGTTTGTAGTTGAAATTCAAGTATTCGGTTAAGGATCTAGTTATTAGATATTTATATAATGTGTTATGATGTTCGGGGACCATAACTAGCTTGGTAATGTTAAAACAGTGCTTCTAGTGTAAATTTGGTGTTTTGGGTAGTGTCTGGTCATTCGGTTGGTTACCGGTTCGTTAAGGTGCTAAACTATGCAGTTTAGTGTGCTTTGTGTACCATTTTGTAACACTTTTGATTCCCGACACTTAAGAAAGCATTCAGGACCATTTCACCATATTTCTGCATGATATAAGTGTGTTTAAATGCTGATTTTCTGTAGAATTCTGCAGTTTAGGTGAGTTTTAGGCACTTTCCGGCACTTAAACTATCTCTAGGAAGGCAGTTTTGTGATCCTTACTTTCCTACACACTATACTAGTGTAATACTTGGTTTCTGGCCCATTCTGTGTTTCAACACATTGTCTGTCTATGTACTGAACTCCGTCAGCATTTTCCTGGTTTGTCTGGTAACTGTGCTAACTGTGTTTCGTGCATCATTTGAGTCAAATAAGCTCTCATGCAATAATGATATGTCATTTGCAATATGTGATGCACATGTAAGTATAAAGCAGTAATCAGAAGGCAGTTCAAATCATTAATTTTAATGCAGCACAGTCATTAAGCACTAATCATGATTTAATAGTTGTACGGATACCTGGAATTTTGACAGTTGTCACAATCGCCTCGCCGTCACCACCTTAGTCAGACACCTTCACATTTGAGAGGGAAGAAAAGCCATCTTCTATGGAAATCAGCTCAGGTTCTCGTTTGGAAATCACTCCAGCCATGAGCTTCGCAATAAACGCGAGGTCGACAGTCTCATCGTGCAAGTCAAGATCAATAATAGGATTCGGAGTCGAAGGTATCTCGTTCACGTCAATAATTATTCCGTACACTTATACGCATATATATATATATATATATATATATATATATATATATATATATATATATATATATATATATATATTAATAAATAAATATGTTACTTAGCATAAACAGGCAAATAAATGCATCATGTACACATATAACTCTCGTTTGTCCTTTCGGGGGGGTCATTTTGTCTTTGGCAAGTCTATCTCACGTAGACTATGCCTTAATTGGCTCTTTAATTTGGGGTATTCTCCTCCCTATTAATGTCATTTCCTTGTCTTTTCTTTGAAAAATGTTTGACTCGTGGATCTTGGCGCTTTCGTGAATGCAATGAAAAACCTTTTTGTGAAAATGTTTTCGTGAGAGAGTCCTAGTGATTGTAGTCTAGACTCGAGAAGGAATCCTAGTTCACTACAATCGAAGCTCTGATACCAAACTGTCACACCCTGACTTTTGCGAAAGCGTATGATGTGTGACTTGTTCAATATCATTGCATTCAATCATAATAAACAACTATATGATCAAAACGATGTTCATCCATTCATTAAGTTTAAAAATATTACAAACACCGGTCATTTAAGTTTTAAACACCACAACCTTTGTCTAAGTTACAAACCAACAAAAGTGGATGGCATCTAAACTTGGAATTTTACTTCTAGAAACAACACTAGTGCCCACGATCCAACTTGTTACCTGAAAAACATGTACTTTTGAAAACATCAACAAAAGTTGAGCGAGTTCATGCGTTTTGTATGAGTACTGACAAACTTGTAAACATTTGAGAGACTCCTTTGAAAACAGGTATGAAAAGCGTCTATGAACAGATCAAATAAATGTTTTGCAAGGACATTAATGTATGTGAAGACATAGGGAACACTCAATATGACTAGGCTTTTATCCTTGTCGAATCTCCTCGACTGTGTCGAATTCCCCTCGACTATGTCAAATCCACCTTGACTGTGTCAAATTCCCTTGACCGTATCAAATCACCTTGACTGTGTCAAATCACCCTTGACCGTTGTCGAATCACCTCGACTGGGACACTAAAGCACTCTAAGTGGTCACATAAGGACCATGAGTGGGGCTCGGCCGTACCCGTTAGATCTAACCTTTGTCCGTGATTCTTATGATAGTTATTGTCATTTCAATTTCCATCTATGCTCACATGATCTAATAGTTCATTACATAGCCAAATCATACCATTTGAACATTCGTAACATGTATTCCACCCCCGAGAGTTATAAATCCGAAAACAGTAAGAGAAAAAGGGGGACATGAACTCACAAGTTTCCGTCCTGCTATCTCGTATGCTCAAGGTCCATCTATGAGTCGTACAACTACCTACAGATGTGCCATGTTTTATTAGACGCTTAGGTCGTGTAACGACTCTTTGTCTTAGTTGTTCATTAAGACTTGTTTTGGAAACCTTGGTGTATTCTGAGTTACATCATTGATGTATATTATAATATTCCAAAGTATATAATTATTTGTTAAAATAATAAATATTTTAACTTAAATTATATTTATTAAATTTTGAATATTAGTTAAAATAATATATTTTAACTTGCCACATATTGTATTTGTACATGTATGACTTTCCCCAAGGATGGGTGTACTCATAGTCGTATTCTTAAGCTTGTGTATTTTGCCAAGTATTGGTGGCGTATTCCCATGTGTATTTGTACGTACAAGAATACGTATTTTATTGTGTTTATTAAGTATTCTTATACTTAATTTTTGTGTTAATTTTTCCGGAATAATACTTCTAATAAAATTCACCAATATATATTCTCAAAATATATATTTTAGGAAATCTTACATAGAAAAATTATTTATAATTTTCCCTTGGCAAAAATATTTATAATTTCATATAAACCTTAAAAATAATATATTTTCAAGTCTAACTTAGAAAATATATATAAATCCATTTTTCACCCAAAAATAATGTGTTCTATATTTATTTAAGAAAATATACATTTTCTCCCAAAAATGATATTTCTTCTAATAATTTCAAGGAAAATATATATTTGTATTTACCCAAAAATAATATATTTCTTTCTTGTCAAAAATATGATATATCTTTGTAATAATTGTAAAAATCATATTTTTGTTCTCTTGGTGTCCAAAATATCATTTACCAAAATATACTTATGAATTTATTTCCGGAATATTTTGTGAGTTACATTCCTCGTTCGGTTTGTCCAATGTTTTGGGTATAAATTATGTGCTTATTTCTTGTAATTTTTGGTAATATTTAGTATTGTATTTCTTGGTATTTTGGTGAGTTATATTATTTCAAGCCCTAAAATAATATAACTAATACACATAATATACAAATAATCACACACATGGTGACATCTAAATATATATTCTCCTAAATACATATTTAGTCACTTTTATTATCAAAACCAACCTCCAATATTTTGTAATTTTTGTAACAAAAATTATGGCAAACTTTATATAAAAACCGTGGTTAAAAATATACTTGTAAATATTTGTTTTAAAAATATTTTTCTGAGTGTTTAATTTCTAGAAAAAATTTACCATAGTTTCCCCTTAAAAATGGAGGTTTTCATGCTTTCAAAGCATATCATTTTCTTTTATAAATCATCACAATCAACAATAAATCAACCAATACTTACCAATTTGCCAAAATCAAGCATTAATCACTACTTCATGAACTTGAAAATTTATAAAAATTTGTAGTAACTTACTAGTGTGTTTAGTAGGCTTAGTTACCCTTTAAAGTGTGATTGTTTGCTTAAAAACATCATTTTTAAAGAAGTTAGATGTTTACAACTTGTAATTCATTTTTCTAAAAATGTTTCCTCTTAAGTTTTTCTTGTTAAATATATATTTCTACACTTGATTAACCACTAAAAATGTGGTTAATCTCTTTAAGAACCAAACTTATGCAAATCTTGTATTTTTAACTTGGTTTCTTCAAAAATCATTCTTGAAATCATATGTTTACAAGTCTCATTTCACACTTTGATCATCATACTTCAAGAAAACATTAAATCTTTCAAGTTCATGTTGTAACATAAGGATGATCTCTTGATCTTTAACATAATCATCCTCTCATCTTGCTAGATTATGTCTTTAATCACTATCTAGCAAGATCATTTGATGTTTAACATCATATACACAAATAATCAACAATCAACAAGCATAACAACACTTAACGACATGATTTCTTATGATTTTTAAGCTTATGTTCAAGTTTCATGTTCTTGATTCATAGTGTTCTTCATGATTACCAACTTGTATCATCTTTTAACCATCTTAATAAGATGTAAAATAGAGTGTAGATGATCTTACTACTAGCTCAAGGCTAGGAATGATCACAAGATGAAGATGAGGTGGTTAAAAGCACTTGCATGAGGTCCTTCACGTTTTAATTCTTCCACTCTTCTTAGATGTGCTTGATACACCCTTAGATCACCTTAGAATATGTGCAATGGATTGAAAAATGGAAGGATGTGAGTGTGATGTTGAGGCCATGAGTTTAGAGGAGAAGAGAGGAATGTGGGCTAAGAAAGCCAAGTACCACAAGTACCTTATCCATCGGCTTCTTTTCCTCTTCCGCTACTACAATGTGGGCTAAGAAAGCCAAGTATTCCTTGCGGAGATACTTGCTTGGTTGAATACACGACATCAATTTCAACTCTTTCGAAGACACTTTACCATAAACACAGAGTTGATCACCGTTTGAAAGAGATAAACGGGTCATCTTTTCGAAACAAACGACTTCGGCATGATTTTCACGAAGAAAGTCCATGCCTACTATGACATCAAAACTACCAAGTTGCATAGGAATGAGATCGATCGGAAAAACGTGACTGTTGAGTTCGAGAGTACAATCACGGAGAACGGAACTGACGGTGACGGTTCTTCCGGTGGCAATTTCTACGTCGAACGTCGTTGGGAGGTTAGCGCGTTTACGTTTTAGGAGCTTTTTGAATTCAAACGACACAAAACAGTTATCGGCTCCAATATCAAATAAACACGAAGCGTAAATACCTTTAACAAGGAACGTACCATTGACAACATTGTTGTCAGTCTGAGCCTGTTGGACGTTGATATTGAAAGTTTTTCCCCGGGCTGCTTGCTGTGGCTGCTGCTGCTGCTGAGGCTGCGGCTGCTGTAGCTGTTGTGGCTGCTGCTGCGGTGGTTGTTGTCGCGGTTCTTGTTTCACAACGCGGAGTGGGCAGACGTTAGCAAAGTGATTCGGGTTACCACAAGAGTAGCAAGCTCGTACATGAGCTGCTTGGTTGACCTGTGGAGCAGGGAGTGGAGCTGGTGGTGCTGGAGGGACTTGAGCAGCTTACTGACGTGGGCCTGAACGGTAGTGAGCAGTAAAATGCCCATAGATGTTACAGTTTGCACATAAACGATAGTTCACCCCTGCTGGGTGATGATAGGTATAAGTTGGGCACAGAGGGTGAACACCAGTATACGCACGCTTAGCAGGCGGTGCGTTGGTGACAGTAGTTGGGTGACTCTGGTCGCTGGGTTGTACGGGGACGATGTTGAGTGGAGCGGCGGTAGTAGCATAGTTCTTGTTGTTGTTGTTGTTCTTTCGCTTGCGGCTGAGGCGTGAAGACTTTGAACCTTGTGAGGCTGCACTATCGGTAGTGGGAGTTTCGGTTGCTTGATTGAGGCTCTTGGTTGAGATTTTGAAATAACCAGCTCAGACTCGCTTGTCGTCGATCTCAGCTGCGAGTTGATAGGTTTCCTCAATAGTAGCAGGTTTTGCTGCCTGAACAAAATCAGCTACACAGTCGGGGAGAACTCGAATGTACTTCTTGATTGTCTTATCAGGCGTGTCCACCTGACTAGGACAGATAATACTCAGCTTCTTGAAATGAGCGGTGAGACCAGCGTTGTCACCTCCTTCCTGCTTGATGTGCTAGAATTCATTCTCCAGCTTTTGAACTTCATGCGGAGGACAGAACTCCTTCATCATAAGCTCTCTGAGTTCCTCCCACGAAAGGCCATAAGCTGCATCATTACTACACCTGTTGAGCTCAGCAGTCCACCAATCCAGTGCCCTGGACTGGAAAACTCCAGTAGCATTCACAGTGCGGAGATTTTCTGGGCATCCGTTTTGCCTGAAGGTGACTTCGATAGAGTCAAACCACTGGAACATAGCACTGGGTCCATCTTCGCCAGTGAAGTTGGCAGGACCGTAGGCTTTGAATTGTTTGAAGCTGAAGGGAGCTTTGGGCACTGATGTGCGTTAGGTGTGATATAGTTTTATGTATATTTTTCGCCCCTTTTAACACTTTAGTCAAGTCTTAAATTTATAAAACACGATATTTTACTAACACTAAACACACATATGGGCAAGTGCACCCATCGTTAGCGTAGTATAGCGTTGGTAAGATACCGAGGTCGTCCAAGGACACAAGAGCTTTTAGTACCGGTTTATCCTCAACGTCTAATCAAATCAAAATTTTTGGAAAAGGTTTTAAACATGAAAATAAAAACTAAAATTTGCTGAAAATAAAAATAAAATAAAAATAGATAGACAAGATGAATCACTTGGATCCGACTCGCCATTAGTGTAACCTTTGATGTTTTCCGCACTTTTGCACTTTTTAAGAGATTATCTTAGTTATAGCAGTAGGCCCCTCTTTTGAAGGTGACGTTACCCTCAACCCAGTAGTTTGAGTCAGCAAGGATACAATCCTAAAGGTTGGATTACTGAAAGATAATTAATTAAGTTGTTAATGCGTAATATGGTAGGCCCCTCTTTTGAAGGTGACGTTACCCCCGGCTAAGTGGTTTGAGTCAGCAGGGATACAATCCCAAGTAGCCGGGTTAATATATTAATAGTAGTTTACATATGAGGGGATCAAGCCATTCGCACCCCCGCCATCCAATACCAGGGGGTATTGAAGGAGGTCCTAGTAAGCTTGACCCAGGTCCTTGCAGGATCTATACATTGAACAAGGCAAGAACCTTACCAAACCATTCCCTTAACCCCCGACCAGGTAGCCAACATATCTCCATATAGACCGTGGAGATATGAATGGTGTAAATCTTTTATTTTATATAGACAGTAAAATAACGGCAAGACACCACGGACAAATGATAAGGAAGTTTCACCTTCAACATAAGAAACTAGTTATTAAAGTCATTAATACAAAACCAAATAAAAACTGCGAAAAGATTAAAAAAACAAAAGTGTTACACTAAATGCTTATCTTCACCAAGTGATGTAAGAGACTTAGGCAAACATGGCCTTTGATTGTCAAGAACTCTTACTATCAATCTTGGATCCTGAGACTACTACACACACTTTATGATGGATGATGGATGATGGTGGTGAATGTGAGTGTTGTGATGGTGGTGGAGTGTGGGTGAAGTGTGAGAGAGGTGGTTTTCCAAGGGATGCTTTTGAAGTGAACCAACCACCCCTATTTATAGCCTGCACAGAAGCTCGGACACGGCCCCGTGTCCATCCAATTTCTCTTTCTTCATTAATTGCAGTTTGTCTGCATTAGTTGACCACGCCCCCGTGTCCGCGGGGCACGGCCCCATGTGCAGAAGCGTATCTGTACTATCAAGATTTGCTTGGATTCTGCAAATCTTAGCGTTGACCACGGCCGTGTTGAGCTGGGCACGCCCCTGTGTTGGGATATAGAAGCTTCTACAACTTTGTCTTTTCTGCAGATACTTGGGCACGCCCCCGTGATCACTGGGCACGAGGCGTGTTCAGTCTTCTGATCTCTTGTTTTTGCCTGGGAAGATGTTGTCGAGGGGTCGGGCATGCCACGTTTATTCCTCTTCTTGTATTTATGTTAGATTTAGCTGTATTTCTGCTTCTTTTGTTCATTTGCGCTCATTTAATCCTGAAAATACAAAAGGAAGACAAAAGCACACTTTTTCCAACATTAGTACTAAAAAGGGTAAGTTTTATGCCTCATTTGATGTAATTTATATGTTGCATTTTACACACATCAGGCACGTCGCTCTTTGACTCGACAGAAGATCTGCTACTGACCTCGTTGATTTCACTGACAATTTGAGGTATGACTTTAGCCATTTCCTTGGCCACAAGTGAAGCGATACGCTTGTCAGCATGGTTTCGGCGGGCAACACTTTGGGTGTGAAACATCCTTTATGAATTAGACGAGATTCGATTATATCGGGTTTTGAAAAGCTTAGCGTTTGTAAAACATCCTTTATTACTATTATTAGGTAAAGCACAGTAACACGTCAAACACATAGGCACATAGTGACGTAGGCACATAAACCACATAAGCACGTATACACATAAGCACGTATACACATAGGCACATATTTTTCACGTATTCACCTACATATTTTGCACGCATTCACCTATCTTTCAAAGTTGCGTAGCACGATCGAGAATTGCGATCGATAGCGAGTAGCGTAGGCGATTAGTGTTGCGTGTAGTACAGTGTGCGTGAGTTCTTAGTCTGTTCGCAATTAGTTAGCATTTTAGATTTCAAAGGCTGTGCGAGTTGTGCATGTTTGGTGGAGCGGGAAGCATAAATCAAAACCAGAATCGTAGAGTTTAACTTCCGTAACCTAAAACACATAAAATACATAGCAATAAAGTCGATAAGCGTAAAATCGGTGATTGCAGGCTTAAAACATTATGGAGCGTCTTGGGTGTTAGACATCGACTACCCAAAGTGATTCGATTATTCCCAACGAGTTCGAGTACACGCTTTGGCCTAATAGACTGTGCTCTCACCGTAATGCGGTGAACAACACTCACCCTTCCAGTTACTACGTAACTTTAGTCATCGGAACAATCGAGACTTTGGTGAGAGTTGTAAAATCAAAGTAGGGAGTGGAATGCGTTATTAAGATGTGGGTTTCACCCCTAACTTAACAACTTTGCTCCTAAATCGTGGTTAAACAACCTCGGGTTAGAGATGGAGATCTCTGTCAAGATATGGATGTCACTCCTAACTCAACAGAGGTTCTCGTGCTGAGAGTAAAAATACGCGTAGAGTGAGTGACCTTATAGAGAGTTCTTGGTTTTCACACCTAATCTCGACCCAATCACTCGGTTGTGTTATGTGAGGGTTTTCGAAAACGTGTGTATTGTGTTAGCCTTAGGAAAGGTAATATAGTTTTTTTAACCTTAGGGAAGGTCGCCTTCATACGAAGCGGTAGTATGCGGGTTCGTACGAAGATGTAGTTTTCGCAAGTTCGAACGAGAGTATCAAAAGTGGGTTCGTACGAAACCCCTACTGGGTTCGCACGAAGCGGTCTGTTGGTACTTAGACTATAGACTAGGTCAATTCTACACGACTCGACCTAATTCCCTATAGTTATGGCTCTGATACCAATTTGTCACACCCCAACCGATGGCGGAATCATCGGGGCGCGGCACTAGGCGAACCAGATTGCTCAAGAGAATCCATAACAACTATTCATTACCAATATTTTTACCATTCATTGTCCCATACCAACGAACAAATATTCAACACATAGTTATTACAGACAACGTGTTCTCAAAGGCAAAACAAGTCCGACAACGTAGATTTCTATTAGATGAATTTCTATACTGCCTATCTTGATTTCCAGCATAACATCCAAATCAACCTGCCACATACGTTAAAATAAATTCAATACATAAAGTAAAGGTGAGTACACAAGTTTGCATAGATAATAGTACGAAAAGCGTTTACGCATAACCAGCATGTAACACGTAACGGGCGAAGCATGTAACTATCAACAATGATTACAACCTAACCACGAGACTGCGTCGTAGAGTATGCGCGACACATGTTCACCAAAGCCAACACGTGAAGTAAAATAATGTGATCCCTAGCAACCCCTGTCCACTACAGGTGCTGAGTCCAAACTATAGTACTATCGTTGCTAGAGGCGGTCTAGTGTAACACTGTATAGCATAGTAACAGGCATTCAACAAATCATGTATTGCATGCGGGAGCGGTTAGCGTTTAAAAGTGTTTGCGTTGTGTGTTGTGTCTTGATATAAAACGTATGTAACACCCAAAAGTGCGTTAAATGAAAGTGGGTTCGACTATACTCACTGTGTGTGTTTAACTAGTAAATACAAGCCGGGTTGGATTGAAGTGGGCGCGTTGAGTTAGCCTGTGCATGGAAACAGAATCATAAGTCTTTGAGAGAGTGTTGAACGGTTTAAGTGTTCACCAGACTTATCCGAGGGGATGGGTTCCATCCGAACGGATGGTCATCCTGACGGATGGCCATTCGAACGGATGACCATTCGAATGAGATGTGATTATTTGTGAAATCGTTAAAATGTTTAATCAAAGGGAATTATAAGGATCAGGTCATCCGAACGGATGGTCATCCGGACGGATGGCCATTCGGTCGAAATGATCTGTAGTTGAAGTTTTGGTAAAATTTTCTAAGTAAAAAGGTTTTGAGTCAACAGAGACGGCGTAACGACGTATCAAACAACGAAAAACACCAACACCAGTTCACTCGGCCGGATGGGCCCAATCCATTCGAACGACAAGCTGTTCTTGAAGAAGATTCATGTTTGACCCGTTAATCGGTCCATCTCTTCGATGGAAATCCGTTTTCAAGCCGGCTTTCGACTAAGGAACGAGTCGAGAGTCTGATTGAGTCCAGATTCCATCGAAATTTGTGTAAAAACTGAAGAAAAGTTGAAAACAGATGAAAAGTGTTGAAACCTTTCAAAACTAAGTTGAAAAGTGTGAAAATGCTTTAGATCTGGAACCAATCTAGATCAAATGGTGTTCCACAACAGTTTGCCTAAGCAAAACGAGTGGAAACCACCTTCAAGAGGTCCAAATCAGTGATTTCAGGGAAAAAGTTAGTGTATGTGTGTGATTTTGATGAAGAAGATGGAGTAGAAGTGATTAGAGATGAAAATTGTGCAAGATTTGAGGAGAAATGCTTACAAAATGACCTTGATTTCGAGATAGAGTCTTGGGGAGCGGATGAGAGTGTCAAAGTCAGAGAATGGAGGTGTACGGCGGTATTTATAGAGGTACGGCGAAGGTTTAAGTCGGTTGCGAGATGGCGGGGTTCGGACGGTCTGTCCGGACGAATGGCCATCCGGTTGGATGGTGTAACAATCCTCAAATAAAACCGACACTCTCGAATATTTCCGACACCCTAATATATTTTAAAATACCTTTATATGTCTTTAAATACACCCCTTACGTGAAAACCGAGCCCGAAATACAGTACAGCATTAAAAATAAAATTTAAAATCTGATTATCAAGTTGAGGCGGGCCGCGTAGGACCCACTCCAACCCTTACGCGAGCGGTATCAAGGTTAAAACTTGATTTTCGGTGAATTTTAAGTTTAGGCGGGCCACGTAAGCCACCCCCTAAGCTTACGCGGGCCGCGTGAGATCAAGAACGCAGAGACACCCTAGGCCGACACGTGTCGACATCGTGGCGGACCTACCTGTTGAGCCGGACAAGCTAGTCCGTTGACTAGCTTTAACGCGGGCCGCATAGCCCTAAGGCTACTCTTACGCGGGCCGCGTAAGAGTCAGTTTCAGCAACTATATAAGGAGGCCTCGGGCTTCAATAGCAAATCGTTCATTTTCTTTTCTGTATCTCGAATTCTCTCAATAGTAGGCATAATTCCCGAGTATAATACCCCCTAATTAGCGAGGTTCTGCCCCGTTGTAAGTATTATAACCCCAGTTTCGTATTAGATACGCTGCATGATTGATTTAGGGTTCCGTAACAACTGTCGTGGTTCTGCCCGACGTAGTTGTTGGAATACCGTCTCGGGGAGGGTATCTTTAATATTTTCAAAGGGTTATTATATTAACCTATGTACATTTGTGTAAATTGTAGATTAATCCCAGGAAACCCTTACGCGAAGTCTAAGATAGCAATGTGAGTTTATCCTCTTTTTGTTAACCTTTTTTGTAATATTTTACAAAACCTTAAATGTTTTACAATGCGATTAAGCGGTGATTGAGTCTTTGTAGTTCTTCAATTACTGCCGGTATGTTGGGGTTTTGTATACAAAATTTACTACACTGTGAGTAGTAAGTCGGGACAACAATACGTTACCACTGGACAACGAGTTAGCCAATGTGTAATATGACTCACCAGTCAGGATTGACAGTACTGAATGAGTAATTGTGTAGAAATAAACAATGTGATCGCTCTCAATACTGTTTTAATTGATAAAATGTTTCTTGATTAAACTGGGATTCACTCACCAGTATTTCCCACTGACAAATGTTTTTAAAACGCGTTTCAGGTAACACAATGTGACAGCCAATTAGTAAAAAAGCCAGTTGGAGAGCACTGAAGGCTTGGGAAAAATGTGGCTATAAAAGTTACCTAAAAGACGATGTTTTAAATTCAATAAAATAGGGTTTATCCCTATAAACATATTGTAATAAGAAACTTGGGTTTTTCCCATGTGGTTATTAATATCAAATATGGTGGTTTTACTCTGATAAACATTTCCTAACTACGGTCCTGATGTAATTTCCGCTGCCAAATTAATCAACTGATACCACCGAAATTCTGAGTTCGTGTCCGCCCGTTCCCGGGACAGATAAGGGATCGGGGGTTGCGACAGAAGGTGGTATCAGAGCCTAGCCACTGGTCTAAGCCAAAGAAGTGTTCTGCTGACACTTAAAATCTAAATTTTGTGTTAGGAAATAATTTATGTGATTATGTGCTTTGTGTTATTTGACTATTTGTTAGATTACAGTATGAGTGATCAAGAACCCTTAGACATGTGTCGTCAGTTGTCTGATTCACCTAGGAGTGAAGGTACCTCTTCACAGCCAGCCCTTTCTGGGTATTCTGCTGATCAGGAAGAAGGGATGTTTGCCTTTAAAGCTCAGTCAGAAGAGCCATTCCCTCATAAAAAGAGAGGATGGTTCAGTAAGGAAGCATTTGCACGTAGGAAAAGAATGCGAAAGTTGCAACAGCAAAGAGTCCTAGCAGCCGCTAAGCGAAAGACAGACGCCCATACACAGGATATGCTTAATAGAAGCCTAGCCAATTTCCATATCCTAGCTACAACTGCTGCTGACCCAAGTCTGGAACAACTAGTAGCCCCACAACCCTTACCTTTAATTCCTACTCAACCAATGGAGGTAGAAATGCATGATTTTAACCCTGAGGAGATACCTAGGATACCAGCCCCTAATCCTCTAGATCCAAATTATGATCCATGGTTTGATGATCTTAGGGATTATGTGCCACGTTATTACTTAAACGAGGAAACCTTGCCAAACTTAGCAGCATATCCAGGTCTGGACCCTCTAGATCCCTATTTTGACAACGATGAATACATTAGGGAGATTTTGGAGAATCCATACCCTCAGGAGAATCCAGTACCTCAGTACCCAGAGCCAATACCAGTACCTGCACCCCCAATGAGTGCATAGAATTTGCAAGAACTCCGAAATTTTGGAAAAGAAATTATAGAAAGTAGCGAGAGGATGAGGTATGTAGGAGAGCAACTCGTATGGAAATACGATGAGCGCCAGATGGATTTCATGGGAAATCCATATCCATGAAGGAGATGATAAAGTTGGTAATAATAATAAATAAAATATATGTGTAATAATAATAAATCTATCGTAGTATAGACCACTCTGTGGTTAACGAGGCATAGTAGTATTGTAATTTTTAATTTCTGTTTTAGTGTGTATTTGACGCATACTATATCAAAAAGAGTAAATTCGCAATGCACGACATTTTTGACCAATATGTGTATTATGTGGTTGTTACCTAAACTATTTAATTATTCTATTAATGATTGGTAAATGTTTAAAATTCAGATGGCCGACGAAGGAAATCAAGGAAATCTGAATAATGATAATCAGAGTAACATTAACGTGGTTAATGAGAATCCGAGCATCAATAACAATGGAAACCAAAAGGATAATAGTGCCGTTCAACATATAGTGGCACAAGGAATCATAGATGTCATGCCATTTATTATTCAAACGATTCAAGAAGCGAATAATAAAAGTAAGCATAGCAGTAAGCGACCAGTCGAACCAGAAAACAGCGTGAACAATGGACCTGTACTTCAAATGCCCATTCCCAAAAAGAGAAGAACCGTGTCTTACGGTTGTTCTTATAAAGAATTCTGGTCTTGTAAACCAATGGAATTCTCGGGCAACGAAGGGGCCATTGCAACCCTACGCTGGATAGAGAAGACTGAGGCAGTCTTAAGAATAAGCAAGTGTGCTGAAGAAGATAAGATAATGTTTGCTTCTAATTTGTTTAAGAATTCAGCACCAGAATGGTGGAACACTATCCTCCAATCAAGAGGAAGTGATAGAACTTACAATCATGGTTGTAAAAATCCCGACTAGTCTCCGATTAGTCGCCGATTAATCACTAATCGGAGGTTCACCGATTAATGGCCGATTAATAGCTAGGCAGTCAATGGCGGTCCTATTCTTGCCAAATTTTGGCTAAATGCCGGCCAAATTTTGACCAAACCATATAAATTCCATCCAATTACTTAAAAAAATGAGTTAATGAGGGGTTAAAACATGTCTACTTTAAAAAACTACATATAAAAATGTGTGTGTATATATGTAACTAAAAATTACTTATAAAAATCTCAATCCAATTAATTCCGATTAATCCCTATTAATCCCGATTAATCGCTAGTCGGTACCCCACCGCCCGACTAGCGCCTAGCGATTCTTACAACACTGCTTACAATATGAAATGGGAGGAATTTAAGGACAAGGTAGAAAGGAAATTCTGCCCACCCAATGAAAAGGAACAGATAGCAAACAAATTCCTAAACCTTAGGATGACTGGTGTGGATAGTAAGGGATACACTAAATTATTCTTTGAATATGCTAGAATAGTGCCAACTCTTGCTTCACCTGAACCAGTATTGATCTCCCGTTATATCTGGGGATTAATTGGGGAGATAAGACACGTAGTCAAGGCAGCTAGACCTCAAACTATAGAAGAAGCTGTAGAACTGGCAAATACCTTGACAGATGAATTAGTCCGTACCCGAGAAGAGGATCAAAGGAGGAACCTAACCCAAAAACTCACACAAGAATTTCGTTCTGGAAATTTTAATCGTGGGAAAAATATAGGTTCTACCTCTACACCTTACTGTAAGAATTGCAAAAGAAAGCATTCAGGAAGATGCTCCATATACTGTAACTTTTGCAAAATATCGGGACACAAGGAAGAAGATTGCAAGAAGAAAGCTAATAACAGGATATGTTACAACTGCGAAGAACAAGGTCATATCAAGCCTAATTTCCCGAAATTAGCTCCAACTACAAACAACAAAAATACTAAAAATGCTAGAGCATTTGTTCTGACTGCAGATGAAGCCAAGATGATTCCAGATGTCATAGCTGGTACGTTTTTAGTTAATGATGTCTTTGCTAAAGTATTATTTGACTCTGGTGCAAACCAAAGTTTTATTAATACATCATTTTGCAAATTTCTAAATCAGTCATTAACTAAACTACCACAAGAATGCTTAGTAGAGACAGCTAATGGAGAAATTATAGGATTTTTGAAATCTTGCAGGGAGCAAGAATAGAAATTTTAAATCAAAAGTTTATGGCAAACCTTTATCCCATGAATCTGGTAGGATTTGATGTCGTTTTAGGAATGGATTGGTTAATAGCCAATAAAGCCAGTATTTTATGTGATCAAAAGTTAATTCAAGTAAATTCACCAAAAGGTAAAACGATCACAATTAAAGGAGATAAATCATCTAGATCCACAAAATTCATCTCTGTGATGAAAACTGCAAGTTATATAAGAAAAGGTTCTATAGTGTATTTGATTTCCATAATCACTAACACTAAAGGAAAGGATTTAAAAGATATTCCAGTAGTATCCCAGTTTTCAGATGTATTTCCAGAAGAATTACCAGGACTACCACCGGACAGAGAAGTTGAATTCAGAATCCATTTAATACCAGGAACAGCACCGATTGCCAAAGCACCTTACCGTTTGGCACCCACAGAAATGCAAGAATTAAAGAAACAATTAGACGAATTGTTGGAGAAAGGATGTATACAACCAAGTTCGTCACCATGGGGAGCACCGATACTATTTGTTAAAAAGAAGGATGGATCGATGCGTATGTGCATTGACTACCGTGAATTAAACAAGGTTACGATTAAGAATCAGTACCCATTACCGAGAATCGATGATCTGTTCGACCAACTGCAAGGAGCTCGATTTTTCTCTAAAATCGATTTAAGGTCAGGATATCATCAATTAAAGGTACAGGAAGAGGACATTCCTAAAACCGCATTCAGAACAAGGTATGGCCATTATGAATTTACTGTCATGCCATTTGGTTTAACCAATGCCCCAGCCGCATTTATGGACATGATGAACCGAATATGTAAGCCATATTTGGATAAATTCATAATCGTCTTCATAGATGATATTCTCATTTATTCTAAGAGTAAGGAAGATCATGCAAAGCATTTGCACGCACTTTTAAGTTTATTAAGGAAGGAAAAGTTTTACACTAAATTTTCAAAATGTGAATTTTGGTTAGAACATGTACAGTTTCTCGGACACCTAGTCAATCATGAAGGAATTCATGTAGATCCAACAAAAATCAAGGCGATTACTAAATGGAAAACCCTTGAGTCACCAACCAAGGTTAGAAGTTTCTTAGGATTAGCTGGTTATTATAGAAGATTTATTCAAGATTTTTCTAGAATAGTCATTCATTTAACTAAGCTAACCTGTAAATCTGTTAAGTTTAAATGGGGATTAAAACAAGAAGAAGCCTTTAGAATCCTTAAGCAAAGATTAACCCATACACCCATACTAGCATTACCAGAAGGAGCTGAAGACTTTGTAGTCTATTGTGACGCTTCCAAATTAGGTTATGGATGTGTATTAATGCAACGTCAAAAGGTTATAGCCTATGCATCTAGACAACTTAAGAATCATGAAGAGAATTATTCAATCCATGATCTAGAATTAGGAGCTATAATTTTTGCTCTTAAGATTTGGAGACATTACCTTTATGGTAGTAAGTTTACTGTATTCACTGACCATAAGAGTTTAAGGTATGTTTTCAAGCAAAAGGAATTGAATATGAGACAAAGACGCTAGATGGAAATGCTTAGTGACTATGATTGTGATATCCAGTATCATGAAGGAAAAGCAAATGCAGTGGCATATGCTTTAAGTCGAAAGTATCATGAAAAGCCAAAAAGGGTACGTTCTCTTAAATTAAATCTACAAGTAGATTTAAATGAGCAAATTAGAATAGCAAAAGAATCGATAATCAAGGATGATACTGAAAAATTAAAAGGAATGATTAAGGAACTAGAACAAGGAACAGATGGAATTTGGAGATTCCACAAGAAAAGAATGTGGATACCTAAATTAGGAAGCATGCGTCATCGTATATTAGAAGAAGCCCATAAGTCCAAATATACGATGCATCCAGGAAATGATAAGATGTATCAAGATTTAAGAAAGAATTTATGGTGGATAGGAACGAAAAAGGACATAGAAGCC
The DNA here is from genome assembly GCA_030545235.1 of Helianthus tuberosus. Taxonomy (NCBI): domain Eukaryota; kingdom Viridiplantae; phylum Streptophyta; class Magnoliopsida; order Asterales; family Asteraceae; genus Helianthus; species Helianthus tuberosus. The sequence continues at coordinate 183,985,868 of CM060383.1, forward strand.
TATATTTCTAATTGTTTAACCTGTTCACAAGTCAAAGCTGAACACCAGAAACCCTCAGGATTTCTACAACAGTTAGAAATGCCAGTGTGGAAATGGGAATTGATAACAATGGATTTTGTTACTAAATTACCCAAAACAAAGAAAGACAACGATACAATCTGGGTGATTGTAGATAGGCTAACCAAGTCAGCTCATTTCCTACCAATGAAGGAAACTTTCAGTATGGAACAGTTAGCTAAGTTGTATGTAAATGAAATTGTTTCTTTAAATGGAATTCCTTTATCAATTGTTTCTGATAGGGATAGTCGATTTACCTCTCATTTTTGGTCAAGTTTCCAAAAGGCAATGGGAACCAAGTTAAATCTAAGCACGGCTTATCACCCTCAAACGGATGGACAAAGCGAAAGAACAATTCAGACAATGGAAGACATGCTTAGAGCTTGTGTAATTGATTTCGGAGGTAATTGGGACGATCACTTACCCTTAATAGAATTTTCATATAATAATAGTTATCACATAAGTATCAATGCTGCACCATTCGAAGCACTTTATGGACGAAAGTGCCAAACCCCAGTCTGTTGGGCAGAAATTGGGGAAAAGCAACTATATGGACCTGAGATAGTGCAAGAAACAACCGACAAGATTATTCAAGTCAAGGAACGATTGAAAGCAGCACGTGATCGACAGAAGAGCTATGCTGATAACCGACGCAAATAATTGGAATTCCAAGTAAGAGATAAAGTATTATTAAAGGTCTCTCCTTGGAAAGGAGTGGTAAGATTCATAAAAAGGGGAAAGCTAAGTGCCAGGTATGTTGGACCTTTTGAGATTATTAGAAGAATAGGACCTGTAGCCTATCAGCTACAACTGCCAGAAGAAATGGCAGGAATACATGATGTATTTCATGTATCTAATCTCAAGAAATGCTTAGCTGATAAATCACTGATAGTACCTCTTAAGGATATAGAGGTAAATGAACAACTCAAGTTTGTAGAAAGGGCTCTACAAATTGAAGACAGGAAAGTCAAGAATCTCATGCACAAGAGATTAGTTCTGGTCAAAGTGAAGTGGGACTCCAAAAGAGGACCTAAGTACACATGGGAGCTTGAATCAGAGATGCAAAGGAAATATCCGCACTTGTTCCAGTAGATCTCGAGGACGAGCTCTAAAACAAGGTGGGGAGGATGTAACAATCCTCAAATAAAACCGACACTCTTGAATATTTCTGACACCCTAATATATTTTAAAATACCCTTATATGTCTTTAAATACACCCCTTACGTGAAAACCGAGCCCGAAATACAGTATAGCATTAAAAATAAAATTTAAAATCTGATTATCAAGTTGAGGCGGGCCGCGTAGGACCCACCCCAACCCTTACGCGGGTGGTATCAAGGTTAAAACTTGATTTCCAGTGAATTTTAAGTTTAGGCGGGCCGCGTAAGCCACCCCCTAAGCTTACGCGGGCCGCGTGAGATCAAGAACGCAGAGACACCCTGGGCCGACACGTGTCGACATCGTGGCGGACCTATCTGATGAGCCGGACAAGCTAGTCCGTTGACTAGCTTTGACGCGGGCCGCGTAGCCCTAAGGCTACTCTTGCGCGGGCCGCGTAAGAGTCAGTTTCAGCAACTATATAAGGAGGCCTTGGGCTTCAATAACAAATCGTTCATTTTCTTTTCTGTATCTCGAATTCTCTCAATAGTAGGCATAATTCCCGAGTATAATACCCCCTAATTAGCGAGGTTCTGCCCCGTTGTAAGTATTATAACCCCAGTTTCGTATTAGATAAGTTGCCCGATTGATTTAGGGTTCCGTAACAACTGTCGTGGTTCTGCCCGACGTAGTTGTTGGAATACCGTCTCGGGGAGGGTATCTTTAATATTTTCAAAGGGTTATTATATTAACCTATGTACATTTGTGTAAATTGTAGATTAATCCCAGGAAACCCTTACGCGAAGTCTAAGATAGCAATGTGAGTTTATCCTCTTTTTGTTAACCTTTTTTGTAATATTTTACAAAACCTTAAATGTTTTACAATGCGATTAAGCGGTGATTGAGTCTTTGTAGTTCTTCAATTACTGCCGGTATGTTGGGGTTTTGTATACAAAATTTACTACACTGTGAGTAGTAAGTCGGGACAACAATACGTTACCACTGGACAACGAGTTAGCCAATGTGTAATATGACCCACCAGTCAGGATTGACAGTACTGAATGAGTAATTGTGTAGAAATAAACAATGTGATCGCTCTCAATACTGTTTTAATTGATAAAATGTTTCTTGATTAAACTGGGATTCACTCACCAGTATTTCCCACTGACAAATGTTTTTAAAACGCGTTTCAGGTAACACAATGTGACAGCCAATTAGTAAAAAGCCAGCTGGAGAGCACTGAAGGCTTGGGAAAAATGTGGCTATAAAAGTTACCTAAAAGACGATGTTTTAAATTCAATAAAATAGGGTTTATCCCTATAAAAATATTGTAATAAGAAACTTGGGTTTTTCCCATGTGGTTATTAATATCAAATATGGTGGTTTTACTCTGATAAACATTTCCTAACTACGGTCCTGATGTAATTTCCGCTGCCAAATTAATCAACTGATATCACCGAAATTCTGAGTTCGCGTCCGCCCGTTCCCGGGACAGATAAGGGATCGGGGGTTGCGACAGATGGTCATCCGGGCGGATGGTCATCCGAGCAGATGTCCATTCTGATGGTCTGGTTTGCGTTTGTTAGTTTTCCAACTTTGGTCCGTTTGTAAAGCGTTGCGTTTAATTGAGTTGCAAGTGAGCGTTTGAGCGTGTAAGTGTTGCATTGTTAACCACATAACATTCTAAACAAGTAATCACACAAATAACACACATAACATAATTTAAATCCGCGTTTTGAGTCTGCGTTGAGTTTGCGTTGCGGTAGCGTTTAGTCTAAACAAGCGATGTGAAATGCGATAAAATGCGTTTAAATAGTAAGCGTTATAAACAGCGTTTAAATGTGATAACTGCGTTTTGAATAAGCGTTGCAATATGCGTTGAAAATATAGTTTTAACCAACATATGAACAAAATGGGTTAATTAGCATCGAATCTCAGAGTACAGGCGTTTACGAAGGAAATGACAGCAATAGGTAACGATCCGAAAAGTCGGGTTGTTACAAGATACTACTGGAATATCTTTTAATTCTTTTCCTTTGGTGTTAATGATTACTGAAATCATATACACCATTCCTCCTTTAGCTGCATAACTTGCAGTTTTCATCACAGAGATGAACTTTGTGGTTTTCATTGACTTGCCTCCTTTAGTTGTGATCTTTTCACCATGACGGGTGGTCCGTAGGACAACCCTTGAATGAGCTAAATAGATTGAAATCTCATACTTTACCCGGTTAATTGTTTGAACTTGGTAACCACTAGATGAAATGATGTGCAGGTGTTAAAGTACTCAAGATAAGGGATTTAGAAAGATTAGAAGGATGGTGGAAGTTGGCGAAATCGAGAAGTGAGGAAATGGCAAATTGATGAAGAAATAAGGAGAAGAAAGTCACTCAGAACCGTAACCTACGGCTCCCATCATTTGCCAAAAGTTCTAGCCGTAAAACAGGAGCCTATGGCCGTAAGACTCATTGCCAGCCGTAACCTACGGCAGGTGGCCGTAGGTTACGGCTCCTGTTGACTTGTTTGGCCATATTGACTGCCGTAACCTACGGCTGGGAGCGTAGGTTACGCCTCCGACTGATCTCAAAATGTAACCTACTCATTTATTAGCCATTTGAAGAGGATTTATGGAGACTTATCATTGGTTTTCGGTTACAACCTGCTAGTGAACGAAAAATGGGAATATATTAGAGACTTGGAAGCTTGGAGAAGGGATCTTATCATCTATCTTTCATTTTAGTTTGGTTGGTGAATCTTGTGAACAATAATTTCCTTCTATTTTGCTACAATGTTTGTCCAAGCCATGAGTGGCTAGTTTCTTTATGGTCATCCTAGGTTGGAGGTTTGTATGAGACAATTGTGTTTTGGATTCCATATTTCTAGAATGGTAAACTTTATCTATGTCTTGTTTATCATGGTGTGTGATTACTTATTTGTAAATTGTTGATTCTTATGATATTCTAGTTTGAAACCATACGTTCTTGGTGCCGTTGGCAATCGAGATATCATGGGTAGAATTAGGATTGGGTAAGGGTTGATTGGTCATCGGGTAACAACCTCACGTTCTAGGAATCTGAGTACTTCGTTCCCTTTTATCACAATTAGTAATTGCACATGAACTATGTCTATGTAGTTCTTTCTAGTGGATGATAGCACAATTGTTGAAGCAAACCGAAAACTTAGGATGGTCATTTGTCCCTAAATTGTTTACAAAACCAATTCTCAATTCGCAATTTAATTAGTAATCTTAGTTTTAAAAAGCAAACAAACAATCCAACTCTTTGAATTTACTTTTTATTGCAATTGGTTTAATCTTAGTTAACTTAGATACACTTCTAAATAACACATATTCCACAAACTCCCTGTGTTCGATACCCACTTGCCACTATCTATATAGTTGTTTTTGGGATTAAATTTGATTGTGACCACGACATCACGTCAAATTTTGGCGCCGTTGCCGGGGAGTAGTGCGCAACGTGTGTTATTTTTTTATCTTCCTTAAGTTTGTTATTTTTCTGGTTTACGCTGGGTGTGTTAGTGTGCAGGTATTGACAGGTGCATGCATACTAGGAGCTCTCACAAGCTTTCACCATTAGCATTTGATCCGGAAATCGAACGAACTTTGCGAGCAAACAGAATTTTGTTAAGGGAAAACACAATTAGCGGTTCACCAACAACACCAACTACACCAATCACACCAATTCGATACATGGATCCACCACAACCACCACCCACTACGGGTGAACCTACTCCACCATTTATACCAACATCCACTCAACCTTCACCAAACACTACTATTCCAAACACCACTACCAATCCTACTCAACCTCACAATGTTACACCAACCCATACCACTCAACCTATTACCACTCAAGAAGAACCTTCACTTTCTTTTAGCCCTTCAACTACGATTCCACCACTCACTCATTTCTTCCCAGTTTCAGGGCAATCATCTTCAACCTATACAGCACCACAAGGTTCAACTGTTGTCCATACTACCTCTACATTTAGACCATCAAACCAGTCGGGTTTTCAATACTCGACCATTCCATTTGGGCAAACTTCGGGTATAGGGGGAGATGGATATGAGGAGGGATATGAGGATTTTGAAGGTTATGATGAAGATGGGTATGCTTACGCTTATGGGGGTGATGGTGATCAAGGGGAGTTTGCTTATGTGCAAGGTCAATCTCAAGGAATGTCAAATGTTGGTCGAATGCCACAACAACAACAACTCATACCACAATACATTAGACCAAGGCCACAAGGGCCACCAATGCAACGCCCTATACCATTGCAACAAGTTCGGCCAAAAAATGTTCAACCACAATTTCCAAGACCAATTCAACACCCACCGATGCCGCAACAACAATTTCAACAACCATTGGCACCACAAGGGCGTATGCCAAGACCAATGGGTCCTATGCGTCCAAGGGGTCGTGTGGGTGTACCAAGAAGGCATCTTAGAGATCATGCAAGAGGTATTGAAGCACATTTCAGGCCGGTGATTACTCATAATCCTTCACCGGTAGTTATTCCTCACAATGATCAAGGAAGGACTTTTGAAGTAAGAACCAATTCATTGCAAAGTTTGCCGAAGTATAAGGGTCTAGCAACGGAAGAACCTTACTTCCATTTGGAGGCCTATGACTCAATTTGCAATACTCTTGGGAGTCAAGGTTTTTCGGCCGATGATATCAAGTTGGTACTATTTCAATTTTCTTTGGAAGATAAGGCAAAGAAGTGGTTTTACACTTTGCCTTCAGCATCTATTTACGCTTGGGGGGAAATGCAACAAACTTTCTTAGACGAATTTTATACCGCCCAAAAGACTAATGATGCTAGGAAAGGGTTGAGAAGTTTCCAACAACAACAAGGTGAAATGCTCCATGAAGCCTTCGAGCGCTTAAACATGATGATTAAAAATTGTCCACACCATGAGATTGAGCTTTGGGAGTTGATGAACGCCTTTCATGAAGGGTTGTGTGCCGAGGATGCACGTGATCTAATGTCCATCACAAATGGGACTTTTGGCACAAATTATGAAGATGAGGATTGGGAGTTCTTGGAACAAATGGCCATTACCTCAAAGAGGAAAGCTCAAGCATCAAGGAGAGCACGACCGGCTGTCACGAGATCGCAAGTTCATGCAGTTGACAATGGTAATGTTCAAACTACTAATCAAATTTATGATGTTTGTGCATTGTGTAATGAAATAGGTCATGCGGCTGAAAATTGCCAAGGAGATGATGGGCAATACGAAGAGGTTCATGCTGTTCAAGGTCAAGGAGGGGGTGGTAGAAATTACAACAATATGAATTCTAACACTTACCACCCCGGGTTAAGGAACCACCCAAACTTTCGGTATGGGAACCCTTCAAATCAAGTTAACCCGAATTTCCAAGGAAACCAAGGATTTCAAAGGCAATATCCAACGGGTCAAAGCTCTTCGGGTGGAAACGAAGTAATGGAGATGTTGAAGGCAATGCAAGTTGAAATGCAACGAATGAATCAACGTGATGAGGTTCGAATGCAAAAGGACGAGGCCCGTGATAAAGCTATTCAAAATTTGACTACTCAAATGGGTCAACTTGCGAGTGAAGTGGCGATTTTGAAGAAAGCAAAAGGCCAACTACCAAGTGACACGGTGATAAATCCCAAAAATATTAAAAGTGTTAACATCAATGTGGTAAGTACCGTTCCTAATAGTGAATTCAATGAAACATTTTTAACATCTTCTTGTCAAGTGAATGCAGGTTTGGAAAAAGATGCCGAAGTTGAGAATGATAAAGAGTGTGGAGCGCCAATCGTGCCTATCCGTGTGGGAAAATTAAAAATCCCTCACGCATTGTTGGATTACGGGGCAAGCATAAGTGTGTTACCAAGCGATCTATACGATATGTACGACTTTGGTCCGCTTGAAGATATAGACACCATGGTGAGCTTGGCGGATGAAAGTTGGAGGCGTCCACGGGGAATGGTTAGGAATGTTAAGATTCAGTTGGGAGATTTTGAATATCTGGTGGATTTTCTAGTTCTAGACTATGCTTCTACCAACATGGCAGCACAACAAAGGGTAATCTTAGGTCGACCGTTTCTATACACAGCAAATGCTCAAATTAATTGTAGAGACGAGATTATTACCATGACCGAAAAGAACCGTAAGTTGTCTTTTGATGTTCAAACTAGAGTGATTAGTTATGAGTCCATTGAGGGGAAGGGTGGCGAGTCTAGTGATTGTATGAAAAATGTGTTTCAAAGAATGAGAAAAAAGCACCCACCGGATCGTGAAGAAAGGCATATGGGTTCAAGCAAGAGCGTATTTGATTACCCACCGAGTCAAAACAAGATCGATGCATTTTGCTCAATGGCACGAGGAAGTGATGGAGATGGCAGGAACCGATTCTTTGAGCCACCATAAATGGGGGTGGCACGGTCTGGCTGAAGACTCGAAACTTAGCGCTGCTTGGGAGGCAACCCGGGGTTTTTATATTGATTTTGCTGTTTCTATCTTTCTATGTTTCAGGGCCATGGCGACATTCAAGTGTGGGGAAGATGTACGGATATTTGGGGTGAAGGTGGTGATAGGAAGTCGGATTATCTACAACATCTGTTGTGGCAAACTTCACCAGGTCAATGTACTCTTTCCTTAGTCTTGTTGTGTTCTTTAGCTTTGAAATATTGGTAGTTAGTTTGTTTGATTTTGTTTAAAAAAAATACAAAAAGAAATTTGGGGTTTGAGTTCATAAGCTTTTAGTTGGTGTTTAAGAATTTTTGCGATCAAAGCCTTTCAAAACCATACATTGGGGTCAATGTATCCCAAGTGTGGGGATGGGGGGAATTTTTGAAGTTTTTGAAAAAAAAAATTAAATCAAGCGAAACAATGTGAGAATTTGAACACCCTAGACTAACCCCAAAATGATACACCGGCAACCCTTATTTACCTTTTGTTCTTGGTGAGAGTTGAAGCCACACTTGTACATAAATAATGCTTATCTTTGATGAGAGTGGCGGTGTGTGTAGTGTGTTAATAGAACTTGTGTGTGAATACTTGTTAAATCCTAGAATTAGCATGCTTTTGGAAATGATAGGGGACTTTTAGGTAGCCTCGTCTAGATGTGTGAGAGTGCGGGATTGGTGGGTTAGACCTCATACTTTACATATATGAGCTTGGTATTGTGAGGGGTGGGGGTTTGGTCCTTAGAAAGCCACGTTTGAGCCTTAAACCATTCGGTTGTGACCCAAGCCTACTTCCTATATAAACTTTACCGATTGAGATGACCCGGTTTAGGAATTTAGTATGTAGAGTTGATGTTCTTGTATATATTATTGAAGTTAAAAAAAAAAAAAAAGAGAAAAATATGAGAAAAATACAAAAAGAAGTATTTAGTTGCAATAGTAGTTGAGAAGTTGAAGAAATTGTGTATATAGTTGATGTTTGCTTTGTTTGGTAGTAGAAATAAAAACCGGGTCGGATCAATGAGCTACTTTCACATTCCCACTATTTCCTACCTTTGCACTTAGCCTCGTTACAACCCGTAAGTTCCTTTGATTCGAAAGCATGCTAGATATTTGTTAGGAGGAAACTTGATTCTTATACAAGCTTATTGTCGCACACACATACACACGCATTGAGTGGTTTAGCATTATGCTAATAATTCTTGTAACCGAGAGATTTTTGTGAGGGGTGTGTCTTGTGGTATGATTGAAAGTTAGTAAAAGGATGGCACATTTAGCTTGGTTTGCATAATTGATCGCTAGTGGTTTTGAATAATTTTTGAATGGGTTGCTTGGGACAAGCAACGGGTAAGTGTGGGGATGTGACGGGTGGTCCGTAGGACAACCCTTGAATGAGCTAAATAGATTGAAATCTCATACTTTACCCGGTTAATTGTTTGAACTTGGTAACCACTAGATGAAATGATGTGCAGGTGTTAAAGTACTCAAGATAAGGGATTTAGAAAGATTAGAAGGATGGTGGAAGTTGGCGAAATCGAGAAGTGAGGAAATGGCAAATTGATGAAGAAATAAGGAGAAGAAAGTCACTCAGAACCGTAACCTACGGCTCCCAGCCGTAGGTTACGGCTCCCATCATTTGCCAAAAGTTCTAGCCGTAAAACAGGAGCCTATGGCCGTAAGACTCATTGCCAGCAAATTCTAAAAGAGAACAAAAGATCACAAGATGTGTCGATAAAAATGAGTGAACTCAACGAAGAAAATCAAGCGTTGGAAACAGAATGTGATGAGATAAAGGAAGAGTTAAAGTATGAAAAAAGTTTAAATAAAGATTTGTGTAGAAAAATGGAGGGAAAGAATATAGAAATATCTCATCTTGCCGAAAATATTGATGCGTTGTATGCTCGATTAGAACTCGAAAGGAAAGAGAAGGAGGAGTTAAAGATCCATATTGAAGATAATGAACTTCAGATTAAGAGATTAGAGGAAAAGATAATGAATCAGGCATTGGAGATCTCGAAATCGTTGGATAAAAACGAAGAATTCGAGACACATATTATAAGATTAGAGAGAATTAGAGAGACAAGCACATGAATTTGAAAATGATGTACAAGATCTAATGAAACTTAAAATAGAGCAAGAGGAAAGGGTTGTACATGCAGAAGAGGCTTTGAGAAAGTCAACATTGACCAATGCTGCAGAAGTACAGAACCTTTGTGACCAAATTAAACAGCAAACAGAACATATTAAGAAAATGTCATTAGAGGTTGAAGCTTATAAAGAACATGGAGAGCTTAACTATGATTTGAAAGAATTAAATTCGTTAAAGAAGGAATCGACAAGTTGGAAAAGTTCGATAAGCGAAAAAAACGTTATGATTAGAACTTTGAAGTTGGAACTGAAAATGCTTAGAGGTGATTACAGTGGATTGAAAGAAAAGTTGTCCGAAATCGAGTCGGAGAAAGATAACCTACAGAAAGAGGTTTCTAAATTATTAGAGAAAAAACATCTGAATCTGGTAAAGGTAAGTATTTGAATTCAGATTTCAGGCTTGCATATAATATTTTTGAGACATTTTTATAATTTCTTTTTGCAAAATAAACATCTTTCTACTTAAATAGCAGAAATACAGAATAAGTAGTACAAGTAAAGTACACGGATGGTCCCTGTGGTATACCAAAATTTTAGATTTGGTCCCCAGCTTTCCAAAAGTTCATGGATGGTTCTTGTGGTTTGCACTTTGTAACGCATTTGGTCCCTAACTTGGACATGCTAAAACCTTTAGATTTGTTGGTTGGGGACTAAATGCGTTACAAAGTGCAATCCATAGGGTCCATCCTTGTACTTTTGAAAATCTAAGGACCAAATCCTTAGTTTTGGTAAACCACAGGGACCATTTGTGTATTTTACTCGCCTCATGATCAATCTTCAACCTGCAGGAAAAGGAAAGTAAAGTAGCTTGTGATGTCACCACTGGGAAGCATGATGAGAGAAGATCTATATTGGAATTAGAAAAAAGGTTCACACAATTAAGTTTAAAAAAAAAGTGTTAACCCAACCTGACTCGTTTTCACCCGAACCAAAGTTACCCGTTTTGAACCGTATTCATTTGAAGGCACGAATATACACTAAAAGACTCTTGATCTTTTGTGTTTCGCAGCAATGAAGGAAGATGCTCCGAGGAAAAGCCGTTAACGCACATTTTTAGTCACAAAGATGAGCAGAAAGTCAACAACTTATTGCATGAAATATCATCAATGGATGAAAGGAACAGACACATGGAAAGTGAGCTGAAAGAAATGCAAGAAAAGTATTCAGAAGTAAGTCTTAGATTTGCTGAGGTGGAAAGTGAAAGGCAACAACTGGTAATGGCCTTGCGTAATCTGCAAAACGGTAAGAAGAAATAACACTATTCTAGATGCTCGATGAATAAAATCATAGCAGTTTTGGATAGGAAATGAGATACGTTAGGCCACCAATAACGTATTAAATTCAACATTATTCTTGTTTTTTAGTCTGTCAGATTACGTCGAGTAATGTCATACGCACATTTCATTTGCTAATGAATTTGATTGAAACATAACATCTCGTGGAAGAAGAGTTTACGTATACCAACATTTCTTTTACGACCAAGTTGAAAATAGTGAACTATCAAAACTACCTTTGACTACATCTTACAGCTGAAAGCTTGTAGTATAATAAACCTGTTCAGGCGATGAAAGAATGTCTAAACACGTTTATCTGTCCATGCTCAATGACGCAAGATTACAATCTTCCTTTCTTTGTTTGATTAGCCTTATCGCTCCACATCAACTTGCTTTGTCCCTTGGTGGAAAAGGTTAGCTTCTGTCTTAACACAAAACAACTTTTAGTTAGATACACACCCATACACACACACACAAATAGAAGTATGGATAACACACCCTTTTTGCCCTCTTATCAATTGGAGTCTGTACAGCTTTTGATGAACTTGGTGCTTGTATATGACCTTTTTGCCCTTTGTGTTCCATACTGCCACTCGTGTACCTGTAGAAGTCGAGTATAGACGGGCTTTTTCTCTTTCTACACTTTAATGCATTATTCCCTGAGTAGCCAAAACTTGGGGCCGACGATATGTTCGGTAGAGATTGGTGACGCGTCCTGCTCTTTTCCTTTATTCTGTCAAGGAAATCTATAGTCCACGGTGAGCCTTTCTGCGGTTGATCACAGGATATTGCTTTCGATAGCGGTGTCCTACCGTAACACGAAACCTTCCCTTTGAAAGGCGCGAAATTGTTCACTAAATCTAAATCTAAATCGGAGTTAATCTCAGCAGCTGTAGAAAAACTAGGAAGATCAAACCACTCAGATGTCATAGCATCATCATTAATGTCGATAGTTTCCCCTTTATTAGTCTGGGCGTTAAACATGTCCGAAACAGGCATATGCGCTTTCTTGCGTTGACCAAATGATGACTCGGTCAAACTAGGATGATTCGGCATCATACGAACATCCGATCTTTGATTTTTACTAAAGTCAAATATGTCTTCACCATCATCAATGTGAATAATTTTCCGTTTATTAGTGTGGCTGCATATCTTGTCCGGAATCGGCATGATTTGACCAAACGCTGCCTCGGTCAAAGTAGGACGATTCGGCATCATACAAGCATCAGATCTAAAGTAAATCTCATCAAAATCTATATTAGACTTTTCAATACCATCACATATCTCGTCACCTTCTGAATTCCAAAACATATGCGAATTAACGGATTTCGGATGATCCCATTGGAACACGTAATCGACAGGCATGTCTTTCGTCTCGGAACTCGCGACGTACTTTCGTTTCTTTTTCTCATGATCAACCTTAGGACAACAATAGCCGGAGTCATGACCAGAAGAAACCGAAGAACAACAATCCGTCATTCCCGATCTAGAATCTTCTCTCTCCATATCTACACAAAGAACTAAACAACAAAACAATTGCTTGCGGAACAAGATACTTTTGCAGAGCACACACCCTTTGCTGATGAGACATTTCGAAAAACTCAAGGAGCGTTCCAACCGAAGATAATATCGCATGAGCTGATAGTGGATTAAGTGAAGTAAATTTCGATAGAAATGATTCAGCTAGCGTTTCTGATTCCGGCATCCTAGGATATACGCCTCTAGTTGACTTTGCAGCATTCGCGATACAGTTTAGTATTATCGTATCGGTTGTTTCAGATGAATACGAATAAAAAAGCTGCAAGTCGATTCCTAAACTTGCTGCTGCAGCATATAGTTCATCTGATGATTCCATTATACCACCGAGGAATCCCACTTCTCCTTCGAATATCTACAAAATGTTTAAGAAAAATCAATAATAAACATATGGTTGATAAATATTGAATAGGGCTACGAACGAACCGAACAATTCATGAACCGTTCGGCGGGAAGTTTGATAATGTTCGTTCGTTTAATAAATGAATGAACATGAACAAGAAATTTCGTTCGTTTAATTAAATGAACGAACATGAACATGAACAGAGGTCATGTTCGTTCATTTATGTTCGTGAACGTTCAGTAACGTGTTTGTTTGTGTTCACTTGTGTGTAGGGTTTTTTTTGTTTTTTTTTATTTATGTTCGTTCATGAGTGGATCCACTTAATGTCTGTGATGCCGAGTATTTAATATATGTTCGAATGTGTTCAGTTTTGTTCATTCATTAACGTTTGTTTGTGTTCTTTTGTGTTCATGAATGCTCGTTTGTATCCATTTCTGTTCATGAACGCTTGTTTGTGTTCGTTTGTGTTCGTGTGCATTCATGAACGTTCGTTTGTGTTCAGTACCAAAAACTAACGAACGAACACAAACAAGTTCATTTCCTTATTGAACAAACATGAACATAAAATCTTGTTCGATAAGTGTTCACGGACAGTTCGTGAAGACGTGAACACATGTATTTCCTTAACAAACGAATTCATTCGGTTCGTTTGCAACCCTAATATTGAATAATCACATATCACTTTTATACGATACTTACCAGAACACAGCCACTGAGAGCGAAACCGAGTGACGTTAAAACATTTGCTGCAATATTTTCAACACATGAAGATAACGAAGAAGCACCATCTGACGAATTCGTCTTTTTTACAATGTTGTTGCTGTCATACAGCACTAAACAAACTGCAGCACTAATTATAACATCAACTGGAAGATTTAGATCCCTTTCAACAACCTGTATACCTTCTTTTTCCATTGCAAGAATTTTTTGGTATGTGCTTCTTCTGGAAATTATCATTTCGGTTTCACCATTTTGGGTATTTACGATTATAGGCGTGTTTGTGTTGACCTTCTTTGACTCCGTAAGTAACGGCAGTTGTGGTACTTCATAGGTTGCTTCGGTAGATTCCATGCTATTCTTTAACTCAGTGTGTGTAGAATGTAATGATCCTTCTAAGTTCTTGCTGATCTCGTTTAGTATTGAAGTAGAATGAAAATCTCCTCTCTAGACCAACTCAAAAACGTACATTCAAATGAGGAAGATTAATTAACCATCACTATGGATATTAAGTGCCAGAATACATAAAAAAATAAAGAGTAAAATGTGATTTTCGTCCCTGAGGTTTGGCAAGTTTTGCGATTTTCGTCCAAAGGTTTGTTTTTCCGCATCTGGACAGATGTGGAAAAACAAACCTTTGGACGAAAGTCCCAAGACTGGCCAAACCTCAAAGACGAAAGGGCATTTTACTAATAAATAAAACTTAATGCAAAGAAAAACCTTAACTGAATGGGTCTCGTTCTCCAAGCTCTGATGTTGTTTTCTTCCAGCATCATGTGTCTCAATCGGATCGTTTTCCAAAACCATAGGAAGGGCGACATCCGTTTCGTGTATTGTATCAACAGACTTTTGCTTTTTCACATAAGTAGCCTCTAAAGGGTTCAAGAAAAAGTCAAGATCATCAAACTGTGACATTGATTCAACAAACTGATGAGCCTTGTTAACCACATGCTTCTTGCATATTTCACTTGAATAAATTTTATCACTAACGACATGCTCCATCAAATTTCCAAACCTTTCGATCTTCAGAACCTCGGTGTTCTCTTTTGTCGTTTGCACATTTGAGCATGCATCAGATAAAACAAACTCCAAAACCAGACTATCACAAGAACTGATGTCTGCATTGATATGGTAAGTATCGATATCCTCAAACATTTTCAAAGACGCATGTTTACTACGACTGCAAATATCTTCTTCCAATAGATGCCAGTCCAAGTATATGTCATCTGAAGTGGAGGAAGGCTGCAGCTTCAACTTTACGAATATTTCCTCAACAATCGTTTGTACCGACAGTATGTTTTCATGATCGGAAATAATAGGAACAGGGAGTGATTTGAAAGAGTCATCTGTTAGAACAAGTTCATGTGTGACAATTAAGTTGTTGAAAACGCTTAATGCTGTGTTGCCATTGCCAAACATCTGTTCGCAATGTTCTACTTCACTTATACTTTCAATGTCGGAGAACACTTGAGAGAAATGTGCTGTCTTTGTATCAAAGAATTCGAGTTGTTCAAGGGCAAGTGGGATTAACATTAATGGCTGTTCTATGGCATCTATTATGTACTCAGGAGAAACATTCACACATGGTACCTCAAATTTACGACATTCGGAAGAAGAGTGGTTTAAAAGATTTTCTGATATGTCGAATTTCATGGAAAGCAAAAGCTCGTTGGAATCACACGTCAATTCATCTTTTAGCATCCATTGTTGGAGATCGTTGCTTTCAAATATCGTATGTTTGTCCTCGTATATATAGCTGTTAATTCCCAGACTAATCTCATCTACTTCCAAAACAGGAAATGATCTTAGATCAGAACGTATTTGGTCCCTGACCGAACTGCCATCTTTAAACAAATCGGATTTATGCTCTTCCTGGATTTCTAGACAAATATCTTCTACGTAGAAAATCGACTTGTGTATATCCATAACTGGCTGCAGCTCAAGTGAAAAATCAAGCAGATCCTGTAAAAAAAGTATTCATAACTGAAGTGGCTCTGAAGTTCAGTGTGTGACTGATTATGCAACAGATAGACCGATAACTATTATGCAAAAAATAAATCAAAGAGGGACTATATGGAACAGTATTAATAATACCAAAAGTATAGAGAAAAAATGTGTAAGTGAACTTCATACATTAGGAAATTCTGAATCTGTAACTTCAAAGAAATTTTGTATCTTCTCTTCATGTAAAACGCTAGAATCTTCCTGCAGGTGACATAGATAAGGTGATAAGATATATCGTTACATGTATATGACTGATTCTGTCCTTGAGTACTTGGTATACAAACTAATAATGATGGTAAAAAGTGGGTTACCAAGGATATACAAAGCTCAGGAGTTTCGAATTCAACCAGTGTAAAAGTACCATCTTCTTTGATTTTCACCTGCACAAGCATATACCATAAATGAAGAGTCTATCACAAATATTAAAATTGAAATGCATGATGAGATGAGCAACCTATTAGTGCTATTAGGAAATTTTGTTTCTCCAGCTTTATAGCACAACAGACGTTGATGATTATCCTGGCCATTACCTAACATAAAAATTATTTATGCTCCAGGGTAATATCATAAATACAGTTGACATTTCTCATTTTTTTCTGTACCAAAATTGCTTTAAATCTTCTAAATACGAGATTTGTTAAGTTTTAGTGCCATATGATAAAAATGACAACACAAAGGTATTGATAATGACTAATCCTGCGGTTGCGACACTTCAAGTTCTTCATCTCACAATCCATTGATACTATACTCAACAAACTTCTATATTCAAAACTACAAATCAGTAAAACCGAATCCTCATAGCAAATAACCTTCGTGATAACCAAAACAAGGTCAAAATTCGGGATCCTGCTTTCGATTACACCAGATATCATCATATCATAGCAAATGATCATCGTAACAACTACTCTAAATTCAACATTCCGCGTTCCTAATCTCTAAACTTCACAAAACATATTCAATCTAAACAACATACATTTCACTAACAGATCCAAATCAAATCGTTCATATATCCACTACAAAATCACAACAAATGACCTAACAAACTGACAGGAAATCTACTAGATCATTACCTCCGATGCTACTTCCTTCTATATTTATAATTCATAGCAAATGACCTTCAAGATAACTGAAAGAAGTCATATTCGGAATCCTGCTAGCGATTACATCAGATGCATAGCGAACGATCTTCGTAACAACTAATCTAAATTCAACATTCCGCATTCCTAATATCTAAAATTCACATAACATTTTCAATCTAAATAACATGTGTTCCACTAACAGATGCAAATCAAATCGTTCATATATCCACTACTAAATCACAACAAACAACCTAACAAACTGACGGAAATCTACTAGTTCATTACCTCCGGTGCTACTTCCGTAACAATGTGCCGATCGATCTCGGTACTGACAGCTTGAGGAAGAACGTCGGATAAGAACTTACAGAGCGATTCATTGACGGAAATTGTATCGATTTCAGGAGCTGCGGTGATGAAATTCAGTTGATCGAAGCACGAGATGTTGTTGAAGATGAATGGATCGGAGGACGGGAGCTCAGGAGGTGGAAATCGGAGGAAGTCTAGGGTTTGTAGGCCGTTAGATGAGGCGGAGGAGTTGAAAACGTCGGTGAGGAAGCGTGTTCTCATGGTGGAGATGTGTCAATTTGCAGGTGGATTCAGTGAGGGCGGTTTTTTTAGTTCTTTGAGTATTAACGGAATGTTTTCGGAGGGATTTGGCGCCCACCTACAAGGGTGAAAGTATTTAGGACAAATTACAAGTTTTGTAATTTTCAGGCGGCGGTTTCTTTTTCAATAAATTTTGACAGATTTTACCCTTTATAGAAAATTTTATTGCAAGTTACATCCTTTAAACCTAATCCAGTTAATTTTTTCTGTTAAATCTTATTACACATGGGTAGTTTAGTCTTTTTACTTATTTAAAGGACAAAACTTGTAATTTATTCTTTAAAAAATATTTCAAAAAAATTATATATATAGAGGAAGGTTAACGTACATTACAGCTTAACGTACATCATGTACGTGACCAAATTACGCACGTTCATTTGAAAATCACGCACGTTATAAACTCAAAAAACCAACATGCGTGATTACTTCATATAACATGCGTGATTATATCAAATTTTCAAACCGCCTGGGTTTGATCAATTTCGTCCAATTCATTTCAAATTTCTTTTCGTTTCACTTCAAAATTGGCTATTGTTTGGTCAATTTCATCGAATTAGGTTCAAATTCATCGTTGATTTTGAAAAGTTTCATCAAAATATCGACCCTCGAAATTAAACCGTAGAACAGAGGATGAAGAAACATGACCAAGCTTTGATTCAGACCGTAGAACAGAGGATGCAGGAACATGATCAAGCTTTGATTCGATTGGAGTTAGAGGGCAGTAACAATGGTTTCAGATCGTAGAACAGGGGATGCGATTTTTGAACTGCGAGGTAGGGCATGCGTGATAACGTGCGTGATTTATGTTTCCTACATGCATGATTAGGCTTTTTGAGTTTATAACGTGCTTAATTTTTAAATGAAAGTGCGTATTTGGTCGCGTACGTGATGTACGTTAAGCCGTAATGTATTTTACACTTTCTCTCTCTCTCTCTCTCTCTATATATATATATAGGGTAAGGATATATAGAAAACCACTTTTATTGAGAAAACCCGTGAAACTCAAAGCTCCCGACTTTTTTTTTTAAATTACCACACGTAATATACATGTTTTTAAGAGTTTTGGGCAAAAAAAATCGAAAAAGCGCTGAGTGGATTTTTTTTTTAAATAAACAAGTTTTAGGGTGAATAGTGGTCATTTTAATGTAACATATGTTACATCAAATTTGTTTATTTTTTTTTTAAAAACCACTCGGCGCTTTTTTGATTTTTTTTACCCAAAAACCTTAAAAACATGTATATTACATGTGGTAATTTTTTTCAAAAAAAAAATTCGGGAGGTTAGAGTTTCCCGGGTTTTCTCAATAAGAAGTGGTTTTCTTTTTATCTTTAGCCTATATATATATATATGTGTGTGTGTGTGTGTGTGTGTGGTGGGGGGGGGGTATAACAAACAATGCATATTTATCTCCCCCTCTCCCTCTCTCTCCCTTCACGCACCACCACCACCATATGTTGCCACCACCAACACCACCACCGTCTTCACCAACACCACCATATGTCGTCGCCGCCACTGTCTTCGCCACCACCGTCTTCACCACCACCTCCTCAATTCATCCCCAAATCTCCTCAATACATGTGTGTCATACCGATTAGCAAAACATGCACATCCAAACACCAGCAAATTTACATACAACTGTAAACTACAACCAGTTTTTATATAATCAAAACAACTACTATAAACCCACCCAAATCCACAATTAACCAAAACAAAAAACAAACAGTAAACCCTAAGACCCAAATCAAAACACCAAGAATACAGCAAACTGTTTGGGATCAGGCCACGCTATTTTCGAAAACTTCTTAACAATAATCCACCTTTTATTCTGCAGCCTACCCTTATACACAACATTCAGAGCTTTCTCACCACTTTCAGAAACAATATACTATGAACTGAAGTTATTAGTTGCACCCTTCAAGCCGCCAATGAGTACTCAGAAAACACGGCACTCCGCCACCATCTCCGCCGAAAGCAGCCCCTTTTCCGTTCACTAGAGCATTTTTCTCTTTCTTCCCTACCTGAATGGAATTATGAACATACAATAAATCTTTGAATTCGAATGCGAAGATTGTTGGGATGTTGCACCATGCGCTGACTGCCGCCCATACCTTTAGCAATTTTTACTAATCTCTTTATTATTGTAAAAGTGTTAATATCTAATTTAAGCTGCTAATTTTATAAGTTACTTTGATGATTATTATATAAACCATGGTTGCAAGTCGTTAGACGCTCCCAAGTCGATCGACTGGCAAGCTGCGAGTACTGTGCCTAGGCTGAGAGTCATTGGGAAGTACTCGGACATGATAAATTATAAAGAAATTAATTTATGAGAAATTATATATATATGTCAAATACCATAATTCTACTTATTTTTATAACAAAATACATGAATATGAGTTTTTTTTTTTTTTTTGAGAAAATCCCTAGGCTTTTTTTTTTTTTATATAAGGGCAAACAAATTACACCAAGATAGCCGGTAAGCGGGCAACAAGCTGCGCCGCTACCCCCTTTTGAATAGCGAAACCTAACCTAGTAAAAACGAAACCCCGATCTCTAGGAGACGAAATGTTGCTGTGAACAACCCGTTGGACCCGTTCAAGAAATCGGGTGGCTTCTGGGGCTAGCGCGCCAAAGGTATCAAAGGCAAAAGGGATAAAGGAATGTTGATTATCCTCGCAGGCTTTTGCGTGTTTGTCCATTTTCTTTGCTGCCGCTCTTGCAATCGCCTGACCAGGGACAAAACCTGTATCCCGTAAGCCTACAAGGGGGGACACTCCAGTAAGATCAACACAAGCGTGTTTACCTGCATCCCACCCGAAAACTAAAACGTCCGCGGGGCGCAATGTAGATCTTCCTTCCCTCGGATCTGTCAAAAAGTTTACGGGGGCTTCTTTCTTCACCGAGATCCCCGCTCGTTTGAGGATGTCCCCCAAGACATCCCGCACCCAGTCGTGCCTATACTTAAAACCTGGCAGTTCTTTACAGTGCAGAGCATGCTCCCCAAATTGGTCTAAGCAAGCTTTCTGGCAAATCGGGTATTGCTCATCATCAGGGAACATAGGAATCATGAGCCGATATTTTAAGATAGCACGATACTCAACAGCTGACATCTTTTGGCCTAACCTCTCGATGGGGATGACCGATAGAAAATCTTGGGCGTGGGGACCCCGCAAGCATTCTAGGACGGCGTTCTGACGGGGGGTCGTACAGAAATCTGATCCAATATTCTGGGCGATACGACAAAACAGAGCACTCGCCAAAGTCTTCTGGGTCTTCGGTGGGGCGGTGTCCCTGTTAGCGAAACCGCCAATATTAATATTATAGACATGTTCAATTACTAAAGTATTCCAAAATTTGATATTCATTCATTATTAATATTATAGACATACAAATTAGGGTTGTTTTTTTAAGTAAAACTTATCCCGAATTAACCGACTAAGTCCGATTCTAGCCGAGGTTGACCGTCTTTGATCACTCCAAATAATTAAGCGTAGTTAAAGAAAATCATTGCGCTAAAATCAATTAGATTCCAAAGAGCTGTAATGATATCGTCATAAATACATCTAAAAATCATGGAAATATAAATAAATAAATAAAGAGTCTTGAAAAGTCTACTGTAGTTCGGCATTAATCTATATTACTTTATAGTCTTCGTACAATCCTTTAATTAATTAATTCGTGTGATAAGTTAAATGTTTATATAATGTATATAGACGGCCTTGAAAGCATTAAATCCCAAAGCATATAAAGTCAGTTGTTCATAACATCATTCATCATCAAAATTCTCTAATCATTCTCTGAAAACATGAGGTGCAAGCCATCAGAGAACCCGAAGATGAAGCATAGAAAAGGGTTATGGTCTCCTGATGAGGACCAAAAACTTAGAGATTATGTTATGAACTATGGTCATGGTTGCTGGAGCGCCGTCCCGATTAATGCAGGTAAGTTTTACTCAAAATGTAAGCGCTTTTTTTCAACGGTGTTGATCGTTTGCTATGTTAGCGTTCGAGTTGACTTTAACCGTAACCTTGGTCTGGTTTTCTTTGTAGAAAGAATTTTTTGTTAATGTTTAAATGAAAGAGATTGATCATGACTATGAAAAGATTGTAAATAACTAAATATACCCACGTGTTAACTTTCATCATCTTATTTTCGCGATATAAAACAGTTATGACAGTTAATATAGTTATTATGCGTGCGGCGCAAGTGACTATAGTAAAACTGCTAAACTATGAACATGTGTGGAGCATTAAGATTATGGATCCTGATAGTTTATACTAACATATTCAGGTCTGCAAAGGAATGGAAAAAGTTGTAGATTAAGGTGGATTAATTATCTTAGACCAGGATTAAAGAAAGGGGCATTTTCTATGCAAGAGGAAGAAACTATTCTAACACTTCATGGTCTTTTAGGCAACAAGTAAGCAACAATCAATTTTGTTTTTTCATTCTAACACATTTAATGGCAAAAAGAAAGAAAAAAAGTAAAACTACTTTTTTTATATGTAAATTGTAGTAAACCAGGTAATATAAAGTAAAGAAAATCGTACCATGTAAAACCACATTTTTTATATATAAAGTCTAGTAAACCGTATAACATAAAGTAAAGAAAAACGTACCAAGTAAAACCACCTTTTTATATGTAAAGTGTAGTAAACCAGGTAATATTAAGTAAACAGACCCTTTTACATGTAAAGTGTAGTAAACCAGGTAACATAAAGTAAACTATATATAATGGTATAAAATGATTACTAAAGTAAACTATGTAACTAGGTGGTCTCTAATATCGCGACATATGCCCGGCCGGACTGATAACGAGATAAAGAACCACTGGCATTCTCACCTTAAAAAGAAATTAGTGCTGAAAACCGAAAGTCTTGAAGATCAAGGGAAACCCGAATGCAAGGACTCTAACTCGGGACCTACAGAATCGTCAATGACACGAAACTTGAGTTTTGATTCATCGGCTTGCACGAAATACAACAAACTACCCAAGATTTTGTTTGCAGACTGGCTTAACCTTGAAGAATTCTATGGAGAAGAGAGGTTGGTATGCAAGGATTGTTGGGTTAATCGGGTTCGTTTACGGGTCACGGGTTGACACGTTATCGGGTCACGGTTCAAATGGTTATTTGTTTACGGGTAACGCGAGTCGTAGGTCGCGGGTTCAATTCGGGTCAGTTGGTTACGGCTCAAACGTGCATGTGGTTTAGTAGTAATAAATGGGTCAAGTAAAATCCATGGGTTTAGTTAATTAGTTTCTGCACGTTTGATTTAGAAGAGTGGGTAGAAAGGTTTGACAATTTCTTGAGATCTGCATGTTGGAAAAAGAATATACCATCTAGTTGTACGGTTCTTTAGGTTAAATTAGTTTTTTATTATTATTTTCTTTATTCACACGTGCGTTGTATATGGCTATATATTGGCCCATGTTTATTGAATAAGAATAACCCCTTCATTTGATTATCGAAACAGAAGTTTTACATTTCCTTTCTTCTCTGCATACATCTCGTGAGTTTAAGTGTGTATTGAGTGTGGGACCTGAACCAACAAGGATGAGTCAAATTACCAAAATGTCCCTGTGAATGGTAATGAAGGATCCACAGTCACATATAGCAGTGAGACAGTCAACAATTATTCAAGTGAAGATATGTTTCATACCCAAATGAACCTTGATCATGTTTTCAACTTTAACGGTGGAGATTTCAACATTGAAGACTTCTTGTATATGTAAAAATATTATGTCATCAACAGGAGCGAGAGAGTGCATGTGTGAGAGAGAGAGAGTAACAACTAATTCAGCGAAGTGATCAGGAATCTTGTACATGTTTATGCATATAAATGTAAATGTTATAAATATATGAAAAAATATATATATACCAATAAACTTGAAAATGATTTCTTTTTCATTAACATACGCTAATATAGAAAAGCAAAACTTCTCATCCCGTGCTTCAAACCACGAACCCAATGTGACAACCACTAGGAGGGGGCGGTGTCCCCCATGTGGTTTGGTCATGGTTTGGCAAACGCGACACTACGAACGATCTTATTCCCATGATCATGGATGAATCTGATATTGTGATTGTCATGGATCACTTATCTTGACACGATGTTAATATTGTCTATGACCAAAACTTAAACCCTACCTATTTAACTAGCTTATAAAGGATTAGATAAATCAACAAGAGAAGTAGCATGGCCCCCTCGTGGTTTGCTCATGGTAAGCCTTTTCTATCATATTTTTTTGTTATCGACTATTTCAACTTTTATAGGATTAGACAAAAGATCAAATACAGATAATTTTAACGTATAAAACATACGAATTGAAGGTTTTGCTGAAAAAACGCGATGGCATTTTTGTAATTATTAGTAATTATTCAAAATTACTCTACAAATGATCTTGTAGAGTAATTTTGATCTTTGTAGAGTAATTTTGTCCGTAGAGTAATTTTGATTTTGTAGAGTAATTATCAAAATTACTCTACAAGTGTATCAAAATTACTCTGCAAGTTTATCAAACACCATACAATTCAAAATTACTCTACAAATGATCCTATAGAGTAATTTTGATCTTTTAAAGTAATTTTGTAAAATGATCCTGTAAAGTAATTTTAATCCTGTAAAGTAATTTTCTAAAATGTTCTTATAGAGTAATTTTGTAAAAAAAATTTAGCATTTAGTTATGAAGTTTAGTTTTATGGTTTAGTTTTTAGCATTTAGTTTGGGGGGGGGGGGGGGGGGGGTTAGGTTTTTTTTTTTTTTTTTTTTGTGAGGTATGGTTTTTTAATCAAAGTTACTCTATAAGAATATTTTACAAAATTACTCTACAAGAACATTTTACAAAATTATTTTACAAGATCAAAATTACTCTACAGGAACATTTTACAAAATTACTCTACAAATATCAATATTACTCTACAGGATCATTTGTAGAGTAATTTTGATAATTACTAATAATTACGAAAATGTCACATTGTTTTTTCAGCAAAACCTTCAGTTCGTACATTTTGTACGTTAAAATTATTTGTATTTAATCTTTTGTCTACTACGTAAAAATAATGAAGTAGATATGTTACTCCCATAAGATTACGTTACAATTGTGTAAAAATAATGAGGTAGATATGTTACTTGATATATAAAAATTATTTAAAGCAATATAAATGACGCGGAAGCATTCTACATCAGAAAAATAGTGTAGATGGCATCTATGTTGAAGAAACACCAGATCAAAATGACTAGAATCAATCAGATCTGGGGGTAGGGTTTCTGCATAAAAGGGTTAATCCTCTGGTCGATTACTAATTGGAACTACTTCGTCGGAGATCTCTGCAAAACAGAAACGACGTTAGCCTCGTCACGGGGAGAATGGGTGTTCTCTCAGTGACCATCCTCCAGCGTGAGAATAAGTATATTGATCTCAAAAAAGATGAAGTAGTGAGTAGTGAAAGTATGTGAGTGGAGATATCTAGATCGTACCTAAATTCTCATATTTATAACCGAAGTTTGGCGCCAAAAAATGTAACGGGGGTAATAACGGAATTTACTTTTCCGTTTGTTAGTTATCTCTCCATCCATGCACACGGATTGTGATCTTGATCAACGGCTGGGGAGATGACACGTGGAAAGTGGTTTAATCTAGAGTTGCATGTAAATTGTTGCCATCATCGTGACATCAAGGAAGGTCCCAGATTTTGCCACGTCACATTCGGTTATAACCGAATGAGGCTTGTGCACGATGGTAATTTAATGCCTTCTAGAAGATCTACAGCTGTAAACCAGTAATCCCTTGCCAGTGTCCATTCTGTTATAACAGGAAAGATTCATTTTGTTAAAGTCTTTATTTTATGCGCGCGGAAGTGTTTAAGCTTAACTGTGCCTTGTTAACTCTTCAAGCTTAATTGTGCCCTTGCGCGACCCCGCGCAACGGTGTTAGTTGAACGTTTGTCTTTTCTTTCTCTGGCGCATGGTTACTGAGGACTGATCTTTCCCTAATCTTTACCAAGACATGTTGCGCGGCCGCGCAAGGTCTGTTCAAAATGAACTTGGAGTATGATTATGGTATGCTCCTCTGCGCTTGCGTAGGGTTTTTGGGACCATACCCCTTCATATGTGAAAGGAAATACATACATAATCTCTACGCAAGTTAACATTTTGCTGAAAATCTCAAGCTTCGCTACTAGCTAGAAACGAAGTATATTGTTGATTTCTCACGTATGCATTCCAAAGAAGTTCAAAGATTTTAAGTGTAAATTTACACAATACTAATCAAGTTTTTTTAAATGCACCATTAAATTAACTTAAAGGTTTTTTCTTTTTTCTTTTTATAAAGTCATTTAACTTTCATTATATGTTTTAAGCATGTGTAACTTTTTTTATAACTTTCAAATCGACAGGCATAACTTAGCCAAATGAGAGATATATATATATATATCATAATTACTATCTGATGAAACAATGGTTAACCGGGACGATTAATTCACTAGTCTCGTCAAGTAGGGTTAATCCTTTCTTTCCAAGATCGATGGTCGGGCCGTCCTCTAACCTGTCTCCTGCCCAAGGAAACACACCGTGACTCGTAACAAGGAGGATGAGGTGGGGGTGCTACTTGTTACCACTCTCTGGCGTGAGAATCAGTATTTGCTTGAGAGCAAAGTGTGTGTTTGAGTAGTATGTGAGAGAGAGTAGTTTAGCGTTACCTCAAACCTGGTCCGAGATGGGTATTTAGAGCCGAAGAGTGTAGGGGAATTCCTTGTATCCCCAACCATGCAATTCTTTCGAACAACATAGTTTGCCCAACCCACTTCTCCACCGACCGGAATGTATCCGTTTTCTCCTTCGATAGCGTATAAAACCGCTCCATATCTTCACCGCTTTTAAACGACACCAATACAAACATACCGCCTATATACTGCACCACCCCTTCACCTGACATCATACCTCTAATTATTTCACTTGCCTCCCTCAAAGCTTTGAAATCAGTCATCGCTACTATTACCGCCTTTCCCGAAACATGTTCCTATGCTGTGAATTCATCGTTGACAACTATTACCTTCCCCCTTTTTCCTCCACGGGTCTTCCCAAGAAAGCATCTTTAAAGGATCTCACTCCCGTGCTCGTAACTCCATTAGTCCCTATCCCTCTTGTGACGTTTCCACCAAATCTTGTTGCTATCTTCGGCTTTGTCTTTTCTGGCTGCCGGCTACTTATTTCCCCTTCCTCTAAAGTGAACCTTGCTACGTTAAAACACAGTTTATAGTCTCCCATCCGAATGTTAGACAATGTCTTTTCCATCTCCCCTGTGTTCTTCACATCCAACAACGATACAAATCCGAACCGGTTGCCCATCTTATCCCTCTTCCTCGCTATGTCATAAATCTCTACATGCACCCGAACAAACCCCGCTAAATCATTCCCGCTGCATCGATCCGGTAGATTAGAAACGAAAAACTTAGTAAGCCTTTTTTGGATATTTCCCGGAATAGTTTTCCGACGGTTTCATGGGGAGTGGGATTCAGACTTTTCGTATGACTATGTCGGAATTCTGGTCTCAGAGGTAAAGAGGATTCAGGAAGAGGTGGTGGTGCAATGGAAAGGTCGGAGATATAGAGTATGGGGGGGATGAGGAGATAGGTGATTGGGAACCGGATTTCTTGGGTAAGGATAGAGGGGTGGAAGTAGCTCCGGTTAACCGGAGTCAGTCACCGGCGCCGGAATATCAGACAAACTCTAACCCGTTGGGGGTTTTGGAAGGTACGTTATTATCAGATGGAAATAAGGAAAGTTCTCAGACCGATTTTGTTGATAATAATAATTATAAGGAGGATCCCAAGAATATTGGAGAGGTAGTTGGGTTAGAAAAAGGTAGATGTCGTAAACTTTGGGGTTTCCTTTTCGGAATCTATTTTGTCTGGGAGTGAAGGAAAGTTTCCTAGTAATAGAAGGAATAAAGGTTTGAAAAGGGGGGGTAGATGTCAGGTGGGCCATGTTCAAGACAAGTTGGTCTCGGTGGACATAAGGCCTAGCTCTAGAAAAAGGCCTAGATTAGAAATAGACCCAAATGGACTTGATCCGTTTGGACTAGATGCCTTGTTGGGCCTAAATAAAGATAATAGTCAAAAAGGGCCTACTGAAGCTATTAGAGATTCTCACGAGGTCAGGTCTTCCCCTGTTGATAAAGATACAAGTAATAATCTCGAAGCTCAGGAACATTCCAATGGATCGGACCAAGTAAAACTTTACCATTCGGTTAGCGGGGAAACAGTTAATGGTTCAATGAAGGAATCCATCAATCGGTCGGAGCAACCGGTGGTGATTAGGGACGAGACATAGTTGCAGGAGAATCACATCAAGGAAATCGATCAGGTTCAGGTATCTCAAAAGGAAGTCAACCGAAACATTGATATGGAAGTCGAAAGCACTATTAAATTGGGATCGTTG
Organism: Helianthus tuberosus; assembly: GCA_030545235.1. Lineage (NCBI taxonomy): Eukaryota > Viridiplantae > Streptophyta > Magnoliopsida > Asterales > Asteraceae > Helianthus > Helianthus tuberosus. The sequence continues at coordinate 184,013,630 of CM060383.1, forward strand.
GTAGGGGCTCAGTTGGGAAGCTTCCAGGATATGGTGACCAAAGTGGTTCAGGAAGAAGGTTTACAGGCAGGCAAGTCATGAATGTTTTATCGGTTAATGCGAGGGGATTGGGGTTACAAGGGAAAAAGGGTTGGGTCAAGGATTTGAGGGTGAAAAATGGGGCTGATTTTGTTGCTATTCAAGAGTCTAAGATTACAGAGGCGGAAAAATTTGATTCCAGTAGTTGTTGGGGGAGGGGAGTGGTAGAGTCGGATATGGTAGAAGCTACGGGGCGATCGGGTGGGCTTATAAACTTGTGGAATCCTAAGATTTTCAGGAAAAGCTCAACTGATTCAGATTCGAATTATTTACTAACTTCGGGGTTTTTGGTGGAAGACGAAACTCAGTTGAACGTGTTGAACGTCTACACTCCCCAAAATGTGGTGGCAAAAAGGAATCTGTGGGGTAAATTAAAAGCTATTATTTCAGGTACCCAAGGTATGTGGGTGGTTTTGGGGGATTTTAACGCGGTGCGCTGTACAGAAGAAAGAAAGAATTCTAGATTCAATCATTCGTGCGCCTCAGATTTTAATGATTTTATCGACGAGGCAGATCTTTAGGAATATTATATGCGGGGAAGCAGGTTTACTCATATGGCAGTTAATAATGGTAAAGTCAAGATGAGTAAAATTGATCGTATTTTGGTGTGCCAAAGTTTCTTTAATAGGTGGCCGATGGCGTGTTTAAGATCTCTTCCGAGAGAGATGTCCGACCATACTCATTTGCTTTTAACGTTGGTGGATTCTAATTTTGGTTACAAACCGTTTCGTTGGTTCAACTCTTGGTTAGATAGAGAGGGTTGCCAGGAGGTGGTGAAAAAGGCTTATTCGGAATGTTCGATTCAGGGGCATCCAGATGTTGTCATTTCAAGTAAGTTAAAGTGTGTTAGGGAGGCTATTAGGAGGTGGTGGTCCGTTGCCATCAAAAAGGAGGGTGAGGAATTGGAAAACTATAAGAATGAAATTCAAATGTTGGAGACCATTATGGAAGAGAGGGAATTGGAGGAAGATGAGATTTGGGTCTGGGAGGAATGTAAAAAAGGGGTGGCTCAAGTTAATCAGTGGAAGTGTAGAGATTTACATCAGAAATCCCGGGTTAGATGGGCTTCAAAGGGGGATGATAATTCAGCGTACTTTCATAGGGTGGTGAATGGAAGGAAAGCGTTGAATGATATTCCAGGTCTTATGGTGGATGGTCAATGGATTTCTAAGCCTAATTTGGTGAAGAAAGAAGTGTTAAAGTTTTTTCGAAACCATTTTTCGGATATGTATGTTATGAGGCCGGAACTGGTATGTGATAATTTTAATAATGTTTCATTAGACGATGCCGCGAGGTTAGTTCGAGATTTCACTAAACAGGAGATTCGGGATGCGGTTTTTGAGTGCGGTTCGGATAGAGCCCCGGGGCCAGACGGCTTTAATTTCAAGTTTATTAAACATTTTTGGAGCATGTTGGAAGATGATTTTTTAAGCTTTTTTCCTCTTTTCACGAGACGGGAGTAATTAGTAGAGGATGCAATACATCGTTTATTACGCTTATTCCGAAGACTACTTCTCCTATCGGGTTGAAAGACTATAGACCTATCACTTTAGTTGGAGTTATTAGTAAAATTATCTCTAAGGTGTTGGCTGAGAGAGTGAAAGAGACAATGGGAAAGATTATTTCAGAGACGCAGACGGCTTTTCTTAAAGATAGGTTTATTCTGGATGGCCCGCTAATAATTAACGAGTTGTATAGGTGGATAAAGAAGACTGGTAGGAAAGGTTTTTTGCTAAAAATCGATTTTGAAAAGGTGTATGATAATGTAAATTGGGGATTCCTTTTGGCGGTTATGGGGCAAATGGGGTTTCCAGATAAGTGGTGTCTTTGGGTCAAGGGGATTATCGAGTCAGCTAGAGCGGCAGTGCTAGTTAATGGGTCGCCCACGTTTGATTTTTAGTGTGACAAGGGGATCCATTGTCTCCTTTTTTATTTCTGATTGTCATGGAGGCGTTTTCATGTTTAGTCCGTAAAGCGTGTGAGGTGGGGGAGCTAAAGGATTTTAGAACTTCCAGCGGGGGTCCTTCTATTTCTCACCTTCTGTATGCTGATGATGCATTGATCTTGGGGGAATGCTCGAGAGAAAGTATCGAAAAAACGGCGAGGTTACTTAGAGTTTTTTACTTATGCTCGGGGTTAAAAATAAATATTAAAAAATCTCTGTTGTTCGGTATTGGTGTGGATGATCAAGAGGCGAGAGAGATGGCTGATATCGTAGGGTGCAAGATAAGAGAATTCCCTTTCGAATATTTGGGGATTAAAGTGGGGGCGAATATGAACAAGAGTTGCCATTGGGAGCCGGTTATAGAGACGGTTAAAAGGCGTCTAGCTTCTTGGAAGGCAAATACGTTATCTATGGGTGGTAGGCTTGTTCTGGTTAAGTCGGTCTTAGCTAGCCTTCCGGTTTACTACTTATCCTTATATAAAGCCCCTGTTAAAGTGACTGAGCAATTGGAAAAATTGATAAGGAATTTTTTGTGGGCCGGTTCGAGTGAAGATAAGAAAATGAGTTGGGTTGCATGGGATACTGTGACGAAGACTAAGAAAAACGGGGGGCTTAGGATTTCAAAGTTAAGGGATGTAAACTTTGCCCTTCTGGCTAATTGGGCGTGGAGATTTAAGACTCAAAAGGATAGCATTTGGCGTAAAGTGGTGGAGTTGGTTCATGGTGGTAGGGGCTGGTGGTTGTTCTTGCCTACTAATCGACGGTTCAAAGGTTGTTGGATTTCCATGGTTAAAGAGATGGAAAGGCGGTCGTTTAAAGGGAAGGAGTTCGGATCTTTTATAACGGCTAAGGTGGGTAACGGTTTGACGGTAAATTTTGGGTCCGACCTTTGGGTTGGATCAACAATATTAAAACATTGGTGGCCTAATCTTTACAAAATAGATCGAGATAAAGATTGTACGGTGGCAGAGCAGTTAATACATGATAATGATGGGACGCGTTTTAGCCCGAGTTGGAAACGGGGTTTGGTTTCGGTCGCGGAGATTTCAGAATTGCAAGATATTCATTTTCTTTTATCTGATGTTCTTTAACAGATTCAAAGGATAAATGGTTTTGGGGAGTGGATGTTAAAGATACCTTCACATTGGCGATGGTTAAACAATTGATTAGAGAGGATAATGAGGTGGGCCGGGATCATAAAATGCGTTGGGAGTCTTGGGTGCCGACGAAGGTGAATATCTTTGTTTGGAGAGCCGAAATGGATCGTATTCCAACTAAAGCGGCTTTGATTAGACGAAGGATAAACATTCAAGATGGAACGTGTGCCTTGTGCGGGTTCGGAGAGGAGGACGTGATGCATCTTTTCACGGGGTGTGGTTTTGCTTTTGGAGTTTGGGAGTCAGTTGGCCGTTGGTGTAATATTATGCCTATTATGGCTTTTTATTTTACAGATTTATTGGGCATTCACGAGCAGGTTTCCGGATGCAAGTGGACGAAAAAAGTGATTAGAGGTATCGTTATGATTGCTTGTTGGGTGATATGGATAAAGCGAAATGATAAAGTTTTTCACGGCTCTTGTCCGAAGGTGGTAGATGCGGTTGCTTTAGTCAAATCTTGGTCTTTTTTGTGGTTAAAGTGTAGGTCTAAATTTTCCGGGTTACTTTGGAAAGACTGGGTGCGTAATCCTCTGTATATGATGTAGCTGGTTGGTTGGTGGTCCTTGCTTCGAGGGCTTGCCCTGTTTGTTTTTAATAAAGTTCACTGTTCAAAAAAAAAGAGCCGAAGAGCGAAGGAGGGTAATTGAGTGGCTAAACTGACAACGCGTAGTATAAAATTGAATATATTTAATGTTATACTTTTTTTGGATATGATAGTTTTTTTTTAAGTAAACTTCATTATTATTTTGGATATATTGTTCAAATTTTAAATACTATAAATGATATTATCCTTTTAATTACTTTTTTCCATTTTAATGACCCTAACCTTTTTTATAAGTACTAGTAGGGTGCCCGCGCGATGCGGCGGGGGCGACACTTTGGATTGCGGCACTCGTTGCTGGTAATTTTCTTATTTGTACATGATAACATTATTGTGGTGAATATATGTCATAAGTGTTACACATGGGAGCCTAACACCTATAATGTCTTGCATTGTTCGATCAACTGCCTCTATCGCCTGACCGTTTCGCCATCGATGCCTCATCCCATATAATTAACTTTGAGGACCTAATTAGTTGACTTATAATTCCTAAAATTTTGGGACATAGTTTACTATTTATCTACTAAATATCGTAAATTAGTATTAAATAATTCCTAAAATTTTGGGATATAGTTTACTATCTATCTACTAATATCGTAAATTAGTATTAAATAATTCCTAAAATTTTGGAACATAGTTTATCTTCTATCTACTAAATATCAAAGTTTTGTTTTGTTATAAAAATTAATAATAAATAAAGTATAGAAAAACTGTTTTAAACATGTAAAGATTCGTTTGTTAATAAAAAATACTAAACAAATGACAAAAAATAAAAGATAAGTTGTTATCGTTATAAAGTAAGTTTATTTTGTTGGTGAAATGATAAAGTTTATAATTTTATTATTTAAAGTCCATAACTTTTTTAAATATCCACATCATATTCATCCAATAAACTTTAATTTTAAAATTTTCGTTTTTGAAAAAGTAAAAAGTAAAAAATAGTTCAATCGAATTTATCTCTTTGGAAATGATCAAGTACGAACATGTAAATTATATAATACGAACATGATTAAGTACTAAAGTATATTAGTTCAATCGAGATGTAAATTATAAGTGCAATAAAATAACACAAAACATAAACTTCAAATATAAAATAAACTTTATTATTCATGGGATAGTCTAGATCAAACAAAAACAACTGAAAATGAAAAAAACATAAAAACACTTGATATATTTCATCTAATTTCTCTTCTTTTTTGATCCGTTTTTCTTGTTTGTGCTCGAATCAGCAGTATCATCTAATTCATCTTCTTTCTCATCGTCCTCAAAATCATCTAAATTTATAACCTCGACCCATTTCCATTCAGAGAGTCTCTTAGATCTTTTCTTTTGATTCTCATACTTCCGATCCTTAAAAAAACAAAAATTTAATAAAAAGGTTAAAAAAATGATTAAATAAATTTTATAAAAGAACAAATATTGAATAAAAAAAATTAAAAAATATTAAATAAATTTTAAAATTACCTCTTTACTAAATTGACGTTGAAGATTAGACTTGTATGGACTGAACATTGCACCATAAGAAATAATTTCAACACTATTATCACCATCATCCTACAATAAAACACCAAATAATAACATAACGAACTTGTTAATATGAAAGATTATAAGCGAAAATATTACTCAAAAACTAACAAAAGCTTGTTCGACAACTGGGGTGTTTAAATTGGTGTGTTGAATCTGAAAAATCAAATAAGTTAGTATTCACATAAAAGTAAATAAAAGAAAACAATTATTCATTATTGCGATATAACAAAACTTATCATAGAACCGACCTTAGATTTTTCAATATCGCATGCTTGTTTTTTCGCATCAAGTGAATTCAGAACTGGCTCCATATTTTAAATCTGTTTAGCAATAGAAATGTAGAATTGTGAGTGTTTGCTAAGTATTTATAGTAGTCCATTAGGGTTTAGTTTTAGATTGGTCATCCATTTATTTAGGAAGTTTGTTGTGAGTTTTAAGTTTTTAAAATAAGATGCACATATCCTGTTTAGTTTGTTGTGGCATGTTTAATAGGAAGTTTGTTGTGAGTTTTATCTATACTATATTAAACATGCCACAACAAACTGACTGTGTACAAGAAAAATTAGGGAATATTTTAGTTTATTAATGCCGTTCAAAAAAAAACTTGGGTAAAAAACAAATGTTAATGCACGGTAGCTAGGTAATGGTCAAAGCTGGCTTGGGTAAAAAACAAATGTTGGCTTTAATCAATTGTACATTTACGCATCGGCTATTTGTACTTTATGAACGCACGGCGAAACAAAAAAAACAACTATCGAAACGTTTAAAAAAATGTGCCGATCGTCATGGTACCTTCGGATTTTTTTAAAACATTACGGGTTGTAAGATATCGCAGGAATACATTAAAGAATTAAAGAGAGGGGGAAGTGTAACTAATTACCCATAATTATGTTAAATGTCAAGGATTTAAATGTAATAGATTGAGGGACTAAAAAATAATTATGGTTTAAAAGACCACTTTACCCTCATTCTAGGGTTTATTTATAAATAATGGGGGAAGAAGTTCTTAACTTTTGAGAATCCTTCTCTCATGTATTATAATATAGTATAGATATATACAAAAACTACACATATATCTAGGGTTGTGTGTGTTTGTGTGAGAGAGAACAGACACATGCATTCATGGATTAACAGGGTTGTTTGTTATATATACGGTACGTCCATTTTCATAAAATATATAGTTTCAGCATGTGGTCCATAGCAACTTTTCGACCCCTCATGGACTTTGTTTTTAGTAGATTAGGGTTTTCTATTCAGAAAAGGATGGTGGCGCAGTTTGTTGCTCGTCTACCTGCTATCATTATGTAATTTGCCCTGGTGATTGGAATAAAACAAATATAAAAATCATAAAAAATATAATAATCTTATTTTTTTTGGGTTTAAAAAAAAAGTTTGATCCAAAACTAAAGTTATGTTTTAGAAAGAGTAAATTGTCATTTTAGTCCCTGAGTTTTGTCCAAATTTGCCATTTTGATCCAAATAGTTTTTTTTGCATCTGGGTCCCTAACTTTTACATTTTCTGCCATTTTGATCACTTTTCCTAACTCCATCCAAAAACCTAGTTTGTAACAGGGGTATTTTGGGGATTTCCTTAAAAAATGTTTTCAGTTGCCATTTTGATCCAATTCCAAAAAATCAAAAAAATTCCAAAAAATAAAAAAAATTCCAAAAAATCTAAAAAATTCTAAAAAATCATAAAAATTCAAAAAAATATAAAAATCAAAAAAATTCTAAAAAATCATAAAAATTCTAAAAAATCAAAAAAATTCTAAAAAATCCAAAAATCATTAAATGTTTCAGCACGAACCGTTTCGACCCGTACCGTTTCGAACCGTACCGTTTCGACCCGTACCGTATCGAACCGAACCGTTTCGACGCGAACCGTTTCGAGCCGAACCGTTTCGACACGAACCGTTTCGAACCCGAACCGTTTCGAGCCGAACCGTTTCGACGCGAAGCGTTTCGACCCGTACCGTTTCGAACCGTACCGTTTCGAACAGAACCATTTCGACCCGTACCGTATCGAACCGAACCGTTTCGAACCGTACCGTTTCGACCCGTACCGTATCGAACCGAACCGTTTCGACGCGAACCGTTTCGACCCGAACCGTTTCGAACCGTACCGTTTCGACACGAACCGTTTCAAACCGAACCGTTTCGACGCGAACCGTTTCGAACCGTACCGTTTCGACGCGAACCGTTGACCCGAACCGTTTCGAACCGTACCGTTTCGACGCGAACCGTTTCGACGCGAACCGTTTCGACGCGAACCGTTTCGACCCGAACCGTTTCGAACCGTACCGTTTCGACGCGAACCGTTTCGAACCGAACCGTTTCGACGCGAACCGTTTCGAACCGAACCGTTTCGACCCGTACCGTATCGAGCCGAACCGTTTCGACGCGAACCGTTTCGAACCGAACCGTTTCGACCCGTACCGTATCGAACCGAAGTGTTTTCGGCTTCGAATTATTTGGATTTTTTAGAATTATTTGGATTTTTTAGAATTTTTATGTTTTTTTAAGAATTGTATCAAAATGGCAACTGAAAAGGTTTAAATTGAAAAGAGTAACTGGGTTTTTGGATGGAGTTAGGAAAAGTGATCAAAATGGCAGAAAATGTAAAAGTCAGGGACCCAGATGCAAAAAAAAAACTATTTGGATCAAAATGGCAAATTTGGACAAAACTCAGGGACTAAAATGGCAATTTACTCTTTTAGAAAAAGAAAAAGGCGTCTTAGTTATTACCTTGCCCTCTGAAAATGTGGATCCTGATGTAAACAGATTCAAGAAAACAAAAACACCTGAAAAATGTTCAAATCAGGAAGATGGAAGGGTCAAAACAACAAGATCAAAATCATGTTTCAACTGCAGTTTCAAGCAACCCAGGTATGAAACTATTCTTAGGTAAAAACATGATTTTAATCTTTAAAATCACCCTTTTTTATTATGCCATGTCTAATATAAGTATAACGCGTCCAAGAAAACTAAAATTTTTAATAAAAAATATATGGTAATTTACATGTGGGTAGATGTGTTGATTCCAGGTGCCAAAGATGAAAGGAAAAGGTTTGATGATAGCATTGCTTCCGGAAGATACCGCGAAACCCGCAGCTAAACTGAAGAAAGTTCCAATAGTTGATGGGAGTTGTACATGGGAAGAACCTGTTTATGAGATGGTTAAATTGGTTAAGGATCAAAAAACAGAAACATATAAGGAGAGAATTTATTACTTTAATGTGCAAACAGTAAGTAGAATATATTTTCAAAAGAAAGATGTTGTCATTTTACTTGAAATTTGTTGTAAATTTGTAATGTGTTTGTGGATTTTCACAGGGATCTTCAAAATCAGGATTTGTAGGAGAAGTGGGAGTTGATTTTGCTAACTTTGTAGGGATAACTGAACCTGTTCAGCTTTCTTTGCCACTCACAACTTCAAACAATGGTGCAATTCTACATGTAAGTGTTATTAGGCAACTTATTGTCATCGTGGGGCGTCCTTATCTCATATGTGTGCGATGGAAGTTCATTTGTTTCGTCCTGCCTTAGACTCGTTAAGGGAGTGGCAATCATGTTGGATTGGTGGGTTGAACTAATGAATCTGAACATGACCGTATATTTATTTGTGTCGAATAAAATAACCCTAATCCGGAGACACTTAAAAATCGTGTAACCTAACACAACCCATATTTAAACGAGTCAAAGGAACTTGTAAACGGGTTGGCGTATTGTAAATGGGTTGACGGGTTGTAAATGGAATGTAATCAAGTTATACATGGGTTAAACTAGTTGGAGGGTTGTAATAAATGAGTTAAACGGGCCAAAAACTAGTTGACCATATGAAATTTTTTTATTTATTTTTTTCTTCTTTTATTCTAAATTTGAACGGGTTGACGGGTAGACCTGTTTAATTAAACAAGTTAAAGAAGTCAATCCGAACTCAACCTGTTTATTCAATGGGTTAGCCATGAAACCCAAAACTCAAAATGTGAATGTTGTAGATTTTTACTGATACTTATAACATGAGACAGGTTTACATTCAAAAGATGCAAAGAACAGATGAAGTAAGGTAAAAGAAAGTGACATTATTCAATCTAATAATCTCATCGATATCATATTCATTAATATTCGGGGGTATTACAGGACGTTTGGAGAGAATGAGTCTCTATCGTCTGAATCATTCAGATCAAAGAATCAAGCAAGTGATAGCATTGAAAATGGGAACTCAAACCCTGTGAATAAACAAATATCAAGCACCGATTGGTCTTTCGGTTCTCTTTCAGACAGAAGTATGGGTGATACATTAAAAAGCCCGCAACACAGCTACACCGAAGCATCAAAAGATGATGTACACGAGTTAAAAAGTGAGGTTTCCAGGTTGGAAAAACAAGCGGAATTATCTGCGCTGGAGTTAGAATCGCTTCGTAAGCAAATTCTAAAAGAGAATAAACGATCACAAGATTTGTCGACAAAAATGAGTGAGCTCAACGAAGAAAATGAAGCACTGGAAACAGAATGTGATGAAATAAGGGAAGAGTTAAAGTATGAAAAAAGTTTAAATAAAGATTTGGTTAGAAAAATGGAGGGAAAGAATATAGAAATATCTCATCTTGCCGAAAATATTGATGCGTTGTATGCTCGATTAGAACTCGAAAGGAAAGAGAAGGAGGAGTTAAAGATCCATATTGAAGATAATGAACTTCAGATTAAGAGATTAGAGGAAAAGATCATGAATCAGGCATTGGAGATCTCGAAATCGTTGGATAAAAACGAAGAATTCGAGACACATATTATAAGATTAGAGAGACAAGCACATGAATTTGAAAATGATGTACAAGATCTAATGAAACTTAAAGTAGTGCAAGAGGAAAGGGTTGTACAAGCAGAAGAGGCTTTGAGAAAGTCAACATTGACCAATGATGCAGAAGTACAGAACCTTTGTGACCAAATTAAACAGCAAACAGAACATATTAAGAAAATGTCATTAGAGGTTGAAGCTTATAAAGAACATGGAGAACTTAACTATGATTTGAAAGAATTAAATTCGTTAAAGAAGGAATCGACAAGTTGGAAAAGTTCGATGAGCGAAAAAAACGTTATGATTAGAACTTTGAAGTTGTAACTGAAAATGCTAAGAGGTGATTACAGTGGATTGAAAGAAAGGTTGTCCGAAATCGAGTCGGAGAAAGATAACCTACAGAAAGAGGTTTCTAAATTATTAGAGAAAAAACATCTGAATCTGGTAAAGGTAAGTATTTGAATTCAGATTTCAGGCTTGCATATAATATTTTTGAGACATTTTTATAATTTTTTTTGCAAAATAAACATCTTTCTACTTAAATAGCAGAAATACAGAATAAGTAGTACGAGTAAAGTACACGGATGGTCCTGTGGTATACCAAAATTTTGGATTTGGTCCCCAGCTTTCCAAAAGTTCATGGATGGTCCTTGTGGTTTGCACTTTGTAACGCATTTAGTCCCTAACTTGGACATGCTAAAACCTTTAGATTTGTTGGCTGGGGACTAAATGCGTTACAAAGTGCAAACCACAGGATCCATCTTTGTACTTTTGAAAAGCTAAGGACCAAATCCTTAGTTTTGGTAAACCACAGGGACCGTTTGTGTATTTTACTCGCCTCATGATCAATCTTCAACCTGCAGGAAAAGGAAAGTAAAGTAGCTTGTGATGTCACCACTGGGAAGCATGATGAGAGAAGATCTATATTGGAATTAGAAAAAAGGTTCACACAATTAAGTTTAAAAAAAAAGTGTTAACCCAACCTGACTCGTTTTCACCCGAACCAAAGTTACCCGTTTTGATCCGTATTCGTTTGAAGGCACGAATATACACTAAAAGACTTGATATTTTGTGTTTCACAGCAATGAAGGAAGATGCTCCGAGGAAAAGCCGTTAACGCACATTTTTAGTCACAATGATGAGCAGAAAGTCAACAACTTATTGCATGAAATATCATCAATGGATGAAAGGAACAGACACATGGAAAGTGAGCTGAAAGAAATGCAAGAAAAGTATTCAGAAGTAAGTCTTAGATTTGCTGAGGTGGAAAGTGAAAGGCAACAACTGGTAATGGCCTTGCGTAATCTGCAAAACAGTAAGAAGAAATAACACTATTCTAGATGCTCGATGAATAAAATCATACCAGTTTTGGATAGGAAATGAGATACGTTTGGCCACCAATAACGTATTAAATTCAACATTATTCTTGTTTTTTAGTCTGTCAGCTTACGTCGAGTAATGTCATACGCACATTTCATTTGCTAATGAATTTGATTGAAACACGACATCTCGTGGAAGAAGAGTTTACGTATACCAACATTTCTTTTACGACCAAGTTGAAAATAGTGAACTATCAAGACTACCTTTGACTACATCTTACAGCTGAAAGCTTGTAGTATAATAAACCTATTCAGGCGACGAAAGAATGTCTAAACACGTTTATCTGTCCATGCTCAATGACGCAAGATTACAATCTTCCTTTCATTGTTTGATTAGCCTTATCGCTCCACATCAACTTGCTTTGTCTCTTGCTTCCAGTGGTGGAAAAGGTTAGCTTCTGTCTTAACACAAAACAACTTTTAGTTAGATACACACCCACACACACACACACACACACACACATAGAAGTATGGATAACAAACCCTTTTTGCCCTCTTATCAATTGGAGCCTGTACAGCTTTTGATGAACTTGGTGCTTGTATATGACCTTTTCGCCCTTTGTGTTCCATACTTTTCACCGTACTTCCACTCGTGTAACTGTAGAAGTCGAGTATAGACGGGCTTTTTCTCTTTCTACACTTTAATGCATTATTCCCTGAGTAGCCAAAACTTGGGGCCGACGATATGTTCGGTAGAGATTGGTGACGCGTCCTGCTCTTTTCCTTTATTCTGTCAAGGAAATCTATAGTCCACGGTGAGCCTTTCTGCGGTTGATCACAGGATATCGCTTTCGATAGCGGTGTCCTACCGTAACACGAAACCTTCCCTTTGAAAGGTGCGAAATTGTTCATTAAATCTGAATCTAAATCGGAGTTAATCTCAGCAGCTGTAGAAAAACTAGGAAGATCAAACCACTCAGATGTCATAGCATCATCATTAATGTTGATAGTTTCCCCTTTATTAGTCTGGGCGTTAAACATGTCCGAAACAGGCATATGCGCTTTCTTGCGTTGACCAAATGATGACTCGGTCAAACTAGGATGACTCGGCATCATACGAGCATCCGATCTTTGAGTTTTATTAAAGTCAAATATGTCTTCACCATCATCAATGGGAATAATTTCCCGTTTATTAGTGTGGCTGCGTATCTTGTCCGGAATCGGCATGCTTTGACCAAACGATGCCTCGGTCAAAGTAGGACGATTCGGCATCATACAAGCATCAGATCTAAAGTAAATCTCATCAAAATCTATATTAGACTTTTCAATACCATCACATATCTCGTCACCTTCTGAATTCCAAAACATATGCGAATTAACGGATTTCGGATGATCCCATTGGAACACGTAATCGACAGGCATGGCTTTCGTCTCGGAACTCGCGACGTACTTTCGTTTCTTTTTCTCATGATCAACCTTAGGACAACAATAGCCGGAGTCATGACCAGAAGAAACCGAAGAACAACAATCCGTCATTCCCGATCTAGAATCTTCTCTCTCTCCATATCTACACAAAGAACTAAACAACAAAACACTTGCTTGCGGAACAAGATACTTTTGCAGAGCACACACCCTTTGCTGATGAGACATTTCGAAAAACTCAAGGAGCGTTCCAACCGAAGATAATATCGCATGAGCTGATAGTGGATTAAGTGAAGTAAATTTCGATAGAAATGATTCAGCTAGCGTTTCTGATTCCGGCATCCTAGGATATACGCCTCTAGTTGACTTTGCAGCATTCGCGATACAGTTTAGTATTATCGTATCGGTTGTTTCAGATGAATACGAATAAAAAAGCTGCAAGTCGATTCCTAAACTTGCTGCTGCAGCATATAGTTCATCTGATGATTCCATTATACCACCGAGGAATCCCACTTCTCCTTCGAATATCTACAAAATGTTTAAGAAAAATCAAAAATAAACATATGGTTGATAAATATTGAATAGGGCTACGAACGAACCGAACAATTCATGAACCGTTCGGCGGGAAGTTTGATAATGTTCGTTCGTTTAATAAATGAATGAACACGAACAAGAAATTTCGTTCGTTTAATTAAATGAACGAACATGAACATGAACAGAGGCCATGTTCGTTCATTTATGTTCGTGAACGTTCAGTAACGTGTTTGTTTGTGTTCACTTGTGTGTAGGGTTTTTTTTGTTTTTTTTATTTATGTTCGTTCATGAGTGGATCCACTTAATGTCTGTGATGCCGAGTATTTGATATATGTTCGAATGTGTTCAGTTTTGTTCATTCATTAACGTTTGTTTGTGTTCTTTTGTGTTCATGAATGCTCGTTTGTATCCATTTCTGTTCATGAACGCTTGTTTGTGTTCGTGTGCATTCATGAACGTTCGTTTGTGTTCAGTACCAAAAACTAACGAACGAACACAAACAAGTTCATTTCCTTATTGAACAAACATGAACATAAAATCTTGTTCGATAAGTGTTCACGGACAGTTCGTGAAGACGTGAACACATGTATTTCCTTAACAAACGAATTCGTTCGGTTCGTTTGCAACCCTAATATTGAATAATCACATATCACTTTTATACGATACTTACCAGAACACAGCCACTGAGAGCGAAACCGAGTGACGTTAAAACATTTGCTGCAATATTTTCAACACATGAAGATAACGAAGAAGCACCATCTGACGAATTCGTCTTTTTTATAATGTTGTTGCTGTCATACAGCACTAAACAAACTGCAGCACTGATTATAACATCAACTGGAAGATTTAGATCCCTTTCAACAACCTGTATACCTTCTTTTTCCATTGCAAGAATTTTTTGGTATGTGCTTCTTCTGGAAATTATCATTTCGGTTTCACCATTTTGGGTATTTACGATTATAGGCGTGTTTGTGTTGACCTTCTTTGACTCCGTAAGTAACGGCAGTTGTGGTAGTTCATAGGTTGCTTCGGTAGATTCCATGCTATTCTTTAACTCAGAGTGTGTAGAATGTAATGGTCCTTCTAAGTTCTTGCTGATCTCGTTTAGTATTGAAGTAGAATGAAAATCTCCTCTCTAGACCAAATCAAAAACGTACATTCAAATGAGGAAGATTAATTAACCATCACTATGGATATTAAGTGCCAGAATACATAAAAAATAAAGAGTAAAATGTCATTTTCGTCCCTGAGGTTTGGCAAGGACGAAATGGCATTTTACTCATAAATAAAACTTAATGCAAAGAAAAACCTTAACTGAACGGGTCTCGTTCTCCAAGCTCTGATGTTGTTTTCTTCCGGCATCATGTGTCTCAATCGGGTCATTTTCCAAAACCGTTTCATGTATTGTATCAACAGACTTTTGCTTTTTCACATAAGTAGCCTCTAAAGGGTTCAAGAAAAAGTCGAGATCATCAAACTGTGACATTGATTCAACAAACTGATGAGCCTTGTTAACCACATGCTTCTTGCATATTTCACTTGAATAAATTTTATCACTAACGACATGCTCCATCAAATTTCCAAACCTTTCGATGTTCAGAACCTCGGTGTTCTCTTTTGTCGTTTGCACATTTGAGCATGCATCAGATAAAACAAACTCCAAAACCAGACTATCACAAGAACTGATGTCTGCATTGATATGGTAAGTATCGATATCCTCAAACATTTTCAAAGACGCGTGTTTACTACGACTGCAAATATCTTCTTCCAATAGATGCCAGTCCAAGTATATGTCATCTGAAGTGGAGGAAGGCTGCAGCTTCAACTTTACGAATATTCCCTCAACAATCGTTTGTACCGACAGTATGTTTTCATGATCGGAAATAATAGGAACGGGGAGTGATTTGAAAGAGTCATCTGTTAGAACAAGTTCATGTGTGACAATTAAGTTGTTGAAAACGCTTAATGCTGTGTTGCCATTGCCAAACATCTGTTCGCAATGTTCTACTTCACTTATACTTTCAATGTCGGAGAACACTTGAGAGAAATGTGCGGTCTTTGTATCAAAGAATTCGAGTTGTTCAAGGGCAAGTGGGATTAACATTAATGGCTGTTCTATGGCATCTATTATGTACTCAGGAGAAACATTCACACATGGTACCTCAAATTTACGACATTCGGAAGAAGAGTGGTTTAAAAGATTTTCTGATATGTCGAATTTCATGGAAAGCAAAAGCTCGTTGGAATCACACGTCAATTCATCTTTTAGCATCCATTGTTGGAGATCGTTGCTTTCAAATATCGTATGTTTGTCCTCGTATATATAGCTGTTAATTCCCAGACTAATCTCATCTACTTCCAAAACAGGAAATGATCTTAGATCAGAACGTATTTGGTCCCTGACCGAACTGCCATCTTTAAACAAATCGGATTTATGCTCTTCCTGGATTTCTAGACAAATATCTTCTACGTAGAAGATCGACTTGTGTATATCCATAACTGGCTGCAGCTCAAGTGAAAAATCAAGCAGATCCTGTAAAAAAAGTATTCATAACTGAAGTGGCTCTGAAGTTCAGTGTGTAACTGATTATGCAACAGATAGACCGATAACTATTATGCAAAAAATAAATCAAAGAGGGACTATATGAAATAGTATTAATAATACCAAAAGTATAGAGAAAAAATGTGCAAGTGAACTTCATACATTAGGAAATTCTGAATCTGTAACTTCAAAGAAATTTTGTATCTTCTCTTCATGTAAAACGCTAGAATCTTCCTGCAGGTGACATAGATAAGGTGATAAGATATATCGTTACATGTATATGACTGATTCTGTCCTTGAGTACTTGGTATACAAACTAATAATGATGGTAAAAAGTGGGTTACCAAGGATATACAAAGCTCAGGAGTTTCGAATTCAACCAGTGTAAAAGTACCATCTTCTTTGATTTTCACCTGCACAAGCATATACCATAAATGAAGAGTCTATCACAAATATTAAAATTGAAATGCATGATGAGATGAGCAACCTATTAATGCTATTAGGAAATTTTGTTTCTCCAGCTTTATAGCACAACAGATGTTGATGATTATCCTGGCCATTACCTAACATAAAAATTATTTATGCTCCAGGGTAATATCATAAATACAGTCGATATTTCTCATTTTTTCCTATACCAAAATTGCTTTAAATCTTCTAAATACGAGATTTGTTCAGTTTTAGTGCCATATGATAAAAATGACAACACAAAGGTATTGATAATGAGTTAATGACTAATCCTGCGGTTGCGACACTTCAAGTTCTTCATCTCACAATCCATTGATACTATACTCAACAAACTTCTATATTCAAACCTACAAATCCGTAAAACCGATACCTCATAGCAAATGACCTTCGTGATAACTGAAACAAAGTCAAAATTCGGAATCCTGCTTGCTATTACACCAGATATCATCATATCATAGCAAACGATCTTCATACAACTACTCTAAATTCAACATTCCGTTTTCCTAATCTCTAAGCTTCACAAAACATATTCAATCTAAACAACATACATTTCACTAACAGATCCAAATCAAATCGTTCATATATCCACTACAAAATCACAACAAATGACCTAACAAACTGACAGGAAATCTACTAGATCATTACCTCCGATGCTACTTCCTTCTATATTTATAATTCATAGCAAATGACCTTCAAGATAACTGAAAGAAGTCATATTCGGAATCCTGCTAGCGATTACATCAGATGCATAGCGAACGATTCGTAACAACTAATCTAAATTCAACATTCCGCATTCCTAATATCTAAAATTCACATAACATTTTCAATCTAAATAACATGTGTTCCACTAACAGATGCAAATCAAATCGTTCATATATCCACTACTAAATCACAACAAACAACCTAACAAACTGACGGAAATCTACTAGTTCATTACCTCCGGTGCTACTTCCGTAACAATTTGCCGATCGATCTCGGTACTGACAGCTTGAGGAAGAACGTCGGATAAGAACTTACAGAGCGATTCATTGACGGAAAATGTATCGATTTCAGGAGCTACGTTGATGAAATTGAGTTGATCGAAGCACGAGATGTTGTTGAAGATGAATTGATCGGAGGACGAGAGCTCAGGGGGTGGAAATCGGAGGAAGTCTAGGGTTTGTATGCGGTTAGATGCGGCGGGGGAGTTGAAAACGTCGGTGAGGAAGCGTGTTCTCATGGCGGAGATGTGTCAATTTGCAATTTGCAGGTGGATTCAGTGAGGGCAGTTTTTTAGTTCTTTTGAGTATTAACGGAATGTTTTGGCGCCCACGCACAAAGGGTGAAAGAGAGAATAAATTTATTATATTAGGCCATCGAGTATGGTGATGGTCCTCCCTCATAGGATGATCTGCTACGTAGGATGGTGTGAGAATGGAGCAAAGAGGATGGAGGTATGAAAAATGGGAGGATGTACCTAAAATGTATATGTATATATTGTATGTATAGGTGTGTGAGGGAGGGAGAGGCCTTGTTTTTGTCTTCTTGTGGAGCGTCCCCATCGTCCCATACTCGACACCAGGGGGGGCGTGTTGGAGCGGCGTCGGACCGAGGACGGAGGGGGACAACCCCCCATACCGTGTAGTCTTATGATGTTTATACTCACTATCTTAGGTTACTGGTAGTGGTTTAACATAACGTTACGTCACATCTATACCACGTATATTATTGACTTTAACTATTTTTTTTTAATTATTATCTTGTAGTTTAACTAATAATTAAATAAAAGATAACAAATATGTGATTGGTGCATTGGGGGAGGGGCCCACCTAATGGGTTAGTCAGCCCTCCTTTAGCGCCCCGCTTTAATGCCTGTCGGACAGTGTTTTGGGGAGCATCAACGGACGGCGTGGCTAGGACGTCAGACCACAACGCCCAACCTTAATCATGGTATGCGTATGAAGTTAGGTTAGAAGTTTAATATTAAATGAGCTATAATTATGTTTGAGTTTTCGCTAAGTCGAACTTGCATAGTTCGTGAGTGGTTTGGCTAATTATTAGGGCATGTTTGGTTGTTTAGAATTCATGGGAATTTAGTGAAATTTATATACAATTAATTTGAAACAATTGTGTGCATATTTGGTTGTAAGTTGTGTTTAAATGGTTGTACATTAATTAAACATAGGTTGTAAGTTGTGCTTAAGTGGTTGTACCTTAATCAAATAATAATGGTTTCATTACCTTACCAAATTCAAACTGTTTTGTATGCATGTATGGTTGTAAATTGTACTTAAGTGGTTGTACCCTAATCAAATAATGGTTTCATTATCTTACCATATTCCATCGGTTTGATCCATTCAAAGTTGTGTTGTTTTATTTGTAAATTATTATTATTTATAATAATCTAATTAATTTAGCCAAAATCTTGTATAAATATAATTTGCAACATATTGATGCAATGGTTGTTGTAATGTATGCATTATGGTTTGTATAGTGGTAATGATATATATCTTCTATCTATACTTTCTATAAAAGGAGAAATCCCAATGACATAAGAAAAGCTGATGTGTCAGCAGGAGAGGCTGTCCAACAAGGTTTTTCTTATGTCATTATCGCATCATAATCCTTAATATATAAAATCACTTTAATTTTCAAAGGTCTGGCCCATATATACCAAATCACGTTAAAATTAATTTAAACATCTGCCCACATACAAAAGGTCTGCTGCTGTTGAACAGAAACCCCTCAAACCTTTGCCCATATTCAAAATTTAAAATCTCGGCTCCAAATTCAAAATTCAAACTACATATGAATCTGTTTCCCTATAAATAACATATATTAATTTGGCTCCACATTCAAATTTCAATTTATCTCTGTCACTCATATTTGCGATCATATCTCTCTCACTCAAATGCATAGCTCTCATGATTGATCCGTTTAATCTTCGATTGCAATTCTTTGTTCTAACATTTGTTGAATCTGTTTACACATTATCATTGTTCCAACATCGTTGTTTTACTTGAAGCTCTGTTTCACACACCAACGTTTCACGTCAGTTTTTCTTATGTCACTCAGATTTCTCCTTTTATAGATTGTTTGAAGGATGCAGAATTTGCATATTCAGTCTGTTCATCTGCGGTTACAGCTTTTTGAACTTCACGTAATTTTTCCAACATCATTGTTGCAACATCGTTGAGAGTATGTTTTTTTCTGTAATTTGAATCTTAAATTTTGAACTGATCTATTCTAATTCTTGCTTTATCTTTCAGCCTAATCAGAGTTGTTTAAGATTCAAACAATCACTTGCGGGTGATTTTAGGTTTGTGGATTCTTTTAAACTGTTGATGTATGTTGATAATATTTATTTTAAGGTGTTGATATATTTCAGCTTTGTTTTTTCCGAGCGAGCAGTGGGGAGTTCTTCTGCACTGTTTTTGAAGTATGAAGTGCAGAAAGTGGAGTACTTCATGAAGCGTCGATGCTGTTCCAGGTTTTCTTTTATTTATTATCACTGATGATGTCCATTTTATATATTAGTTCTTCAATCAGTCTAATCATCAGTCTGTTAGCTATTTCACTATATAGTATGATTGTCAGTTCAGAAGCTTTTCATCACGTTTTACTACCATTATATCCTTCTTTTACATCAGACTTGAAGAAATATACAAGTTAAAAATGTCATCATACCCTTCTGTAGGTTCTTATGATTTAAAGTATCGCTTTATCAAGCAAGTTGAGGATCAAGTGTATAAGGATAGGGCTACTGTTCAACAGCTGAAGAGGTGTTTTCATGGACTGCATCTTGGTCTATTTACGAGAGACCAAGTGTCCAGAAACCTGATGGTGATGTCTTTCTGCACTTCGGACTTCAAAAACAGTGCAGAAGCTTTTCATCACGTTTTACTACCATTATATCCTTCTTTTACATCAGACTTGAAGAAATATACAAGTTAAAAATGTCATCATACCCTTCTGTAGGTTCTTATGATTTAAAATATCGCTTTATCAATCAAGTTGAGGATCAAGTATATGAGGATAGGCTATTGTTCAAGAGCTGAAGATTATTAAATTTCGTTGTTCAGTTCTCAATGTAATTGTTGATCTATCGTCATATGTGATATGTAATTTTTTATTCTATTAATCTTTGTAGAGCATTTTATTTTTACTAATTTGAGCATCAACAGTTGTTAGAGTTGATACATGCTATTGTAAATTTTGAGTTGCTACTGTTGCCAACATCTGTTATTCCCAACAGCAGTTTCCAAAGATTTGTCAACGATTAACACAATAGAAGTTCTGAACATTCTTAAAAAATAGGTATTTTTTAAAAATTTGACAAAAATCTTTAAAAGTCTGTTGAAAACAGCTGTTTTTAAAGCATCTGTTTGGCAAAAGATTCATCCACTGTTTAAAGGTATTATCTGTTCTCATAATTTCTGTTTTTTGTAACGACTGTTGAGTTGCTACTGTTGCCAACATCTGTTATTCCCAACCGCAGTTTCCAAAGAATTGTCAACGATTAACATAATAGAAGTTCTGAACATTCTTAAAAAATAGGTATTTTTTAAAAATTTGACAAAATCTTTAAAAGTCTGTTGAAACAGCTGTTTTTAAAGCATATGTTTGGCAAAAGATTCATCCACTGTTTAAAGGTATTGTCTGTTCTCATAATTTCTGTTTTTTGTAACGACTGTTGAGTTGCTACTGTTGCCAACATCTGTTATTCCCAACAGCAGTTTCCAAAGATTTGTCAACGATTAACACAATAGAAGTTCTGAACATCTGTTATTCCCAACAACTGTTGTTGAATAAGATCTGTTGTTCCCCAACAGTAGTTTCCAAACATGGGTGAAGGGTATTGTCTGTTCTCATAGTTTCTGTTTAATCTAAGGACTGTTGAGTTACTAATGTTGCCTAACATCTGTTGTTGGCCAACAATGGTTTTCAAACAACTGTCCTCCATTATCAGAGCAGAGGTTCTGACGTGGACAGATGTTAGCCATCAGTTCTTTGTAACTTCTGACACGTCAGCATTCACTTTTTCGCTTTATAAACCCATGTTTCATCCCCAAACAGAGGTTTTACTTTCGTCTCGAGTTTAAAATTCATCAGAGCGGTTTCCACCTTCTTCTTCAACACTTCTTCGTCAACCTCTTGCAACTTTCAATTCCGATCATGGCTTTGATGATGAAAAATTCGCATAACTATCTGGCTATTTTTGAGAAAACTAAGAATAATACTCTCTATCATTCAATGATTGATGTTCTTACATCATCTAAATATAAGGTCATTCTTACCGCCGACGCACCCATTTACCAAGAGACGCTCCGCGATTTTTGGACAAATGCGAATATTGAAGAACAAAACGATGTGGCCGTAAGTATAACTTCAAAAGTCGGAGGTGAATCGATTGCTATTACCCCCCGTACCATATCAACAACATTTGAGGTAAACGACTTGGCAGATAAGACATCTTTCCCCAAAAATGAGATTCAAACATACTTGATTGGGAGGGGATATGATGGACAGTTTGAATCAGACAACTATGTTTAAACGTAATTTTCCACCACAAATGAAATTCCAGTTCCATACTCTCTTAATCTGTCTCTCAAATAAAACTACTCCTTTTAATGAAATACCTTTGAAAATTCAGTCATTGGGGTATGCAATTTTGACAAATACTGATTTTAACGACTCCCAGACACTGTTTGTTGATTTGGTTGCAAATTTAGAAAACATTAAAAAGGGGAAAACTGCTGCTATTAAAAAGGGGAAAACTGGTTCTATTAAAAAGGGGAAAACTGGTGCTATTAAAAAGGGGAATACTGTTGGTTTTCTTATGTTTCCTAGACTATTAAGCTACTACCTGCAAAAACATGTTTCTCAAAAAGCTTTTGAAAAAGGTAAAGCTACTAAAATGAATAGTCTAACATCTGAAACTTTTACTCGCCTTATGGCTAAAGAGTCAGATGTTTCCAAAACTGAAGCAGAGGGGAATGAGGAAATTTTAGATGAGTCCACAACTGCTCCTCAAACCTCTGTTGCTGAGCCCACTGCTCTTGGTGATCACAGCATTACAACCACTGCTGTGAAACCCCCACCAACAAAACTCAAAAAGACCAAAACAAAATCCAAAAAGCCCATCGAAACCAGCAAAACGGGTCCTCTGGAAGATGAGATCCCAGAGGTTAACCCTCACAACATGTGGAAAGATCTCAACCCATAAACCAAACTCCTCATGATTCCTCACAAAAGGAACATGTTGTATTCATAGGGACACCACAATATGATGTTATACCCTCATATGAGAGTATACTTAAAAGCCCTTCTCCCGGGGTAATGTCTCTTTCGACAGCAATCCCTTCAACTTCTATTCCACCAAAGTTTGTAACACTGCTTCAAGCTATTGACATTCAGACTGATAGCAATCCCTCCCACGAGCACTTTACTGAGAGTTTAACTTCGACAATAGCTATGTCTGAACCTTTTCAATTACCTAACCCAGAAATAGTTGAGGAGGCTACATCTCTTGAATTTCAGCAAATTCTTGATGGTATTTCAAGTGGAGCAGCTACTACAAATGTCAAATCCACTGATTTACATTTGGACAGTAGTTTCATCAGTCAGACTCCCTTGAAGGCAACCACTGCTGTGTCTATCAAGGTATCCACTGGTGAGTTCAAGTTAACCACGGGTGAGATCACTAAGGTAACCACTTATGCAGAGGGAAGTCCCTAGAACCAAGAACAAGGGGCATCTGCTAATGAAAATTTGGAGATACCTCCTCTTTCAAAAGCAGATACAACCACCTCTGGTGTGAATTCAGATGATCCTATTAAGTTAGGTGATGGATTAAAATACCAGGATTTGACGGACAGGATATCTAAATTGGAAACAACTGTTGCTGATATGAAAGATCAATTGAAGCAGTTGGTGGATGCTTTCAAAAGTCGACCTTCTCGTCAGCAGTTATGCCAAGAGCTTTGGAATTCGGTACAACCCATTCTTGCAGCTCAAAGGGAACTGGCTGAGATTCAACTTAATTCTCACATGAAGCTAATTAGAGTTATGGTTGAAGCAAGATACAAAGACACACAGGCTGACATCAAGGTCATAAAAGAATGCATTGCAAAGTTAACTGGTACTACCCCTGCACCTGTGTTTGAAAAAGATGATGAAGATGATGCTGAAAAGAGGGAAAAGGATTCCATGAAAAATTTTGGTAAACCAACACCAAGGAATTAGCCAAAACAAAATCCAAAGTCTGCCAAGCAAACTTCTGCAAAATCTCCTGGAAAATCTGATACTGGTAAGAAAAATGGAATTGATGATACCGTTAATAAACAAACAAACAGATAAGGATATTGAACGAAAGCAGAAGAGGAAGCATACAAAAGAGGAAGATGAAGTGCTCAACATTGGAATGTCAAATAGAAGAAAATCACACAAACACAACGAATCTCCTATTGTCATGTTTCCTAAACCAATATCACCACCAGAAAAACCAACCACTGCTGTGAAACTTAAAAGCACTGCTGAACCTAAGAAGCCAGATTCTGATAAACCTAAAACAAAACTCTCACCAGAAAAACCACCTGTCAAAAAGTAGAATACAAAATCCTCATCACCACTGCCAACCTCCACTGAAATAATTGTTGATGCAACAAATGTTTCAACACATGTTAAGACAACAGCGGTTAAGACACCAGTTGTTTCAACAATTGTTAGTCAATCCACTGATTCTACCCAATTTCAATTCCCATCACAATCAACCCTTACACTCATAGTACCTTTTTCTTCCCTAACTCCTCCCTCTCCAAAATCTGTTTATACAAGAAAGAGAAAATTCATGGTGCATGAAGAAGAGAAGGAAGAAAAAGATATACCCGCACCAATTTCGTTATCAGCTACTCTATTCATTCAAACTTCACCCAAACCATTCATTCCACCTCCATCAACAAAGATCAACCCATTGGCAGTAACTTTCCCTCTGGAACTGCTTGCAGTTCAAGATGAAATGACTCAATTTTACACAGAGGATGATCTATCCAAAAGAACCTTCCCATCTCTTCATGGATTCGAAACTCCAAAGAATATTTCTGAATATCTGAAGCTAAAGGGCAAACAAGTAGAAGATAAGGCAAAAGAAGAGTGTAAAGGGCTAGGAGACATTAAGTTATCAGCTCGCATGCAACATTGGCTTGGTGAAGTCAAGAAGTTGGAAGATTTTGCTAGAGACCTGAGTAAGAATATGTCAAATATGTCACCAAATGCTGAGCTACAAAAGACATTAAGGAATGATTTCTTGAACACTATCATGGATACCAAGCCCTACGAAGCCTACAGGTTTGATTTCAAAGACTGGCCCCTTGAAGCTCTTAATGAGGAAGTTAATAGAATTGAAAAGATGAATAAAGATCCTCAAATGCAAAAATCTGCTCCCAACTGGAAACAATACAAAAAGGTTGAAGTGGATGAAGTGTTGAAGTACAAGAGAATGAAGGCAGAACTTGTAGCAGCTAAGTTTGGGACTGCTAGACAAATTGGAAAATGGTGTAGGCAGTATATTGATCGAGCTTACAATAAGTTAGAAGAGCGAAGAAAGACAGATCCATCCCTTCCTAAAAAGCCAGTATACAAAGATGAAACCACTGTTAGACGTCGGAAGACCATTACATCTAAAAAGTTGTTTTCATCAGCAGATGTATCCATTGCTGCCTTGAACCAAAGAAAAAGACAACAACTGATGGATGAGGAAGATGAAAATAGGTATGCTGAGTACAGAAAAGAGTCGATCAGAAATCAGTTACGATATGGATTGGATGATGCTTCGTTGCAATTACAAGCTCAAGTTGGTCAAGCACTTCAGAAGTTGGCAAGCAGGCCTCAATTGCCAAACTCCTCTCAAATAAAACTTCTCCCAAGAAACCCATCAGATCCAAAAATAGTAAAGTGGAAGTCTGACAAACAGACCCATGAATTGACTTTGATCAAGTCCGATGGCAGTGTTAAAAAGATATCAAGGGAGAATGCACTTGGTCTGAGTTCAGTTGACCTCCAAGATCTTTTTAACCTTCAGCTTGATAGGGATGAAGATGATACTGATTCCTTGGATTTTGAGCTCCAATTCAAAGGGCAAATCCGGGAAATGTTGATGAGAGAATAAAGATCTGTTGATTTCTGTTGGTACACTTTATGTGGACACGACTCGGCTCAGTTCGATTTGGTTTCGACACGGTTAGGTCCGGCTCCAGCCCGACGACACGACATTCCTCTGTCGTGCGCCCCAGAGTTCGACACGCGAAGCACGGAGCGCCGGAAGCCATTCCCGCACAACACATCACCATGACATCACT
The DNA here is from genome assembly GCA_030545235.1 of Helianthus tuberosus. Lineage (NCBI taxonomy): Eukaryota > Viridiplantae > Streptophyta > Magnoliopsida > Asterales > Asteraceae > Helianthus > Helianthus tuberosus. The sequence continues at coordinate 184,039,350 of CM060383.1, forward strand.
AAGATGATGTCATGATGATGTCATCAATTTGTCTCATATGGGAAAATGGTGAAAGTTGTAAACAGTTTGTAGTCTGGGCCGTTCATCAACATGTGGGCCGGACATGTTTGGACTTTGAATTCTTGGATTGGGCTTATAACACAAACGACGAAACAGAATATTAGCATTATATGTATGTCGACGAAACAGGTGTGTTTCGTCGACTTTGATTATGTTTCGCCGAGTCCTTTCTATTTCGTCAGTCTTGTGTCTGTGTCTAGTATAAATACCCTTCTCTGTTTCTGTGTGAAATGGAGATGAGAGCATACATGTAAAGAAACTCTGCCAAAATTCTGTCAAACTGTGTTTGTATCAGTTTGTATTTGGTTCTCATCCCGTTTAATCAATTGAGTGTGTTTCATTGGTTAATCCGTGTTATTTACTATCTTTGTTTGGTTTGCACCGTCTCGGGGATTCCGCACCCGTTACCGTGTTTGTTATAAACAGGGAATAGGTTTCTCGTTATCGATCCTCACCGGGAAAAACGGGACCTACAAGTGGTATCAGAGCTTTGGCTCTTTTCCTTGTTTAAAACCAAACAAGTTTGTGTGTGATTTTTCAGATTTCGTTCTTGAAAAGTTTATATTTTTTTCTGAAAAAGTCATTAAAATCAGTGATTATGTTGTTGGTTTGCTAAAAGTTTTATCGAAAACCTTGTGTGTTTGAGTGTTTACATATTAACCTTTGGTTTTTGTTGAAAGTTTTAAGCAAAATCGTGTTTCGGAAAATTATTCGGTCACCGGAATCTTCAAATATTCATCGTGTTCTTCGGTTGTCTTCAAACTATTCTTGAAAGATAATTGGGTTTGATCTGAATTTTAGTTTGATTGAATTGTTTGTGGAATATAAAATATTAAGTTGACAATTGTGTTTAGTAATGATGTTGTTTTGTTGAAAAAGAATACAACAATGTTGAAAATTGTGGCTCACTTGTCAGAAGATATTATTTGAAAAATATCTTAACATCTTATCCCAAAACATAACCGGTTTCGTGGGTTACTAACAAAATACAATTCTCTTTCGTCAAAAGCACAAAGCCCACTAAAGCCCACCTTAAAATTTGATTCGCCAAAAAGGAGTCAACGAAACAGAAAGATTCTCTTTCGTCAAAACATAGTTGACGAAACACTTGTGGGACTTGAACCTTGTTTCGTCGCCTTGAAAGCCCATAGGGACTCTCTGTTTCGTCAAAAGCAGAAAGCCCAAAAGGACTTTGTTTAGTCAATCATGATTGGGCCTTGGTAAACCTGTTTCGCCGAAAGCCCAAATATATTTATGTTTCACCAATTTACTTGTGGGCTCTTGTTTCGCCAAAAAGAATCATTGTTTTTTTTTTGTTTTGTAAACTAAGTGTTTATAACCCATTTCGTCATTAAAAGTGTTTCGTCCAAACACTTTGTGGATTTACACAGTAGGTTTACAATTGGGATTTAACTGTTCGTTTGAGTTGTGATTTTCAGGTATTCATTTTTCTTCATCAAATATGAGTTGTACGAATCCATGGGATTGGAGTACGGATTCACAATCAGCTCAAAAACAGATGTCGTTGGCCGAATATATGACGAGTACCATACCGAAACCTCAAGTTGAACCACCCCAACCCCAATTTGATCCAGCTTCCTATTTTTCTAAACCTCAAGTTGCCACACCTCAACCCCAATTTGATATAAATGCCTATCTTCCGAAACCTCAAGTTGCCACACCCCAACCCAAATTTGATCCAACTTCCTATTTTTCTAAACCTCAAGTTGCCACACCTCAACCCCAATTTGATATAAATGCCTATCTTCCGAAACCTCAAGTTGCCACACCTCAACCCAAATTTGATCCAATTGCCTATTTTTCTAAACCACCTCAAGCCCAACCTCAACAAGGCAACCAAAATCCTTTCATAAATCAAACAAGTACATCCACGTCCAACTCAAATAAAGCTGATGAAAGGTGTGACTGGTCTGTACAATGTGGAGGTGGAGACCAAGGAGGAACTGTGTTTTATGCTGAAATTGTCAAGAATGTCAGCGATGGTGAATCTTCGGGAAATGATGACAGTTCAGGATATAGTGGCAGTACTGATGAAGATGGATCAGGTGTGAGTGATTACAGTTCAGAATCAGACGTGAAGGAGGGAATGGATTCTGAAGCTGATAGTTTATCGAATGGTGCCAAGGAGATGAAATGTCAAAATTCTGACTTGATCAAGAAAGCTGATGCTACATCAGAAGAAATGGAGAAGGTTCTCACTGAAGATGGATCTTTCTCTTCTCAGACTGCCTTTATGGCTAATGTCACAGCTTCTACAAGTCAGGTAAAATCTGAAACTCCTAGCATATGTAGTGATTGTGCTGGTATGAAACATGAATGTGATAATGCTAAACATGCTTTTGAAGAACTAAAAAATGAATGTGCTAATGTTAAACATGCTTTTGAAGAATTAAAACATGAATGTGCTGAATTAAAACATGAATCTGAAACGGTTCATAGTCACAATCAGAGTTTAGTTGTTGAACTGTCAAAGTGCAAGGAGGCACACATGGCCTTAGCTCGCAATGAAAAGGAGTTTAAAACAGTTATTGAAACCCAAAAGAAAAGTGTTTCCGAATTAACAAAAACTGTTTGTAACAAACAAATTGGTATTAATAACTACATTAATATCATCGAGGAAACAAAGAAAGAGCTAGCCGTGGCGAAATGTGAACATGAGGCGATCAAGCTCAAATTGGAGAGTTACTCAAACTCCCGATATGTGCTTGATCACATCATTGACGTTCAGCAACTAAAGGGAAACGTTAAAGGCGTTGGTTATAGGAAGTGTCCACCCCCTTTGAGACACGACTATACCAAGTCGCCCTATGAAGAGGATATGCCTCGGTATGAACCCAGTGTACCTCTTGATTATGAGGAAGTTACTACTGGCCTAGGGTTCAAACCGGACAATTCATCGGAGGGCTCATCTGATAACAAAGAAAAGTCATCATGTGCCTCAAATCAAAGTCCTCCAACCATTGAGGACTATGATTCTTCGGATGATGAATCAGATGTGAGTGATGAGGATAAATCTCTTGACGATAGAAAAGGAGTAGAAGTGCCTTTTGAGAATCACATTCTGTGTGATCCTCCTACTCCTGCTGTGCAATCAACTGGTGCTAAACAAGAGATAGATCCTATCACTGAGACAGTGTCTACTGTTAAAAGTGATAACGTGTTGTACACTTTAGTCGGTGATGATAAAATTTATTCAAACAAAGATTTTCCAATCAAAAACGTCAATCAATCCTTGATTGATAAAGTGTTTGAAGATAATACAACTAAGTTTTTGGGAAAAGCGATCCCGAGAGTTTCAGTAACTCAGTGTGATCCTATTCCAAAAGCTGAAGTGAGGAAACAATTTGGAAACCAAAAATTACCGACTAAACAACAACCTGTCGCTTTTAGGGGTAAACAACAACAACAACAACAACGAGCTCCAAAGCCAAAGGCTAAGGTTGAATCAAAAGGAGCTCGTTACAAGAAGAAAGCAAAAGATATCAAATTTGTGGCCTCCAAAGGTACTGATAAAATTGAGACTTTTGAAAATAAATCAAACACCGATTTTATCCAACAAGTCAAGATTTTAAAACGTAACAGTCAAAACAATTACACTCAACATACAAATGGGTGTGATGAAAGAGCAAGTACCTCTGGGTCTACAGGTTCAACACGTGAAAGTCGAACCGGTTCTCCTAATTTTGTTGAAAGGAGATCATGCTTTAAATGCGGGGAGTTTGGCCACATTATCAGAAATTGCACAAACTCTCCGAAACCAAATTTTGTAGAAAGACCCCCTTCTGAACAAAGTCATCAACAACGTCGTCCTGTGTCACCAAAAACTGACAAACGCACAGTTAAAGAACAGGAAACAAAACAACGACGTAAAAATGTGAAGGTGATCGAAAAGGCTTTAAAACCAGAACCTGTTAAAAGGAAACCAATTTTGTCACAATCGTTAAAACCGGAGATTTCTAAATCTGTAAATAATACACAATCCGGTAAACAAAAACAAGCTTGGAGACCTAAAACGGATAAAGTTTCAGGGGGAGTCTCACCAGTTCCAGGTCATCGCGAAGTTGAAATAACCTTTGTCGATGAACAGGGACGACCCAAGTCTGTTAAGGCTTGGGTCCCCCTCTCCAACTAATCTCTGAGTGAGTGTGCAGGATGTTCCAGGAGGAACTTTCGACAGTCATAGGATTGTTGATAGTGGAGTGTCCATGCACAAGATCGGCGACAAAGAAGTTGTTGCCTGTGATGGAGAGAGAAAAAGAAAAGAAGACAGAATTGTCTGTCGAAAGAGATTAAAAGCTTCGACAAAATGAAAGTCATTTCAAAGTTTGATTGTTCAAGGCTTTAATCGGGTCCCCAGGATAGATTCAAAACAAAGTGTACGCACCTGCAGCACGTCTGAAGTTCAAAATCAACAAGATGAACGTGCAGTGTACATTTCTTCGCGGTGTGATTGAAGAAAATGTGTTTGTTGAACAAACCAACCGGGTGTGCGGATGCCTTGGCGTGGATTGAACAACCGCACACTACTTCTGAAAGAGAAAGACAAAAACCTTCGCTGGTGAAATGTCAAAGACCAGCCGGACCCAAAGGTTTCTGATCTTGTTGCTGTGAAGAGATTTCCCAGTAGCTACAAAAAATCGACTTTGAAGTCCACACCGGGTGGATATCCAGTTTAGGAGAGCGCTCAGATTCCTTGCAATGCACGAAGCAGTTGCAGGATACGGTTTTAAATTTCTAATCTCTCCTTTACTTGTCGATATTTAAGCTGCTTTATAAATTGTTATCCTCTCGTAGCACTCTTTGGCCAGACAATGTTGTCATGGTCCGCACCGCTTACCGACATGCCAACTCATTTTTCCAAAATTCGAGAAATCATTTCTGATTAAAATTCATTTTGGTAAACGGCATTGAGGTAAAACATGAGTTAACCAACATCGGGAAATCGTTTTTGTAAATATCTTTGTGTCTTTTAAATTTATCATAGTTTGTTGATTTTAGGGGGAGTAAATCCAAAATTTGAAAAATTCAAAAACATCGAAAAATTTCAAAACTCAAAAACATTGGAAAAACAAAAATGAGTTTCCTGGCGAGAAAAAGAGAAAATGATAGTACATCAGTGGTCTGTCTAAACCTCTTTAAACTGTAATGCAAAATGCAAAATGAAAAATGTTAAGCAGCTCTATATAAGATGTATCGGTAGGCTCACAATCATATTAAAGTGTGCAGGGTGATATAAACCTTAATCGACTGAAGACCAGGTGGGAACCATTCATTGGCATATGGTCTTAGTACCGAAATCTCGTTTGAGAGATTGCCGAGGTTCTGAGATATTCGGTCTTTATGCTGCTTATCATCTGGGTATCATGGTTGTATCTCAAACCGTAAAAATAACGGAGACGAAGTCTAGATCTTCCATGATACTATACATACGTGTACATATTGCATACGACCTCAATAAGTGATCAACAATCACATGTCCAAACAAAATAAGTGATAATATATCACAGATTCTTTGCGGGAGTCAAGTTCGTCTCTCTGCTGTACGAAAGTACTGACCTGTTCACGGACTTGCTCCTGTGCCCTCATGCATCTGAAAATCAAGTTCCACATCAATAAGTGATTCTATCACATAGGGCTTGTTTTCAATCAAAATAAGTGAGTTTCTCACATCTTTTATACGGTCAAACGGATGATAAACAGTATACTCACCGGTAAGATGAACTCTCGCGCATGCCTTGATACGGGAATGTGTCGTGTGTGGATGAACATCGGTCGGTAAGTATAAATCATACCTTAACGTATCCCCTCGCCATGATTACATCTGATAAGCTGAGCTTATGTGGACAACAATACCGATAATTGTTATAGGATGCTTATCTAAATGTTAACTATAAGAACAAAAAGAGCGTTTTGGCATGACCGTACACTGATATGATTCTCTTACCCTCGAAACTCGCAAAAAGATTGTCTGTAGATATTTATTTACTGCTTTCAGTTTCTGTATCTTTGTATATATTTATTTATTGCTTTCCGTCTTTACATTTGAAAAATGAAAATTCCAAAAAGATTTTAGGTGTGTTTTAATATAAACTTTATAAAATCCAAAAAGATTTTGCTTCTAGTTTATTTTTGATTGACTGATGTTGGAACTCGAGTCTATCCTACCCAAAATCCTGATCGTAAGCCGGAAAACAATTGCACCTTCATAAACAGTCGAAGTTAACAAGTTTTGAAAGTTAAAGGATTAAAATTGATCATTTTCTAAACTTTCAAACTGTTGTCGGTCGGTGTTTGTTTGAGATTTGATCTCATATGTGTCGTTTGTTTATGTTAACTATATTCCAAGCAGTTGTTCTCATTATGCGTTTAGCTTTCTTGCATGTGCAGATGCTAAAGGCGAGGAGAACATGTTCGATGACAAGCTTTGGAATGAAGACACGAAGTGGAGGCACTCAAAAGATAAAAATGATCGAGTTGCAGTTGATCACTCATCAACACCACAAGGATCTAAAGAATTGACAAGTCAAAAGATTCACAAGCATAACTCAATGGAGAGTTCATTCTAAGGGGGAGTTTGTTAACACACTACCTAAATGAAAAGGGAGTTTTGTTGATACACTTTCTACTTACGAAGCGTGAATACTTTGAAGATCCTCCGACATGAAAGACACAGAAGACGAACCATCACAAAAGACGAATCTCACGAGTAGCGTCCAAGGGGGAGATTGTTGGTACACTTTATGTGGACACGACTCGGCTCAGTTCGATTTGGTTTCGACACGGTTAGGTCCGGCTCCAGCCCGACGACACGACATTCCTCTGTCGTGCGCCCCAGAGTTCGACACGCGAAGCACGGAGCGCCGGAAGCCATTCCCGCACAACACATCACCATGACATCACTAAGATGATGTCATGATGATGTCATCAATTTGTCTCATATGGGAAAATGGTGAAAGTTGTAAACAGTTTGTAGTCTGGGCCGTTCATCAACATGTGGGCCGGACATGTTTGGACTTTGAATTCTTGGATTGGGCTTATAACACAAACGACGAAACAGAATATTAGCATTATATGTATGTCGACGAAACAGGTGTGTTTCGTCGACTTTGATTATGTTTCGCCGAGTCCTTTCTATTTCGTCAGTCTTGTGTCTGTGTCTAGTATAAATACCCTTCTCTGTTTCTGTGTGAAATGGAGATGAGAGCATACATGTAAAGAAACTCTGCCAAAATTCTGTCAAACTGTGTTTGTATCAGTTTGTATTTGGTTCTCATCCCGTTTAATCAATTGAGTGTGTTTCATTGGTTAATCCGTGTTATTTACTATCTTTGTTTGGTTTGCACCGTCTCGGGGATTCCGCACCCGTTACCGTGTTTGTTATAAACAGGGAATAGGTTTCTCGTTATCGATCCTCACCGGGAAAAACGGGACCTACAATTTCTAAAGTCTGCTGATTCCTTGATTTAGTTTTGCTAAAAGTTGTTGAGGCAGGTGATTATGTGTTTGTAGTTAACGTTTGTTGAACCTTAAGTTGTATTCAAATTCTATTAAATACCTATGTTTATAAACAGTTTATATTGTTTTTTTGGGTAAACAGTTAAATTGTATGTAACTAATATATTAGCCGATAATCTATGTTTATAGTTGTCTTTTAGCTGTAATAGATAACACGTTTTGATATAATATCTATACACATATCTATATGTTCTATTAATATGTGTTATGCATGGTTGTCTAACAAACGGCCCGAGTTTGCAGCTCTCATTTTTAATGAGAGTACTAAATTCTTTGTTAATAACATTATTTTCTTAACATCTGTTTACTAACCTTTGTAATTTATGTTGACTGATCTTTTTAAGATGGGTTGACTAACATCTGATACTTACTATCTATGCATCTGGCAAGCTCTGTTGGAGATAATGGATGGCAGTTTTTAGGAAAGTCTGTTGGAAAGCAACAGAGGTTTTTAACAGTTAATAGACAACAGTGGTTTGCTATCAACATAATGGAATTGCTGTTGAATAAACATATTGACCATTAGTTTATATCAATTTTGTAAGTCTGCACTAATTATTTTTTTACTCTCTGTCAATATGTGTTATGCATGGTTTTCTAAGAAACGACCCGTGTTTGCACACGGGTCTTACCGCTAGTATATATAATAAAAGAAAACATGTTAGGGACACATGGTGTTCTATGAGCAGTCTTAATTATTTTTCTAAATATTTCTTATGAAAAGTCATTTATTGATAATATTAAATTTAAAATTTGTAGAAGAGATTTTAATGATAAAGACAAAGATAACTGATAATAATATGTTAATTATTATAATCATAATGATAAAGACAAAGAAAACTTTAAGTTTGACTCTTAAAGTTTGACTCTAAGTTTTTATAGGACGTTTATTCGCTAGAGTTTTATAATAACACTAGGTTATTGACCCGCTTAATCATGGCCGTTGAGTGGTGGTGGTGAGTGGTGAGTGGTGGTGGTGGTGGTAAGAGGTGGTGGTGAGTGGTAGTGGTGGTGGCCGGTGAGTGGGGGTGGTGGTGGTGGCCAGTGAGTGGTGGAGGTGAGTGGTGGTGGTGGTGAGTAATGGTGGTGGCCGGTGGTGGTGGCTGGCGAGTGGTGGTGGTGAGTGGTGGTGGTGGTGAGTAGTGGTGGTGGCCGATGGTAGTGGTGGTGAGTAGTGGTGGTGGCCGGTGAGTGGTGGTGTTGGTGGTGCTAGTGAGAGGTGGTGGTGGCCGGTGAGTGCTGTGGTGCTAGTGAGAGGTGGTGGTGGCCGGTGAGTAGTGGTGGTGGTGGTGGTGGCCGGTGAGTGGTGGTGGCGAGTAGTGGTGGTGGCCGGTGAGTGGTGGTGGTGAGTGGTGGTGGTGGTGGGTAGTGGTGGTGGCCGGTGGTGGTGACCGGTGAGTGGTGGCCGGTGGTGGTGTGTAGTGGTGGTGGCCGGTGGTGGTGGTGGCCGACGGTGGTGGTGGTAGTGAGAGGTGGTGTTGGTGAGTGGTGGTGGTGGTGGTGACCGGCGATGGTGTTGGCTGGTGGTGGTGGCCGGTGGTGGTGAGAGGTTGTGGTGGTGGTGACCGGCGATGGTGTTGGCTGGTGGTGGTGGCCGGCGGTGGTGGTGGTGGTGAGAGGTTGTGGTGGTGGTGGTGCCCGGCGGTGGTGGTGGTGAGTAGTGGTGGTGGCCGACGGTGGTGGTGGTGGTCGGTTCGGTTTGGTGGTCGGTTTGTCAATTTTTAGGTCAAAACGTGAACCAAACCCTTAGTAATTGTTTTTTATCATCGAAAACCAAAATAGAAACTTGAAAGATAAAACTGAATCGTTTTTAACTAATATTATTTTAGAGGTAGTTATCATTCACATGCTTGTTTTTTTTTTTTTTTGAACGGTAACTTTCTTATGAGTGACCCATAGTCACATGCTTGTTAATCTAACTTTTTTATACATATATAATTTTTTTTTCTATTTATTGATAACACTTATAATAAAAGTAAATTTCAAAAATTTCATAACACTTAACATATTTCAGTTTATTAAAAACTAAATATTACATTTAAAACATATTTTAGTTTATTAAAAACTAAAAACATCTTTTCATTATATTAATCCAAAAATTGTTTATTAAAAACTAAAAACATATTTTCATTATATCCAAAATTTGTTTATTAAAAACTAAAAACATATTTTCATTATATTAATCCAAAACTTTTAGTTCCCTCCAAACTTTTTGAATTTCCTCAAAAAAAAAAATTTTCAAGTTCTCACTTCAATTCCCTCCACTTTTATCCTTCCCCAAATACTGATTGTATCCTTTTCGTCTCACGAACCCTAATCGAAGTCAGTCAACCACTCCCAAAATGTATGTTCGTCATCGACCTAACACCACTGTTCATCAACCCTATTCATCTTTGATTCTTTCACCCACAGGGCAACACACGGCAACCGACGATTCTTTATATTTGTTCATCTTCAACTAAATCTTCATCTCTAAAACCCATTCCACGCATTCATGGAGGTACAAGGTGCGTTTTTTGAAGGTGTTTGGATGTATTTGATTTGTTTTTGATAACCAGAATATACTTTGTTTTTTAAATAAGTAAACTCGTGTGTCTCTAAGTTATGTCATCTTTCTTGACCACGTAAATTGTTCCCGTTGTGATTACTTGAAGCTAAAATTGTCTTGAAATCTACTTTTTATGCTATTAAGTCGCTAAGATTTTAAAGGATTGCGCACACAACCTGTTTGATTAAATGCTAAATGGAATTAAAAGAATTTTTGCTTTAATTTGAGTGAAGCTTTTGATTTAGGTTCATAATCTGATCGTTCATTTTTTTAAATTCTATTTGGATAGCAAATGCTAATGCCCTATATATGCTGAAGCATATTGTACCATTAATGCTCCTTTAGTGTTTGCTATTTTGACCATTAGATCTTAGAATGGGTTATAATGATTTTTCTTGATATATACTAATGACATTAATGTGGTTTGTTTTTAGACTATAGGATGTGGAGGGGTTTGGGTTGGAGGAATTATTCGACACGTGACGAGGGTGGGATCCACAAGCTAATACTAAAAAATTAGGGATGTGGTGGGACGTCGCTTAACTGGGCATTGCCAGCCATGTGGGATCCACAAGCTAATACTCAAGCCCAGCGGCTATATTGGACCAGCTAACAAAAGCCAGCCATGTCACCCACCCACCCCCACGCCAGGCACAATCCCCACGCCATGATTCCTTTTAACTACTTATTATGGATTTTCATTTTTAGTTATGGAACCTGGTTGTTTTGAAACAAAGTTGAACTAGAATTATTGGAAGATGAAAAGGTATGCTTGTTATTTTCTCTTTTCAAAATGTTGGTGGGTATTAGTTAATCTACAAAAAGTGACACTTTACAGGTGGTTGAACTTGGTTGTTGTATCATGGTGGTTGGTTATTGCAAGTCAAATGGAGATATTTTGACATGGTTGGTGTTATCAGTCTCTTGTTCATTTATATTAACTTGATAGTTAATACACTATATACTATCATAGTTTATAGTTTATAGCTTATAGCTTATAGCTGATGTGTTGCTGATGAGTGTTTGCTGTGAAACTACATTTGATGTTGAATGAGTCAACGGATATAGTAAACTGCTTCTGCAATTGAGGTATGTTTGACATACACAAAACCACACTTTGTTTTTGTTTTCAATAATCTTTTCAAGTTTCATTATTTGACAGTGAGATGATCTCATGTAAGGTTTAAGTTTTATAAGCATAGTTGTTAGCATCATATGTGCTTGCTTACTAGTTAGCTGCAATAATTATTTACGCTAGTCTTTTCTTAAACTTCTAGCTCCTCACCTACTTCCTATAAAAATGTAAGTGTTTCTTGTTAGAGTAAACTGCCATTTTGGTCCCTGTGGTTTGGACACTTTTGCCATTTTAGTCCAAATCTCAAACTTTTTAAATCTGGGTCCCTGTGGTTTCACTTTTGTTGCCATTTTAGTCCAAAATTCAAATTACCTCCTATTTCACTATTAAAAGCTGGTGGTTTTGTCTTTTTGTTCAGGGGTATAATCGTCCAGTTTTTTATAACAGTTAAATCATTAAATTAATTATACTCATTAATTCCTTTATACCCCCATTTAGCCATCATCTTCCCCAAATGACCCTAACAGTTCATCTTCCTTCACATCCTCAAAGCTCTCAAACAAGCTTCACACAACCTCTACCAAAACCCTAACCCTTCACAAACCGATAACAACATAGTTTCAACCTCTCTATCACAGACGCTGCCGACACCACCGCCGTCGTCTCTGCTGTAAACACTCCGGCGATTTGCAGAGGCCCAAATGGTGGTGGAGGCGGTGGTGTTGAAGAGGCCCAGCATCTCTCTACGAATCCTCACCGCCACTGGTCCACCTACTCACCGTCTTCCCCATCCCGATTCCAGCAGAGATGGTGGTTGCAGATCTGGTGGTGATGGTGGTAGACTGATGGTGATGGTGGTGGAAGAGTACACGCGCCCTCCATATACACGCTTTCACCGCCATCCTCCATTTCCCTTATAAATACCCCAAATCAAAACCAAAATCTCTTCTCTCCACCGATCGCAAAACCCTAACCCTAATTTAACTCCACATTCCATATCAATTTCATCATCATTATCTTTATCGCAAACAGTATAGGATCTGCATCTAATCTGTTGACACACAATGTCTGCGATTGTGTGTGGTAAAAGATCCTTCTTCGAAGAATTATCCACGTCACCGACCTCTGCATCGCCTCCTGTTGTTAAGAAACTCCGTTGTTCTTCCACTTCTCCGGTTCGGCTTCTGGTTTTTCATAATTCATCGCATGTATCCGGTTTTAATGACCAGCTTCAGGCTCGGTGTAGGTCCCTCTCGGATGAGGTCAAACCTTATCCTTGTTATATTAACACACTAGCAAGTGCGGAATCCAAGCTAGAGTGCAACCGAGTTGAGACAAGTAAAAACACAAAACACACAAGGTTCAACGATTAACACCACTTGTATTAATGCGTATGAAAGATTCCGGTTACAAGCACAAGGTTTACAAATCTGTATTGCAAACTCTCTAATGTGTGTGTGTGTTCTTGACAGAATGCTCTCCCTATCTCTCGAGTGTATCTTTCTGTCTCTCGTCTCTAACTGAAATGAACACAACACATGGGTATTTATACCCGACACAGCAGGTCTGGTCGAAGGATCAGACAGACTGATCGAAAGATCATCTGTCGACCAGAATCCCATCGAAGGATCCATATACACTTCGAAGGATGGCATCTTTCGAGGTCCATCAATCGAAGGTTCATCTTTCGAGCACATCGAAGGATATGAACAATCCTTCGATGTCTCATCCTTCGACACAGACAAATAACAAACAATGTGCTAAGTGTTTGGCCAAGTCAAACCGGAGGATGGTTGACTTGGTCAAACTTACATCAAATGCACATAACAAACCTAAGACGTAACCCAGACTAACACTTGGCTGTATCTTTGTCTCGATCTTCGTGTCTTCGAGTCGAAACCAAGTCGAACTGAGCTGAGTTGAACCGAGCCGAGTCGTGTCCACAAAATATGCATCAACAAACTCCCCCTTGGACGCTACTCGTGAGGTTCAACTTCCATGTCTTCCACGTCGGAGGATCTTCAAAGTCTTCACGTGTCGTAAGCAGAAAGTGTATCAACAAACTCCCCTTTTTGTTTAGGTAGTGTGTCAATAAACTCCCCCTTAGATTGAACTCTCCATTGAGTCATGCTCGTGAATCTTTTGACTTGTCAATTCTTCAGATCCTTGTGGTGTTGATGAAGGGACAGCGGCAACTCGATCATTTTATCCTTTGAGTGCCTCCACTTCGTGTCTTCATTCCAAGGCTTGTCATCGACCATGTTCTCCTCGCCTTTAGCATCTGCACATGCAAGAAAGCTAAACGCATAATGAGAACAACCGCTTGGAATATAGTTAACTTCTAAACAAAAGACACATATGAGATCAAATCTCAATCAAACACCATCCGACAACAGTTTGAAAGTTTAGAAAAATATTCAATTTTAATCCTTTAACTTTCAAAACTTGTTAACTTCGACAGTTTATGAAGATGCAATTGTTTTCCGGCTTACGATCAGGATTTTGGGTAGGATAGACTCGAGTTCCAACATCAGTCAATCAAAAATAAACTAGAAGCAAAATCTTTTTGGATTTTATAAAGTTTATCTTAAAACACACCTAAAATCTTTTTGGAATTTTTCATTTTTCAAACGTAAAGACGGAAAACAATAAATAAATATATACAAGTTGCATAAACTGAAAACAGTAAATATGTATCTACAGACATTCTTTTTCCGAGTTTCGAGGGTAAGAGAATCATATCAGTGTACGGTCACGCCAAAACGCTCTTTTTGTTCAGTTAGTTAACATTAAGATAAGCATCCTATAACAATTATCGGTATTGTTGTCCACATAAACTCAACTTATCATTTGTAATCATGGCGAGGGGATACGTTAAGGTATGATTTATACTTACTGACCGGTGTTCATCCACATCACGACACATTCCCGTATCAAGGTATGCACGAGGGTTCATCTTACCGGTGAGTATACCGATTATCATCTGTTTGACCGTATATGATGTGAGATTCTCACTTATTTTGATTGAAAACAAGCCCTATGTGATAGAATCACTTATTGATGAGGAACTTGATTTTCGATGCATGAGGGCACAAGAGCAAGTCCGTGAACAGGTCAGTACTTTCGTACAGCAGAGAGACGAACTTGACTCCCGGATAAATGTGATATATTATCACTTATTTGTTTGGACATGTGATTGTTTATCACTTATTGAGGTCGAATGCAGTATGTACACGTATGTATAGTATCATGGAAGATCTAGACTTGCGTCCCCGTTATTTTTCGGTAAAAGATACAACCATGATACCCAGATGATAAGCAGCATAAAGACCGAATATCTCAGAACCTCGGCAATCTCTCAAACGAAATTTCGGTACTAAGACCATATGCCAATGAATGGTTCCCACCCAGTCTTCAGTCGATTTAAGTTTATATCACCCTGCACACTTTAAAATGATTGTGAGCCTACCGATACATCTTATATAGAGCTGCTTATCGTTTTTCATTTAAGGTTTAAAGAGGTTTGGACAGACCACTGATGTACTATCATTTTCTCTTTTTCTCGCCAGGAAACTCATTTTTGCTTTTCTATTGTTTTTGTGCTTTGAAATTTTTCGATGTTTTTGATTTTTCAAATTTGGATTTTACTCCCCCTAAAATCAACAAACTAAGATAAAAATTTAAAAACACAAAGGTATTTACAAAAATGATTTCCCGATGTTGGTTAACTCATGTTTTACCTCAATGCCGTTTACCAAAATAAGTTTTAATCAGAAGTGATTTCTCGAATTTTAGAAAAATGAGTTGGCACGTCGGTAAGCGGTGCGGACCATGACAACATTGACGAGTTTCATAGTGAAACAATCACGGGTGAGGGATATTTGAGATCAACGTATCAGGTCAAAGAGTGCTGTACGAGATAATAATTCACAAAGCAGCTTAAATATCGACAAGTATAGGAGAGATTAGAAATTTAAAACCGTATCCTGCAACTGCTCCGTGCACTGCAAGGAATCTGAGTGCTCTCCCAAACTGGATATCCACCCGGTGTGGATTTCAAAGACGATTTTTGTAGCTACTGAGAAATCTCTTGACAGCAACAAGATCATAAACCTTTGGGTCCGGCTGGTCTTCCACATTTCACCAGCGAAGGTCTTTGTCTTTCTCTTTCAGAAGTAGTGTGCGGTTGTTCAATCCATGCCAAGGCATCCGCACACCCGGTTGGTTTGTTCAACCAACACATTTTCCTCAATCACACCGCGAAGAAATGTACACTGCACGTTCATTTTGTTGATTGTGAACTTCAGACGTGCTGCAGGTGCGTACATTATGGTTTGAATCTACCCTGGGGACCCGATCAAAGCCTTTAACAATTACATTTTAAAATGATTTCCATTTTGTCGAAGCTTTTAATCTCTTTCGACAGACAATTCTGTCTTCTTTTCTTTTTCTTCTCTCCATCACAGGCAACAACTTCTTTGTCGCCGATCTTGTGCATGGACACTCAAATATCAACAATCCAATGACTATCGATAGTTCCTCCTGGAACATCCTGCACACTCACTCAGAGATTAGTTGGAGAGGGGGACCCAAGCCTTAACAGACTTGGGTCGTCCTTCATCATCGAGGATTGTGACTTCAATTTCCTGATGATTCTCAAACACAGCAGCTCCCCCTGGAACAGTTACCGATTTTGGTTTCCAAATCTGTTTTTGTTTTTCATTTTTAATTTCTAATTTAACAGACTTTGGTTGGACAACCTCCGGTTTCAACGCCTTTTCAATCACCTTCACATTTTTACGTCGTTGTTTTATTTCCTGTTCTTTAACAGTTCTTTTATCATGTTTTGAAGAAACAGGACGACGTTGTAAGTGACCTTGTTCAGAGGGGGGTCTTTCAACAAAATTTGGTTTGGGCGAGTTTTTGCAATCTTTAATGATGTGCCCAACCTTCCCACATTTGAAACAAATTCTCCTTTCAACAAACTTAGGAGAACCGGTTCGACTTTCACGTGTTGAATCTGTAGACCCAGAGGTACTAGCTTCACACCCGTTTGTGTGCTGGGTGTAATTGTTTTGGTTGTTACGTTTTAAAATCTTGACTTGTTGAATAAAATCGGTGTTTGATTTATTTTCAAATGTCTCAATTTTATCAGTACCCCTTGATGCTACAAACTTAATATCTTTGTTTTTCTTCTTGAAACGAGCTCCTTTTGATTCAACCTTAGCCTTTGGCTTTGGAGCTCGTTGTTGCTGTTGTTTACCCTTAAAAGCGACAGGTTGTTGCTTAGTCGGTAATTTTTGGTTTCCAAATTGTTTCCTCACTTCTGCTTTTGGAATAGGATCACACTGAGTTACTGAAACTCTCGGGATCCCTTTTCCCAAAAACTTAGTTGTATTATCTTCAAACACTTTATCAATCATGGATTGATTGACGTTTTTGATTGGAAAATCTTTGTTTGAATAAATTTTATCATCACCGACCAAAGTATACAACACATTATCACTTTTAATGGTAGACACTGTCTCAGTGATAGGATCTATCTCTTGTTTAGCACCAGTTGATTGCACAGCAGGAGTAGGAGGATCACACAGAATGTGATTCTCAAAAGGCACTTCTACTCCTTTTCTATCATCAAGAGATCTATCCTCATCACTCACATCTGATTCATCATCCGAAGAATCATAGTCCTCAATGGTTGGAGGACTTTGATTTGAAGCACATGATGACTTTTCCTTGCTATCAGATGAGCCCTCCGATGAATTGTCCGTTTTGAACCCTAAGCCAGTTGTAACTTCCTCATAATCAAGAGGTACAGTTGGCTCAAAACGCGGCATTTCCTCCTCATCGGGCGACTTGGTATAGTCGTGTCTCAACGGGGGTGGACACGCCTTATAACCAATGCCTTTAACGTTTCCCTTTAGTTGCTGAACGTCAATGATGTGATCAAGCACATATCGGGAGTTTGAGTAACTCTCCAATTTGAGCTTGATCGCCTCATGTTCACATTTCGCCACGGCTAGCTCTTTCTTTGTTTCCTCGATGATATTAATGTAGTTATTAATACCAATTTGTTTGTTACAAACAGTTTTTGTTAATTCGGAAACACTTTTCTTTTGGGTTTCAATAACTGTTTTAAACTCCTTTTCATTGCGAGCTAAGGCCATGTTTGCCTCCTTGCACTTTGACAGTTCAACAACTAAACTCTGATTGTGACTATGAATCATATCACATTCAAGTTTTACTCTATCACATTCATGTAGGTCCCTCTCGGATGAGGTCAAACCTTATCCTTGTTATATTAACACACTAGCAAGTGCGGAATCCAAGCTAGAGTGCAACCGAGTTGAGACAAGTAAAAACACAAAACACACAAGGTTCAACGATTAACACCACTTGTATTAATGCGTATGAAAGATTCCGGTTACAAGCACAAGGTTTACAAATCTGTATTGCAAACTCTCTAATGTGTGTGTGTGTTCTTGACAGAATGCTCTCCCTATCTCTCGAGTGTATCTTTCTGTCTCTCGTCTCTAACTGAAATGAACACAACACATGGGTATTTATACCCGACACAGCAGGTCTGGTCGAAGGATCAGACAGACTGATCGAAAGATCATCTGTCGACCAGAATCCCATCGAAGGATCCATATACACTTCGAAGGATGGCATCTTTCGAGGTCCATCAATCGAAGGTTCATCTTTCGAGCACATCGAAGGATATGAACAATCCTTCGATGTCTCATCCTTCGACACAGACAAATAACAAACAATGTGCTAAGTGTTTGGCCAAGTCAAACCGGAGGATGGTTGACTTGGTCAAACTTACATCAAATGCACATAACAAACCTAAGACGTAACCCAGACTAACACTTGGCTGTATCTTTGTCTCGATCTTCGTGTCTTCGAGTCGAAACCAAGTCGAACTGAGCTGAGTTGAACCGAGCCGAGTCGTGTCCACAAAATATGCATCAACACTCGGTTTCCTAACATGGATAAGCAGGTTTGTTCTGAGTTCATGTTCAAATTTTGAAGTGTTGAATTAGTGATGAATGTTTGATTGTCAGTTGGAAGACGTATTCAAATTTTAATCATTTTGTAGATGTGTTTGTAGACTGAGATCAACAAATTGAAGAAAAGAAATGATGAACTAGAGAGAGAGAAGAGAGAGAGAATGGGGGTGTTAGAGAGAGAGGAGGTGCAGAGATTTAGGGGTGTTTGGTATTTTGTATATGTTCTAATAAAATTAAAATGACTAAAATGGCCCTGAACAAAAGAACAAAATAATCAGCTTTCAACAGTCAAAATAAGAAGTTTTTGGATTTTGGACTAAAATGACAATAAAAGTGAAACCACAGGGACCCAAATTTAAAAAGTTTGAGATTTGGACTAAAATGGCAAAAGTGCCCAAACCACAGGGACCAAAATGGCAGTTTACTCTTCTTTTTATAAAGCTATATATTCCCTTTTGGTTGTTTTCATTTTAGCCCATTTAGGAGTTAATGGAGTGACATGCAACCCAAATGATCTAGTTGGTGGTACAGAGATTGGACCAGAATGGTGTGAGGTAAACGTTAAAAAAAGATGAAAACTTGGTAAGACCATATGGTTTATTTACTACAATTCAAGATTGTATTGGTGCATCGATCGCATGGCCCTATCTATTTATCTCGGTATGTATTTGTTAAACTTGTGATACAAATAATTTTAATATCATAGAACTTAATGCTTATACATGGATGGTTTATTTGTAGGTAGTCCATGAGGATTTAGGACGCATGATGACTCAAGATTTTATGCTTTTTATTTCTTTAATTGCTTTTAATTTCTTTGTTAAATGTTAAGACCTTATGTTATATAATGTTATAACTTATTTATGGTTAGTGTTTTTGTTATGAACATGCTTTTTTGAAATATAATGAAGTTTTATTTCTTTCATTTGTTATAAAATTGGTTTTATAATCTTATTTGGGATATTAAGACCATTTTCTTTATATTAACATAGTTATAATGTTACATCATATAGGTCCTATAAATTAATTTTTAAGGACACTTGTATGTGTATCAAAAGATTAAAAGTAGGTAATCACATATTAGAACATTGTAAAAGTGTCCTAATATGTTCTTTTTAGGACGCTATTTAAGTTGTCTATAGACATATTATGTTACCATAAAATTGAGTGCTTAAATCCCTTAACGGGCCAATTAAGTTGAAAATGTATATAAAGCCGAGTGCTTAAAGATAAGAATTTTGTTAATCCTGATGTCGGATTTTAACTCTGTATGATAGAAAATTAAATTATGATCACGTAGGAAGAAACGGGAGATAAAACGGATGAAAATTTGATGAGTTATGACCATTTTTGTAAAAAAAATGGAAAAGCTGGGAATATGCGACAAGCAGCTGCAAACATTCTGTCGAAAGGGGGTTTTCGCGGCCCACGAAGGGAAACACCATTGGTGTCGCGCCCCGCCACAGGGTCTCGCGACCCGGAAACAAGAGCTTAAGTCTCTCGCGGCCCGCGAGAGACTACGAAGCTGGCAAATTGTTTTATGTAATCCGTTTTTTATATACGGACTCGCGTAGTTACGTTATAAATCACATTTAACTAATGTCTATGATGATTTATGACATGCAGGTATATTCTAAAGTGCCGAATAACGATCAAGCTCAACGAAGAATCGAACACAATCAAGATACAAGCTTCCGCACATCGTTTCTTCGCTATTTTTACACGGCGAATTTATACCAATCATGATGTAACGTTTTAAAATGTAGAAAAGTTTTAATTAATTGTATTTTCAATGTATATGGAACCATAATTACATGATTATTTTCGTAATCTTTACGAAAACCGTAAAATAATAGTAAGGGTCTTACAAGTTGGTAATCAGAGCTCATGGTTAAAGAGTAAAGTGTGTTCGGTTCGAGGCTTGATCGCAAATCCGGTAAGTTATATGTATATAAACGATTTAGTATATTGAAGTGTTATAAACAACACATAGGGTTATCGTGTAATACACGTTACCCCAAGCAAATGATTAATATAGTTAACAAAATTAAGTGCGTTGGCACGTATAGTAGAAAACCTCGTATTGTAATACGAGCGTTCATTAATGTCGAAATTACTAACCTTTATAAATGTTGTAGTTGAATGGCACTCGCATCTGAAGATAGCGGGAGTGTAACAAATTGCGGATTTGACAAAGGAATGGTCCAAAGTATGACAAGCGGAGTATGCTCACCAATGACCTAAATCGCGTAACAACCACGAACAAGGTTAATGGTAAGGAAAGCCCGTTAGGGCAAATGGGTCATGTTTGGGTTACATGCGTTTAAGTTTGTTCGGTTTAGGGTTGATTTTTAACATGAATATCGGGAATATTTGGGTTTAAATAGTCACCGGTCATATTTGGGTTTAAATAGTCACATGTTAAATTTACCCTTCCATTAAGTACATTGTAAAGAATATGTAATTATTATGTGTAATTAATGTAGTTAAGGATTTAGCATTATGGGTGTTGTCACCGGCTAACAACCCCAACGCTAGCCACGTCGGGCCAGCCGCGAGGGCGAACACCACAATGACCTGTTGCGAGGGTGAGCATGCTGGCCTGGGGTGAGTGTGGTTGCGGGAATTTTTTTACCGTTTGGGGTGGGGCCACTCATTTGACCGTTGCAGAATTTAAAAAAAAAATCAGTTATTTAATTTTAACCTATTTAAACCTACAATCTCTTTAAAATAATACCCACTTTCACCATTCTCTCCTCCCACATTCTATAAAAATATCTTCTTTCCAGCTATTTTTTTTTATAAAAATCACGATAAATTCCGATTTGTTTGCCTCGAAAGCTTATCGGGTGACGTTAGAAAGCGATAGAGACGACGAGTACGAAACGGATATCAAGCATAACATGAGCCAAATGCCACTGGTTTCTCGCAACTTCTTTATTCCGGAAACACAAGACCATCCGAATCAAGTTCAAAAAAAAAGTACTCAAAGGGGATCCAAGAAAACCGGAAGAGGTGGAACGTCCGAATCGAGACATGCCATGACTCCTTGGACGAAGGATGAGAAAATTGCATTGCGTCGGGCTTGGATTGAAATATCGGAGGATCAACGTACGGGTATATTTTCTCAATATTTTTTCTTGCGTCCACTCTTTTATATAGTTTTATTATATATTGTTCGTGTATACCTTTTATATATGTTGTTCTTATATACTTTTATGGTTTTTAAAGTTTTTTTATATATATTATGTTATGTAGCGGACTATCAAGCCGCAAAAGTTTTTTGGCAAAAAATACAAGGGATTAATTTTTTATGTTTATTCTTTTATAAAAAAATTGTTTTATGTTTTCTTTATTAAGTTGTATGTTCTATGTTTTAATTTATAAAAGAGTTAAATGCTTGGTTGGTCCTTATGCTTTGCAAATATTGCAGACTAGATCCCAGTGGTTCAATAATTACACACTTGATCCGGTAGTTGTAATTTTTGTACTCGGGTGATCCTTATCACTAACTTATGTTAAGTTTCTCAGTTAAGTAATTTTAAATAACTATAATACCATTTCCACCACCATTGAACACCCACCACCACCATCTTCCCTCCTCGATCCACCACTGAACACCCGCCTCCATCGTCTCCCCTCCACCACCACCACTAAACACAGGGGCGGATGTACATTTTGGAAAAATTTAACGTTTTTTCGATTTTGTTACCGCTTATTTATAAAACGTTACCGCTTGGCGCGAATCCTAGATCCGCCACTGACTAAACACCTAGTGGCGGACTTATAGTACAAATAGGGGTAGCACGGGCTACCCCTCAACCCCGTCTCCGTAGTGTAAAAATACCCCTTAACTCAATTTCCGTGGTGTAAAAATACCTCTCAACTCCGTTTCTGTTATATAAAGGATACCCCTGATCCTAAAAAAAAAAGTTAGGATACCCCTAATTTTTTGGGATGGTTCCGCCACTGTAAACACCCACATATAACCTTCAATTCAACCAGATCAAAACCCACATATAACATTCCCTGCTTTATAAACATCCTTTTCTCTCTTTTTTTTCAAAACCCTAGTATCTATCATCTCTCTCTCTCTCTTTGCTCACACTAAATCAAACATTCACATCCATTTTCAATTACCGATTGCTCAGTCACCGCAACCGTCATGCCTAGGATGTTCAAATGTTGTTGATTGTTGTTCAAGGTTGTTGATGGTGGGGGTACGTTTGGGGTTGGTGGCCTCTGTATTTTAAACTCGGATCCCACAAGGTATGTTTTTTTCTTGATTGTTTTAAGGCTGGAGATATTTGGACACCCTCTGCGCCTATTTCCACACTTTTTTTGCCCTAGACGCCTCGTATAGGCCTATACGAGGCGTCTAAGCACTGAATTCAAGGGGGTCTCAGAGGGTGTCAGGCACAAAGTTTAAGAAACCCTATACGAAGGGTACAGACCTATACGAGGCGTCTAGTCTTGGGTTTTTTTTTTTTTTTGCTGAAATGAGGGGTGTTTTGGTGGGTTTTGGTATGGTTTTTTTTTATAGTTTTTGAAGATGTGTTTTGTGGTTGAAAATTTTTTTGGTTTTAAAAAAAGTTTTGTTTTTTAAAAATCAACTATTTTAAAAACCGGCTCTTTAAATATATTATATCGATTAAATATTATAATGTTTTTAACATTTTACTTTTTTAAATATTATTCTTCCGATTAAAATTTTATCTCGTTCAAATATTGTTTCCGTATTATATTCAGGGGATATATTGTTTCCGTATTATATTCAAAACATATTTTGTTTCCGTATTATCTCAATTTAAGACAACAATCATTAGGTAACCGAATAACTGAAAACAAACATAAATATGACATATATAAGATAACTTTGTACATCATAACAAAAATATATAAGATAAGTTTGTACATCCATAATAAAAATAAAAACAACAACAGGTCTATGCATCCGAATCCGAATCTGGATGTGGCTGCTGCGGCTGCTGATGTGGTGCTCGAGCCGGTGGAAGCGGTATCGGGGGCCATCCCTCTCTCTCGTCTATCCTGCTTGCACCGTACCAGCCAACCTACCAAATCGTTGAGCCTGTCAAGCTCGGCTCGTACATCCGGATGTAGCACAGCGACTGGGGCATGACCTGGAATAGCGTGACGTGGAAACTGAGGCGCCCCGGCAGGTGGCGGTGGCTGTGGCACCGGTGCACCGTCTACATCCTGCGGAGGCTCCTCCACGGGCACTGCATCAGCAGGATCTGCAGGAGGATAAACGGGATCGAAGTGCTCTGGTAGGGCCTCTTCTGTCCATATGCCCCCGTCGCGGTTTTTAAACCGCGGGCCAACGGGGAACCTCCTGATTACCCTCATCCCCCACAGCGACTGCATGCCCATCCGCGTCGGCATGAGTGGCGGCGTCCGTAGATGTGGGTCCTCGTGCAGTACGAGGCCAAATGAACGGGCAATGACGGTCACGTACGCCCCGCCATACAAAAATTCGCGCTCCTGCCGGTGATGGGCGGAGGCGTAGTACTGGGCTAGACCGTGTGCTAGCGCGCACGGCCTCCTATACAACAAACAATAAAGGAAAAAAAGATCTGTGGTCGTACACCACTCACGGCTGTAGCCGCGCGCTGAAATAGAAGTAGTGAGCAAATGGTGCAGATACCTGCAGATAGTGTTAGCGAAATACAGAAACAGAGATTAATAAACAATGCACATAATCACAATAATTTCCGTAATAAACGTACGTACCTGTACAGTGGGTCCATAACAAACGACACCCTCCCCTTCGACTTATCGTGCTCCCAATGATTTGCCCCCGCAATCACCTGCCCAAACCCTACAAGAGTGGGTTTGTCAACCACCACTAGCCCCGCTGTGTAAACCTCAGTCTTGATCTCCCCTGCATGTATAAACCAGAACGCACCGCAAAGTCTGCTAGCGTCATCGTACGCAAAACGCAAGCGAGCCTGAAAGAAATCTCAGGCGGAGGGGGAGCATCTGGGTACGGAAGCGGCACTAGGACCCCAGGAGGGTGAAATGTGAATGACGAAAGGAACTCGACCAGCAGCTCCCTGTAGGTCGGCGTGTGCGCCAAATCAAAAAGACGATGCCACGGCGAATCGAGAGGTATAAACCGACGCACTCTAGTCGTCTCAGCAAGCTGGTCCATCGCATCCCAGTCGATCGATGCATGCGATCCAATGTGCATCCTCCTAAGCTTCTGGCAATGGCGGGCGGCATCGGTGCCGTCGGGAAACTCTAGATACGGACAACCCTGCAGCGTATCCAGAGCCGGCCGCCGTCTCCGTCGTGGACCCTCCTGAACCGGCTGACCCTGCTGAACCGGCTGAACCTGCTGAGCCGGCTGACCCCCCGGCGGTGCCCCATCAAGCTCTATCTGAATGTCATCGTCCTCCATAATCAATCTGCAAATAAATAACGTATACGCATAAAACCAATAATAAATAAATCCGAATAATAATAATAATAATAACAATAATAATACTAATAATAAAGAATAATAATAATAAAAACAATAATAAATAAATCCGAATAATAATAATAATTAATAAATAATAACAATAATAATAATAATAATAATTATACTAATAATAATAATAATTAATAAATAATAATAATAACAATAACAATAATAATACTAATAAATAAATAATAATAACAATAACAATAATATTATTAACAATAATAATAAATAATAATAATAATAATAAATAATAATAATAATAATAACAATAATAATACTAATAATAATAATAACTAATAAATAATAATAATAATAAATAAATAATAATAACAATAACAATAATAATAATAATATTAACAATAATAATAATAATATTAACAATAATAATAATAATAATAATAATAATAATAATAAATAATAATAATAACAATAATAATACGAATAATAATAATAATTAATAAATAATAATAATACTAATAAATAAATAATAATAACAATAACAATAATAATAATAATAATATTAACAATAATAATAATAATAATAATAATAATAATAATAATAATATTAACAATAATAATAATAATAAAAACAATAATAATAACAAAAAAAAATTGCAGAGCCTCGTATAGCCCTCGTATAGGGCTATACTCGGCGTCCTGTTCTTCCTGGTTCATCTTCAACCTCATGTTCAAACCCCCAAACCCAACAAAAACCAAATTTCAGGGCAAACCTACGGTCTAAAGGCAAAAACGAGGCAAAAATACTAAACTACGAGATGAAATACGTACCAGTGATGCTTCAAATCTTCGAAAGTACGGTCGAAATACGAATCCGAGGCGTATAGAGGTGTATTCTCCGTATGTGTTTTTGTTTTTTTGTTTGGGGTGATAACCAGCCTCGTCTAGGCCCCCCCAGCGTTATACGAGGCATAGACGCCTCGTATAGATCTATACGTGTCGTCTTGCCTTTTTATTAAATGACCATTTTGCCCCTGTTAAGCCCCTAGTATAGGCATTATTCAGGGGCAAAATGGTAATTAACCAATCCAAAAAGATATTTCTGGAATGGTTAATTACCATTTTGCCCCTGACTAAAGCCTATACTGGGGGCTTTACAGGGGCAAAATGGTCATTTAATAAAACTTTTTTTAATAATTAAAAAACAAAAACTTTAAAAGTTGCCGCCTTAATAGACGACACGTATAGATCTATACGCGGCGTCTGGGATTGTAAATTACCTTTATGCCCCTGTTAAAGGCCTATACTGGGGACTTTCAGGGGTATATTAGTAATTAACATAAAATATTTTCAAAATTCAAATTTAAAAAAAAGAATTGTTGCCGACACTATTGACGCCGCGAATAGATCTATACGAATCGTCCTTATTCAAAAAAATCAAAATTTGATTTTCAAATTTTCAAAAACCCGCTCAAATAGACGCCTCGTATAGATCTATACGAGGCGTTTGGGATGGTAGAATGACCTTTTAGCCCCTGAAATAAGCCTAGATTGGGGGCATACCAGGGGCTAATTGGTCTTTTGGTCAACCCTATACGACACGTCTAGCTCTATATGAGTCGTATATTTGTAATTTTTTTTAAATGTTATTAACCTGTTTTAATCAATTCTAATTATAGAAAAATGATACAAATTATAAAAAAAAATTATAGAAATTGTAGAAAATTATAGGAATTAATAAAAAAATACTATTAATTACAAAAATCATTCTTCCGTATCACTGTCGATGTAATTAAGACTGGGGTTTGATCTTGGCGGAGGATTCATTATCGATGTATACCATTCTAGACGTGGCAAGTACATATCTTCCCATTGTTCTGTATGGGGTGTTCGGTGGGTCAACCATAGCCCGTGTGCTGGTGGCATTGGATAATCCCCTTCCAGCTTAACATGTATGAAGTGGTTCTCGTTTACATGTGTAAGCATTATGAACAATGGTTGTTGATTAGCCAGAGGACTTAGTATCGGGAAGAAAGTTGAACTCGCACCCATGGTTGTCGTTAACAGGTGCACCCCGATACCGTACGTTTGTGCAATAAGAAGTCCTGCAAAGGGGAAGTCCATCCAGTGATCCCCCCCACAACCGGACACTGAATCCCAAATTAGGCCCTGACGATGCGTGTAAAAATACCCTTTACCCCATGCTTCAAATATTGGGAACCAGATCGATTCATTCTGATCCATTTCTTGGACAAGGTCCCTTCGAATGAGCCCCCATGAACTCTGATCCATACCTAAGCCCACTGCCACAGACCGAAACCCACAATGACCGTCCGGCATCACATCTCGTATGCACGAGACGTACGGATGGAACACTAGCGGAATGTCATACTTAAACTGTTCGATGATTCCCACGTACTCGTCCCCAATGATTAAAGGAAAACCGTGAGCATCTCGTGTCTCTTTCTTCTTAGAACTCTTTGAACGGCTTAGGCTCGCTTTGGGTTTTTGGGACCTTATAACCGACTGTTGAGAGGCCTGTGACGGAACGTACGAGCTGTGGCGAGGTTTATCGTACTTACTTTGTCGGGAACCTTCAAAGCACGTGTTTGCATCACCGAATGAGCTTCTCCTCAATTCTTCATCTATAGGAGAGGCCTCGTCCAACCTTTGTTGTACCTGCTTTGTTGTTGGTCGGCCACGAGTATTTTGTTGGACAACCGGTGGTTTCTTGGTAGATTTCTTTGGAGTCAACACCGCTTTAATCTTTGACATCAGGCTTTTTTGCTGAGCTGGGGTGTGCGACTCTAATTGTTGTCTAACAATATTTAGCTCTTCGACCACGTCCACGTCATCGTCTATCAATTTACAACTTTGGAAGTTAAGTTTCCGCCAGAAGACGTCTATGTCTTCGAGTTGAATCGGACGCTCTGCACGGTTAAAAACAACATTGTTTAAGTCACATGATTAACAGAAATATATCACACAAGTGTTGTACGTTTAACAATTATTACCTTCAAGCATGTACTTTTCTATCCTACAAGCACAGGGCAACCCACAGCTGTGCCACATTTGGCAACCACATGATGAATGAAAGCGCTCCAAGACATCTAGCTTCCTAATTGCCTCTCCCCTCAACAAGTCAAGGGCTGTATGGGATACTTTTCCAAGTAGGTGTTGAAACAACGGGTGTTTGTGGTGGGTCATTCTTTTTTCGATGCTATCTCGAAAAGTCTTCCTTATTTCACCGAACTGTGTCTCAACTATATCATGGACACAACCAACTACACGGTCTAGCGAGCTCCTATCTAGGACGTATCTCTTTAAGTTGGCGTGTTGGCTCTCAACTCTGTTTGTGGTACGATTACCAAAGTTGCGCCTCTTATCAGTCCACGCAAAGACGAACATCTCCTTATAGTCTTTTAGCCAGTTATCGTACACGTATTTGAAGACTCCAAAAAAGTAAAAATAATTTAATAAAATTTGCATAGGTGAGTCGTATGTTATTAGAAAAACTTACTAGAACGTTTGCACTCCACAAGTCGCTATCGCATGTTGCGCAAGTGGTACTCGTAGATGAGTATGGATGGAGACTCAATCAATGTCCCCCAGAATGACAAAAATTTCTTCCAGTCTTCGTCTGTGAAGGCACCCTTGCCGTTCTTCATAACATTTTGTTGTATGTGCCACCTGCAAAGAAGCCTGGAGGCGTCTGGAAATACTTTAGCACACGCGCCCATAAGGGCTAGGTCTCTATCGGTTAAAATCACACGTGGCTCCATGCATTCATCCAACATTGACTTGACCCTCTGAAGCACCCACACAAAGTTATCACCCCGTTCTTTACTAACAACGGCATGCGCGATAATAAACGTTTTGTTGGTAGGCGTCATACCAACAATCTGGATAAAGGGCATATTGTATATGTTTGTCTTATACGTCGCATCGATCAGCATGACGTGGGGGAATGCACGCCACATGCATCTCGAGTCCCGATGAAGAAAGAAGATCTCTGTTACGATCTCTGTTCCGGGTTCCTCCCGTGTCTCGTAAATAAAGTCGTTGTTTATCAGTATGTTTTCTAGTGACTGCATGGGAGTCAATCCTTGTCTTTGTTCGGCTCTAATCTTCGCCACAACTTTTTGAACGTCTTTCTGAACCTGAAACCTGTCGGGGTCCTGCTTCCTTATCGTTTGAAATATTTTGCGCGACTCCATGTTTTGAGCTGTCAGCTGCTCGATCAGTTTCATTTCGCTTGGAGTAAACCTTCGCACAAACGCGTGGGCCGACAGGTCCTCACAAAGTTCGTGGTTATGTTCAATTTTCCGTCTTTAATCTCCCAGGTTTCATACGGGTGGTTTCGCACAGCCAGCAGGTAAAACGGGCAACCGGTATTTTTGCTTCTGGCTTTTCTAAGTGTTGCTGTAGTCTGGTGCTCACCACCACGATCACATTCAAGCCATACCCTCCCGATTCTTCCCCCGGTTTTCTTTGATCGACGGGTGACAATAACGAAACCATCCGCGTTTGCTATTTCTTGTATCCAATTCTTTAGTTCATCTAAAGAGTTGAAAACCTGTAACATCGACAATAATAATAAATAATTTTAATAAATAAATAAATAATAAATAATAATAATAATACCTGCTTTTTTAAGTACGAACTGTCCTGGATGGGAGGTGTCTCACCACCATATCTACCATATCCACCATAACCACCATATCCACCATATCCTCCGTATCCACCGTCTCCTCCGTATCCACCGTCTCCTCCGTATCCACCGTCTCCTCCGTATTCACACCCGTATCTATAATCCGGATACCCTTGTTGCGTCGGATAACTTGGTTGACAAGCATGGTATGAGTCATCTACAGGGGTTGTTTCATCAACAGGGGGATGCTTGTTCAAATCTAGAAACGGTTTGTTTTGTTCTCCTTATATACTAGACACAACCTCCTCTTGCTCATTAGAATCGGGAATGCCAGACTCATCCAAAATAAACAACCGTATCATCATTAGTAAATAATAAACTAAAACAATAACTAATTAAAATATTTAAGTTAATAACCGTTACCGGAACGCTTTTGGCCACCCAGTTGTCGCTAGAATACTGCCCGAAGACATAGTTGCCATCCCAGTATGATGACATTTCAACACTTCGGGATGATAAGAACACAAATGTCAATTCTTTCGAAGAAGCAAAATGAATGAATTGAATGAAAAAACGAACAAGAAGAAGCAGAATGAATGACAAAGAATGCGTTGAATCTGGCACTTTATGTGAGACATAGACGCCTCGTATAGCTCTATACTACCCGTATAGCTTTAAGTCACTTGTCAAACGTATAGTCAAATCAGTCACTAAAGACGCCTCGTATAGGCCTATACGAAGCGTCTTAGTGTCTTGTATCAATCCCTCGTACAGACCTAGACTCCCCGTCTAATGTGACTGATTTGACATTGTGCTTTGGTGCAGAGCTGGTCAGAAAAGCAACCCTATACGCCTCGTATATCTCTATACGAGGCGTCTTGGAGGGTGTGGAAATAGGCAATAAGGTGTGTAAATATGTAGACCCTTGTTTTAAACCCAGAAAAGTTGAAGCTTGCGCTTTTCATGAGAATTCTTCCATTTTTGCACAAAGGTGGTGGGTTTACGGTGGAAATGGAGATGGAGGCGGTGGGTTGAAGGTGATGATGGAGGTGGTAGTGGGTTGAAGGTGGAGGTGATGGTGGTGGTGGTGGTGGTGGGTGGTGGTGAAAGGAGGAAGAAGAAGAAGAAGGGTGGACCCCATTTTTTTAATATTTTTTAAGTGTTTTTGTTTTTTAATTCAAGGCAATATAGTCATTTAACACATACTTAACTGAAATATTTAATATACGTTAGCGATAAGGATCACCGAGTGCAAAAATTAGAACCACCGGGATCAAGTGTGTAATTATTGAACCACTGGGACCAAGTCTGCAATATTTGCAAACCACAGGGACCAACTAGGCACTTAACTCTTTATAAAATTTATGTTTTTAATTTCTACTATTTTTTTACGTCGCGCGTTACGGAGAAACCGAACAAATGATAATGTAAAACAAATAAGATTTGAAATAAAACATGTTGGCAAACCATTAGAACGGTTTAGTTTATCATCCTACCGTTTTATGATACCAAATAAATACTTTATTTTGAGTACAACTTCGTTTTTAACAAAACTTATAATGGAATGTCTGGGAAAAATCAAGCACAACTGCGTACTTAAGTTTTTAGAAAAAAGTTATAAACGTAAATTGTTAAAAAAGTATCAAATTAATTGATAAATTAATATATGTTTTAAAAAAAGAAAAAAATATATATTAAAAAATGGTAAAGGAAATATTCTATTGTTTTAAAAAGAAAAAAAGTTAAAAATATATTACTAAAAGTAAATATAATAATAAAGTATTATAATATATTAAATAATAAATAATAAAATGCTATATATTTTATAAAAATAAAGTTACTACTTATCGTCCCTCGTAAACAACATATATATATATATATACATATATATATACATATATATATACATATATATATATATGTATATATATAGGGTAAAGTTATTGTAAATAAAAGTGTGAGAAAGGTGAGAAAGATTGTGGAGATGACATGTGTCCTAAATCTAAATTAATTCAAAAGGGTAAACAAGTAATTTTATCATTAATTCAATTAATTAAAAACTTCCCGTAACCGCCACCTTAATTATAGGAACTTGATTTTTTTTAAAAGATCTCTATAAACACCATTCAGCAAGTATATAACACCATTCAGCAAGTATATAACTTCATTCAGCAAGTTTATAACACCATTCAGCAAGTATATAACACCATTCAATAAAGAATATAACACCATTCAATAAAGAATATAACACCATTCAGCACATATATAACACCATTCAGCAAGAAAATAACATCATTCAACAAGTATATAACATCATTCAATAAAGAATATATAACACCATTCAATAAAGAATATAACACCATTCAGCACATATGTAACACCATTCAATAATCATTACACCTCTGTATCATCTTCTCCACTTCCGGCACCACCACTGCCGCTTCCGGCACCACCACTGCTGCTGCCACTCGCCGCCGCTCCACTGCAATGTAGAGAGATAGATCGAAATTGTAGAGAGAGAGGATCTGGTCGTGCGGTTGGAGAGAGAGATCGAAATTGTAGGGATTTTGATTTACAGTTTCCTATTTTGAATGGATATAAAGAGTTTATTACCCCTATAATTTTCAATTCAGTCCAAAAAAAATAAAACAAATTTTACAATTTGGTCCCTATTAATCTAAGCCATTAGATCAAAGATCTAATGGTGTAGATTCTTTCTTATCCTTCTCACACTTTTGGTTTTTTTTACAGGAACCTTTACCTATATATATATATATATATATATATATATAGGGTGGGAGTTGGCTACAAAGTCCACTTTTCCTACAAAGTGTAGGAAGTGTTCTAAGAGTGACATGTGACATCTAGGGTTTTTGTATTAAAGGGCATAAAGGTAATTCAATAATTAATTCTATTTTTGGAAGATATATCTTTTAAACAATAAAATGCTATATTTATGGAAACTATATTTATTAACTATTCAAAATCGGCAGTTATATCCTCCATATCCACGATTGATTCATCCGAAGTTCGAACGTAAAACACACTAATTATTTCTTGACGTTGTGTTTTATCAGTTGATGATTTTCTTCGCATTGTGTTATATCAATTTTCACAATTAAACACATCTCTCACACATTTCGAAACATAAAACACATTCATTATTTCTTGACGTCGTGTCTTATTAGTTTTTTTGCTTCTTTACATTGTGTTATATCAGTTACCGCGATTAAACACGCCCCTCACATATAAAACACACCAGTATCTAAAATAAACAACATAAAACACACCAGTGTCTCACTCGATATAGACACCAGTACCTAAAATACACATTATAAAACACACTTGTGTCTGATTCGATGTAGACACAATATAAAACACACCAGTGTCTGATCCCACGATGAACAACTTGAACGAGGAATCGTTAGTCTTTTTTTTTTAAGTATAGAAGATGATAAGTGTGTGTGTGTGAGAGAGTGGAAGAGAGAAAGAGAGAGATGGAGAGAAATGGAGAGAGAAATAGGGAGAAGTTTCCAAAACTTAAGAAGTGGTTTTATTGAATGATAATTACTTGCTATTTTTAATCCCACCAAATGACTTTTTTGTCCTCCATCAATTAAATCAATCCTAATTTAAAACATAAATATTACGAAAATGCCATCAAGATGATCTCTACAATTAAAAACATTCATCTAATGGTCCAAAACACTTCCTACACTATTAGATTGTCTTATGTAAATTTTTTAAAATTTGAACAAGAAGAAACAATGGATTATACACTATTAGATTATGAAGAAGAAGCAATAGATTGTCTTAAAGTAGAAGAAACAAATAAAACAATAGAGCAAATTATAAACCGAAAATTTACAGAAATAAACATACAAGAAGAAGTAGATGACATGATTATAGAATGTATGATAGACTTAGGAATGACCTATGAAGAAAGTTATAAAAAATTACAAGAATATTATAATTTACCATTAGTAGAAGATATCATTAATGGAAAAATAATGATATCAGACTTTTATAAACAAGAACAAAACTTCATGGATACACAAATGCTTAATCCCTTAAAAAGACCAAAAATAGAATGGGGAGGAGAATATAGTGGTACACATGAAAGTCATGGCAGAAAACCATAGACACAACCAACAATTAATTATCAACAAGAATCTAATTCTATAGGAAAAGGAAGAAGATTGCCTATAGGACAAATATACATTGGAAATATGTTATTGTTAGAACAACAAAAACCACAGTTATGGATAGATGAAGTTTTAACATGGGAACAGAATGTAGTAAGATTATGGGAAACAAATAAAAAAGACAGTATGGATATGTTTTCATATTTAGAAACTACATTAGGACCAATAGCATTAAGAATATGGAAAAGTAAGAAAACACAAAATCCAGAAGAAATAAATAATCTTAAAGCCTTAGGAGATAATCCTTATAATTTTACATCACAAATTAGAACACTTATACTAGGAGTTGATCCAGCAAAAAATAACTCTCTAATACAGGATACAGCTATCAGAAATCTAGAACAATTAAGTATAGCAGATATGAAATACATAAATGAATTCACATTAGATTTTACAAGATTATTGTCACAAACAGGAAAAGCAATGGATGATAATCTATGTGATAAATACTTTATAAAACTACCAGGAGACTTAGGAAAATCTATACATGAAGCATGGCAAACAAATTATGGTACACAACAAAATCTAGGAATAGGACCAAGAATAACATATACATTTGGTATACTAGAAGAAAAATGCAAAGAAGTAGCATTACAAGAACAATTAAAAAGAAATGTTTATGCATTCTGTAAAACAGCAATTTATACACCACAAGCATATGGAGTTTATGATAAAAAGAAAAAGATACGGAAAAGCACAACATATAATAGAAATTACACAAAAAATTATAATACAAATAAATATGTTAAAAAACCTCAAACAAGAAAATGTAGATGCTATACTTGTGGAGAAACAACACACTTAGCTAATAAATCTCCAAACAAAAGAAAAAAATATGGAAATAGCTAATCTAATAGAGCAATTACAAGACTATGAGATAGAAGCTCTAAGAACAGATAATGAATCTGATAATGAATCAATATATAGTATTTACAGTGAAGAAGAAAATCCAACAGCAAAACTAACATATACATATATGAATACAGAAGAAAATTGTGAACATGATTGGAGACAAAATAAAGGAAATAATCACATAAGATGCTACAATTGTGGATATTACCCCAGTATAGAAAAAAGATCACAGTGCAATAAATGTTTTAAAGAAATTTGTTTCAAATGCCTTAAGGAGATTTATGATAAAGATATAGCTACAACATCTAAAGTAAAAACGACTTTCAAAAATAATGAAAATGAAAGACTAGACAAATTAGAATTAACAATAGAGTTACATAGTTTAAAAATAAAAAAAAAACTTAGAAAATAAAGTAGAAGAACTTGAGAGATTAATTAAAACAGAAAAAATAAGTAAAATGGCTATACAAAAACCAGAAGAACAAATATATATATATATATATATATATATATATAGGTAGAGGTTGGTGTAAAAAAATGGTTTTTTTGTGAGAAATGTAAGAAAGAATCTACACCATTAGATCTTTGATCTAATGGTTGAGATCATAATGGCAAAATTTTAAATAACGTTTACTATTAAACATATTAATTTTCTAGATTAAGGGTATACAGGTAAATTTAACACTTTTAAACTAAGAAACTAACATTAATGCACATGCAACTTCTCCCCGTCTTTTTTAAACGCCAATAACTTTTTATACGTAACTTTAAAAAAAATATTACACCATAATAACGAGCGTTTTTTATCTTTAATATGAGTACCATATTTCTATACTTATATAAAGAAAAAAATATGTTTCGATCAGATGTTTAGTCCATGATGTTTTGTCTATGTTCATACAGTGGCGTTTTAATTGTATTGTGATTCAAGCGTGGTGTTTTAAACACATACTGGAATGCAGGTGTAAAAACTATACGATGAACATGCGAAGAACATCTACTTGAATGTAGATTTAAAATACCATGGTGTTTTAACATATGAAATCTGGAACATCTACTAGCATGCAGATGTAAAACACCATGCATGCAGGTTTAAAACACCATGTACAATTACCATACTATGAACATTATACTAAGAACACATTCTGGAAATGGAGGTAGTGTCTTTAATAGTGTTATATACTTATTGAATGGTGTTATATAATTAATGAATTGTGTTATATACTTATTGAATGGTGTTATATAATTATTGAATGGTCTTATATATGTGCTGAATGGTGATTTTGCAGTGTTATTCGTAGTGTTTTTATAGATATCTTTAAAATGGTGTTATATACTTATTGAATAGTGTTATATAATTATTGAATGATGTTATATACTTGTTGAATGGTGGTTGCAGTGTTATTCGTAGTGTTTTTATAGAGATCTTTTAAAAAATCATGTTCCTATAAATAAGGTGGCGGTTATAGAAGGTTTTGAATTAATTGAATCAATGATAAAATTACTTGTTTACCCTTTTGAATTAATTTAGATTGAGGACACATGTCATCTCCACAATATATATATATATATATAAATATATATATATATATATATATATATATAAAATTGATTATTATATTTATTTAAAAAACTCGCTCAATTCGCTCGTTCACCTGGACCACAATAGGGTGATAAAGCTTGAGCAGTGACTTTATCAGGTGCCCAGTCATGCCATATGAAGCAATATTACAAGATGAATTTGGGGTGTTCCCTTTGGCTCACCTGACCACAACGAATTAGGGCCGTTCAAATTGCTCGCCGCTCGTCGCTCGCTCGACGCTCGTTCGGAAATTGCTCGTTCGATTTGACGCTCGGTTGTAAACGAGCCACTCTGCTCGGTTCGGTTTGTAAACGAGCCAAGCATGAGCAAAGGTCCGCTCGGCTCGGTTCGGCTCGAATTATTATTTTTAATTAGTATATATACATATACACTTACATATATAATAAACATGTATATACACACACATATATATACACACAAATATAAATTAAATTTAGAGTTTTATATTTACCATTCTTTTAGATTTTGGTCCATTATATACAAATTTACAACTATATCTATACGTACTAGCTCAACCACGCTGATAAATTAATTAATATCAAATCTAAAAGTTAAACCATAAACTGTTAAACGATAGTCTACTCATCGCCTCAATGTTTCATCTCGTTACCCTAAGTCGATCGTCTCCTGTTCTCAACGTAATTGTTCGTGCAATATAATCATCGGCTCGTCGGCCACAACATTGTTATTTATAAGAAAAATATTATGCCATGAAATGTGCATGTTTTTAAAGACATAAAAACTTGCTACCCAACATTGTCACTATCATTCTCAGAAAATTTAAATTGGGCTACACAATTGTCCAAATCGCTCGAACTTCGCTCGACGCTCGCTCGGAATTTTTACCGCTCGAAACATGCTCGCTTGATTTGAGGCTCGGTTCTAAATGAGCCGCTCCGCTCGGTTCGGTTTGTAAACGAGCCAAGCACGAGCAAAGGTCCGCTCGGTTCGGCTCGGCTCGTGAACAGCCCTACAACGAATAATCTTAGAGCATAACAAGGGTTATTTTAACGATAAAGTAAAATAAATCTTAGAGTATAACAAGGGTTAATTCTAACAATAAAGTAAAATAATTATTCATTAAATATATTTGACTTTATGCATGGAACATGTTGTCATGGATATTCAAATAAGTCAACATCCGAATTAAACTGAAGTGGAGAAATCAGTGGACATGGATACTTATTTAATAATTTTGTAATTACTTGTATATGCCATACTTGATCTACTTGGCCATTTGGTGGCCATATTTCATCATGCTCCACCACCACGTTTCAGAAATAGAAATTCCAAAAAACATAAGTTTACAAAAAAGTTCGAATCTTTTGGTGAAAAATCGACCAATGCCGCTCAAAATTTTGGGTTGTTTAATACTTTTTCTTGTCTTTAATAAAAACTTAGGTCGGGTTGTGTTGTGAATGTGTGCCAAAAATTGAGTTGGGTTGGGTTGAGTTGTGTCGGTAAAGGAGTGATAAATTCATTCTATATTAAAAGTTGAGTTGAGTTTGGTTGTAAATGAGGATAGTTTAATGTGTTAGTTAATTGTTTCACAACCTCGTTCCAAGCTCTAGAAGGCGCCAATGACACAAAAACACCATCAAGACTACTCTAAATCACAAACGTCTTGCCTTTCTCCACTTCTGCATTAGGGGTGTGCATGGGTCGGTTTGGGTCGGTTTTGACCAAAAACCATAACCATAACCGCTATGTTGGTTATTGGATAACCATAACCATAACCAATTGGTTATGGTGGTTATGGTTATTCGGTTTCGATGGTTATAGCGGGTCGGTTATGGGTGGTTAACCGTGTATTTAGCTTAACTAAAAATAGCTTAATTTTTTAACATGGAATAAATTGTTATTGCATATTTGTATATATTAGTATATTACATACTATTAAAATAATATATATATATATATATATATATATATATATATATATATATATATATATAAAATCTATAATATTTAATACCAATTATTATTATCGAATATTCAAATAAAGTGATAAGTTACATTCCATAAATTCAAGTAAACATTCAACCAAAACCACAAAATGATATGAAAAACCCATAAGTACTAAAAATATTTAGTCAAAAACATCAAATAATAAAAATATGGTGAAAAGTCCTAAATCTTACAAAGATTTATTACATGTCGGTTCGGTTCGGTTATGGTGGGTATGGAAAAAATGATAACCATAACCGACCCGCTAATTTCGGTTTTCAAAAAAACCATTAACCGACCCACCGGTTTTTTATTTGGTTCGGTTTTTTTGGTTCGGTTTTGTCGGTTAATTCGGTTATGGTTCGGTTAATTCGGTTATGGTTCGGTTAATTCGGTTTTTTGCACACCCCTATTCTGCATATATCCAGTGGCGGAGCTTGAACGAAAACTCAGTGGGAGTTGGACTCTTAAAATCCAAATCGGTGGGAGACGAACCTCTTAAAAATCCAATATTTTACACTACAAAAATATTTTTTTCGGAATTTTTTGGTAAAAATTAAAAAGTATGAGCGAAAAACCAACGAGGGTCGGGGCTCCGTCAGTGCATATATCTAGTATCAATGTTTTAAAAACCGGTAAATACCGGCCGGTTATACCCCCGTTTTCAGATGTAAATCCTGTACAAAACACCTCGGTAAATAAGTAAAACAGCATAAGGTTTGTACCCGCTGTAAAATCCGGTATACCGGTTTGAAACGTAATACCGGTACCGGCCCAGGATTATTTTAGTTTGGATTGTTACTTATTTTTATTATATGTGTTACTTATCTTACGTAATTTTTATATATTATGATTATTCGTAACTAAAAGTTCTTATTTAATATTGTATGAAACAAAAATAGTTGATGTATTCAACACTCAAATGGTTCAAACATATCGTACACTTTCATTTAAAAGAGCTTGTTGAAAAATTGAATGATTTTGATTATCTTTTGGATTATTTTTTATTATAGATTTACTTTTGGATTATCTTTTAATATGTAATCATGCATTTTTTGTTTAACTTTTGAGCTGATATTGTAATTTATGAAATTATAGAGTTAGCTAGTTAACCCGGTTGAACCGCTCGGAACAACCTGGTTCAACCGGTTAAACTATTTTTTAGCCTAATCCGGTTTGATTTAAAAACCGGGTTTTAAAACATTGTCTAGTATAACTACGTAGATTTTTGTAGCATCGCATCGAAAATTACAACCAAGTGCAATAATTATAAAAACAATCAAGATATGGTTTTATTTGGTGATAGACTTGGATGCTTGCAAATGAATTCTAAATATGTTGATATGAAGTTCATCATTGACATTTTATAAGAAATTTATTTGATTTTAGAACACAAAATAGATGATTACAAATAAAAATCTATAAAAAAGAAAGTAAATTATTTCTTCTCTTCTTTTTTTTCTTCCTTTTTCTCCTCTTTCTTTTCTTCTTTTGGCTCTTCTTTCTTCTCTTCCTTTTTCTCCTCTTTCTTTTCTTCTTTCTTTTCTGGTTCTTTCGCCGGTCCGACCGATACTATCTCCACCTTACCTACTTTCTTCAGCCTTTTCGCCACCTTCACCGCGTCCATATCTCCTATCACAGTCAGTTTCTGCTCGTTCAAATCAGCCGCTATTGCATCCACACCTGAAAAATACATCTTTCCATCTCAATTCTCTTAAAATTTACACGTAAAGTTATCCGATCGAACCCCGTTTAACCGAGCATTCAATTACCATGTATATCAGCAGCAGCTTGAAAAGCTTTTTTCCTAGTTTTATCATCAATCATGGTAAGAACTTTGAGGACCACCTTCTATTCATCATGATGGATAACATGCATAAACATGCAGAAATAAATTATTAGAAAAGGGAATAAATAATAATAAAAAAATGTTTGAAATTTGAAAAAAAAAAAATTGTAAATACTTGAGCCATGTGAAGAGGGTGGAGAACAAAGTGGGATTTTGATTGAATTTGATGATAAGGAAGAAATGAAATTGAAATGCTTCAATTTATTATATATATTTTAATTTTGTGATTTATATTGTTGGTACCACATATCTATTATCTAGTCATGTTGCATTGTACAAAGGTGAGCCTTAAAAGCTTGTACCTTGTGCTTTATTAGTAGTACTTCTAGTTCAAATTTGGTAGCTATGACGTAGTTCATGTTTTAGAAGTATATATGGATGTTCACATTAATCTTGATAACACATTCCCTTTGTGGGTGTCAATTTTCGGATCGAATACGACCCATACCCGTATTTGGATTTTACCTAAAAAAGAAAATGTATCTATTGTGTGAGGTTTTTTCAAAGAATTATTGGATTTTAATAATTACAACTATTCGTTGTTGGTTGTCAACAGTCTCAACTATTAACATATTGGTCTTCAATGGACCCCAACTAACAGAACCCTAACGGCGTTAGTCTTCGGTCGCCAGAAAAAGGTTTCTAAAGGTCCGATCTAAGGTTATAAATGTTTGGGACGAAAATGTTGAGTTTTCCGGTCAAAAAGTTGAGTTTTCAGGGCAAAAAGAAGTTTTCCGGCAAAAAAATAGTTTTTCGTTGACTTCAATAATTGGGGCTTTTACTATAAAAATGTTCGTAAAGGTTCGTAATATGGTTACAAAGAAGTTTGGGACGAAAATATTGAGTTTTCCATCCAAAAAGGAGTTTTCCTGCCAAAAACATTTTTTCCGGCTACCGAAGACTAACGACGTTAAGGTTCTATTAGTCAGGGTTCATTGGATGCCAATATATTAATAGTTGGGATTGCCAGTTGTAACACCCCTAAAATATTAAATTATATGTGTGTGTATACATATATAATTATTAATATCGAAAATAAAATAGTAAAATTAAAACTAGGAATAATTAACCTAGTTAAAATTTTGTTATAAAAAGATGGGAAACACGTGATATTAGTCATTTTACTTATCCTAATACTTCAGGGACTAAATTTAACTTGTTTGAAAGTTGTTTTTAGACATTAGATAAGTTAAAACACACACACTGGTGTGTGTAAATCCCTGGTCGACCAAAAGCAGAGCCAAGAAAAAGAGCTTTTGCTCTCAAACCCTAATCACCAAAAATCTCTCTCTAAAATCAAAGAAGGAAGTTGATTAAAGATCAATTCCATGTCAATTAAGTGATTACTACACATAGATAATCACAAGGTATGTCTAATTCTGATTTTGATGATAACTTGAATGGTTATGAATTCTCATAACTTAAATTCTTGAATAAAAGTTTGATGTTATAGCATAATTGAGGTGATTATAAGTCTAGGAACAAGTCCTAGATAAAAAATCTAGTGATTTGTGTCATAACTTATTGAATTGATGAACTATCATATGTGGGTTATGTGGGTTTTGTGATAAACACTTGAATCATTGTGATAATTGATGTTATTTGATTGTGATGACATAAGTATAAGTGTTGTTTATGGTATTATTGCCATATTAGTATGCAATTGATGTTTTGATATGGTTAACTAGTAAACCATGAACATGATAATAGTTTGATACGGATTTCGCCATTAAGATGTTCGACAAAATGTCTAAATGAACTTGAAATAAGTGATAAACATGGAAGAGTCACTTAATTGATTTAGATAGACGTGTTATAGGTCGAATACGGAAATATGAATTCTAAGCAATATGTCCGAATTGAATTATATAGGCAAATTGGGTGGAACCTCAAGTAATCAAGGAAGATCGGATATCCGTTTGAAAGGAAAGCGTTAAAGGTACGTGGATATGCGCTTCGTAGATTATCGTTATTATCTTATGTTTAGTTATTTGAATAATGATTAAATCGTTATGAAGTTTGGTTATTACTGAAGCGGAGGATTCCGTATGTATTAACCGGTTGAAATAGTTAGTGTATAGTGTGTTGATGCATTTTTTAGTGTCTGTAACTAGTCTTGTTTAACGATGTATTTTGAATGGTCTTTTATTAATTATCGAGTCTGTATGTTATGTTGACCAAGTCAGATATCCTCCTATCTACTTGTGTACAACTTATTTGTCTCTTTTGGTATGTAATGTTTTATGAACAATGCATGTTGCATTAAAGGGTAGTTTTGTCATTACTATGTTTATATGTTGCTGATTGTTGCTGTCTGATAACAGGAACAAACACAACAGTTGCAGTCTTCGACGAAACAGACTTCTGTTTCGTCGGAACACTTCATGGCGAAACAGACTTCTGTTTTGTTTGAAGGTCATGACGAATCAGACCTTGATTCGTCATGTACTGACGAATCAGACCTTGATTCGTCATGTATTGGGCTGTTCCAGGCCCAATGTCTGGCCCATATTCAGATTCGTCAAACACTTGTGTGTTTCGTCGATATCAATGGCCCAGGGACTATATAAGCAACACTTTGTGTTCATTTGAACTCAGAGAGATAAGAAACAGACCATAGTAACAAAACTCTGCCAAAATTTCGTCTGAACTGTGTTTGTATCAGTTGTAATAGGTTCTTATCCCGTTAATCAATCGAGTGTGTATCATTGATTAATCCGTTGTTTTTATTGCTATATATGTTTGATTTGGCATAGTTACGTGGATTCCGCACACGTAACCGTGTTTACTATAAACAAGAGATTCGGTTCGTAATCGATCCTCAGATTTCGGGACCTACAAGTGGTATCAGAGCATTGGCTCTTATCCTTGTTTAAAATCAAACTTGTTCGGTTTTATCAAGTATTTTGTGTGTGTTTTTCTGAAAACTTGTTCTTGAAAAATTAATATTTTCTGGAAAAATATTCATAAATCTGCTGTTTTAGTGTTGTTTGCTACTGATTTTTATCAAAAACCTAAGTT
Organism: Helianthus tuberosus; assembly: GCA_030545235.1. Classification (NCBI taxonomy): domain Eukaryota; kingdom Viridiplantae; phylum Streptophyta; class Magnoliopsida; order Asterales; family Asteraceae; genus Helianthus; species Helianthus tuberosus. Next base: position 184,082,155 of record CM060383.1, read on the forward strand.
AGATTGTTTGTTTATGCTTTAAACCGGGTTTTTAGTGAAAATCTAGTGTATTTTCGTGTTTCGGAAATTTATCGGTGATCGGAAAACTCATCGGAAACTTCATGTTCTTGAGTGTGTTCTTCATATATTCATAAGTGTTCTTGTTATAAGCTGAGAATTTGATCTGATAATTGATTAAAACAAAGTGTTGTAACTTATAAAACAATATCTTGACTTTTGTGTAAAAGTGATAATTGGTTTCAGTAACAAAGTCTGTTTCGTGGAAAATAAGAGTTACAAACATACTTGTGTCAGGGTTAAATATCTTGTTGTCTCATCTTATCCTTGACTGGTCAGTAGATATTTTAAATATCTAAATCCACTGACTTTTACCCAGTTTTGACGAAACACACAGCCGACGAATCACATCTGTTTCGTCGCAACACCTTTGACGAATCAAACGTCTGTTTCGCCACAACATCTTTGACGAAACAAAATTCTGTTTCGCCACGAATCACAATTATCACAAGTCTGTTTCGTCGTCATTCATTCAGACGAAACAAACCTGTTTCGTGAACTCTGTTTCGTCGAAAACAGATCTGTTTTAAACAGAAGACTTATATCAGTTTGCTTACTGTTTGTTTTCAAGAAATTTGTGCAGGTACTATCATACATACATCAAATATGAGTTGTACTAGTCCATGGGATTGGAGTATGGATTCTAGACCACGTGAAGATCCGACGTCCGCAGCAGCGTGGGTGAAGTGTGTTTATGGTCAACCAACTATAAGTGCCGGACAATGGGCTTTGGCATCCAATCAGAACCAAAACATTCAAAATCTTCTGATTAGCGAGAGCGAAACGGGTAGCAACAATCGCCCGCCAAAGTTGAATCATATGAACGAGTTTCCATCATGGAAAGGTCGTTTCATTACATATGTTCAAGGTCAAAGCACTGATATTTGGAGGTGTTTCATTACTCCACGCAATGATGCTCTTGAAGTAGCAGCGTCAACGGCCGAAGGTTTTACTAACATGCAGGAAAATGACAAGAAAGCATATGAATTTGAGAAAAAGTCATTTGCTGTTCTTACTCAAGCACTTCATAAAGATATCTATCATCAGTTTTCTTATAGTAAGGACACTAAATCCTTATGGGATTGTTTGGTGACAAGAGGAGAAGGAAACACAGCTTCCAGAAAGACACGGCATGATTTATTAAAGAAAGAGTTTGAGTCGTTCCAGTTCTTGGAAAACGAAACTCTAAATGATATGACCACACGGTTTTATCATTTGATTAGTGAGATGTTTGCCTATACTGTTACTGCATCTCAAAAGGAAGTTTGTGCACGGTTTGCTGATTCTCTACCACCAAAGTGGAGTTCATACATCGAGCTTCTAAAACATACAGGTATTCTAGATGCTGACACTATAACTATCTATGAATTTGTACAGAAGCTGGAACATAAAAATGATGAAGAAATCCGAAAAGCAAAACGCATTGCTGCTCCTCAGAATGTTGAAATGTATAATGGTGGAGGTTTTGATCCGTCAGCTAGTCTGAGGCAACCAAAGTTACAAACGGCGTTTGTATCAGATACAAACTCTTCTCCGTTTCCTCAACAAACTCAGACTTATTCTGGAGGAGGTTTTATTCCTTTTATACCTCCAGTAAATACTACTCAACCTCAAGCATATTCAGGAGGAGGTTTTAATCCATCCCTACCACAACAACAACAAGTCCAACCACAACAACAACAGCAAGCTCATTATACCAACAATCCTCCAACTCCAAACCCTAACACAGTCAAAGTTGATACATCAAACCTCTCAAATGTTAGCATTGAAGTAGCAAAGGAACATATGGAACTTATTAATACCATGGTCAGTGCTTACTGCGGTTTGGTCGCAGGTCAAATTGGAAACATCAATTTAACCAACGAAGACTATCTACAAATTAACCGTGATGAAATGGAGTTGATGGATATAAAGTGGGCATTCGCAAGTGCTGTTAGAAGGGCGAAGGACTTTATGGTTCGAACAGGAAGAAGTTCTTTGGAAAGCAAACAAGATACAAAGTACGGTTTTGATAAAGAAGCAGTTACATGCTTCAATTGTGGGGAAAAGGGTCACTTCAAACGTGAGTGCACTCGACCAAGCAGACAAGGCAATCAGAACCCATTCCGTAATCAGACGAGTACTTCAAATGCTAATCAAGACAATCGTGGAAAAGGGATAGTGGCTGTAACCAACACCACTAACCAGAATCAGTCTGGACCATCAAATGAAAGTCGTGCATTAACCGTACAAGCTGATGAAGGGTTTAATTGGTCTTTACAACTTGGGGAAAGTGATCAAGGTAAAGGAGGAACGGCGTGTTATGCTAAGATTATCAATCACATCAAGCACGTTCATAAGGAAGAATTTTCTGATAGTGACGACAGTTCTGGTCATACCGGGAGTTCTGATGAAGAAAGTTCTACTTCGAGTTCTGAATCTGATGTGAGCAAAGAAGCAAGTTCTAATCTTGATGACTTATTGAATGAAGCAGAAGATTTGAAATGTCAGAAATCAGTTCTGATCAAGAAGGCTGAGGTAGTATCTAAAGAAATGGAGAAATTCTTTTCTGAAGACGGATCTTTCTCTTATCAGACTGCCTTTATGGCAAATGTCTCAGATTCTACAAGCCAGGTAAAATCTGAAATTCTTATCAACTGTAGAGATTGTGAGTATATGAAAAGTGAATTTGATAGAATAAAGCTTCACTGTGATTCGATTCATATTCACAATCAGAATTTAGTTGTTGAAATGGCTAAATGCAAAGAATCGAATATGGCTTTGATTCGAAACGAAAAAGAATTTAAATCTATGATTGAAATTCAAAAGAAAAATGTTTCCGAAGTGACAAAAACTGTTTATCATAAACAAGTTAGTATAAATGAATACATTAACATTGTTGAGGAAACTAAAAAGGAACTAGCCATTGCCAAATGTGAGCATGATGCAATCAAGCAAAAATTGGAGAGTTACTCTAACTCCCGATTTGTGCTCGATCACATTATTGATGTTCAACAACTAAAGGGAAACAAGAAAGGTGTTGGGTATAAGAAGTGTCCGCCCCCTTTAAGACATGATTATACTTATATGCCTGATGAAGAAGAAATGCCACGGTTTGAATCCAGTGTGCCTCTTAATTATGAGGAAGTAACTACTGGCCTAGGGTTCAAATCGGACAATTCTCCAAGTACAAATTCTGAGCAAAAAGAGTCAACATCTACGAAACAAGGTCCTCCAACCATTGAGGACTATGAGTCGTCGGATGATGAATCTGAATCAGATGTGAGTAAACAGGATAAATCACTTGACAAACTTAAAGGAGTAGAAGTTCCAATTGAGAATCATATACTGTGTGATCCTCCTACCCCTGCTGTTAAATCTGTTGTTCAACAAGTGATAAATCCTGTGTCTACTGTTAAAAGTAATATTGTGTTGTACACTTTGGTTGGTGATTCTAAAATCTATTCAGATAATGATTTTCCAATTAAAAATGTCAATCCATCATTGATTGATAATGTTTTTGAAAATAACACAAGTAAGTTTGTGGGAAAGTCGATTCAGGGAGTTAATGTGACTCAATGTAATCCAATTCCTAAGACTGAAATTAAAAAGAAATTTGGAAATCAGAAATCATCTTCAAAGCAACAACCTATCGCTTTTAAGGGTAAACAAGATCAACGAGCTAAATTGTCAAATGTTTCCAACTCAAAATTTGAAACAAAAGGAGCTCGTTATCAGAAGAAAAACAGCAATGTTAAATTTGTGAAATCGAGGGGTACAGATAAAATTGAGACTTTTGCTAACAAGTCAAACACTGATTTTGTACAAGTCAAAATTTTAAAACGTGATAGTCAAAACAATTACACTCAACATTCAAACGGGTGTGATGAAAAAGCTAGTACCTCGGGTTATACAAATTCGACATCTGATCGTCGATCCAGTTCTCCTAAGTTTGTTGAAAGGAGAACGTGTTTTAAATGTGGGGAGTTTGGGCACATCATCAAAGATTGTGCTAACACTCCGAAAGCGAAATTTGTTGAAAGAGCATCACCTGAATCGATTCACTCTAAATGTCGTCCTGTTTCGCCTAAACATGATAAAAGAACTATTAAAGAACAGGAATCGAAACAACGACATCAAGATGTGAAGAAAATAGAAAAGGCTTTAAAATCTAAGGTAAATTCTGTTCCAAGGGAACCAAGTTCACCTGTAAAACCAGAAATTTCAAAATTTGTTTACAAAACTCAATCTGGTAAACAAAAACAAACTTGGAAACCTAGGAAGAGTGAAGGTTCAGGGGGAGCTGTTTGTTTGGAAAACCATCAACAAATCGAGATCACTATTCGTGATGCTCAGGGACGACCCAAGACCACTTTGGCTTGGGTCCCCATCCTTAACTAATCATTGGATGATATGTGCAGGATGTTCCAGGAGGAACTATTAATAGTCATTGGATTGTTGATAGTGGGGCATCTAGGCACATGACGGGCGACTTACGGCTTCTATATGATGTGAGAAACATTAAAGGAGGCTATGTTGCTTTCGCTGGAGACAAAGGCGGTTACATCACTGGAGAGGGAATGATTTCCAATGGTGTGGTATGTTTCGATAAGATCAATTATGTTCGTCAAATTGATCATAATCTTCTCAGTGTGTCGCAAATCTGCGATAAAAAGTTCACCGTGCATTTCGATGATGCCGGTTGTTATGTGCTTAAACCTGGTTTCAAAATTCCTGATGAATGGATTCTCTTATCGGCTCCAAGAATCAATGATCTTTATGTTCTTGATATGAGTCAAGCGATTACGACTTCTGCACAAGTCACATGTTTTGTCTCGAAAGCCACGGAGAAGGAGTCTATATCTTGGCACAGAAGAATGGGACACATTCACTTAAGAAAAATGAACCATTTGGTGAAAAACAATCTTGTGAATGGCGTACCCGTGAGAAGTTTTCATCTACAAGATATCTGTGTTTCGTGCCAGAAAGGGAAACAAACAAAGAAGTCTCACCCTTTGAAGAAAATCAACACTGTTGGCATGCCTCTCGAACGTCTTCATATGGACCTCTTTGGACCTATGAGACACAAAACAACGTTCGGAGATGTGTATTGTTTAGTAGTTACTGATGACTACTCTAGATTTTCTTGGGTAGCTTTTATGGCACACAAGAGTGATACTCCTCAAATCCTCAAGGATCTTCTTACAATGTTGGAAAATCTCTACTCGTTGAAAGTTAAGAGGATCAGAAGCGACAATGGAACTGAATTCAAAAACCGGATTATGGATGAGTTCTGTACATCTAAAGGCATTCTTCATGAATACAGTTCTCCTTACACTCCACAACAAAATGGTGTCGCGGAGAGGAAGAATCGGATGATAATTGAAACTGCAAGAACAATGCTGGTAGAGTCGGCATTTCCTGTTCAGTTCTGGGCAGAGGCTGTGTCGACTGCTTGCTACACATTAAACCGAGTTCTTACGGTTAAGAGACATGGCAAGACTTGTTTCGAACTTCTACAGAAAAGGAAACCAGATCTTTCAATTCTAGAACCTTTTGGTGGTCCATGCACTATGATTGATCCGGATGGAAAGTTTGGAGCGAAAGCTATCGAGGGTTTCTTCCTTGGATATGCTACACCAAATTTTCGTGTTTGGAATCTGACTACCAAAAAGATTGAACTATGGAGTGAAGTACGGGTTCAGAGATATACAGATCCTGTTAAAGCTCCAGGTGATCCTTGGATGTTCGATTATGATGGGCTATTTAACTCCTTTGACCTGCCGATTTTTGATGAAGATTCTGCAGCTGCTAGAATGATATTTGATAGTGACAATGCTGCTGAGTCATCATTAGTTAGACCTGTTGTTGTTAACTCACAAAGTTCTAATTCGTCTAACAACACGGTTCAAAATGAGGAAGTTGAGAATGCTACTGAATACAATGAGTCATCAGAAGAAGATGAAGAAAATCTTGATGCGACTGAAGGTACTAAATCTCCAGTTGTTCCAGTTCAGGGTATTTCTGTTGATACTCCTCATGTGCAAGTCGATGATACTGCTGAAGGAAATGCATCCACTTCTACGCATATTCCAGGTGTAGAGTTGGTTGTTGATCTTAATATTAACAATTTGGGTGTTAATGCTCGTGTTCCTGAAAATCCTGAAATGAGGATACACGATACCCATCCACAGCAGAATATCATAGGAGATGTCCAACAAGGTGTGCAGACACGTAATCAGCTGAGAAACAACCCGAGTGCTGGTTTGTATTCAGCTATTAGAGAATCTGGTCTACAAAATGATTGGTCTTTCGCGTGTTACGTTTCACAAGAAGAACCAAAATCTTATAAGGAAGCTTTAAAAGATAATTCATGGGTTGAAGCCATGCAGGACGAACTGCAGCAATTTCAAAAGCTTGGTGTTTGGAAGCTTGTTGAAAAACCGGAGAATTACAAGAAAATTGGAACACGATGGGTTTATAAATGCAAGAAAGATGATCGTGGAGTTGTTATTCGCAACAAAGCGAGACTGGTTGTTCAGGGCTTTCGTCAGATTGAAGGCATTGACTACAATGAAGTTTATGCACCTGTTGCACGTCTGGAAGCTATTCGAATCTTCTTAGCTTATGCTTCTTTCAAAGGATTCAAAGTTTACCAGATGGACGTTAAAAGTGCTTTTCTTCATGGTATTGTTCAAGAAGAGGTGCATGTCGAACAACCTCCAGGTTTTGAAGATCCTATTCACCCCGATCGGGTTTGGTTGCTCAACAAAGCTCTTTATGGTCTACATCAAGCACCTAGGGCTTGGTACGCAACCTTATCAAACTATCTTCTGGAGAATGGATTTAGACGAGGTCTTATTGATTGCACACTCTTTATCAAAGAACAAGATGAAGATCTTCTGCTGGTGCAGGTATATGTTGATGATATAATATTTGGGTCTACTAATGACTCTTTATGCAGGCAATTCGAACGTGTTATGCAAGAAAAGTTCGAAATGAGCGCTATGGGAGAGATGAATTTCTTTTTGGGCCTTCAAGTTCAACAAACAGAGTCTGGGATATTCATCCATCAGACTAAATATGTTGGTGACATTTTGAGCCGATTCCAAATGTCAGATGCAACGCCCATTGGTACCCCACTTCCGCAGAATCACGGGATTACTCCGGATTTGAAGGGAGAAAGCATCAACTCCTCGTACTATCGTGCCATAATCGGATCTCTCATGTATCTTACCGCTTCGAGGCCTGATATCATGTACCCAACATGCTTACTAGCAAGATATCAAGCAAACCCGAAGGCCTCTCATCTGTCAGCTGTCAAAAGGATTCTACGCTATTTGAAGGGATGCCCAGACCTCGGTCTTTGGTACCCTAAGGATGATAGTTTTGAATTAATTGCATACAGTGATTCTGATTTCGGTGGTTGCAAAATCGATGGCAAATCGACAACAGCAGGATGTCAGTTCCTAGGAAATCGACTCGTCACGTGGCAGTGCAAGAAGCAAACGTGTGTTGCTACATCAACATGTGAAGCAGAATATATTGCTGCCTCGAGTTGTTGCTCCCAAGTTCTTTGGATACAACAACAAATGCGCGACTACGGTTTAGAATTCCTATCTACTCGTATCTTTGTTGATAATAATGCTGCCTTGCAAATCACTAGAAATCCTGTGCAACATTCTAAGACTAAACACATCGACATTAAATATCACTTTATCCGTGATTGTTTTGATAAGAGGTTAATCGATGTCGTTCATGTCCCCACTGATCACCAACGTGCCGACCTGTTTACAAAAGCTTTTGATAAATCACGTTTTGATTATCTTCTTTTGGTCAATGGCATTAAGGTGATACCCGAGTAAACTTCTTTGGCTGATCGTTTTTGTAAATATTTTCTTTATAAACTTTGAAAATTCAAAAAGATTTTAGTTTTCGTAAACTTTGCGAATTTTAGGGGGAGATATTTCAAGAAAATACAAAAACATTGCAAAAGTTCAAAATCCAAAAAGATGTCTTTACTTTCTGTCGTTTCGTTTGAAAAATTAAAAAAAATTCAAAAACAATAGAAAAACCAAAAATAAGTTTCTTGGATAAAGGAAAATGATGAATTACAAACTGGTGTGGTCGGTCAATGTGCTCAAAATGCAAAATAAAAAGAAAAATGATAAGTATCTCTACTAACGATGTATCGGTAGGCTCACAATCAGACTAAAATGTGCAGGATGATACAAACCTAACAGACTTCAAGTCAGGTGGGAACCGCTCATTGGCATATGGTCTTAGTACCGAAATTTCGTTTGAGAGATTGCCGAGATCTGAAATATTCGGTCTTTATGCTGCTTATCATCTGGGTATCATGGTTGTATCCCAAACCGTAAAAATAACGGAGACGAAGTCTAAGATCTTCCATGATACTATACATACGTGTACATACTGCATTCGACCTCAATAAGTGATCAACAATCACATGTCCAAACAAAATAAGTGATTATATATCACAGATTCTTTGCGGGAGTCAAGTTCGTCTCTCTGCTGTACGAAAGTACTGACCTGTTCACGGACTTGCTCCTGTGCCCTCATGCATATGAAAATCAAGTTCCTCATCAATAAGTGATTTTATCACATAGGGCTTGTTTTCAATCAAAATAAGTGAGTCTCTCACATTTTTATACGGTCAAACAGATGATAATCGGTATACTCACCGGTAAGATGAATTCTCGTGCATACCTTGATACGGGAATGTGTCGTGAGTGGATTTACATCGACTTGTAAGCATAATCCTTACCGTTAATCGTATCTCTTAAATTATGATTATGTCTGATCAGTTTGAGCTTATGTGGACCACAATACCGATAATCGAGGTAGTATACTTATCCAGAGCTTTAAACAGAAATCAAAATCATGTTGACTAAGACCGTAAGCTGGTATGATTCCTTGTCCTTGAGATTCGCAAAAAGATTGCACTTGTACAGTTGTTTAGTGTTTTTAACAGTTTTCCGCATTTTCATTTAGTTTACTAAGCTTTAAATTTGTTTTTAGTATATTTGTGAAAAGTTCGTTTTTGATTAAGCCGAAGTTGTTGCTTGGTGTTTTCTACCGGAAGCCTGAAACCTTCTTCATAAAAACGTTCTTGCATTTGAAAATTCAAACTGAATGGAATTGTGTTCATAATCTGTTTTGACTGCAAAATATTTCCAGCCTGTGTTACTGTTTTGACTGCAAAATATTTCCAGCCTGGGTGTTGCTGTTTTGAAAAATCTGTTGGTGAAACAGACCTGTCACGAATCACAAGTGTTGACGAATCAACATAGTCGACGAATCAGACCTAAGTTGGCGAATCAAATCTGATTCGTCATAACAGACGACGAATCACAGGAGCCCAAATCTGTTTCGTCATGGGCTAAAGTTAAGGCCCAAGTTCAAGCCCAAGTTTCTGTTTCGCCGGGCCCATTTCAGTTTCGTCGAATCCTCTGATTCGTCGAAACAAGGCAGTACGTGGTCCGAACAACACTGAAGGAAGATTAGAAGACCAAAGACGAGTAACAGACAAGGGGGAGTTTGTTGATGCATTTTTTAGTGTCTGTAACTAGTCTTGTTTAACGATGTATTTTGAATGGTCTTTTATTAATTATCGAGTCTGTATGTTATGTTGACCAAGTCAGATATCCTCCTATCTACTTGTGTACAACTTATTTGTCTCTTTTGGTATGTAATGTTTTATGAACAATGCATGTTGCATTAAAGGGTAGTTTTGTCATTACTATGTTTATATGTTGCTGATTGTTGCTGTCTGATAACAGGAACAAACACAACAGTTGCAGTCTTCGACGAAACAGACTTCTGTTTCGTCGGAACACTTCATGGCGAAACAGACTTCTGTTTTGTTTGAAGGTCATGACGAATCAGACCTTGATTCGTCATGTACTGACGAATCAGACCTTGATTCGTCATGTATTGGGCTGTTCCAGGCCCAATGTCTGGCCCATATTCAGATTCGTCAAACACTTGTGTGTTTCGTCGATATCAATGGCCCAGGGACTATATAAGCAACACTTTGTGTTCATTTGAACTCAGAGAGATAAGAAACAGACCATAGTAACAAAACTCTGCCAAAATTTCGTCTGAACTGTGTTTGTATCAGTTGTAATAGGTTCTTATCCCGTTAATCAATCGAGTGTGTATCATTGATTAATCCGTTGTTTTTATTGCTATATATGTTTGATTTGGCATAGTTACGTGGATTCCGCACACGTAACCGTGTTTACTATAAACAAGAGATTCGGTTCGTAATCGATCCTCAGATTTCGGGACCTACATAGTGCTCATTAAAAACATGGAAGTGGTGGATTCCACTTTAAGGAGTTAAACGGGTCAAAGTGATCCAAATCATACATGTTTGGTTGTGTGAAAGCGATAGAATTCGCCGACGTAACCAAACATGTCAAAACAACCAAAGTAATAAACTTTGGAGAAATAAGGCGATAGATTTCGCTAAGAAAGCTAAACGGGTCAATAGGATGTCTTGATGTAAACCGGAAAGGTTACATAAATAAAGACGTCGAAATGATACCGGATTTTGAATTTATACATATTAAAGTAATTAGCCGAGAAAAGGTAGCGCTGTATACAAGTCATAAACTCAGGTTTGAGTATGACTAGATATGCGCAAATTACCAATATAGGATTTGTGTTGAAATTGTTTAACTAGTTCGAGTTAAACGGGTCGAATAAACTTATCCATATAATTAAGGGCGAAGAAAATGCATAAATAAAGCCCCGTTGCTTTGGGTATGTTATATGTGTTAGTCGTATAAAAGTTTTAAATGATAAAATCAAGTTATTGTTATTAAAACACAAGCGGGTCAAAATAACATGAAAATTCCTATAAACCGAGGGCTTAAATGCAAGAAATTTTTTCATGTCAAATGTTGGATTTTGATTCCATGTTGTAGATGATCTAATTACGGTCAGTAGAAAGAAACGTGACCCAAATCAGACAAAAATTGAACAAGTTATGGTCGTTTTCGTAAAATGGATCATAGCTGGGAAATGCAGGTTTTTAAACCAAAATCGCTGGAAAAAGGTACATGTCGCGCCATGCGATAGCCACCCAAGCATACGTCGCGACACGCGACGGCCCTCGCGGCCCGCGAGGGCAGGGGCGTTCTCTGTCGCGGCCCGTGACAACCTACCAGTGCTGGAAAAATTGGTTTTTGATATGTTTTGACACCTAGGAATTGTTTAATCATCTTATAAACACATATAACTAATGTTTTGGATGATTTTGGTCATAGGTAACCGTAGAAACTAGCGGATGAAGATCAAGCTTGTTAGAGGACCGAACACGCACACATGATGAAGCTTCCGCTAAATTAATCGTGTCTTTTGGGTCACTAAACTTATGTTTAATAAGTATAACCATCTTTGTGATGTTTAACTTATGTAAATACGGTTTAAATGTTTCGAAAGTTAAGTATGTGTAGTTATGACAATATGGTTTAAATCTTTAGTAAACGTCGTTTGAAGGTTTGAACTTTATATAAATGTCGTTTAGTCGATATTTTTATAATAAATGGAGTTTAAATGCATGATAAATTGTATGAATTACAAAAAGACATGTAAGGGTCTTACACCAGTGGTTATTTTTGAAGTTAAGATTGTCGGCGGCCAACAACGAATAATTGAGATTATTAAAATCCAATATTCCTGTTTAATCAAATCGTGTAACATAAATGAGCATGGAATGGGCCTTTGAAAATTAGACCGAACATATTGATATGACTAGTGTTACACAGAAATTATCTGTGTTCCATATCGGTTAAGAGCTAATAGACTTAACATACATTAACCAGCCGGTTTTAACAAACCGTATAAAATCTGTTGAAAATCATCAATCTTTGTACTAATAAATCGCTAGATTATCGATTTACTGTAGGAATGGTTTCTATTTTTCTAAAGAATAAACTGTAATTTTACCCCCTGGGGTTAGAGCCAATTGGCACTCTGACCCCCTCCCAAGGAAATTTCGTACTCTGACCCCCTAACTAATGGAAAACGCTGCACTCTTACCCACTGTTAACGGTCAACGGTTGTTTAACTGTTATTGGTAAGGGTATTTTGGTAATCTTACCCTATATTTATTTTTATTATTATTATATATTATTTATAAGACATCTGCATCACCATCCCCAAAACCATTTCAGCTTTGTTCATCTTCTTCTTCTTCAGCTGACCAAATTAGGGTTTTCATTTTCTTCAAACTTTCAGATCACATAAAGGACTCCAATATGGATTTGTTCGATTATAACAACCAACACCCCCACTACAACCAACACAAATATACACCTGCAACATCAGATTGGAAGGTGGCGGGGTGGTGGTGTGTGGCGGGGTTGGTGGTGTGTGGCTTGGTGCTATTAAAGCAGTTGCACACTTCAAACCCTAAATCATGTTCCTCCATAAGACCATCTCCGTGGCGGCTTCGCCGTCTCCGTACGGCAACCACCGTCTCGGAGCATCGTCTTCCCGCCGTAAACTGGCCGGAAATTGGAGGAACACATATCAACTGTTAAAACAGAGGCACCTCAGAAAGCCATTGCTCTGTTTCAATCAGCTTATGGCTCGCTATGGTGCCTACAAATTCTCTCTTTCACACATATACACCAATTGATCTATGTATAATTTTTATATCTCATACCTCAGTTTTCAATATATGTTTTTGATTATAAAATCATGAATATAGTTCACATATGAAATGTAACAAATTAAATCTATATAACAAATAGGAAAAAGAATCACTTCAAGTAGTGTTTTTGGAATGGGTCTCTTCTGATTGTGCAGCCATTGCATGTTCAAATTGTTTTAAAAAGCTTGTAGGGAATGAATGTATTTCTGATGTATCTATATTGTCCCAGTTTTTCACAGCTGTGGTCATTGTTCCATCATATCCTATGTGTGTCACATGCTTTACATCTGTTGGGTACCCAATTTCCAGTTCTTTCTCCATTTCAATTTCCTCCACATCTTTGTATTCTGTAACTAGTAGTACCACCAATATCAACTAAAAGTTTCCATCTTTATTTGTTATTGTCAAATAAACAAAGATCACAATACACATGTGTATGTTTATGGGTCATAATATTCTACTTTTATGCTTATGTTTAGTCATCTTTATGTGTTATTGTCAAATAAACAAAGATCACAATGCACATTCCGAGGTCAACTGTCATATGCATATGTGGGTCGAAATCTTGTACTTTTATGCATATGTTTAGAGCAAAACTTACTTAAAATCTGAGAAAATCTTTGAAAGTCCCCAAGATTAGTCTTTGTATGTCATTACTTAACGCATTATGGGATTTGATACTAACCTATTGTTGCAGTCACTTGATTGGGGTTATATGTGATTGGGTTATATATGCAGGGGGTAAGGTTTGCAAGAAATATTTAACACCGGGGGGTAATATTGCAGAGTACAACAAACCATAGGTGGTAATAAGAAAGGGTAATATAGTCATTTAACACCGAGGGGTAATATTGTAGAGTAGAACAAAGCATAGGGGGTAATAAGAAAGGTTAATATAGTCATTTAACATACCATTTAACAGAACTATTAAGTTCTTTGATGGCAGGGGGTAATATTGCATGGTTTCTCATTAGTTGGGGGTCAGAGTGCGAAATTTCCCTGGGAGGGGGTCAGAGTGCCAATTGGCTCTAACCCAGGGGGTAAAATTGCAGTTTACTCTTTTCTAAATAGTAAATTACAATTTTGGCCCCTGTGGTTATATCACTTTTACCCTTTTAACCCAAAAAATATTTTTTTAACATCTAAGCCCACAACGTCTTTTTTTTTAACTCTTTTGGCCTCTAACACTAATCCCATCCATCTACTTTTAGGGGACAAAAGGGTTAAAAAAAAAAAGACGTTGAGGGTCAAAAAGGTTAGAAAAAAAGACGTTTGTGGCTCAGATGTTAAAAAAAAATTTGAGCTAAGAGGGTAAAAGTAATATAACTCGGGGGCCAAAATCGTAATTTACTCTTTTCTAAATTATTTGTTCTGAGTAATTCATTGTAGTTTTTGAAAAATGTAAATTTAAACCATACAATTGTACAACGTTTTACGAGAATCAGTGTATTTTTTTTAAATATTATTTATTTATTATAAGTTTATTGAGCACAAATTAATATTTTATTTTAGTTATGTCTTTGACGTGAACCCGGTGACCAATAGGTCCAGTACATAGAAAGTCACGTTAAAAAAAATAGTTCAGAAAGAATGTGTGCAACTATGCATAAATTTGTCACGAGGTGGTTTTGTCGGTGAGTTTAGAGATAAGAAGATTCTTTTTTCTTGTTCCTTAAATTAAAAGTTGGATACAAAGTGACAAGAAACTATATATGATTAATGATTGCGATGGGAAGAGTTATTTGATTAAAAATGTTAAAAGGATCTTTATTAACGTTAAAAATATTTTGTATCATATAAATATAATTCTGTGTTAAAAAAATTGTATCATATGAATGTATGATTATAATTCTATGTATAAAATGTAGACAAAAGATTAAATACAAATAATTTTAACGTACAAAACATACAAACGAAAGGTTTTGCTAAAAAAATACGGTTACATTTTTGTAATTATTAGTAATTATCAAAATTAGTCTACAAATGATCTTTAGAGTAATTTTGATCTTTGTAGAGTAATTTTGTAAAATGTTTTTGTAGAGTAATTTTGAACCTGTAGAGTAATTATTAAAATTACTTTACAAGTGTATCAAAATTACTCTGCATCAAAATCACTTTACAAGTGAATCAAAATTACTCTGTAAGTTTATTAAACAACATACAATTCAAAATTACTCTACAAATGATCCTGTAGAGTAATTTTGATCTTGTAGAGTAATTTTGTAAAATGATCCTCTAAAGTAATTTTGATCTTGTAGAGTAATTTTGTAAAATGTTCTTGTAGATTAATTTTGTAAATTTCTTTTAGCATTTAGTTATGGGGCTTTGATTTATGGTTTAGTTTTTAGCATTTAGTTTAGTTGGGGAGATTAGTGTTTTTTTTAGGGTTTTGGGGGTGGAGGGGGGTTAGGTTTTTTGGGGATTTTTTGTGAGGTATAGTTTTTTGACAAAAATTACTCTACAGAAACATTTTACAAAATTACTCTACAAAAATATTTTACAAAATTACTTTACAAGATCAAAATTACTCTACAGGATCATTTGTAGAGTAATTTTGATAATTACCCAACGAGCAAATAATTATGAAAATGACTCCGCGTTTTTTTGCCTTTTTCATGCTATTCGTACGTTTAGTACGTTAAAGTTATTTGTACGGGAACTTTACTCACAAAATGTAACTGGTTATAAAACAAATATATTGCGAAAATAAACCGATAACAAACCAGAAGAAAAGGGGGATAAATAAAATACT
Source organism: Helianthus tuberosus (assembly GCA_030545235.1). NCBI lineage: Eukaryota > Viridiplantae > Streptophyta > Magnoliopsida > Asterales > Asteraceae > Helianthus > Helianthus tuberosus. The sequence continues at coordinate 184,097,631 of CM060383.1, forward strand.
TTTATTTTCAAAATTTTATGACCATCTTTTATACAGAAAATAGTCTTATAAGATGTTAATACTCGAAAAAACTTTACTCTTACTCTCTTTTGTTAATACTCTCTTTTGTTTAAATCGAAGGAAAATATTCTTTAGTATTTACGCACTCTTTGGAAGTATAAAAGATAACAACAAGGGGAACAACTTATACTTTTTTCTTTATATCAAACTAGGTTATAACCCCGTGTATTACACGGGTCGAATAAATGAATTTTATATAACTCATTATTCATTTATTTATTTAATTAATATAAAATAAGTTTGAAAGTGAGGCGAGAAAATCATAAAATAAATGCTTACAATTAATGATAGGTGTCACACATTAATGTTTTATTATATAGTATAGTATAGTATAGATATAGTATAGTATAGATATATATTTAGATTGATATAAATAGATTATTCTATTGTAGTAGAATTTGTTAACAAAGTCTTAATAAATTTAACTCTTTATTTAAAATTTGCAAATGAACGAAGTCTCAATAAATTTAACCATTATTTAAAACTTGTAAATGTAGAAATGATAAATAATATTAGTTAATTTTATTTTGAGTTTCGTAAAATCTATTTGATACCAAATTAAACAAAACATTTAAATATATAGTTAATATCAAGAGTAAATTACGATTTCGGCCCCTATGGTTATATCACTTTTACCCTTTTAGCCAAAAAATGAATCTTTTAACATCTGGGCCCCAACGTCTTTTTTTCTAACCCTTTTGGCCCCTAACACTAACTCAATCCATTTACTTTTAGGGGCCAAAAGGGTTAGAAAAAAATACGTTGAGGTCCAAAGGGGTTAGAAAAAAAATACGTTGAGGGCTCAGATGTTAAAAAATTCCTTTTTGGGCTAAAAGAGTAAAAGTGATATAACCACAGGGGCCAAAATCGTAATTTACTCTAATATCAAATTAGATAACTAAGTTTGAATTTGAAGTAAACTAGAAGTAAGAACCCGACGCGTTGCGGCCTGGGCTTACAAATTCAGCCGGCATGGGTTAGTTAATAATTAAGGGGCTGATTGTTTACCTCTTAATGAGGGTCTGAATGGTTCATACATCTTATTAGTTCAACACTTAATGATTCATACTGTTTGTTTCGTGAGTAAATGTCTGAATGTTTCAGACATTTGCATCTGAATGGTTCAGACATTTGCATCTGAATGATTAATTATTATACTGAGTCTCAATGGTTAAGACCTCTAATCTGAATTGGTCAGACATTTGTCTCTGAACGGTTAAGCATTATACTGTCTCTTAATAGTTTAGACCTCATACTGCTTAATTGTTGCCATAAAAAGTTTACATCGAAACGTAGAGCAAAGCGAATTTATATCGACACGCACATAAATATATGCACATAAAAATTAGTTTTTCTTAAGTAAAAGAGATATAGTTGTAAACTCGAAACAAATTATTAGTAAAAAACTTCATAGGTTAAATACGTTCGTAAAATCGTGCCAAGTAGCACTAATGCCACAACACTGCCAACAACCACCAACATCAGAAGAGCTTGTAAAAATAAAATAAATAAAAAAGTAAAAAATAACACCGAACGAAAAGCAGCCGTAGAATCGTTGAACCACGTAAGCCCGTTGCAGCGTATTAATTCGAAAAAAATTAGACATAAATGTAAAACGTAGAAAAAAATAACTAAGTCGATCCAGGACATGTGTGTTGCGACGAACTTGTCAAATGAAGAAAAATAGACATGGTGCGACTGCCTGTCAAATGGGAAAAAACAGACAAAAAACGTTGAATTCTAGACACATGTACCGTGTTGGCTCGAAAAATTTATAACGAAACTTAAAACAAAAAACTTATGAAAAATGAAAAGTATGGGAGGGACCAAAGTTGAAAACAAAAAAGTGTTGGGGGTTGAATTGTAAAAGATGAAAAGCTTTTTGGTAAAAGTAAAAAAGTCAAAGGGTTAAAATACAAGAGATTAAAATCTTAGGATTAAAATTGAAAAAATGCAAAAGTTTTTTGAAAAACTCCCAAAGCCTATATTACAACAACATATAGCACAACTTTGTTGAAAATTTATAGTTTGGAAATAGATAAATATAAAAGTAATAATTAGAATAAATAATATTTAGTAGGAGAATTATCTATAATTAATTAGAAGAGAATAAACTAAAATAATAATTATCCATAAGAAATGGTCTAATACGATGACAAATGTCCCAAAAATTGTTTCTTTTATTATATAGTATAGATAGCTAGCGAAAACTAGCAAGAAACACCTCAATACAAGGTCAATAGACCACCCAAATAACCCAAATAGTTACCACCCCACCTATGTTACATTTTCAATGCCCATGAAAGGGTTGTTGCACCATTTATCTCAATTCACCTTTATTGATTTCGCCCTATTTTTCAGTCATTCAAAAGCCATGATTCAAATATCTTTGAACAATCTTTCGACCCTGTCTTTTTTGGATTTGAAAACTTGGTCATTCCTATTTGTTCATAAACACCATAAGGGCATTCATATTTCTTCTATCTTTTTTACCCTATAATTTTACTAAAAACAGCTATATTTTGTCTCTCATTTCAATTAAATAATATTTTTTTATACTTTTATCATTACTTTTTTTTTCTCTCATCGACTCACAACCACTTTCAAAATATATTAAAAAATATAGGGGTGAACAGTGTCCCCTCAAATCTACAGATGAACTTTAACATTTTCTCTATCCTCTACTTACAACCACTTCCAACTAAGAGATGAGCGTGGTACCGGTACCGAAATTCGTCAAAACTGGGTACCGGTACGGTACCTGTATGTGAAGGTAAAATTTGGTATTTTACCGGTACCGATACCGAAAATGCCAAAAAGTGGGTACTGGTACCGAAAAAATTTGATACCGGCACCCAGTACCAAATGCTCATCCCTACTTCCAAGTTCCAACCACTTACAATCACTTTTCATAATATAAAAAGTTTCCTCACAGAATTTGAAGGACAAATTGTGAAATGTGAATGCTTTAAGGCTGCACATATAATGGTATAAATAGTATTTTTTTTTTTTTTCCAACTTAGGAATAATATTTAAGTCTTATTGTTTCAACATAGCATATATCAAGGCCACCGAAACCAATTTAATACCAGTCCAATTACTTGTCAACCGCCATAACGACTTCGCGTACGAACATTCTATGAACAAATGATTGATGCATTCGTTTTCCTGATTACAAACCTGGCAAACTAAGGACTCAAAATGAACACCCCTAGCTGCAAGTTTAGTCGCAACCATAATTATTTGCTGAGATAGCCGCCAAACAATGCATTTAACTTTAAGAGGCATCTAAGAGGATCATTTAACACAAACCGCCGGATCTTTTTCTAAGTTTCCCATGAGCCATTTTCGACACGTGGAGGTAGTGAATCCACCACCCGGATCCATTAGCCACAACCATTTATCTGAACCTGCTCAAATGGATAGTCCATCAGCAAGTTTTGCATGTGAGATTAAATATATTATTAATGTAATATTTAATCTTGTAGCCTTTATAATCATTTATATTATATAGATCAAAATATATTAATAACCTATTAATAATTAGTTGGTAATTGTTGATGAACCATATTACCCTTATTAACTAATTAGCTTTCCTCTTGGGTGTATAAATAAGGAGCTTATTAGAGAGTTAAAGGGTTACACAAGTTAGACAATTATACAACTCATCATAACATCACAATCGGCTCTCTCTCCCTAATCGAAACTCTCCCTAGTTTCGGTTCGTCACCATCATAACCTTACACCCTAAGGAGGAACCAGATCATCCTGACAAGTATGTCGAACTCAATGGCTGGATCTCTGACTGGATTCTCTACTGGCCTGTCTGCTGTAACAGGTATGTTATTCATGTTTTCATTAAGTTTAAACAGAACTGATCAACATGTGGTATCAGAGCATATGTTGATAAATCAGTTCTGTTTTCGTATCCATTATTCTGGGATCAAAATCTGGAAAACAGAATTTTTTAAAGCCTTATAAAATCTCGGCTGATTTCGTGTACCATGTGCCGAAATCACTGTTTTCGGAAGATGTTGGTTAATATATTGACTCGAAATCATAATGGGTAAAATTAATATCCGAAATCTATTAACAAAAGTCTTAAAATTTAGATTTCAGAACCCAGAATTATGTTTTTATTTTTTAGGGTTCATCACTTGTTCTAAGTAAAACTCGAAAATTCCTTAAGTTTTGGAATATGATTTGGATTAGTGGGTGTTTTTTCTGTTTTGATCTTAATTTTATCTATTAAAGTTTTCGAAAATTGTTAAAGGATAATCAGTTATTATTTTCGAAATCTTTTGATAAGTTTAGATCAAGAATAAAACAGGAAACATTATCCCACAATCCCTAAAATTTCGAGTTTTCAGTTATTATCACAAAACAGCTATTAACAGTGGTCTCGAGACCATCAGATTACGACTCGAGATCATCAGTCTCGACTCGAGACCATAAGGTCTCGACTCGAAATCATCAGGTCCTTAAATCTTCACAACTCGAGACCAACAGATCTCGACTCGAGACCATAAGGTCTCGACTCGAAATCATAAGGGCTTAAAATCTTTATAACTCGAGACAAAGGTCTCGACTCGAGACCATAAGGTCACAACTCGAGACCATAAGGTTGCGACTCGAGACCATAATTTTCACAACTCGAAACCGTGGTTGCTATTCGAGACCTCATTACGACTCGAGATCTCATAAAATACAGTAGTCGAGACCATGGTTCCGACTCGAGACAACAGGTTGCGACTCAAGACCTCATAACTGACTCGAGATCTCATAACTCAGTCGACACCTGACTCGAGACCCAACTCGAAACCTCATCATTTTAGGCTGTTTCATGTGAACTAAGATTTAGCTCGGGGCTCCGCCCCGAACCCCGTGCGGGGACACGCTGCCCCCTGCTATTAAATACTTGGTTTTGTAAATACCTAATTGCTTAATTAATCAGAATCAGATAATGTTTTACAAAACCAAAATAGCTTAACTTGAATGAGCTTCTGATGTATTAATTCTGGCCAAAGCTGATTTAATACATCTATTTATTGTTCAAGTATTATAAAAGCTATGTTGAGTATGCATTACAAAACGTGAAATATCTTAATTCTGGCCAAAGCTGATTTAATTCATTTATGTTTAGCATGCTTGACAAGTGCATAACTAAAGTGATTGTCTCATTTCTGGCCAAAGCTGATTTGTCACGATTACTTTGAACACATACTTAAATGATTACACTTCTGGCCAAAGCTGATTTGTCTTCGTTTAAGTAGAATTTTACTAAGTCTATTATTTTGATGTTAGTAATAGACAATATCACAGCTTCATAATTAAAATGGTCATTACTTATGCCTGCCTTAGTATAACATGCCCTTAGATCACGTTAAGATTTTCTTCTTAGTATCATAATTCGCTCATCTTATTTCCACTATCAGCACCAAATCAGGGGATTCCACCTTTGACTGGTGATAACTTTGCTGCATGGAAGGATGCCCTCATGCTTACACTTGGATTGCTGGACTTTGATTATGCTCTAAGAGAGAATAAGCCAGCGGACCTTACTACTCAAAGTACTGCTGCTGAGCAGATAGTTCATGATAAATGGACTAGGTGTAACCGCATGTCTCTCATGTTCATGAAGCAGTCCATACATAACTCAATCAGAGGAGCCATTCCTGATTCTGAAGATGCTAAAACCTATTTGGCTTCTGTGGAGGATCAATTCAAGGGAACATCAAAAGCACACGCTAGTACTCTTATCCTCAAGCTGGTGACGACTAAGTATGATGGGAGGAGCGGCATTCGCGAACACATCATGATGATGCATGACATGGCTAATAAGCTGAAGGGGCTAGAGATGGAAATCAGTGATGGTTTTCTTGTTCACTTCATCATCACTTCGCTTCCCTCGTCCTATGAAGCATTCAAGATCAATTACAACACTCAGAAGGACAAATGGACGATGAGTGAGCTGATCGCTATGTGCGTACAGGAGGAAGAGCGTATGAAGATGGATCGCACTACTGATGTTGCTAACTTCACCACCTCCAATTCTAAGAAGAGGAAGCACAATTTTCAAAGAAAGGATGCTTCTAAGGTCCAAAAGACAAATCCAAATCCTCATACAAGTGCACCTTCCAGCTCTAAGAACTCCTTAGGCAAACCCTACTGCAAGTTCTGTAAGAAAACAGGACATAAGCAAAAGGAATGCCCTGACTTCAAGGAGTGGCTGGCTAAGAAAGGTAACGATTTTTTCATGATACTTGAGTCCTTTAATTTAAATGTTCCTGCTAATTCTTGGTGGTTTGATTCTGGTTCTATGGTTCATGTTACCAATTCAACTCAGGGATTCCTTACAATCCGGAAGCTGGGAAGAAACCAAAGAACACTTAAAGTTGGAGATGATCGGGAATTAGAAGTGAAGGCCATAGGAACATTACACTTATTTTTGAAAACTGGTTTATGTATTAAACTTTATGATACCTTATATGTTCCTGAGGTAACTCGGAACCTTGTATCAGGACCAAAGTTAGACATGGACGGTTTTGTCGTTTCTCATGGTCATCGCAAACTCTCTATTCTCTATGATTCCATTGTTTATGGTACTGGCATTCTGGATGGTGGTCTCTATAGATTAGAACTAGATGATAATTTTTCCAAATCTTTGTTGTCATATAATATTAATGAATCACTCACAAAGATGAAACAGGTTTGAGACTTAGAGACTTCATCTATGTTGTGGCATCAACGTTTAGGCCACATCTCAAGAGAACGATTAAATCGTCTCGTAAAGGATGAAGTCTTACCTCCTCTCGATTTTACTGATTTTGGAACATGTGTCAAAAGTCTTAAAGGCAAAATGACATTAGCGAATAAGAAAGGTGCCACTAGGAGCTCTAATTTATTAGAACTCATTCACACTGACATTAGTGGTCCTTATCAAATCGCTGGCATAACAGGACATACTTCATTTATCACTTTCATTGATGATTATTCTCGTTACATGTACTTGTATCTTATTAAGGAAAAATCTGAATCTCTTACAACTTTTAAAGATTATAAAGCTGAAGTTGAAAAGAAATTAGATCGTCAGATTAAAGTTGTGAGATTAGATAGAGGCGGTGAATATTATGGAAGACATACTGATGTGGGTCAAGCTCCTGGTCCATTTTATGAGTTTTGTAAGGGCCAGGGGATTGTGAACCAATACACCATGCCTGGTACACCTCAGCAGAATGGTGTCGCTGAACGAAGAAATCGTACCCTTATGAACATGGTGCGCAGTATGTTAGCCAACACTAATTTACCATTATTCCTCTGGACTGAAGCGTTAAAAGCTGCTGTTCATATACTCAATAGAGTTCCTTCTAAGTCTGTCCCTAAAACTCCTTATGAAATTTGGACAGGAAGGAAACCGAGTCTTAAATATATGAAAGTATGGGGCTGCATTGCTGAAGCAAAACTCTATAATCCTTTCCTAAGGAAACTTGACCCGAAAACAGTTACCTGCTTCTTTATCGGGTATCCTGATCACTCAAAGGGTTATCGTTTCTATTGTCCTTCCCATGTCACCCGTATTGTTGAAACCAAGCGTGCTGCGTTCCTGGAGGATTTCAAGGTCAGTGGGAGCAGTACCAACCCTTACGAAGAATTGCAAGAAGTACAAGACGCGGGGGGGGGGGGGGGGAGACTCGTCGCTTACCATTACTCCATTTACTCCTCTTGTGCCCCATGCAACTGCACCTGAAGCCACTGCACAAATTCCATCTCCACAATCAGAACCCATTATCCTCATAACGAAGGCACATCAAACGCTCAAAACCAAGACAACGCTGAACCCGATAATCAACTCAGGAGGTCATCTAGGCAAAGAAGGCCTACTAATTGGGATGATTATGTTACCTACCTGACTGAAATGGATGCTGGAAAGCTCAATGATCCTACCTCTTATAATGAAGCCATTAGCAGTGATCAGTCTTCTGAATGGAATAAAGCAATGATTGATGAGCTTGAATCCATGAAGAAAAATAACGTTTGGGATTTAGTCGAATTACCCAATGGTGCCAAACCTGTAGGTTGTAAATGGGTGTTCAAAACAAAACTGGATCCGAATGGGAACATTGAACGCTACAAAGCGAGATTGGTTGTAAAGGGCTACACTCAGAAAGAGGGAATCGATTATCAAGAGACGTTTTCACCCGTCTCTCGTAAAGATTCATTAAGGATCGTCATGGCCCTAGTAGCTCATTTTGATTTAGAGCTGCATCAGATGGACGTCAAAACGGCTTTCCTTAATGGAGACTTAGACGAGGATGTTTACATGAAACAACCTGAAGGATTTAAACCTGAAGGTCAGGAGCATCTAGTCTGTAAGTTAAAGAAATCCATTTATGGGTTAAAACAAGCATCACGTCAATGGTACCTCAAGTTTGATGAAGTCATGAAGAGGCAAGGTTTTATGAAGAATCAAGTGGATCAATGCACCTACCTCAAGATGAGTGGGAGTAACTTTACTATACTTGTCCTTTATGTAGATGATATTCTATTGGCAAGTAATAGTTTAAACATGTTGCATGAGTCGAAGCGGTTACTCTCGCATAACTTCGACATGAAGGATCTCAGAGATGCTTCTTACGTCATTGGCATCGAAATTCACCGAGATAGACACAAAGGAATCTTAGGATTGTCTCAAAAGACTTACATAGATCGTGTCCTTACACGTTACAACATGCAACAGTGCAAACCCTCCGTCACTCCAGTAGTTAAGGGAGATGTTTTCGGTTCATTCCAGTGTCCGACAACAGAGGTTGAAAAGGAGCAAATGAGCCAGATACCTTACGCGTCAGTAGTCGGGAGCCTGATGTATGCTCAAGTCTGTACTCGCCCAGATATCGCTTATATTGCTGGAATGCTAGGCCATTATCAGACTAATCCTGGCCTAGATCACTGGAAGGCAGCTAAGAAGGTCCTTAGATATCTGCAAGGGACGAAAGACTATAAACTGACTTATAGAAGAAGTGATCACTTAGAAGTGGTAGGTTATTCTGATTCTGACTTTGCCAAATGCAAAGATGACAAGAAATCCACTTCGGGCTACATCTTTATGTTAGCAGGCGGACCTATCTCATGGAAGAGTCATAAACAACAGTTAACTACAACTTCCACAATGATGGCAGAATACATTGTTGTTTACAACGCAACCTGTCATGGAATGTTGCTTAGAAATCTGATCACTGGACTCAAAATCGTTAATTCCATTTCTAGACCATTGAAGCTTTACTGTGATAACTCAGCTGTCGTTAGTTTCTCGAACAGTAACAGTTCGACTGGAGCTGGTTTATATCTCGATACAAAATATTTGTTCGTACGTGAACGAGTTGAGGAAAATAATCTTTGTATTGAGTATATTAGTACTAAAGATATGCTTGCGGATCCGATGACTAAAGGTCTCCCACCTAAAGTTTTCAAAGAACATGTATCGAATATGGGACTTACTAAAGACCTTATTTAATGGCATATTGTACTAACTTATGTTTTAATTAATAAAATTTCCTCAGTTTGATTTTGTATGTCTCTAACATATGTTCTGCCGGTGTAATGACATATAGACAAATATAAATACAAATCAGACGCTAAAGGGCTTATACGTATTTTGATCGTAACTATTAGGTTTTAAATGAGGCTATAGTATGACTAATGGGGGTCCTGAGTCGAATGATGATTCAACGGCTGTATTTCTCTGCTATAGTTCTTGGTTTAAGGCTAAAATGAGTGTTAACTCCTGGCCAGGCTTACCTAATACTCATGATAAATGATTACTTGGCTAAGTGGGAGAATGTGAGATTAAATATATTATTAATGTAATATTTAATCTTGTAGCCTTTATAATCATTTATATTATATAGATCAAAATATATTAATAACCTTTTAATAATTAGTTGGTAATTGTTGATGGACCATATTACCCTTATTAACTAATTAGGTTTCCTCTTGGGTGTATAAATAAGGAGCTTATTAGAGAGTTAAAGGGTTACACAAGTTAGACAATTATACAACCCCTCATAACATCACAATCGGCTCTCTCTCCCTAATCGAAACTCTCCCTAGTTTCGGTTCGTCACCATCATAACCTTACACCCTAAGGAGGAACCAGATCATCCTGACAAGTATGTCGAACTCAATGGCTGGATCTCTGACTGGATTCTCTACTGGCATGTCTGCTGTAACAGGTATGTTATTCATGTTTTCCATTAAGTTTAAACAGAACTGATCAACATTGCAATTCCAAAATCTCATCCGACAATGCCACTGCTGCTCGAACTGAACACCAGTTCCAGTTGAAAATCAATAAAGAGACTGCACAAATGGAAAGCCTCTGCTCGATAGAACATTTCTTGACCTTTTCAATTTTATACAGATTGGGGAAGAGATGTTTTAGAGGGATTAAGCCAGCTAAGGATATGACCAGAAGCTTATCTTAGAAACTTCACCAACCTTTACCCGCATAACCCTGTTCAGATATCAATCCAGTGGAATTTCTCTAATGACTGACTTGTTTACGGAGCTCTATAGATCCGAGCAAGAGTCTTTATGAATGTCATCCAAAGAAGCAAATGAGACATTATGAATGTGTTTTACCACAATGTTCCATTGATTACTCGATTCGATCAATGCTCTCCATTTCCATTTAGTGAGTAGGACGAGGTTTAGAGTATTTAAAAAATTAACACCAAGACCTCCTAGGTTTTTTGGTTTAAGAATCTTATCCCATCGTACCCAGCTAATTTTATTGTTTGAGAGGTTGTCTCCCCATAAAAATTTCCTCCTGATGTCGTCTAATGTTTTAATAACATTTGAAGGGGCTTTGAACAATGAAAAGAAGTATAGATGGAAGGCTGGTTAAAATAGACTTAACCAAGGTAAGACGACCACCAAAAGAAAGGGCTTTGGCTTTCCAGTTGTTTAATTTATTATTGAACTTCAACACCACCGGATCCCAGTTTTTTTAACCGGAAGGAATTCTCTTTTACAACCCAGAATGTTTGCAAAATGCGAGCTTTCATCATCCGAGACGCCCACTCCAATCAGGCTACTCTTATGGAAATTAATTTTAAGACCCGATACGAGATAGAAAATCCTAAGAATTCACATAAGATTTTTAAGATTTTCTAAATCCCATTCGCCCAAGAACATCACATCATCCACATACATAGTATAAACGTCCTTTAATTCCAACCATTTAGAATCAATAAGTCAAATAATAAACAAGTTGTACCCATCTTGACACGTTACTTGTATAAACGTGATTATGTTAGAGCATCCACAATGAGTTGGCCTGTAAACGAATCAAACAAACCAAACGAACATGTATGGAGGCATGTTCATGTTTGTTCATTCAACTTTAATCAAAACACAAACACTTAAACCAACGATTTTTTGTGTTCATGTTCGTTCTTTAACGATACGCATATGCTTATGTTCGTTTGTCAAGAATCTAAAAAAACAATTCACAAACGTAGACAAACAAAAATGAACGTATAAGAACAAACATAAATGAACACAAATAAACAATCATACAAACCCAAATAAAATCCTATGGATATATCAACAGCATCCACTTGGATTAAGTGTTCCTATTACAATTCTTAATGGCAATATAGTAAGATTAAAGGATCCTATGGCACAGAAGGTGTCTCTCTACATGATTGTGGCGCTATGACAAAAATATGAAATATAAAGCTAAATTTAAGCCTTTATCTCTACAAAAGATAATCTATAAAACATGATTGTGGGGCTACGACGAAAATATGAAATATAAAGGGTTATTGGATTTTAATAATCCGAAGTTTTACCCGTTGGCCACTAATAATCCCAACTTCAAAAATTTCCTGTAACAATCCCAACTTGTAAGATTTTGGCCCCTAATTATCCTTTGCTAACTGGGTTAGTTTTTGATGACGTGGATGCTGACGTGGACGCTGATGTGTAAAAAATAAGTTGGTTTATTATGTGGATGATGATGTGGATATTGATATGAAAAAGGGTAAATTACAATTTTCATCCTTTATGTTTGTATCGGATTGCAATGGATACCCTTTAACTTCAATAATTACAGTCATAGTCCTTTATTTGTAAAACTCGTTACACCCTACATCCTTTAGCACTAACCTAGTTAAAGTTTTCAGTTAAATATGGCATGTGCCTTGCACATGAGGGCATTTATGTCTTTTTACCCTAATCTATTTAAATAATCCCTTTTCTCCTTTCTCTAACCTAACCTATGCACATCATCAGCCTTATCCTCTCTCTCTCTCTTCTCTCTCATGCCTTTCTCCCTCTAGAAAACGGCCGGCCACCTTGTTGGGGGAGCCACGGCGGCAGGCAACTACCACCACCCCAAACTAATACATCAACCTTATCCCCTTTATCTATCTTCTTTCTCATGTCTCTCTCTCTAGAAACGGCCGGCCACCACCCTTGGTGGCGGAGCCACGACGGCAACACAAACTACCACCACCACCCCAACCTCCGGCACCCACCTACCACCACCCGCAACCACACTTGCTTTGAGGCCTCATTGTTTTACATCAAAAAGCTTAGGCCTATTTGATGGTAAAATGTAAATTAGGGAAGAACAGGGAACCAAAAGGCAAAAACCATCTCACTCATAAAGGTCCGTTGATTGTTTTTTCAAGTGTGCAGAATACTTTGGTGCATTATGACAAAGATATTGTTGTCACTTTAATTTGTTAAAGCAGGTGTATAGATAAGTAGATATCTTTGACTTTGTTGGAGCTTAAAGAAAAATATAAATGTGTGAAGGTCATTACTTATAAGGTTAAAGCTTTGAAAATAGATATATGCCATAGATGCAGGATCTGAGTCGTGTTTTGCTTTCGTTCTTCAAAATGAAATTTATGACCATTGATGCTAATGTTTGAGAGTGTAGATGATGAACTTTATGTTTGAGAATAGGGTTTTTCTTTGCAGACGTTGGAAAAGTTTAAGAGAGAGAAAGAAAGGTAAAGAGTTAAAAAATTGTATTTTAATCTTGATTGTATTTTAATCTTAGTAAATAAATACTATAAATAATAAAAACTGCCTATAAACTAAACTGAAAATTTTAATCTGATTAGTGATAAAGGACGAAGAGTGTAATGAGTTTTACAAATAAAGGACTGTGACTGTAATTATTAAAGTTAAAGGTTATCCATTGCAATCAGATACAAACATAAAGGACGAAAAGTGTAATTTACCCTATGAAAAAAAATATTTTTTTAATTATATATATACATACACAGACACTCACCATCTTCACCACCACCACTCCACTACCTCACTACCACCACAACCACCCAACTCCCATCGCACATCCACCATCTTCAACCCCCCTCCGACCACCCAGCTCCCACCGCACAACCACCACCTACCATCCATTCCCACAATCCTTCAATCTCCAATGAAATAAGAAACTCTGCAACAACAACAATGGAATTAACCTTATTTCCGCTCCACCACATCGACATCCGCTCCACCATATTGACCTCTGCTCCAATAACAACAATGGAATTAACCCTATTCCCACGGTCCTGGATCCTTCATCGGTGACGGTTAGGTCAAGTTTGAGAACCGTCGATACGAGGGTGGGGATGGTGGTGGGTGGAGGTGGAGGTGGTAGGAGGTGATGGTGGTGGGTGATGGTGGTAGATCATGGTGGTGGCTGGAGGAGATGGTGGTGGCAGTGGAGGAGGAGGAAGTGAAGGTGGTGATGGTGCCACACAAGCAGCCAAGTTAACGGGTAAAACTTCGGATTATTAAAATCCAATAACCCTTTATATGAAGCTAAATTTAAGCCTTTATCGCTACAAAAGATAATCTATAAGAGTAAGACGAAAGTGAAAACATGATGGAACGTGAAAGAAACCAACCTTAATCAACAATATAATACCAATAGGGGATATTTCTAGTCAAACAGATGCGAAAAAATCAAAGACAAGGGATGAAGGCCAAAAGGGTCAATGATCTACTGGACTTGTATTTTAAAAAAAGGTTATTGGATTTTATCACCCGCAACTATCAGCCTTTGGCCGTTGCCACCCGCAACTAACACTTTGACACCCGGCACCCCTAACTTGACTTTTTGTTTGCACTGGCACCACTCAGTTAAATATTCTCTAACTTGGTTAGTCATTTGTCCGACGTGGCACCATTTGGCTGATGTGTAAATGCTGATGTGGATGATGAGGTGTTATGTCTCCTTCTCGTTTATAACACAGACATCCCAAATGAACCCTAATTCTCCATTCATCCCACATAATCACTGAAAAGCTTCGATTCCCCCACAATTCATCGATTCATCCCACAATTTCATCGATTCATCCCATAGAAACCCTAATCGAGATGAGTTCATCTTCCAATTCATCGTGGAGTGTGAACTGAACCCCTAAATTGTTCAAGGTTTATTTGGATGGAAACTTGTATTGTCATCATGAAGTTGTTGCTGTTCTTCGCATCGCTGGTTCTAAAAGTGTTCGACATGGTGATCAATTTATGGTTGCCCTTAATGGCCTGTAAGTTGTTTACTTATGGATTGAACTTAAATTCTTGTTGAAACTGAGGTTGGTATATTGTTTTGTAGTTATCCGATTGCAAGTTCTTTATGTGGAAACAAGATTTCGACAAATTTTTTGAAGCACATTCAAACTGTAGTTCAAGTCCAGTCAGTTATCAAGAATTGAAAAATGAGAACTTGGAATTGCAGAACAAGTTGCTACTCGAAGAGAACACGATGCTGAAAAGACAAATTCTTGGCAAAAAGTCCATGTGGAAGCAACCATTTCTGTTTACTATGTGTTTTGTCATTGCATTATGGATGTACATTTTGAACAAGTGATTTAATTAGGTTGTACAATATTGAAGTTATTAATGACAGTTGTTTAGTTTGTTTTGACCCATTTGTCATGACAGTTGTTTAGTCTGTTTTGACCCATTTGTCATGATTTGGTAATTACCAAACCAAAGTGCAGCCAAACATAAGTGAATGACCAACAATGGTTTGTTTTGACCCATGTTAGAGATTTGTTAATCACCAAACATAAGTGCAGCAAACAACTGTCTGTTTTGACCCAATGTGCAGCCAAACATCTGTTTTGACCCATATTAGTGACCAAACATAAGTGCAGCAAACAGTTGTCACTTTTGACCCATTTGTCATGTTTTTCTGATAACCAAACCAAAGTGCAGCTAAACCTAAGTGACCAATATCTGTTTTGACCCATATTAGTCATTTGGTAATCACCAAACATATATGTGCAGCAAACAATTGTTTGTTTGACCCATATTAGTGATATGGTAATGAACAAACAGCTCCAAACTGATCAAATGCCCACAGCTCCAAACTGATCAAATGACCACAACTGTTTTGACCCATTTCTTAAACACCTGTCATATACACAGACCTGACATATATATACCACAACTGTCAAATGACCAAATTTCCCCTGCAAGCTTTAAAGCTCATATAACCCAATGCATATATATACCACACCTGTAAAATGACCAAATTACCCTTGCATGCTTTAAAGCTCATATAACCCACCGCATATATATACCACACCTGTAAAATGACCAAATTACCCCTTGTAACACTCTAATCGTTTTCATAATAATTTATTATAAACAAAGCCTTAATATACCAAAACCTTGGATTTTATATCAAAATAAGGAAAATTTTAGTCAAGTTAACATCTAGGATGTGTACTACTAGTTTAAGAATCCCAAGACAAAAGAACAAGTGTGTAAGTGTTAATTACATAGTCATTAACTTGAAAATATTAAATAATCGCGGAAGCTTCAAAATATCGTGTTCGGTTCTTGTCAAGATGCTTGATCGCCATCCGGATTAGGTCCATCGTCACCTATGGTCAAAACAACACAAAAGATTAATTTTGACACTTTAAATATAAGTCCGGTTAAGTTTCAAACTCAAAAATATGCAAAAACAAACAAATCTAACCACCCTGAGCAGTCGCGCCGCGCGACGAGGGCCACCCAAGGTGGTCGCGTAGCGCCACCACCCGTCGCGTCGCGCGACAGGTTTTGTTCTCACCCGTGGCGTAGCGCCAGGGACCATTTTCGATAGAAGGTTATTGCTGAATTGCTGAATATCAGTTCAGCATCACTAACTTTCAATTAAAAACTTAAAACTACCATAACTTTTGACTCGTGAGTCCGTTTTAGGTGATTCTTTTTCCTATGTGTCTGTAAATTCAATACCGACGTAACTATAACGATTTTCATACCAAAAGTTTATTTTACGGACCGGACGACAAGATTTCACTATGTAATTATTCGCCCCTTTCTAGTTATCCTTATTTTGCTACCTTTGTAATAGTAAACATAAGGCGCTTGTTACCCAACTTCCGGGGCTTATTATCACCGGCACTTCATCACCAAACTTATGGCTTCATGCTCTTGTGATCGTTATCGCCATCGCTATTCTTTTAAAACACTAACACTACAATGTACACCATTATTCGACCCGTTTGGCTCATCTACAGAATCCTCCGTTATGATGACTACCAAACGACTTCTAACCAATTCTTAACCTACGGATTTAAGTAACGAACATGGTCGCTACAATCAACGCAACTTCTAAGCTACAATATGACCTTACATAATTTAATAACAATTCACTTAATGTAACGGGTCAAGTTACATACCTTCAAACGCAAGTCACCACCGGCTTGTCCGCTCGACGCTCCGGTATCTTTTCCTATAGAGTTCAACCATAGCATGTTTAGAACTCCTTTTTAATCATAGATCGCACAATTTGCCGAAACATCACAATTACGCGGTTTAACTTTAAATTTTCAGTTTTAAGTCTTCTTTGAGACAATTGTACAAACACTTTAAGGGCAGCAATTTGCTTAACATATTAACAAGTTCATAACTTGTCATGTAGCCCTAATTTTTCATCAATCAAACCATCTATCATAAATAAAAATCTCTAGAATTCTGAAATCATTTCATACATGTCAAATTTCACTAGAACAACCCCCAATTCCTAGGGTTTATCAAGTTTTACTCCACCCACTAACCACCTACAATGGTATTTCATGGATTTTGCTAGAACTAAGTATGCTTTCAACATGTATTTGTCTAGGGTTTACTCCTAGACATTTCAATGTTCCTATTTCATCTATATATCACACATGCATCCACAAATTTCGAATTCCCTAAATTCATGAAACTTTCAAATAGAGAATTTTTACCAAATTTTACATACCTTCTGATCTCCTTGCAATGGGGATCAATAATCTATGCTCGATTTTCGTTTTGAACTTGATTTGATCCTTCTATTTGGAGGTTTTAGTAGAAACTAGGGTTTTAGGGGAGCTGGGGATCGCCCCCTGCTCTGGTCGATCTCAACAACACACAAACAAGTGTGTTTGAGTTTAATTTATTTTGTTTTATTAATATTAGTTTTAATTTAGACACTTTTGGCCCTCCAACTTTCATTCTTTATTTGTTTTAACTCTTTAACTACTCACAACTCATTTTCTAACTAGGTTATTGAAATTCCTAGTTAGTTTATTTTTCTCATTTATTCCCAACGTTATTGTATTATAAGAATTTGTGTTTTCGGGGTGTTACAAGTCCACCCCCCTTAAAAGGGTTTCGTCCCCGAAACCAGAGTACATACCGAATAATGTAGGGTAGAGACGTCGCATCTCCTCTTCGGACTCCCATGTAGTGTCCGAACCTTTCCTATGCTCCCACTTGATCTTGACCTGATCGATTTGTTTATTCCGCAAGTGCTTAACCTTTCGATCTAAAATCTCTATTGGCCTTACCGCATAATTCAGGCGATCATCCACCTCTATATCGTCGTAATGGATATAAGTTGTTTCCTCTGCTAGACATTTTCGTAGCTGCGATACATGGAACGTGCCATGTATTCCACTCAACTCTTCCTGTAGCTCGAGGCGATAGGCTACCTTACCAACCCGCTCGATGATTTTAAATGGCCCGATAAACCTCGGGCTTAGTTTCCCCCTTTTTCTGAATCTGATAACGCCCTTCAATGGGGAAACCTTTAACATAACCATGTCGCCTATCTGAAATTCAATCAGTCTTCGTCTTTTATTGGCATAAGACTTTTGCCTATCTTGGGCTGCTTTCAAATGGGCTCGCACCACTTCAATTTTCTCATTAGTGGCCTGAACTATATCTTTATGTGCCAATTCATGCGGACCCACTTCACCCCAACACACCGGAGTTCTGCATTTTCTACCATACAGCATCTCGTAAGGTGCCATGCCGATACTCGAATGATAACTATTGTTATACAAAAATTCGGCCAAATGTAGATAAACATCCCAACTTCCACCGAAGTCGATGATACATGCCCGTAACATATCCTCTAGCGTCTGTATTGTTCTTTCACTCTGCCCATCCGTCTGAGGATGGTAGGCGGTGCTAATGAAGAGTTTCGTTCCCATTTGTTCTTGAAAATCTTGCCAAAAATTTGAAGTAAACCGGGTATCTCTATCCGACATAATGGATACCGGTACTCCGTGACGTGCCACTATTTCGTTTGTATATACCTCGGACATCTTTTCCGAAGTATATGTTTCGTGTATAGAAATAAAATGTGCATTCTTCGTCAATCTATCCACAATCACCCATATAGCATCGAATCCCCGAATCGTTTTAGGTAGTTTGGTCAATAGGTCCATAGTGATATGTTCCCATTTCCAAACCGGGATCTCCAAAGGTTGCAGTTTTCCATATGGTTTCTGGTGTTCCGCCTTGACTTGTAAGCAAGTCAAGCATTTATCCACATATTTTACCACATCCCTCTTCATTCCGGGCCACCAATAGTTTTGTTTCAGATCATTGTACATCTTGGTTGCACCCGGATGAATAGAATATCGGGATTTATGAGCTTCATAAAGTAGAAGTGTCTTCACCCCACAAGTATTTGGAACCCATATTCTTCCGGATCGAGTCTTCAACCCGTTCTTTCCATCCGACAAATCTTTTAACTGGCCGATTATTCTTTCCTTCTTCCAGTTCTCCTCTTTCACTGCTTCTACTTGCGCTTCTCGGATACGTTCAAGTATACCCGAGGTCACCACGAGCTGCATCGATCTTACTCGTATTGGGACATAGTCCGCTTTTCTGCTCAGAGCATCCGCCACCACATTTGCCTTTCCGGGATGGAAGTGTATTTCACAGTCGAAATCCTTCACTGTTTCTAACCATCGCCTCTGTCGCATATTTAACTCCTTCTGATCGAAGAAGTATTTTAAACTCTTGTGATCGGTGAATATGGTGCACTTTACCCCATACAAATAGTGCCTCCATATTTTTAACGCAAACACTACCGTAGCTAATTCGAGATCATGCGTTGGATATTTCTTTTCATGTATTTTCAATTGCCTCGAGGCATAAGCTATAACTTTGCCCCGTTGCATCAGAACGCATCCGAGCCCCGATAGTGAGGCATCCGAATATACCACCAAGTCTTCGACCCCGTCCGGCAATGTTAATACCAGAGCTTGAGTTAACTTCTCTTTTAGAGCTTGGAACGCCCTTTCTTGTTCGGCACCCCAAATGAACTTTTCCTCTTTCCAGGTTAGCTTAGTTAGCGGCGACGCAATCTTAGAGAAATCCTGAATGAATCTTCTATAGTATCCCGCAAGCCCTAAGAAGCTTCTAATCTCCGAGGGATTCTTCGGAGGGCTCCATTTTGACACGGCCTCTATTTTTGAAGGATCTACCAATATTCCATCGGCGCTTATGATATGGCCGAGGAATTGCACCTCTCGCAACCAGAAGGCGCATTTCGAGAATTTCGCATACAACTTTTCTTGCCTGAGCGTCTCTGACACCTCTTGTAAGTGGCGTGCATGTTCTACTTCACCTTTCGAGTATACCAGAATATCGTCTATGAACACGATTACCGATTTATCCAGCATCGGCTTGCAAACCCGGTTCATAAGATCCATAAAAGTCGCGGGTGCATTTGTCAGTCCGAATGACATCACGAGGAACTCGTAATGTCCATATCTCGTGAGGAAAGCCGTCTTCGGTACATCCTCATCCTTGACTCTTAGTTGGTGATACCCCGATCTAAGGTCAATTTTTGAAAACCAGGTCGCACCTTGTAATTGGTTGAATAGATCGTCTATTCTCGGAAGTGGGTATCGATTCTTTACCGTAAGTTTATTTAACTCCCGATAATCGATACACATGCGCATGCTTCCGTCCTTCTTTTTCACGAATAGCACGGGCGCGCCCCAAGGAGACACACTCGGCCTTATGAATCCTTTATCGAGCAAGTCTTGAATCTGCGACATTAATTCTTGTAATTCCGATGGTGCAAGTCGGTGTGGTGCTTTTGCTACCGGTTTCGCGCCCGGAACTAATTCAATTCCGAACTCTACCTCCCGCTCGGGCGGTATTCCCGGTAAATCATCCGGAAATACATTTTCAAAGTCACGTACCACGGGTACGTCTCCAATCTTCGGTAATTCTTTCTCGGGCTCATTCGCGTATATAATAAATTCCTTACATCCATGCCTCATGAGCTTGTGAGCTTTCATCATCGAGCATATTATAGGATTGCCTCCCTTCTCGTCATAGATTGTGACGTGTTTTCCGCTCGGAGATGTTAGCTTTATCTCTTTACGGAAACACACGACCTTTGCGTGATGCTGAGATAGCCAATCCATCCCAACAACTACTTGAAATTCCCCCATTGACATCGGGATTAGGTCTATCAAGTATTCTTCATCATCGATGCTTAACTTGCATCCTCGAAAAATATCACAAACTATAAAACTTTTGTTGTCTCTTATTTCAACTTCTAAGGGCACATATAATTTCATTAATACAAATGAAGGATGTCGAATAAATCCATGTGAAATGAAGGATTTATTCGCACCCGTATCGAACAATACACGTGCGGGAATTGAGTTTATTGTGAATGTACCTGAGACCACATCGGGTTCTGTTTTCGCTTCAACCGCGGTAAGTTGGAAGGACCTAGCCTTCGCCTTTGGAGCTTCTGCTGGAGATTCTTTAACATCTCTCTTTTCAACTAAGTCTGGGCATTCGGACTTTTTGTGGCCGGGCTGATAACATTTGTAGCAAACTGAGACTTTACCCGGGCATAGAGACGCTGTGTGCCCCGTTTTACCACATATGGGGCACGGTTTGTCCTTGAAGCGACACTCGCCCTTATGACCCTTTCCGCAGATTTTGCAACTTGGCGACCCGCCTTTTGCATCCAATTTCTTTGCTGTTTCGTTTGTCCGCGCTTTCTTGGTAGGGATTGGATTAACATCATGTGCTCTTCGTTCACCCCATTCAACCTGCTTTTTCAGTTCAATCTCTGGTTCCCGAGCAACATTTATGATCTCGGTAAGGGTCTCGTATTTTGAAGGAGTCATAAACTCCCTATACTCGGCGCTCAACATGTTATAGTAGTAGTATATCTTTTGTTCTTCATTCGTCACTAGTTCATTGCAAAACTTCATCTTATCCATAAACGTTGCCGTAATCTTGTCTGTGGTCTCGCCCTTGTGCCTAAGTTGCATGAACTCTTCCTTGATTCTATTAACGACCGCCTTGGGGCTATGATGTTTAAGAAACGGTGTCTTAAACTCCTCCCATGTCATAACCTTAGCTGCTTCGCTGCCAATATCTCTCTTTTTGTTATCCCACCAGTCTTTCGCTTAACCCCTTAATTGACCCGTACCATAAGCTACGTAGTCATCTTCATCACAATGGGTCCTCTCGAATACTCCTTCAATATCGCTTAGCCATCGCTGGCATACGATTGGGTCAACCTCCCCATTATAGACTGGTGGTTTGCACGCCATGAACTCCTTGTATGTACAAGGCTTTCGTCCTCCGGACTTTTCCATTGCTAAATTGGCATTATCCTCCAATTTCTTGATTCTTTCCTCAACCACTGATAGTACTGTGTTCTGGATCTTATCGATGAAACCAGACAAACTATTTTCGATTGCCTTTCCAACCTCCTCGGCAATCACTTCTCTTGTTTGCTCGGTGACTCTCTGCACCGCATCATCGTTACCTTTATCCGCCATCTTGAAACTGAAATGTTTACATTAAACGTTAAACATTTCATTTATAACATGGCTTTATTCGCTTGGGTTTAGCCAAGTTCGTAACTTGCTTTAACCGTTCGCCTTTAGTGCACTTTCCGGGTTTGAGTGCGTTAACACGCTCTTCCCGTGCACATCGATTTACATCTTGTTTCTTACATAAAATATAATCTACTAACATAAATAATTAATTCTTACCGGACGATCAATCAAACTTGAGCCGAACACTTTGTTGACAACCTTGAGCTCTGATTACCAACTTGTAACACTCAAATCGTTTTCATAATAATTTATTATAAACAAAGCCTTAATATACCAAAACCTTGGATTTTATATCAAAATAAGAAAATTTTTAGTCAAGTTAACATCTAGGATGTGTACTACTAGTTTAAGAATCCCAAGACAAAAGAACAAGTGTGTAAGTGTTAATTACATAGTCATTAACTTGAAAATAATAAATAATCGCGGAAGCTTCAAAATATCGTGTTCGGTTCTTGTCAAGATGCTTGATCGCCATCCGGATTAGGTCCATCGTCACCTATGGTCAAAACAACACAAAAGATTAATTTTGACACTTTAAATATAAGTCCGGTTAAGTTTCAAACTCAAAAATATGCAAAAACAAAAAATCTAACCACCCTGAGCAGTCGCGCCGTGCGACGAGGGCCACCCAAGGTGGTCGCGTAGCGCCACCACCCGTCGCGTCGCGCGACAGGTTTTGTTCTCACCCGTGGCGTAGCGCCAGGGACCATTTTCGGCAGAAGGTTATTGCTGAATTGCTGAATATCAGTTCAGCATCACTAACTTTCAATTAAAAACTTAAAACTACCATAACTTTTGACTCGTGAGTCCGTTTTAGGTGATTCTTTTTCCTATGTGTCTGTAAATTCAATACCGACGTAACTATAATGATTTTCATACCAAAAGTTTATTTTACGGACCGGACGACAAGATTTCACTATGTAATTATTCGCCCCTTTCTAGTTATCCTTATTTTGCTACCTTTGTAATAGTAAACATAAGGCGCTTGTTACCCAACTTCCGGGGCTTATTATCACCGACACTTCATCACTAAACTTATGGCTTCATGCCCTTGTGATCGTTATCGCCATCGCTATTCTTTTAAAACACTAACACTACAATGTACACCATTATTCGACCCGTTTGGCTCATCTACAGAATCCTCCGTTATGATGACTACCAAACGACTTCTAACCAATTCTTAACCTACGGATTTAAGTAACGAACATGGTCGCTACAATCAACGCAACTTCTAAGCTACAATATGACCTTACATAATTTAATAACAATTCACTTAATGTAACGGGTCACGTTACATACCTTCAAACGCAAGTCACCACCGGCTTGTCCGCTCGACGCTCCGGTATCTTTTCCTATAGAGTTCAACCATAGCATGTTTAGAACTCCATTTTAATCATAGATCGCATAATTTGCCGAAACATCATAATTACGCGGTTTAACTTTAAATTTTCAGTTTTAAGTCTTCTTTGAGACAATTGTACAAACACTTTAAGGGCAGCAATTTCCTTAACGTATTAACAAGTTCATAACTTGTCATGTAGCCCTAATTTTTCATCAATCAAACCATCTATCATAAATAAAAATCACTAGAATTCTGAAATCATTTCATACATGTCAAATTTCACTAGAACAACCCCCAATTCCTAGGGTTTATCAAGTTTTACTCCACCCCCTAACCACCTACAATGGTGTTTCATGGATTTTGCTAGAACTAAGTATGATTTCAACATGTATTTGTCTAGGGTTTACTCCTAGACATTTCAATGTTCCTATTTCATCTATATATCACACATGCATCCACAAATTTCGAATTCCCTAAATTCATGAAACTTTCAAATAGAGAATTTTTACCAAATTTTACATACCTTCTGATCTCCTTGCAATGGGGATCAGTAATCTATGCTCGATTTTCGTTTTGAACTTGATTTGATCCTTCAATTTGGAGGTTTTAGTAGAAACTAGGGTTTTAGGGGAGCTGGGGATCGCCCCCTGCTCTGGTCGATCTCAACAACACACAAACAAGTGTGTTTGAGTTTAATTTATTTTGTTTTATTAATATTTGTTGGGATTGAACCCTGCCAGAGGAACAGATAATGAAAGCCAAAACCGGATCATGACAGTGGATTCACAAAAAGCAGCAGTTTACACTAAGTCTTCTCCCTTGAAAGAGATTATAACATCTGATGGTCTTGCATCCACTGCCCAGATAAAACTGCTGCGGTTCTTCTAACTACTGATGAAGCCAGAAGACTGCTGAGACCTAAGCACTGCTGGTACAATCTACTGATGACAAAACACTGCCCAATCAAGGACTGATCAACCTTGTGGAAAGCACTGACTTAAAGAGAAGAGCAGTAGTTTAGTATATCATCTGTCTTATGTATAGTCAGTGGTTAGGTTTAGCAGTGTTTGTATAAGATCAGTAGATACAGGTTGTTAGGCTGTTAGACGTCGCTTTCATGGTGACGTCAGCTGAGATGCCTCAGCGGTTTGGATTGTCTATAAATGGAACAGTACTCTGTACTGTTACATTTGATTCGTCCTGAGAGAGTTCTTCTCCTCAGTTCAATCCTTTCATCTTGTGCAACCAACCACTGTAGTATTAGGCTGAGGGGGAGCTTAGTTTGTAAGCTTGCAATGTAATCTTTTGCTTTGAATTGTAATCTTTCGACTCTATGAAAAGCAAATGTTTATCAAACTATTTTCTCCTTTGATTGTGTTTACAAAGTTTGTTATTCACTTCCGCTGCACTTTACATTGTTTCATATTCATTCATTGTTCAAATTACACAAACAAACACAATCATGAGAGCCTCCGATCCTAACAATTGGTATCAGAGCCTAGACAGTCAAATTCGATCTAACAATCAATTTGACATAACAGTTCGGCTCAAAGTTCATTGATACTAAGGATGGTTGCATTTTGTTGAAAAACAGAGTAACGAATGATAACGCTTAAAGCTGTTGTTCAAATACTTTGTAAAACAACCTAGATGTCATAAGACACACAAATTTCACACAACAAGTGATATAATGCACAAGTCAATCATAATTTTCAGATTTGAAAACATATCTATTAAACTATGGGATTATTTCTTATTTTCAAAATTGATTTCAACTGCTGTGATGAAAACTTGTGATGTCACTACATTAGATGATAAAGTTGAACCCCAGATTAACAAAAGCCTATGTTCATAAAAACATTAGTGTTTTTGCTAATGTAAAAAGAGGGAAATTAAAACTTTAGTCATTAGATCTTATGTGTTGAAAACAGGTTGAGATCCTCAAAAGGAACAAATTAACTCTGTTGAAATACATTAAGAAAATAGGAATCAAGATAGTCCGTATCATATGTAATGTGAGATTGGTCAAAAATTTGTATAAATATGGCTAAACCTCTTAAAACATTACTGCAAAATGATTATGGATTAAGTATTCCTTCAATAAAAACCTCCCAGTAAGTATTTCATTACTTATGAATGGGAAGGGTAAAAAGGGAAGAAGAAAATGCACAAAAACTCAGAAGTGTGTTTATCTCAAAACTTTTGAAGTCAGAAGAAAAGAGTATAAACATAAAACACTTTAGAGCCAAAAGTTGGGGTAAAAATGGTCATCAAAGCAACTGTGTGCAATCATTGGTTCAGGAAAAGGTTCAGGTAACCATGGTATTTCCAGTGAATAAACTTTTAAAAGGACTAGAAAATTTTTCAGAATCATCACATAGTAACAAAATCTACATCAGGGTTTTCGAAAACTTATGTGATCTTGTGTCCTTATTTGTTTACTGTCAATCAATCTACAAGAGAATGGTACCAAACAGTGGTCAAAATATATTTAAAATCTCATACCACTGGTGTCAAACCACTGACCATTTTCATAAGCTTGAGTTAAATATGACTAGGAGTTTCAGAGAAAATTATACCAGATTCCTTTTAGTGTTGTTGTCAGAAAATCCTTTACTTATTTTTCTGTAAAAGGATTCTCTCGAATAATGCAGGATATATCATTCCTCATTTTTTTAGAATAATATATTTTGAACTTTTACTGGTTTTTGATAGTAAAAGTTTCAATCTCCTGTCAGGATGTATAACCTTTATTTTTTTTGTTGGTTATATTGTCCTCCAACAGATCAAAAGGAAATGGTATATTTGTCAAGGTCATGTCAAACTCAAGTTTGTTCTTATTCTAAGCAAAAGATTGATTGTCAACTGATCTTAAAATACTTGGGCACTCATGTTTTAATTCAAATATTATAACAAGAATGAGTTGCTTTGGTAAAAATTCTACATCATCTGGGGTACTAAACCACTGTCAGAAATTTGTATAAGCCTCAAAATGTGTAATTGACATGTGGCAAAACCTTGAATGGAAATTCTCAAAACAGTTGCTGACATAATTGTCTTTCATTTCATTTACCATTATCTTACCCCTAACCACTGTTGTGTTCAAACATCTGTTTCTTAAAATCTGTCCACTGCTGAAAGTCAATCACTGGTCTCCCATTTCCTTGATAGACTCTGTTGTTCAAAAGCAGTGTCTTATCCACTGATATACTATCTACTGATAGTAAAAATCATCCACTGTCACATTATTACCGTTGTAACCACTGACGCTTGCTTCATCAGTGGCTCTCGAAACAACTGTCCTCCGTTATTCATCCAGTCCATCAGAGGTTGACACGTGGTCAGTTTTTAGCCTTCAGATCTTTATAACCGCTGCCACATCAGCATCCATTTTTCTTTTCCCTAAATAAAACCCTGATCAAAAAACCAAACAGGGTTTTACACTGTCGAATTGAATTCTAAAATTCTCTTCTCAAAGCAGTTATCAACCCTTCATCCCAAATCATTCTCTATTCTTCCGCATCAAAATGACGAAATCAAAAGCAAAATCAAAATCAAAATCACCATCATCTTCCAAAGAGGTCGCTCAAACGGCCGCTGAATCCGTTGAAATACCATACAAATCTCCTCATAACTATGTGGGTTTACTCACAAAACCCACAAACAACCACACCTTCGATTCCATCATTGACACCTTATCTGAATCAAAGTACAAAACTTTGATAACGGCAGACGCTCCCATTTACCTGCAAACCCAGAGAGAGTTTTGGAAAAATGCTACGCTTGAGAAACAAGACGATAAAGTAGTAGCCATCAACTCCTCGATACAGGGTAAAGCGATCAAAATCACTTCACAAACAATCTCAGAAGTCTTCAAACTCGATGATCAGAAAGGTAAAACTTCCTATGATAAAAACGAGTTAAAAGCTGATTTTCTGAAAAGGGGATATGCAGAACAATCAAAGGTAGATACCTTACAAAAAGGTTATTTCCCGTCTGCACCCAGATTTTTATTTCTCACACTTTTGATGTGTGTTTCAAATAAAACAACAGCGTTTAACAAAATACCATTGAAGATTCAATGCCTGGGCTATGCTATTTTAAATAATAAAGATTACAACTATTCCCAGGAAATCTTCAATGACTTGGTAAAGAATGTTGATAGCAAAGCATTTTTACTCTTTCCAAGGTTTCTAAGCTACTATTTTAAACAAAAATTTGAAAAAGAAAATGAAAATTTGCCAAAACAAGGTGTTTATTTTCAAATAAAAAGTTTAACACCTGAAACATTCACTAGAATGTTAGCACCAATAAAAACAAAAGCAGAGGTGTCTGAGCAGAATTTAGCAGTTACCACTGCTCCTCAGACATCTGCTGCTGAGCCCACTGCTCCAGGTGATCATAGCAGCACTACCACTGCTTTGAAACCCACACCTGCCACTACCAAAAAGACCAAAAAGAAAACATCCAGAAAACCCCCCAAACCCAAAACAAAGGCAACTCTGGAAGATGAGATCCCAGAGCAAATGCCAGTGACAACACAAATGTCACCACAAACCACTGTTGCTACTTCCTCACAGCAGTTGGTAGAAAGATCTCCACCTTTACCTCAAACTCCTCCTGCATCCTCACAAAAGGATCAGGTTGTAAGCACAGGGACCCCACAATATGAAGCTCTGGATTCAATCGGATCCATCTTCCTCAGTCCTGATCCCAAGGACATGTCTCTTTCAACTCCCGTACCCTCACCAATAATACTACCACAATCCATGCTACCTTTGTTGCAGGCAGTTGTTATAGCTCAGACACAAACCAGTTCCTCTCAATCACTCATCAAAGAGAGTACACTCCAACAAGTGACTGGGTCTGATGCTTATACCTCTGCTATCCCAGCAACAACTGAGGAGGTTACACCCCCTGAGTTACAAGTAACTCTTGGCGGTAGTTCAAGTGGAGCAGCAACTACAACTGATGGATCAACAGATCTTCAGTTGGACAGTTGTTTCATTAGTAAGACTCCCTTGAAGGCAATTTCTTCCATAGCACCATCGGTAACCACCAGTGAGTTGGTTCTAACCACTAGTACCATCAAAGGTTTATCAAGTGCTGAAGAAAGAAGTCCCCAGTACCAAGAACAAGGGGCATCAATGGGTGATTTTTGGGATTCAGTTCCTAAGTCACACATTGATATAACCACTGCTGGTGGGGATTCAGATGATCCCATTAAAGTGGGTGATGATTCAAAATATCAGGAATTGATGGGCAGAGTTGAAAAACTCGAAACATCAGTTGCTGAGATAAAGGATATGGTGCAGCAGCTGCTAAAAGCTCAAAAAGCACAATCCACTGCTGCTCCAACTCAAGCATCTGCACAACCTGCAATTGCTCCAAATGAGCTGTGGAATATTTTCCAGCCCTTACTTGAAAAACAAAAACAAATGGCTGATCAGCAGCATGAGATACAAGTGAAAATGTTGACAAACATGGTGGAGTCGAGATTTAAAGATACTCAAGCAGACATCAAAGCTATCAAGGCTCATCTCCAAAGCACTTCTGGAAAAGTTCCCTCTACTATCCTTTTTATGAATAACCCCCTTTCAGATAATGCCAAAAAGGGGGAGAATGTCAAACAGTTGAAGAAAAAGGGAATTGAAGATGGTCTGTATGTTGAACCAGAACAAGGAAAACAGCCATCTAAAATCTCAAAAGATTCAAAATCTGAAACTTCCATCCAAACAGCTGATACAGCAGTGGTTACAAAAACTGCTGTCAGTAGCCAAACAGCTGCCATCTCATCAACACACACAACTTCACCACACACCACCAAAACCACTGCTCTACCACCATCATCATCTACAATCATATCACCACCATTGCCTCCTGCCATAAAGCAGAAGACAGCAGATGTTACAACATCTGCTGTAATGACAACAGTGGTTGAGACACCAGTTGTTTCAACAACTGTTTGTCAGACACTTTCCACCATTCAAACCACTGATCCACCAACGACATCATCAGCCTCTCCTACAATAAAAAGGAGAAGGGTTTTCATTCCTGATGATGAGTCACCACCACCATCACCACCATCAAAAACCACTTCACCACCTTCAACCCCTGCTCAAAAGAAGAAGACATCTACTGACACATCAGTAGTTGTAATGACAACAGAGGTTGAACCACCAGTTGTTTCAACAGCTGTTAGTCAACCATCCACCACTGCTCTCATCATTCCTACATCACAATCAAAATCCTCTTCATCCGCAAAGCTCTACACCAGAAAAAGAAAACTTACTCAGCCAAATGAGGACAAATATGATCCCACTGCTGCAAAATATCCGTTGGAACTAGAAGCTATAAAAAATGAGATGAGGCAATTCTACACTGATGATGATCCTTCAAACAGAAGATTTCCTTCACCCGTTGGCTTCCTAGTTCCAGAAGACATGGATGAATATCTTGAGCTCAAAGCAAGACAGGCTAAGATA
Source organism: Helianthus tuberosus (assembly GCA_030545235.1). Lineage (NCBI taxonomy): Eukaryota > Viridiplantae > Streptophyta > Magnoliopsida > Asterales > Asteraceae > Helianthus > Helianthus tuberosus. Next base: position 184,127,702 of record CM060383.1, read on the forward strand.
AGAGCCAAGGTTGAATGTGAAGGTCAAGGTGATGAAGCCATTGCTGAAAGATTGGAACTTCTGCTCACAAAAGTCAAACAAATAAAAGATTTTGCACAAGAGCTGAGCAAAGAAAAGGCAGATCAACGAAAAGAGATGAGAAGAAAACTTCTTGCATACATCATGCAAGAAAAATTTTATCCTGCTGAAGAAAACCAATTTGAAGAATGGCCAATAGTGGCTTTAAAGCATGAGGCTGATAGGATTGATAGAATCAAGAACGACCCTAGAAAGAAGAAAAATGCTCCAAATTGGAGCAAATACAAAAAGCTCATCACTGACCTAACAGCTGAATACAAAAGAAAGAAACAGGAGTTGGTGGATGCAAAAGTTGACACTGCCAATGCTATATCAAAATGGTCAAAGCAGCATACTGATGAAGCCTATGAAAGGCTGAAGAAAAGGAAGATAACTTTTTCAGGCACTTCAAAGAAACATGAACAAATGATGAAACTTGAACAACAGATTGAAAACCTCAAAACACTGTTCAAGTCAACAGAAAATCCTATTCTTGTGTCAAACCGAGAAGAAGGAAAACAGCTGACTAGTGAAGAGGTAAAGGAAAAGGAAGCTGGGTACTTTACAGAAACCATCATGAAAATGGGTCTAAAAGAAGAGAGCTCAGATTTTCGTTTTGAACTTGATTTGATCCTTCAATTTGGAGGTTTTAGTAGAAACTAGGGTTTTAGGGGAGCTGGGGATCGCCCCCTGCTCTGGTCGATCTCAACAACACACAAACAAGTGTGTTTGAGTTTAATTTATTTTGTTTTATTAATATTTGTTGGGATTGAACCCTGCCAGAGGAACAGATAATGAAAGCCAAAACCGGATCATGACAGTGGATTCACAATAAGCAGCAGTTTACACTAAGTCTTCTCCCTTGAAAGAGATTATAACATCTGATGGTCTTGTATCCACTGCCCGGATACCACTGCTGCTGTTCTTCTAACTACTGATGAAGCCAGAAAACTGCTGAGACCTAAGCACTGCTGGTACAATCTACTGATGACAAAGCACTGCCCAATCAAGGACTGATCAACCTTGAGGAAAGCACTGACTTAAAGAGAAGAGCAGTAGTTTAGTATATCATCTGTCTTATGTATAGTCAGTGGTTAGGTTTAGCAGTGTTTGTATAAGATCAGTAGATACAGGTTGTTAGGCTGTTAGACGTCGCTTTCATGGTGACGTCAGCTGAGATGCCTCAGCGGTTTGGATTGTCTATAAATGGAACAGTACTCTGTACTGTTACATTTGATTCGTCCTGAGAGAGTTCTTCTCCTCAGTTCAATCCTTTCATCTTGTGCAACCAACCACTGTAGTATCAGGCTGAGGGGGAGCTTAGTTTGTAAGCTTGCAATGTAATCTTTTGCTTTGAATTGTAATCTTTCGAATCTATGAAAAGCAAATGTTTATCAAACTATTTTCTCCTTTGATTGTGTTTACAAAGTTTGTTATTCACTTCCGCTGCACTTTACATTGTTTCATATTCATTCATTGTTCAAATTACACAAACAAACACAATCATGAGAGCCTCCGATCCTAACAATATTAGTTTTCATTTAGACACTTTTGGCCCTCCAACTTTCATTCTTTATTTGTTTTAACTCTTTAACTACTCACAACTCATTTTCTAACTAGGTTATTGAAATTCCTAGTTAGTTTATTTTTCTCATTTATTCCCAACGTTATTGTATTATAAGAATTTGTATTTTCGGGGTGTTACACCCCTGCATGCTTTAAAGCTCATATAACCCACTGCATATATATACCACACCTGTAAAATGACCAAATTACCCCTGCATGCTTTAAAGCTCATATAACCCACTGCATATATATACCACACGTGTAAAATGACCAAATTACCCCTGCATGCTTTAAAGCTCATATAACCCACTGCATATATATACCACACCTGTAAAATGACCAAATTACCCATGCATCATTAATATTAACTAACCAAAACATTACATACCACATTAAGTCATTTCATTACATAGTTTCATTACTTAACATGAAGCCTACATGATTCTTGTCCAAAAGAGGCATTACAAAACACTAAATTGTCCAAACATAAGTCAAACATTCACCAACTAAGCACATCCTTCTTTGTTGCCCTTCCCTCTTGGTCTTCCTCTTTTAGCTGACAGTTTGCCCCCTCTTTGACTGGTGGGTTGGCTGTTGAGTTGACTTGTCTGCTGAGTTGTCTGCTGTTGAGTTGACTGTTGTGTTGACTGTTGTGTTGACTGCTGTGTTGACTTTCTTTTCCTTATGTTCCCCTTCTGTCTCTTTGATCCAGGTTCAGCTGTGAGCAATAAAATCACATTGGTTAGCATAATTATAGATCTACAACAAATGAAATAAAACACTAAATGCCCACCTGTATTCATGTTCCCTTTTTCAGCACATTTTCTCTTGTTATGACCTCTTGCTCCACAAATACCACATGTCATTATAACCCCATGCTTAGTTAGTTTTCCTGGCTTTTTAGGATCCTCATGAGGGTCTCTCTTTCTGTTCTTCTTAGGCCTACCAGGAGCAACTTTTATTGGAGGTGGATCCATTGGATAATCAACCTTTGGCCAATACTTTTCACTAGGCAATGGAGGGATTGTGAAGTCATAAATCTTCATGTATGTATCTTTGTGGTAACACTGGTCCACATAATCTTCTGCATTCTTATGTAAAAACCCAGCCACAGCACACACATGCTTACATGGATATCCCCTAAGTTCCCACTTTCTACATGTGCAGGTTCTCTTATCCAAGTCAACAGATACATCATCAAAGTCTCTTACTTGGAAAACTTGATAAGATGAGGGGTACACTTCACACCTATAAGCTGCACCTTTGGAAAACTCTAGTTTTTCCTGTATATTAGGGCAGATGACAACATCTTTGGCAGCCATTTCTGTTTTTTTTGTCACTAAACTACTCAAGATCTAAATTCTGATATCCTCTAACATGTGAATAATATGCTTTGACCTTGCATTGATGATGTAACCATTGAATGTTTCTGCCATGTTGTTCACTATTACATCACATTTAGTGTGAGTTTTCAAGTAGCATCTATTGAAACAAGTTTTATCTTGTTTCAATAATGCTTCTACTGCATCAGGGTTGATTGATCTCATCTCATCAAGTGATTGAATGTACTCAGGTTCACAATAAGCCCTTGTAGCTTTCCAATACAGTTCCTTCAACTCCTCATCCTTGAATGTCTTGTGCCAGTTAGCATAGATGTGCCTTGCACAGTTTCTATGCTCTGCCCTTGGCCATATTAGTGCAACAACATTCAATAGACCCTGCATGATCATAAGTGTTAATACTATGCAGAATATAACAAAGGTATTTCTAGTAAGCATCATAGAAAAGTGGTACCTTCTGCTGATCTGATATGAATGTCCATGCTTCCCCACCATCATTTATTCCCAAACACTTCCTGAGCTCTTCCATGAACCATTCCCAACTATCATTGTTCTCCCCTTCAACCACTGCCCATGCCAAAGGATACATCTGATCATTAGCATCCCTTCCAACAGCAGTTAATAACATTCCCCCCAGGAATGTCTTCAGAAAACAGCCATCTAAACATAACACCTTCCTGCATCCGGCTAAAAATCCTTTTTTGACACCATCAAAACATACAAATAATCTAAAGAATGTTTCACATGTGGCTGTTGGATCTAGATTGATAAAACCTGGTGGTGCAGTTACAAGAACAAACGTTGATGTTGGATTTGTTTTCTTCAAAATATCCATGTATGCACCAATTTTACTATAATGATCCCTCATTGATCCATGCAACTTCTTATGAGCACAAGATTTAGCCTTGTAAGCAAACCACTTAGTAATTATGACCCTATACTTCTGTTTTACAGCCAATACAATCTCCTTAGCAGACCAATTGGGCTTGGATCTAAACAATGGTAGGAACTCATTAGCTATAAACCCTGTTGTTAATTGTCTGTTCTTTATCATGTTCCTTTGGCAGGAATGTTTATTCTTCACTCTTTTAACCATATAACACTCCTTACCCTTATGCAGTGAGCACAATAAGAAAAATGGACACCCTTCTATACACTTGACAACTATACGACCACAGTTGCCCCTCTCACTCTTAGCAAGGTACAAATTCCTACCATTAGTCACTGAATACCTTCTCACTGCCTCTTTGAAGGCATCCCTTGATGCAAACCTTGTTCCTACCTTCCAAATGAATTTCTTCCAGTTAGTGTGTTCAGTTACAGATGGAGCAGCTTCCTTATACTTCTTACCCCTGATATCATCGTCCTCACTTTCACCGGGTGTAAGAATGTCACCATCTGATTCCTCGTAGCTACTGTACCCCTCTATATGTGCACCCACTGCATCATTAGTTTCATGCAACTTTCCCTCTGTTTCTTTCTCCTTTAAGCATTCGTCAAACAACTTTTTTTGGCTTCACAATCAACATGAGTAGCCTTTCTAACTGCATCTTGTGACTGTCTCCATTCCAAGTCCTCTCTATCTGACTCAGAACCATTTACCTCTTCCAGAACCTCCTCATCATCATGATCACTGCTTGGAACTAGGTCATCAATATCAGTATAATCATCTGATTCTCCTGATCCAGCTGATTGTTTATACTCACTGTCATCACTATCATCACCATATTCATTGTCTATATCCACTGAAACCCTATCAGTTGACCTAGCAGGCTTTGTGGATTGGGCTTTTTTCTCATTGGGCCGGGGAGATGGGTTAGTGGGCCTGGAACAGGAGTGGGCATCATCTGTCAGTATTGGACCTGGTTGGATCAGGACTTCCATAAATGGTTCATTCCATGTCATAACCTTACCGGCCAAGTGCAACACATCTTTATCACTCTCAAAGTGATGAAGTCCCCCATCATCAGCATCCAACCCATACATATGAAATTTTCTAGAACTGTAAAAACCGGAATCCATTGCATAATCTACAAGTTCAAAGTAAGAAATGTGGTCTACATCTACTCTAACAGGCTTTGAATCACCTCCTACATACTGTGCTTGACCAAATCCTACCTCAATGTGACCGCCAATCCATAGCATAACATCTATTGTTGAAGACATCTCAAAAAAAACGACTAATTTCAAGAACTCAGTTAACTCTTACCTTACATTCGGCAGATTAGGGCTCCATTGTCATGATGTGATGATCGCGATGATGAGTGAAGGTGATGACTGTGATTATGATGTAAGGTAGGGTATATAAATGAGACATAACACCTCATCATCCACATCAGCATGTACAGATCAGCCAAATGGTGCCACATCGGACAAATGACTAACCAAGTTAGAGAATATTTAACTGAGTGGTTCCAGTGCAAACAAAAAGTCAAGTTGGGGGTGCTGGGTGTCAAAGTGTTAGTTGCGGGTGGCAACGGCCAAAGGCCGATAGTTGCGGGTGATAAAATCCAATAACCCTTTAAAAAAGAATATTGGATTTTAATAATCTCAACTATTCGTCGTTGGTCGCTAACAGTCTCAACTTCAAAAGTAACCATTGGGAGTCCCAACTATTAACATATTGACCTCAAATGGACCCTGACTAACAGAACCCTAACATCGTTAGTCTCAGGTAGCCAGAAAAACGTTTTTTTGACCAGAAAAAGGTTACTAAAGGTCCGATCTAAGGTTACAAAGAGGTTAGGGACGAAAATATTGAGTTTTCCAGCCAAAAGTACACTTTTTCGGCCAAAAAGAAGTTTTCCAGCGACCTCAATAATTGGGACTATTATTAGAAAAATGTTCCTAAAGGTCCCTAATAAGGTTACGAAGAGCTTTGGGACGAAAAGCTTGAGTTTTCCGGCCAAAAACGTTTTTCCGACGACCGGAGCTAACGGCGCTAGGGTTCTGTTAGTCAGGGTCCATTTGAGGCTAATATGTTAATAGTTGAGACTGCCAGTGGTTATTTTTAAATTTGGGACTGTTTAAGATTATTAAAATTCAATATTCCTTTAAAATATGCATATGTAAATTAAAAATTAAAAAAACATGACATATATGGGTTGGGCCAGACCAAAAAAAGTAGGCCCTGACTTTCTTTAACCCAAATTATTACCTGTTTAGACTTGTTCACAATGTTAAACTCATGTTTAAAAGATCTCACATGATTGATGTTTGGTTAAATGCTATTAGAATAATAAGCAACATTCAAACCAAAATCATGGAAAAGAGCAAAATTATTGAAAAAGAACGATATACATAACTAGAACAATATTCAAAGTGGAATTAGTTCATAAAGGTTTCCTAACAAATTCAAACAACCAATATCTACAAACAGATGTTTAACACACCAAACAGTCAGATCAAACATTCAACACAATAAAAAGTAAAAACCTTAAACTTTCTAACCATAAATTGCAAACTCCAATCGGTTACGATTCTCAGAAATCAAAACCCGCTCTCAAAACTCAAGAACGCATCAATAGCCACATATTGCACTTGCGAGAGAGTATGACGCTGACTATCCCACCTACTCATCGTAACCCCTTTCGGCTTGTTAACTTGTTTTCCAAGTATTTGTTCCGTCAAAACCTTAATCCCAGCATTCTTAAACCCCCTCATACCATACACATCTGCAGCCACATTCCTCAAATCCACCCTCCTGGCATGTATGTGTATGGGGGGGGGGGGGGGGTGTCTTGGGTTCCCAGGAACCCTCTCGGTTTGGAAAAAAATGGAAAAGTTAGTGTAAACCTTGAATGATTTAGTGAGAATATAACAAAAGGAACCCCTTGGGAAAAAAAAATTCGATATGCCACTGTGTGTATAGAATATGAGAAGAAACCGTTGTATATAAACGGGAGGTTTGCTTCATCCCAATTGCCTTACAAAAGCGTATATCACGGACATTTTTTTTTTGTTTATTTGCCTCGTGTACTCATAACGTCCTTTACCCCAATATAATATGTATGTATGTATAGGTTTCAGAGAGAAATCAAAACAAAACCCCATTATGACCATCACGCGCAACCATAACCCCCTATAACGCCCATGGGGCAGTGTTTTAGGCGTTATGAGGCGCTATAGGTTGTTTTCACCCCCTCATAGCGCTCGAGTACACATGGCCTTACTATTGAGAAACAAAATGAGTGTAAGGTTGTACGCGGCCTTTCGGGATAACTCTCGGGTTTATCTAGGCCTACCATCGTAAATGATTTTGGACGGGATTCAGGATGGAAGTTTTATGTATTTAAACTTTCTTTGTTTGTTATTGAAAGATGTTAGAAAATTTCCAAAAGTTTTCTTCTTCACTTATATATTCTTGGGAGATTGGTTTCGCCTCGGATAGAACCGTATCAATCAGTTTGCGCCCTAGCGTAGGTTATCGCCAACTAAGAAATATCTTCAAAATCATGTTATATCGTTAAATACTACTTCGTTTTGTATAAATGTAAATGTTGTATATACCTAATAAACTTTATAAAATAGATCAATAAAAAAGGTATAATGTAATGTAATACTCATAATTATTAAATTACTAGGTTTAAGACCGAGTTTTTTCCCAAACTAGTGTAGATACAAATAGTATTTACCTATTTGGGTACTTTGAAAAATATTTACCTATTGTCGCCTCCAAACGTTCACCTTCTTCCCTTTGCAAGGTATGACTTGATGTTAGTATCGAAGAGTTACACACATGTTGCGTAGACTATTAGGCCATGTGTAGTGAGGCATTATGATATTGCCCCTTTCTTGGGGGTTATGTGACATATAGCATCAAGCTCTCCTTTCAAGATCAAGCTCCTCACCAGGCGTTTTCACAATCATGCTAACATCCTTTTTCTGAAGATCACGCCCAGGAGGCGGTGTACGGAGCATTATGGAGTGTTATCTTTGACATGTGTGCACCACTTCACGCCCAATCACACTACCACTACACATGGTCTTAGTCATTTACTTGCCTATTGGCTTCTTTGTTTCTATTGTCTTGTTTAATTTAGCCATTAACTTGTTTGTTGCCGGTTTGCGTTCTCTTGTTTGGTGGTAACATATATGCAATTCTATAATTATATCTCTTCATTTACAAAGCTTTTTTTTTTGCTTAATGTTTAAATTAGTGGCAGAATTATAACTTTTTAGTTAGCTGGTCGCAATATAAGTTTAACCGAATAATTCATTAACTGGTTAATGCATGACCTAGTTACCAACAATTTAACAACTCAGTGTTTTCTCAACCCCTTTATAATTGTTATCGCTATTAGTATTTAATGAATATAATGAAATTTTAATGCTTGGTTTTAGTTCTTTTACTAAATTACCTTAAATTGACATCTTACATAATAAAGGAAACATCTTTAAACTCATGTTACTCCATTAAATACTGATTCGTTTTTCAAAAAAAAAAAATTTGATGATGAAGCAAAAGAAATAAACAAGCAAGTTCATCAAAAATAACTTTGTTTGAATTATGGCTTCATCAAAATAAAAAAAATGTGCAAAAATAAAAAGTCTTACGAAAAACCGATGCTTTTTACGCTTTTCGCCCTTTTCTACTAACCACTAACCCAACCACCTACCTTTAACCCAAGCCTAACCGTTCACCCAAAAGTCCTCTTGATATTTACGAAGGTATATAGTTAAAAAGGAGGAGGATTGATTGCTTGGCAAGCTTATGGTAGGAGTAAGTCCCATGCCGCTCTCGAGTGATTCACTAAAATACATCTTCGGCCGAGTGTTGAGTGATCCCCCGTGAGGTATGTGAACTTGTATATAAATAGAATTTTAAAGAGGCATGTTATGCCCTAATAAGTAATTTATTTTATGAAAAGTTTTAAATAAATCATGACGAATAGGATTGTAAATAAATAAAAATAAAACGTAATAAAGAATCTTGGAAATCCTGACACTCTATGACAAGCCCAAAAACCTTCTATTCTACCCATTCCATTTGGGAGTGTAAAGCAACATTATAAAGAGTTTTGCTTGAGGACAAGCAAAGATTCAAGTGTGGGGATATTTGATGTGTGCAAAATGCAACATATAAATTACATCAATTGTGGCATAAAACTAACCCTTTTTTAGTACTAATGTTGGAAAAAGTATGCTTTTGTCTTCCTTTTGTATTTTCAGGATTAAATGAGCTCAAATTAACAAAAGAAGCAAAAAGGCAGCTAAATCTAACATAAATACAAGAAAAGAAACAAACGTGGCATGCCCGACCTCCCCGAAAGCATCTTCCCAAGCAAAACAAGAGAACAGAAGGCTGAACACGCCCCGTGCTCAGTGAACACGGGGGCGTGCCCAAGTGTCAGCATAAAAGACAAAGTTGTAGAAGCTTCCATCGCCCACCACGGGGCCGTGCTCAGCGGACACGGGGCCGTGGTCAACTATAAGATTCGCAGAATCCAGGCAAATCTTGATAGTACAGATATGCTTCTGCACACGGGGTCGTGCCCAGCGGACACGGGGCCGTGGTCAACTAATGCAGACAAAGAGCAATTAATGAAGACAGAGAAGATGATGGACACGGGGCCGTGCCCAATGGACACGGGGCCGTGCCCGAGCTTCTGTTCAGCCTATAAATAGGAGTGCTTGGCTCAAGCTCAAACCATCCCTTGGCACACCACCTCTCTCACACTTCACCCACCACCCACCACCACCATAACACCATCATCCATTGTCCATTGTCCATCATAGAGTGTGTGAGTCGTCTCGGGATCCAAGATTGATCGTAAGAGTTCTTGACAATCAAGGCCATGTTTGCCTAAGTCTCTTACATCACTTGGTGAAGACAAAGTGTCTAGTGTAATACTTTTTATTTTTAATCTTTTCGCACTTTTTAATTGGTTATGTATTAATGACTTTAATAACTAGTTTCTTATGTTGAAGGTGATTCTTCCTTATCGTTTGTCCGTGGTGTCTTGGCATTATTTTACTGTCTATATAAAATAAAAGATTTTCACCATTCATATCTCCACGGTCTATATGGAGGTATGTTGGCTACCTGGTCGGGGGTTAAGGGAACGGTTTGGTAAGAGTCTTGCCATTGTTCAGTGTATAGATCCTGCAAAGGACCTGGGTCAAATTTAGTAGGACCTCCTTCAATACTTAACGGTATTGGATGGGGGTCCAAACTCTTTGATCCCCTCATAAGTTAAACTACTATTAATACTTTAACCCGGCTACTTAGGACTGTATCCCTGCTGACTCAGACTACTTAGCCGAGGGTAACGTCGCCTTCAAAAGAGGGGCCTACCACATTATGCATTAATAACTTAATTAATTATCTTTCAATAATCCAACCCTTTAGGATTGTATCCCTGCTGACTCAAACTACCGGGTTGAGGGTAACGTCACCTCCAAAAGAGGGGCCTACTACAATAACTAAGATAATCTCTTAAATAGTGCAAAAGTGCGGAAATAATCAAAGGTTACACTAAACACGAGTCGGAGCCAAGTGATTCATCTTGTCTATCTGTTTTTATTTTTATTTTTCTTTTTCAGCATTTTAGTTAGTTTTTATTTTCTTAGTTTAAAATCTTTTTCCAAACTTTTGATTTGATTAGACGTTGAGGATGAACCGGTACTAAAAGCTCTTGTGTCCTTGGACGACCTCGGTATCTTGCCAACACTATACTACGCTCACGATAGGTGCACTAGCCCATATGTGTGTTTAGTGTTGGTAAATATCGTGTTTTATAAATTTAAAACTTGGCTAAAAAAAAGTGTTAAAGGGCTTAAAATATACACCTAATATATATAACACTTCACACGCATCAAGTTTTTGGCGCCGCTGCCGGGGACACAAGGATTTTAAGAAAGTTAGGAATCAGCGGCCTAATCATTTTTTCTTATTTTTCTATTTTTTTAGGATTTTTCTTAGTTTTTCAGCTTCTGCAGAACTCAGCACGGGTCGTGCCTGCTGAACACGCCCCGTGCCCAATCATTGGAACTGGCAATCATGTTTTAAGTCAGACAGTAAGCTGAACACGGGGCCGTGCCCACTCAACACGCCCCCGTGCCCAAGATTCAGTTACTGAAAACAGAACCGTAAGATCCCGACGGTTGGTAATTTCTGACACAAACATGAGTGATACTGATATTTTTTACTTTCGGCACTCTTATGGTACGTGGTGTCAAATATGTGGTGGTTCCCATAGGGAATTAGAATGTTATTTTCTAAATTATAAGCCCCACTATATAGACCCATCGTTTCCCTGTATCCTTAAGAGGGGCGAAAGTAAAAATAATCCATATCTCTCCCTCGAATGCTCCCAACCAGATTTTCTAGGAGAAATGCTTCTTAATGAACTATTTCAATTAGAAGATCTAATTCTTAATTGGTTAAAAGAAGTAAGGATAGATTTCAATAATTTATCTCAAGATGATAACCAAGAAGAAGTGTTGGAATCGCATTCAAACAACTCTGTTGTTCCCGACGATACTTCTAACTCTAGCGAGGACTTGAGCGATAGTCGTCCCTGTGCCGATTGTGCCGTGAAGGACTCCCCATCGACTTCGTTCGATGCATACATAGACCTGAGCGATTCGGCATACACCTTCTTTAACGAGAGCCCGGGAAAGGGTTGGACTTGTCCACCTACATATAGCATAGGAATCACCCTCACCGACAACCTCTTGCGTTCTCGTCTTAATCTAGAACAATTAAGGTATCTTAGGCACTTTGGGGTTGTTCCATCCAGTAAGGAACCACCCGATACGAAAAAGTTCCTTAAACATAGACAAACTTCATAAAACAGCCTTTCGACACGGGGCCGTGCCCAGGTCAACACGCCCCCGTGTCCACCAAAAGATTCCCTTCTGACTTTTTGTCAGAATACGGACAAAACGTGTCAGGATCTTGCCTGCACACGGGGCCGTGTCCATCCGACACGGGGCCGTGTCCAGCATGCTGTCGTTTTCTATAAATGCAGCCAAGAATCCTGCACATTTGGACCATCCAGGGACAGTAATTTGAAAGGATCTTCTCACCTACCATCCTAGGTAATCTCTAAAAGAAGGTTCTAACAAACATCTTGTCCTTTCCTCTTTTATCCATTACCTTCTTCTTCATCTTTCTTATCTCAACACCTCCATTGAAGCTTGCTCTCAAGCTTTATTGTGTTGATTATTAGATTTTTGTCCAAGGAATCTTGTTAAAAATAAGTTGTACAACATTGTTTTAAGTTATTTCTGTTCAAAAATGCTTCATGAGTTGGAAAAATAATTTAAAACTCCAAGATTCCTTGTTACGAAAATCTGCAGAAAGTTGAACACGGGGCCGTGCTCATCGAGCACGGGGCCGTGTCCGATGTACTGTTTCATTTAAAATAAACTATTTCTGGTTTGTTTTCGTAGAATGTCTAGTCAAAACAATGGAACCTCTTCTGCGCACTCCAGAAACAGTCGAAGGGAGAGAAGGTCATCAATCGAAGCGACTCTCGTACGTTACGTGATGGCATTACGTGAAGCTCTTGACGAGATGACTTCGGTAGAGGAGGTCCTAATAGACCGTATAAATTATCTTTCGGTGGGGTTGGAAAACAGTTTTCAAGAAATAAACCACTTGCACCAGAGGTTAAACATTCTTGTAACACCTCCCATGGAACCAATTCTCCCTCAAGAGGATTAGAACCTAGCACTTGGAATCAACAATCATAACGGTTGGGACGACATTCTAGCGAAACCTCCTCTTGAAGATCTACAAGAAGTCCCGGTGGAGGTTGCACCTCCTCAAACCAATGCCGATGAGCCCGCTTTTCTTCTCCCTAGGGAGATAGAAGAATGGCTCGCCGACATGTGAGGAACCCATGCCCGAAGAAAGAAGTTTTTCAAGCCACATCTAACCGAGGGATTTACCTTTTCGGAAATTTTGCTAATAGAATAAGTAGTAGGCTAGAACGTCTGGGTTTTGATTTCTTGGGTTTCTTTGACCTAACTATCTAGTATTTTAATTTTTAGGACTATTATGTAATTATCTCTATCACTTAATGAATGATGGTTTTAGTTAACTTGGTGTTTGGATGGTGTTAAAATGAATAAAACACACTCGGAATGACAAAGGATACAAGGGAAACTTGAACCAGCAACCCATGCAGGAAAACAGGGCCATTCGACGAACTTTCTTCATTACAGTAGGTTCAGCACGGGCCGTGTCCGCTCAACACGGCCCCGTGCTGCACAGTCTGCAGAAAACACCCAGTTCAGGTAAACTGGACACGAGCCGTGTTCACCCAACACGCCCCCGTGTCCAGGCTTCTGTTTCTTTTGTTCAACTTTTTGTTACTGGCACCTGAACACGGGGCCGTGCCCAGGCGCCCAGTAACACAAATTTTTGCTTTTTCACACCTTTTACACATTCAATCAACCTAAAAAATTATTTTTGGGACACATTGAGGACAATGTGTAATTTAAGTGTGGGGGGATGCTAAAACCTTGAATCTTGCAAGTCCTAATAACAAGCCTTATACAAAACTCTATTGGAACCGCTAATCACCCCAAATTTTTTCCAAAAAGTTTCATTTTTTTTTACTTGTCTAGGTTTAGCTTGGGAATTTCAGATTCTAAAAAGGTTATATTTTTACAAATTTACAACCGATAGCGTCGTGATAAAAAGAACCAACATAAGAAAATTATGAAAAGGCATGACAAGCTTAGTTAAAATTTAATTATATATACTTGATCACATAAAAACCCATTCCCACAAAAGTGAGTTTTGAGCCTTTATTGAGCATACAAATATATATCTTTAAACTAAATGCTCATTTTTCGTTTCTTGTGTGAATAGCCGCTTGTTTCTTACAACTCTAGAACTTGCCACGACGATACATTCCCTGTCCTTACCAACTTAAACCCGAGTAAGTAAATAATGGAGGCATCAGGACTAACCTTTTTTATTTCTACACCATTATTTTTCTTTTTTTTATCACCTACCCAAAACCCCCCTAGTTAACCCCTTTGAGTCTAAACCTTTTCATTTCTTAACGCAAACCACACACCATTTCACCCACCAAAACTTTTTTTTATTTTTAACCCTTTGTTTTAGTAACAAGATCAGTTTTTCGTATGACTTTCAAAAAAAAAAATTGATGATGAAGCAAAAGAAATAAACAAGCAAGTTCATCAAAAATAACTTTGTTTGAATTATGGCTTCATCAAAATAAAAAAAAATGTGCAAAAATAAAAAGTCTTACGAAAAACCGATGCTTTTTACGCTTTTCGCCCTTTTCTACTAACCACTAACCCAACCACCTACCTTTAACCCAAGCCTAACCCTTCACCCAAAAGTCCTCTTGATATTTACGAAGGTATATAGTTAAAAAGGAGGAGGATTGATTGCTTGGCAAGCTTATGGTAGGAGTAAGTCCCATGCCGCTCTCGAGTGATTCACTAAAATACATCTTCGGCCGAGTGTTGAGTGATCCCCCGTGAGGTATGTGAACTTGTATATAAATAGAATTTTAAAGAGGCATGTTATACCCTAATAAGTAATTTATCTTATGAAAAGTTTTAAATAAATCATGACGAATAGGATTGTAAATAAATAAAAATAAAACGTAATAAAGAATCTGGGAAATCCCGACACTCTATGACAAGCCCAAAAACCTTCTATTCTACCCATTCCATTTGGGAGTGTAAAGCAACATTATAAAGAGTTTTGCTTGAGGACAAGCAAAGATTCAAGTGTGGGGATATTTGATGTGTGCAAAATGCAACATATAAATTACATCAATTGTGGCATAAAACTAACCCTTTTTTAGTACTAATGTTGGAAAAAGTATGCTTTTGTCTTCCTTTTGTATTTTCAGGATTAAATGAGCTCAAATTAACAAAAGAAGCAAAAAGGCAGCTAAATCTAACATAAATACAAGAAAAGAAACAAACGTGGCATGCCCGACCTCCCCGAAAGCATCTTCCCAAGCAAAACAAGAGAACAGAAGTCTGAACACGCCCCGTGCTCAGTGAACACGGGGGCGTGCCCAAGTGTCAGCATAAAAGACAAAGTTGTAGAAGCTTCCATCGCCCACCACGGGGCCGTGCTCAGCGGACACGGGGCCGTGGTCAACTATAAGATTCGTAGAATCCAGGCAAATCTTGATAGTACAGATATGCTTCTGCACATGGGGTCGTGCCCAGCGGACATGGGGCCGTGGTCAACTAATGCAGACAAAGAGCAATTAATGAAGACAGAGAAGATGATGGACACGGGGCCGTGCCCGAGCTTCTGTTCAGCCTATAAATAGGAGTGCTTGGCTCAAGCTCAAACCATCCCTTGGCACACCACCTCTCTCACACTTCACCCACCACCCACCACCACCATAACACCATCATCCATTGTCCATCATAGAGTGTGTGAGTCGTCTCGGGATCCAAGATTGATCGTAAGAGTTCTTGACAATCAAGGCCATGTTTGCCTAAGTCTCTTACATCACTTGGTGAAGACAAAGTGTCTAGTGTAATACTTTTTATTTTTAATCTTTTCGCACTTTTTAAACCACATTATGCATTAATAACTTAATTAATTATCTTTCAATAATCCAACCCTTTAGGATTGTATCCCTGCTGACTCAAACTACCGGGTTGAGGGTAACGTCACCTCCAAAAGAGGGGCCTACTACAATAACTAAGATAATCTCTTAAATAGTGCAAAAGTGCGGAAATAATCAAAGGTTACACTAAACACGAGTCGGAGCCAAGTGATTCATCTTGTCTATCTGTTTTTATTTTTATTTTTCTTTTTCAGCATTTTAGTTAGTTTTTATTTTCTTAGTTTAAAATCTTTTTCCAAACTTTTGATTTGATTAGACGTTGAGGATGAACCGGTACTAAAAGCTCTTGTGTCCTTGGACGACCTCGGTATCTTGCCAACACTATACTACGCTCACGATGGGTGCACTAGCCCATATGTGTGTTTAGTGTTGGTAAATATCGTGTTTTATAAATTTAAAACTTGGCTAAAAAAAGTGTTAAAGGGCTTAAAATATACACCTAATATATATAACACTTCACACGCATCAAGTTTTTGGCGCCGCTGCCGGGGACACAAGGATTTTAAGAAAGTTAGGAATCAGCGGCCTAATCATTTTTTCTTATTTTTCTATTTTTTTAGGATTTTTCTTAGTTTTTCAGCTTCTGCAGAACTCAGCACGGGTCGTGCCTGCTGAACACGCCCCGTGCCCAATCATTGGAACTGGCAATCATGTTTTAAGTCAGACAGTAAGCTGAACACGGGGCTGTGCCCACTCAACACGCCCCCGTGCCCAAGATTCAGTTACTGAAAACAGAACCGTAAGATCCCGACGGTTGGTAATTTCTGACACAAACATGAGTGATACTGATATTTTTTACTTTCGGCACTCTTATGGTACGTGGTGTCAAATATGTGGTGGTTCCCATAGGGAATTAGAATGTTATTTTCTAAATTATAAGCCCCACTATATAGACCCATCGTTTCCCTGTATCCTTAAGAGGGGCGAAAGTAAAAATAATCCATATCTCTCCCTCGAATGCTCCCAACCAGATTTTCTAGGAGAAATGCTTCTTGATGAACTATTTCAATTAGAAGATCTAATTCTTAATTGGTTAAAAGAACTTAGGATAGATTTCAATAATTTATCTCAAGATGATAACCAAGAAGAAGTGTTGGAATCGCATTCAAACAACTCTGTTGTTCCCGACGATACTTCTAACTCTAGCGAGGACTTGAGCGATAGTCGTCCCTGTGCCGATTGTGCCGTGAAGGACTCCCCATCGACTTCGTTCGATGCATACATAGACCTGAGCGATTCGGCATACACCTTCTTTAACGAGAGCCCGGGAAAGGGTTGGACTTGTCCACCTACATATAGCATAGGAATCACCCTCACCGACAACCTCTTGCGTTCTCATCTTAATGTAGAACAATTAAGGTATCTTAGGCACTTTGGGGTTGTTCCATCCAGTAAGGAACCACCCGATACGAAAAAGTTCCTTAAACATAGACAAACTTCATAAAACAGCCTTTCGACACGGGGCCGTGCCCAGGTCAACACGCCCCCGTGTCAACCAAAAGATTCCCTTCTGACTTTTTGTCAGAATACGGACAAAACGTGTCAGGATCTTGCCTGCACACGGGGCCGTGTCCATCCGACACGGGGCCGTGTCCAGCATGCTGTCGTTTTCTATAAATGCAGCCAAGAATCCTGCACATTTGGACCATCCAGGGACAGGAATTTGAAAGGATCTTCTCACCTACCATCCTAGGTAATCTCTAAAAGAAGGTTCTAACAAACATCTTGTCCTTTCCTCTTTTATCCATTACCTTCTTCTTCATCTTTCTTATCTCAACACCTCCATTGAAGCTTGCTCTCAAGCTTTATTGTGTTGATTATTAGATTTTTGTCCAATGAATCTTGTTAAAAATAAGTTGTACAGCATTGTTTTAAGTTATTTCTGTTCAAAAATGCTTCATGAGTTGGAAAAATAATTTAAAACTCCAAGATTCCTTGTTACGAAAATCTGCAGAAAGTTGAACACGGGGCCGTGCTCATCGAGCACGGGGCCGTGTCCGATGTACTGTTTCATTTAAAATAAACTATTTCTGGTTTGTTTTCGTAGAATGTCTAGTCAAAACAGTGGAACCTCTTCTGCGCACTCCAGAAACAGTCGAAGGGAGAGAAGGTCATCAATCGAAGCGACTCTCGTACGTTACGTGATGGCATTACATGAAGCTCTTGACGAGATGACTTCGGTAGAGGAGGTCCTAATAGACCGTATAAATTATCTTTCGGTGGGGTTGGAAAACAGTTTTCAAGAAATAAACCTCTTGCACCAGAGGTTAAACATTCTTGTAACACCTCCCATGGAACCAATTCTCCCTCAAGAGGATTGGAACCTAGCACTTGGAATCAACAATCATAACGGTTGGGACGACATTCCAGCAGAACCTCCTCTTGAAGATCTACAAGAAGTCCCGGGGTCAAACCAATGCCGATGAGCCCGCTTTTCTTCTCCCTAGGGAGATAGAAGAATGGCTCGCCGACGTGTGAGGAACCCATGCCCGAAGAAAGAAGTTTTTCAAGCCACATCTAACCGGGATTTACCTTTTCGGAAATTTTGCTAATAGAATAAGTAGTAGGCTAGAACTTCTGGGTTTTGATTTCTTGTGTTTCTTTGACCTAACTTTCTAGTATTTTAATTTTTAGGACTATTATGTAATTCTCTCTATGACTTAATGAATGATGGTTTTAGTTAACTTGGTGTTTGGATGGTGTTAAAATGAATAAAACACACTCGGAATGACAAAGGATACAAGGGAAACTTGAACCAGCAACCCATGCAGGAAAACAGGGCCATCCGATGAACTTTCTTCATTACAGTAGGTTCAGCACGGGCCGTGTCCGCCCAACACGGCCCCGTGCTGCACAGTCTGCAGCAAACACCCAGTTCAGGTAAACTGGACACGGGCCGTGTTCACCCAACACGCCCCCATGTCCAGGCTTCTGTTTCTTTTGTTCAACTTTTTGTTACTGGCACCTGAACACGGGGCTGTGCCCGGACAACACGGGGCCGTGTCCAGGCGCCCGGTAACACAAATTTTTGCTTTTTCACACCTTTTACACATTCAATCAACCTAAAAAATTATTTTTGGGACACATTGAGAACAATGTGTAATTTAAGTGTGGGGGGATGCTAAAACCTTGAATCTTGCAAGTCCTAATAACAAGCCTTACACAAAACTCTATTGGAACCGCTAATCACCCCAAATTTTTCCCAAAAATTTTCATTTTTTTTTTACTTGTCTAGTTTTAACTTGGGAATTTCAGATTCTAAAAAGGTTATATTTTTACAAATTTACAACCGATAGCGTCGTGATAAAAAGAACCAACAAATTTCCAACGGTGGAGGTTCATTTACGAGTTGGTTACACTTAATGGGCTTAATAATATATATAATTAACATAATTAGAAACAAAAGAGATTAACGAACTACAAATTATCATGAACACTCCATATTTACACATTTCAATGACACCAAACGGATTCAAATTTAAATTTTTTTTTAAGCCTATGGCATACCTGGAGAAGACTTGCCACTGTTTTGGGCTTCTTCCGTGATTAATTGAACGGCAGTATCAATATCATCTTGGCCAGTTAAAAAGACAAGAATAACCCCCATTGGCTCCTACAAGTTAAAACAATAAACGCGTAAGATAATAATAAAAATATGAACAGAATGTAAATGTAGAATATAGTTTTAAAAAGGGTCCCCTTATTCCCACATACCCTATATCTTATTTTCACACCCCCTATTGTATACGGGCCGTATAAATTATACGGCCCGTATACAATAGGGGGTGTGAAAAATAAGATATAGGGTATGTGGGAATAAGGGGACCCTTTTTAAAACTATATTCTACATTTACATTCTGTTCATATTTGTATTATTATCTTACGCGTTTATTGTTTTAACTTGTAGGAGCCAATGGGGGTTATTCTTGTCTTTTTAACTGGCCAAGATGATATTGATACTGTCGTTCAATTAATCACGGATGTTTTTCAATAGGTAAATGCGCAGGGAATGTTTTTATTTTATTTTATTATATACGGCCCGTATATAGTTATACGAGTCGTATACATGTGTATACGACTTGTAAAACGTATACGACTTGTAAAACGTATACGGCTCAATGGATTTATTTTTGTGGGTTTTTGATGTTAACACATTTATACGGGCCGTATAACTATATACGGGCCGTATATAATGGCGTTTTTTCAAATATCACGATTTTTTCCCGTAAACACATTTATACGGGCTGTATAACTATAACACATTTCTCGGGTTTCTAAACTTTTCATCACCTTTAACAATGTCGATAAACGTTGATCGGAACATGCCGCTTAAATCGGAGCACAGGTAGAGTAACGTTACCGATCAGTCCGTTGATGGAAACCTTAGCGATTGCAGAGATCTTCGTGTTGGTTATTTATCGATTCCGAATAAATATCAGAAGAACCCGACACAAACAAGTTCTCCACAGTTTGTTATTCAGATCTCTATTCGGTCATTTTTCCTAACTACAACACACGATAACTTTAAACTTTATATTGTGTGATTTGACCAGGAAATGATTGGAGGTGATTGCTACTTTTAATAAGCTGTCATAGTTGTCAAATTCGATTTCAACAATTTTTTTCCTTTTCCTTCAATTTCTAAAACATTCTCCGTTACATGAAGACGTGTCGGGTTCTTGTACTGGTATTTTAATGAAGTATTGAAGATTGAATGTGCAAACCCAACCGTTTTTTACTACGGAAACGGTGGCTATGCGAAATACAAACCGCAATCTTTTGTGACTATGGGAAACACAAGTTTTCTTGGACATCAGACGTAAATCTTGATGGATGTACGTTATCTCACTTGGACATCAGACGTAAATCTTGATTCAGATCTCTGTTCGGTCATCTTTCCAACATTAACAACATTGGATCTTCATTCTGTCACTTTGTGTGTTGACAAAGCTGACAAACACATTGGTATTTTCTCAAAATGTGCAAACTTGAAGAATCTCACATTAAAGGAGTTTGCAACAACGGGATCAGATGGTTTGAGTATCTTTCATCCTCGTTTGGCTAATCTCACATTTGAAAATGACAACTTTGTGTATTTGAATCTCGGTTGTTCAGTACTTTCGGAGCTGTTATCTCGGTTGTTCAGTACTTTCGTGATGGTTACAAGGATCGTTCTAATAGATTAAAGAGAATAAACCATTTTTTACCAATTTTTACCCATTATTTCTGTTGATCCACAAATTCCAACAAATATTTCACTCAAGTTGAAACTTGAGCGCAGGAATCAATTCAATACCCTCACCCTCAATTCATCTTCATCTTCAAGAACAATGA
Organism: Helianthus tuberosus; assembly: GCA_030545235.1. Classification (NCBI taxonomy): domain Eukaryota; kingdom Viridiplantae; phylum Streptophyta; class Magnoliopsida; order Asterales; family Asteraceae; genus Helianthus; species Helianthus tuberosus. The sequence continues at coordinate 184,148,589 of CM060383.1, forward strand.
TGAACAGATGATGTCAGATAATACTTCATTTGTCGAGAAACCATACTGTCAAGAAACTAACATCTTTTAATACTTCATTGCGTATGTGCTTGTGCTGTAGAAACCGGTGATGAATTTGTGTATCTAAATCAGGTTCTCTGCCTTAGATCGGTCATTCCTTGTGATACATGAACGTTGTATTCTTGTCTTTCAGTTATTTCTGTTGATCCACAAATTCCATTGTTTAAATCAGAATCAGGTTCTCAAGACAAGGATCGTTCTAATAGATTAAAGAGAATAAACCATTTTTTACCCATAGTATACGAGCCGTATCAGAATATACGGCCCGTATACAATCATTGTATACATTGTATACGATCGGTAAATTTGTTTTTTACCGAGAGTATACGGCCGTATAAACGGTATACGGCCCGTATACATATGGTAAAAAATTTCTTTCTTTCCTTTTCATGATGTAAAACCGGTTTCAACATCAAGGGTTGTATCAGAATCAGGCGTTGGAAGGATTGTAGTAGTAGGAGGTACCACTGTGAACGTTGTATTCTTGTCTTTCAGAAGAGTTGGTATTGAGTCAAGAATACTTCAAACAGTCTAAACCCTACCTCGAAACAAACCAACAAAATCCTGATAGTCTTCTAGCAGAACCCGACACGTCTTCTATGATGATTCGAAACATTTACGAACCACAATGGACTCAGACTCATACTACTCACCCTCCCCTGAGGAAAAGTTTTCCCGACGACTCAAGAAAATCCACAATCAATGTATACAGGTGCAAGAGAATGGCGGGTGATATAGTAATTTTCAATAATGTAGGAAGGATTGAAGTAGTAGGACATTGGAATCAAGTTCTCAAACAAACCAACAAAATCCTAATAGTGAAAAACATCAGCAACCATTTTTTCTTTTCCTTCAATTTCGAGAACATTCTCCCTGTGTATGTGCTTGTGCTGTAGAAACCGGTGATGAATTTGTGTACACAACTGAACGTTAATTGATATTGTTTTAGACAACAACAGATAATGAACGGATTATTGGTGGATAACGCAAAGAAGTTCTCCACAGAACTAAAGTTTAAACTTTATAGTGTGTGATTTGACCAGGAAATGATTGGAGGTGAAGGTTCAGTGCACGAAAAGTTTCTTACGAAATGTACGTGACAAAACAAGTATGTTGGGAATTAAACGCATGTCCGTAATCCCGCGTTGATAGCTTCCGTTTTATTCAGACTCCTTACAACTCTCATCAAATGCCTCACCCTTCCTTTTATTCTATAAATATTAAATAAAGAATAACACCATGCCCGTAATCACGCGTTAGTCATACGACACGTTTTCTTGTTCTTCAATCTTTGTTACTTGTTAATGTTTTATTTTTTTCTACTTTTAGAAAGGTTTGAGCACCTCACGACTATAAAATATCTAGTGTGATTTACACCTTAAATCCCTTAAATACTTGAAAAATCAAATTTTCGTTTCATACGGGCCGTATAAGAGTATACGGCCCGTATACACGTTCGTATACATTGTATACGACCAGGCAAACTTATTTACACATGGTGTATACGGGCCGTATAACAGTATACGGACCGTATACACCATATGTAAATAAGTTTTCCCATGTGTTAATATTAGGACCCTTTAAAAATCATATACAATAGTGGGGCTACCTTATCATGAATTGACATTACTGTTGAAACAGTAGCTCGAAGACAATCTGAAACATGCTCTTCAACATAGAAAATCTGAACGTTATATCCTCTACCCTGAAGTCACATCCTTTACGAGTAAGCAAACAAAACAAAGCAATATAGATGCTTAGTTTCTATGTTTTTATTGGTATAAAAACATTATTAATTCCTATTTTTTTTTTTATAAATATACCTCAACAGACAAAATAGCAGGTTCCGTCCACAGTCCACTATCTTCTCCTTCCAATCGAGGCCGCCTTTTTCTGATGAATATACAAAGTTGTAATACATTAGTCCTTGTACACTGGACCTGCAAACACTGGACTGACGATTGAGGAGGAGACAGACGCGTGTGTCGTCTTCAATCGAAAAAAAATAGTCCTTGTACAACTGTAATCAAATAAAATATTAGCAAGCACCATACATCCATAACAAACTGTTGAAACATGTGCCAAAATCACCTCAAATTCTCTCACAGACATTTCATCGAGCATGTGGAATGCACATATTAAAATTGAATCTAGTAATAAAACCTTTTAATCAGGCCAACCTCAAAATACATGTTTTACCAATAATCAGCGTTCAAAGCATCATTCTTATTTCCTGGTACAAAACTATAGTTTTTTCACCAAAAATTCACCACTGACCACGAAACGAAACTCGAGTGTTGAATATGAAAAAGTGTGTGAAACTGGCGATTGAAAGAAATTGGGATGCAGAACTTACATTTAGCAACAGTGGGAAATTTAGGTATCTCGATGAAATTATAATAGCCGTTAGCGATTTTACCCAATTTCATCCTATTTCAAACAATAAAAACTATAATCATAAGAAACCCTAACGAAAATCTAGATGCTTACCAGATCGCGAATGAAGAACACTTGAATGTAGGTTTGAGATCGCGATTGAATGACGGTACCATCTTTGTGTTTCTGTGTATATATGATATCATGTATGGAGGCGAATATTTGGATGCAAGGGTTTATATTATATAAGACCGGTTGGCAACTGCATTCTACCCACGTCCTAGTTTTGTGGTAACCGTGTTTAGTGGGAAAGATGGGCTGGAAAATGAGGGGGCGTACAGAACCGCCCAGAACTGCCACAATAGCAGTTAAATATAGGAGTTTAAAGGGTCAAGATTTATTTTCAGCATGATCCTATGGAGAAGAATGATTTGAAGGGTGGTTAGACTAATTTGTATGTGGTTTTGTAAATCAATGATGTCATATATACGTGATAAACTTTATACAGATCGAAATCTTTTTTTATAAAATAGATCACTAAAAATGGTAAAAGTAAAAAAAAAAATAGGGTGTTTACTTTACTTTCACAAAATTGAAGAGAGAATACAATCCATAATTTTGTTTTATTCACACTAGTGAGACACATGCAGTACCTAAACCAAGACGTTTTGATTTCTAGTATCAAAATAGCAAAAAAGCAACAGTAACAGTCCGTCATCACCACATGAAATTTCAGTGACAATGCCCATAGCCCATAGGCATGTCGGGTGGACAGACTCGTAGAACCACTGTTCCCTGAATTAAAGTTTTAACATTTAGACTACATGTTGTGACCAGCCGCGAGCCACGTAGGCTGCCACTCGCTCGCGAACACCGCAATGCGGTTAAGCCAGCGCTAGCATGAGTGGCCAGCGTGAGGGTGGTAGCCTGGGCAAGCGGATGTTTTAGGGGTGTTTTGAGATGTGGTAGCTTGGACGAGCAGATGTTAATCACAACAGGCTCAAGTGAGGGGACGTGCGAGTGATCAAGGTGATGAGTAATCGTCTAGTCAGTGACATGTGTCGCAATTTTAGAGGATGAACCCAGGTTGTCAAGTGAGTGACAACAGTTAGTTTAGTCTTACATACATAGGGAGGTTCATTGGATAACACTAAAAAAGTGGGGAATTGGAAACCATTCATTTATCATGTTTAAAATTCAACCTAACACATTAAAAAACATTATTTAAAAAAAAATAATGTTTTTCCTTATAAAAAGTAGAAGCCTTTTTAGTAAAAAAAAATCAAAAACTAAAAATATATAAAAAAAAGTTTCAAAGACAGTTAAAATAGGTTATATTTTTTTTTACAAAAATGATTTTTTATTGAAATAGTTTCTACACATTTTTATATGAAAAAACTCCGAAAAAATTTTGAAAATTTTAATTTTTAGCATTTTAAATTGAATTTATAAGATATATTAGCACAGGGCCGGTTATAAGCAAGTGCAGAGTGTGCTTGAGAACAGGGCCCAAATAATTAAAGGGTCCAAAATTTTTTATGTTTTCTTTATATATATAGCCCAAATTTTTTACAGGCCCAAAAGTTTGGTAACAAACCCAATCCCTTAACTGATTATAGGTCCAAACCTTTGTCAAAATACAATCGGTCGCTGCTTGCTGGAAATCAAAAGTCGCGTGGTTCTTTGCTTTGCACCAGGCCACCAGAGATTTCTGATCAAAGTCATCAAACGCTGCAGGATTTCTGATCAAAGTCATCAAACGCTGCACCAGGCCACCGGACATCCGCAGATTCGCGAATCGCGATTCAGGAGGTATTTGTTTGTTGTCTTTTGATTTTTGTTTGTTGATTGATGTTACTGTTGTTCCGAGTTAGTGGAGTTAGTGAGTTACATCTTGATTTCGAAAAACATTCAGATTAATGATCATCATCTGGACATCCGCAGGTTCCAAGTTACATCTGGATTTCGATTTTCGAAAAAGATTCAGATTTCAGAATTCAGGTTAATGATCTTACTGTTGTTTCGATACTTTGCTTAGCAAGTAAGTTCGATACTTTGACCATTTTTGCTATACTATTTTTGTTAATTTGTTTTATCTATTTCATAACAATTATCGCAGTATTATGAATTTTTAGTTATATAATTGAATGATTGATGAGTTTATGTTATATGAAGATTTGCGAATAGGGCCCAAATTTTTTATCTCGAACAGGGCCAAAAAAAAATTTGGGATTTTCGGAGACGGCCCTGTATTAGCATATTAAATGCACTGTTCATCGATTCTCATTTTTTAGGGTTCCCCAATCAAACTTATATTATATTAAATGCACGGTCTGTAAGGACCTAGCGCGCCCACAGTTTTAAATTACTTACGGTCCATAAGGCAATAAGCTTTACGGTCCGTAAAGACTATCAGAACAAAATATAATCAATACCTTACGGTCCGTAAGGCTTAAGCCTTGTGGTCCGTAAGGGTAACTCAGAGGCCAGGATGTGATTTTAAACTATTAGTACCTTAGATTGTTATTTTGTGTAAACCACATGGACTAACTATGTAATTAACTCAATGATTAATTAACTTAATATATAAAAAGTAATAAATGAAAAAAATAATCTAAATTGATCGAATGAAATAAATAAATCTTCATATACTAATAAATGAAAAAAAATTGGACACGTATCACTTTCTGGTGCTTTGTCATCTTATTTTCCTATTTATCTCTTATATTAAATAATAATAATAATAATAATAATAATAATAACAATAATAATTTTAAACAAAATTAGATAAAAATATATATTTGTCTTTCTATAAATAATTTTAAACAAATATAAATGAAAAAAAAATTGGACACCTGTCACTAATTTCTGGTGTTTTGTCATCTTATTTTCTTATTTATCTCTTATATTAAATAATAATAATAATAATAATAATAAATTATGACTTTGGCCCCTGTGTTTATATCACTTTTACCCTTTTAGCCTCAAAATAAATCTTTTAACATCTGAGCCACCAACGTATATTTTTTTCTAACCCTTTTGACCCCTAACACTAACCTCATCCATTTAATTTTAGGGGCCAAAAGAGTTAGAAAAAAAGACGTTGAGGGCAAAAATGGTTAGAAAAAAAAAAGTTGAGGGCTCAGATGTTAAAAGATTCTTTTTTGGGCTAAAAGGGTAAAAGTGATATAACCACATAGCCAAAATCGTAATTTACTCTAATAATAATTTTAAACAAAATTAGATAAGAATAAATATTTTTTTCTATAAATAATTTTAAACAAATATTTAGATAAGAATAAACATTTGTTTTTTATATAATTAAAAAGCTATATCCCAAGTATTTTTTTTTTGAACGACCAATCGAATCAATCCCGAGTACTCTCGGGGCATCCACAGGACCAAACAGAGTACTCCGAGAGTAACCCGAGTCCATCATATATTTTGGAGTTCGGTGATTGAAAATATGGTAAATTAAGAATCAAATGTTCCCATTTGAAACTAAAATCTTATAATAAGTGAATAGTATACCAAAGTTCATTTTTAAAAGATAAATTTTAGCGACCGTAAGGGTTAACATATGACATTATATTTTATTCAAAATGTGCGATACACGAGTTTTCTTAAAGATATATCTTTTTTTATTTTTTTTATATAAAATTATATTTATACAGCTCGTGTAATATATCGCATTCAAACCTAGTTATAATTAATAAATTATATAACAACCCTCCTAAAATATTTCCGACACTCCTAAAATATTTATAACATCCCTATACTTCCTAAAATACACCCCGTATACGTAAATAGGCCCTAAATACCTTTAATTTTATAAAAATAAAATAAAAACAATTTTTACTGGTTCCTGGCGGGGCGCGAAGCCTTTAGCCACCCTGGTCGCGGGCCGCGACAGCTCAAGATCAGGGCGCACCCGGTGCCGCCACGTGGCACGAATGTGTTGGGTCTAGGGTTTGAGTCAGCCAAGCTAGGGCCTACCCTAGTTGGCCTCGCGGGCCGCGAAGCCTGTTACTGAAACCTTCGTGGGGCGCGACAATGTGCCTAATCAGCACTATAAATAGGATCGATCGGATTCATTCCAAATCGTTCAAACTTTTACTTTCTCTCTCAAAATTCTGAATAGTAGGCATAATATCCGGGCATTATACCCCCTAATTAGAGAAGCTTTGCCTCGTTATAAATATTTTAACCCCCGTTTACGTATTAGATACGCTGCCCGATTGATCTAGTGCTCCGTAACGACTGTCGTGGTTCTGCCCGACGTAGTCGTTGGAGTTCTGTCTCGGGGAGGGTATAACTAATGTAAATATTGGGTTATTATACTAACGCATATGCATTTTTAATTTATTAGATTATAACCAGGAAATCACAAGGAAAAATCTAAAATAACAATGGGAGTAATCTCCTTTTTGTAAACTGTTTTTATTAAACCTTAATTGTTTTAAAATATTAGTAGTGATTGAGTCTTTGTAATTCTTCAATTACTGCCGGTATGTTGGGGTTTTGTATACAAAATGTGGAACACGTTACTATTGGACAACGAGATAGCCAATGAGTAATATGACCCACCAGTCAGGATTGACAGTACTGAATGAGTAATTGTGTAGATATAAACATTGTAATAGCTCTCAATACTGTGAAATGATAAAACCTGTTTTGATTAAACTGGGATTCACTCACCAGTATTTCCCACTGACAAATGTTTTTAAAACGCGTTTCAGGTAACAAAATGTGAAAGCCAAATAGAAGCCAGCTGGACAGCACTGAAGGCTTGGAAAATGTGGCTATAAAAGTTACCTAAATAAAGAAGATGTTTTATTTAAATAAAATAGGGTTTATCCCTATAAACATGTTTGTAATAGAAACTTGGGTTTTACCCATGTGTTTATTATTATTAAAATATGGTATTTTACTCTAATAAAATATTTCCTAACTACGGCCCTGATATAAATTCAGCTGCCAAAAATGATAAATACCGATACCACTAATACCGGCTCGTGGCTGCCCTTTCCCAGGAGATAGGGGCCCGGGTTGCGACAGATTAAAGTGGTATTAGAGCTAAAGCCACTGATTTCAGCCACATAAGTGTTCTGCTGACAATGAAATTGTCAATTATGTTAGGAAATAATCTAAACAATTATTGTTTTGTTATCGTCAACTGTCTAGTTCTCCTATAGACAAAGGAACTTCTTCCCAGCCTACTCCTCGGGGTATTCAGCTGATACCGAAGAAGGGATTTTCATATTCAAAGCGCAATCCGAGGAGTCATTCCCTACCAAAAAGAGAGGATGGTTCAGTCGGGGAACTCACGAGCGTAGAAAAAGAATGAGAAAGTTACAGCAATAGCGAGCTTTAGCAGCCGCGAATAGGGAGATGAACACCCAAACTCAAGACATACTCAATAGGAGACTAGCCAACTTTCGTATCTTAGCTACTACTGCCGCAGACCCGAACCTAGAACAACTCATAGCACCACATCCACTGCCGTTGTTCCCAACACAATCCATGGAAGTAGAAATTGACCCAGCTGACCAGATCCCACTACCTGCCTTCGACCCAGCCGAAATCCCTAGAGTCCCAACACCCCATCCCCCAGACTATGACCCATGGTTTGACGACCATAGAGATTACCAACAACGCTACCCACTAGAAGAGCCCATACAAAACCCAGTAGCACCCTATCCAAACCTTGACCCTCTAGACCCATATTTTGATAATGATCAATACATACGAGAAATCCTAGAGAACCCATACCCACCTGAGGAACCAATGCCACAGTATCCTGACCCGATACCAACACCCGCACCACCCATGAGCACTGAGAATGTGCAAGAACTTCGCACCTTTGGTGAGGAGTTGTTAGATGAGATTGAACGGATAAGGCAAATAGGGGAGAGACTCGTCTGGAAGTATGACGAGCGTAACATGCAATATTGGATGAACCCCTATCAGTAGTAATAGTAATAATATACATACATACATATATATATACATACATACATATATATATATATACATATATATATATATATATATATATATATATATATATGGTTGGGTTCTTTTAGGAACTTATTTTTGTTCAGAACTTGAAGAACTAATATGGACCACTCATTTCTATTTTAATTTCACAATTTTTAATAAATAAAAAGGGTAAAATGGTAATCTCTTAAATAGTTTTCTCTCTCTCTCTTGTTAACATATTATATAACTAATTTTACCTACTTTTTAGGTTCATTTTTTTTCTTTTAATGGATTCAATATTAAACTGATTTATTATCGTATATTAACATATATCAAACTGATTTATTCAGGTATTTTAACATATATGTAATGTAATTATATTCTAATATTTACAAATATGTAAATAGTTTATTCCATCGCCAAATTTCTCAATATTTGCATGTGTACGTTACTAATCAATAGTGTTTTTAGCATTTTTACCCACCTTTGTATTAGTAACATGTCTAATAGTTTTTTTTGTTTTAAATTTTTATATATTTACATAAGCACCATAACATATATGTGTAGATAATCTATTTACATACATGTAAATCGCACTGATCACCGTTTCTTCAAAATAAACATCCATTTACATATATGTAAGTGTTCAATACACTTGCAAGTATAATATTAAAGTATATGTAAAATTCCCATTTATCAGCTTCTTCAAATTGAATGTCTATTTACATATATGTAAAATGTTCTACATGCATATAAAAACTAATCTATACATGTACGTAAATATTCAAACCAATCATCTGTTTCTTCAATCTAAACTTTTAATTACATTTATGTGGATCTACAAAATTATTATTTTTTAAACAGATTGCCTAACCTACAAAATTGCTTGAGTTTTTTTTATTTGTTTGAGACTGTGAACCAATCTCATAGAACTTGATTTTTCTTGTGATAATGGTGTAACTTCATATATGAGAAAATAGTGGAAGGTTAAAAAAAAGATGTAATTCATATTTTAATCGTAACCTCAAACTGATTATATATGAAGTTTGAAAAGTGCTCATGCATATTGTAATCGGTTAGGTGTGATTCAAATTTAATCCATAAGGAGTCATGTGAGAGAAAAAGGAACTAATTCAAACTTGATATCATAAGATAATTGAGTGTGATTAATATACGTATTTAATTTTGTTTAGATTTGAATGTGAGAAAATAGTGGAAGGTTAAATTAAAAATGTGATAATTTTCTAGGTGTAAAATTACTTTAATGCCCCTTATACATAAAATAATGAAAAAATAACATCAAATAAAATGAGTGGCTGTAAAGAGTTCTGCAGGTTCTGTAATTTTTTTTGGTTTTGAAATGATCTTGATCCATATATATATATATATATATATGGTAGGGATCCTAAGAGAAGTCCACCATATTTAAGAAACTTGAGAAGCAATCTAGACCACACATTTTCCCTAAGCAAAAAATGAAAAAAAAAAAAAAAAGGTGAAAAAATGCAATTTTTTTTTTGAAAAAATCGCAGCTTTTTCTTTAAGGATTTAAAATTTTTTTTTTTGGATTTATACACATGTGTATATTGTTAATCTTTTAACTATACATATATGTATATTGTCAATTATACATATATGTATATACATGTTTAAAATTGAAAAATATGTGTTATAAACCCTAAACCTTAAACCATAAACACTAAAGCTAAACCTTAATGCTAAACCCTAAACCCTAAAGCTAAACCCTAAAGCTAAACCCTAATTCTAAACCCTAAAGTTATACCCTAATGCTAAACCCTAAAGCTAAACCCTAATTCTAAACCCTAAAGCTAAACCTTAAAGCTAAAACTAAACCCTAAAGCTAAACCCTTAATGCTAAACCCTAATGCAAACCCTAAAGCTAAAGCTAATCCCAAAAGTTAAAGCTAAACCTTAATGCTAAACCCAAAAGCTAAACCCTAATGCTAAACCCTAAATACTATTGCTAAACCCTAATGCTAAACCCTAAAGCTAAACCCTAAACGATAAAGCTAAACCCTAAACCCTAATGCTAAACCCTAAATACTAATGTTAAACCCTAAATAACACTTATTTTTCAATTTTAAACATTTATATACATATATGTATAATTAACAATATACATATATGTATAGATAAAAGATTAACAATATACACATGTGTATAAATCCAAATTTTTTTTTAAAAAAAAATAATAAAAAATTAAACCCTTAAAGAAAAAGCTGCGATTTTTCCCAAAAAAAAAAACATTTTTTCACCTTTTTTTTGCATTTTTTGCTTTGGGAAAATGTGTGGTCCAGATTGCTTCTCAAGTTTCTCAATTAGCCTACTACTTCTTACATGATCCTTATCCTATATATATATATATATATATATATATATATATACTACCTTATTAAGAGAACTAGGATTTCTACCTTTTTGGTAATTTTGCATTGTGTACACATCTTCAAGCAACATGTACAAAAGAGGCTAGCTATTTTAGAGGGTGTAAACTTGCCCATCGTCCAAAAATTTAAGACACCTAAGGGGTGTTTTAGGGATTTCATCATGCCTATGCCTCCTACTACCTCATCATTTAATTGACTTGATGATTAGAACCTTTCATCAACCCACAATCAATTCATAACATGAGACAAGAGTAATTGAAACCCTTTCAATGTTCTTCAAATGTAACGATTCCACAATACATAAACACACACCTTTGAATGTCCAACGAATGGTATGGTTTATCTTGCATGTTGAATTTACACATGTTATATATTTGGACTTTGGAAGATGCTTGGAGATGAGATTGGTAAAGGAGCATATGGTCGAGTGTACAAGGGCTAGGGTTTGGATTTGGAGAATGGAGATTTGTCGCAATAAAATAAGTTTCTTTGGATAATATTGCACAAGAGGATCTTAACATCATCATGGTATGATTAAATAAACATTTCTACATTTCAAATGGTGTATCATAAGATGTTCTATCGGTTGATTAGCATGTTGTTACACAACTACCTTATTTTATATTTACACCTTTTTTTTTTTGCTTTCTATGTTCACAAATATTGGATCAATGGTAAATTCTCAGCAAGAGATTGACTTGCTTAAGGTAATCCTCTTAGGGCATGTTTGGCTAAGCTTTTCAAACTAACTTATTGGCTTATTGACTTATCAAAAAGCCAATAAGCTCCTTATAGTGTTTGGCAAATTGAGGGCATGTTTGGCTAAGCTTTTTGAACCAACTTATTAACTTATTGGCTTTTCAAAAAGTCAATAAGTTAAAATTGTGTTTGGCTAATTGAAAAGTCCTTTTTAAAACAACTTTTCAGTAGGGAGAAAAAGTCATTTTTGAAAAGTCAGAAATTTGTGACTTTTTAGAGCTTTTCAACACAATTACAAATTTACCCCCTACCAAACAACTTTTTTACCCCTTACCAAACAACTTTTCAATATGAAGAATGTCCTTTTTAGTAATTTTTGTTTTTCCCACCCAATAAGCTAATCCAAACACTTTTTTAAAAACTCTTTTTCAAAAAGTTATAAGTCAATAAGTCTTTTTAACAAAAAGTCCTTTTTGAGTTAAATAAGCTTAGCCAAACATGCCCTGAAAAGTGCTTTTAAAAATGACTTTTTGATATGAATGAAAATGTGTTTTTGAAAAGTCAGGAGATTGTGACTTCTTGTTTATCTTATAGCTTTTCAACCAACAAATATACCCCTTATTTTTTAGCACCCCTTATATTTACATCAATAAGCTAAGCCAAACACTTTTTAAAAAACAACTTATTGACTTATTGGCTTTTCCCACCCCATAAGCTAATCCAAAAACTTTTTTTAAAAACTCCTTTTCAAAAAGTCATTTTCCCAAAAGTACTTTTTAACTCTAATAAGCTTAGCCAAACATGCCCTAATTTTGACCACTTTGTAAATTGTAATAACTAGGAATAGGAATTTATGTTTCTCTTGGTTGTTGGATAAAAAAAGAAAAGAGAAAACACAGGGACACCCATTTTCTTTTTTCATCTTCATCATCCACCATTTTTTCTAGAGACACATTGTACAGATTTATAGAGGATAACCATGGAATTCATGTCATCAACAACATTTATAAAACAAAATATCCAGGTTCATTGCTGACCAATTACACTTCTATCTGAATTCATACATTTTTTTCTTAGGGTTTCTAAAACCTAGAACCCTCTTTTTCTATTTTTTTACAGTGAAAAACCTACAGCCCTCTCTATCGCTCTCCGGCAACCGATCGGAATGCTTTTCACTTTCATCATCGGAACGCTCTTTGCTTTCCGATCTACAAAATCAATCGGCAGACGCCCGACGCTCTCCACATGTTCCAGGCGTACCGTCAGCGTCAACCTCCACCCACAGTCGCTGTTTGCTAGACGTCATCGCCACCGCTCTTCAGTTTCTTTCTCAACTCTTGAAAAGAACATTCTCCGGAAAAAAATAATGTATAAATGGCAATACGGTAACATCTATGGTTAGACGAAGGGTATACATGTAATTATGTCATGCACTGTAACACCGACCATTCTTTTTAAGATATTATAAATATTTACTAACTGAATCACTTAGATAATGCTTCTGGTTCATGAAACCGATGGCTATTAAAATTACCCGAATAACGATACTTCTACATTTATGGTGCAGAATTTGAACCACAAAAATTCCCACTACACCCATTTTAGAAAAACGCCCAATAATGCTTCTTGTTGACTGGACTGCCACATGGCGGAAACCGCCCAAGGGTGGGGGCATTATTTACCCTTACCACTACGCATGGTCTAAGTATTGTAGTTTTTATTTTTAATTTGTATATGTTTATCAGTGGTCTCGTTTGAAAGCATTGTTTAATTGATGGTGCTGTTTTATTCCTTAGATATGTGGAGAATGGTTCACTTGCAAACATTATCAAACCGAACAAATTTGGGCCATTTCCCGAATCATTGGTGGCTTTTTATATAGCTCAGGTTTGTTACTGGCCTTCAATTTTATTATTTGAACTATAATCTGGTATTTATGACTTTATTATGCTGGCAGGTTTTGGAAGGCTTGGTTTATTTACACGAACAAGGGGTAATTCATCGGGATATTAAGGGTGCTAATATCCTGACTACTAAAGAGGTAAGTATATGTTTCCTTAGAACCATCTGGTTCATAATGTACCATTAAGATGTCTTAAAGTCATTGCTTACTGTCAACTATCCTTTTCAGGGTCTCGTTAAATTAGCAGATTTTGGGGTCGCCACAAAGCTAACTGAGGCTGATGTTAATACACATTCAGTTGTTGGCATGCCTTACTGGATGGCTCCCGAGGTATTTGCTCCTATATTTATAGTTTTTAGGGGCAATTTCATATATACCCCTACGAACTTACAAAATATCATATATATATACCCTTGCAAAATTATAAATATCATATATACCCTTACAAAGTAGTTGAAATATCATATATACCCAATTCATTAAAAACTATTTAATAAATGGCAATTTTACCCTTATGTAAATATACCCCTATGGGATTTTGTTTTCCATAACATTTGGTGATTCATTCTATAGCTAGCCTCCTGCATTGTAATGCCTCATTTCTTTTCTTTTTTTATCTTTCTTCACCCATCAAATGATTTACTTGTAATTTATTATTTGTTGCGTTTAGGCAGAGCGTATGGAGTCTCCTCCACCCTCACAGGTGCTGAAACGGTTCTACGAGTACTTTCCCATTGGGGTATAATTTCTCTCAGTACTCTCCATTTATTGAGGCAAAAAAAAAGCTAACGAATTTTATTATTCTAATTTATTATATGCTCTGATTGTTTAGAGACGCGGTGAGAGGGAAGTCAGGCGGATCGTTTGGTGGCCATTTAAATTTGGTTCTTATCCTCCGGGGCGTGAACCTAATCGCATTCCTTATCATTTGTTTCTGCTAGTTAAGGAAGCAGATGATATCATGAGGAGCCGCAACAACCCTAATGATGCGACAAAATTGGCGTTAGTTGAGGAGAAAATTCACTCTTTTTGTAAATACTTCCACTGTCATCTGCCTCGTCGCTGGGAATAGTGTATGGCTTTTCTTTTCTTTTTTTCTTCTAAAAAATCTTCCTTTTTATCATTTTAAGTTTTTATGCACATTTCTTTTCCTTTTGCAGCAATTGGGATAATGCCAGTGATGTTGTTGCCTGCTATGACCCCACGCGCGTGCCTAGATACAATATGGCTGGTTACACCCCTATTTCTATCTTCGCTTTGGGAGGGTGGGGCCCAGTGTCTGAGTATGATGAGGAGACCCGTCTCTCGCGACATGCGATGATTGTTATTATGTGTATTATTCACTCACGGAAGACGCCTACAGTTTGGAAAATGGCCCGGCAGATGGTGTTGTTCTACTGTAAAGTATGTTCCTGCTTTGGTATTGATTACCAACATTTAGAGGCCGCTTCCGAGGATGATGTCTGCTTGATGAATGTGGGAACAAAAAATATTTGAAGGGGTGAGTTTCAATCCATTTGAGATAAAACATGACCCTAATGAACCCGATTATAATTAAAGGGTGAATTCAAATTTTGAACATGTGGATTATTTTCCCCTGAAGGTGCAAATTTTGTTCCATGTAATTCAATTACGTGCATAATTTTGTAGACATAGTTTTCTAAAAATTGACCTAAAGTAACAAAATGTTTGATGTACAGGCAACTGAAGGCACATTTTGGTACACAGATAGGGTGTAAACGTGTCGGGCCGAGTGCGAGCCTTCCACTACTCAAGCTGGCTCGTCATGTTTTTATGAAGTTCGGCTCGGTTCGGATTTACTTATTTGAGCTTGAGCTCGAGCTCGGCTTGCGAGTAAAACCCAAATCTTGAGCTCGGCTCAACTCGGCTTGAGCTATTTGAGAACAATCTCAAACGAGCTAAAAGCTTGGAGCTCGCTCGCTTTGATTTCGCCGAAACGAGGCAAAGCTCGGCTCGAACTCGGCTCGCAAATGTTATTAGTTTAATCATATGGGCCTAACTTGAAAACAACGTGGGTTTTTTAGTATCAAGTTATAATAATCATTATCATTATAAATTTATAATATATATACATATAAACTAAATTTTTTGAGCTCGTTTAGGCTCGCAAGCCTAAACAAACTTGGTATTTCAGGCTTGAGCTCGTTAAGTCTTGGTTTGTATATTAAAAAGCTTTTGATTCCTCAACAACACCCTTTTAGGATTTTTACACTTTGCACTAAATGGCAATGTGTTAGGGACTATTCAGTTGAACAAATGTCACGTGACCTACTTTAAAATGACAAAGGCCTGCTTTTTGATCTTCTAAGCCTCCCTTTAGTTGAACTTAAAAGAAATGTTTAGCATGATAAATCATAAGATCGAATACTTTTTGTGAAGCCTTTTTCAATTATTTATTTTAATGTACATATTACTTGGCAACACATCTTGAAGCTCAAGCCAAGTTGACTTCTTTTGGTAAAATGCAAGCTTATGTTGAAAACCTTGAAGTAAGTTTTTTCATTGAGGAAGCTTTTAGTATATTAATATTCTTATTAATTTGGTTAATAAACGAGTTATTTTTATGCAGGATTTTATGGCCTTACCTTACTAGCTTATGAGGAACCAGAACAATTAGTTTGGAGCATTGACAACATGTTGAATAGAGTGTAGATCCATAAACAGTAACTGTATTTTTATTTATTTATTGTTTATTAGTATAAATTCTTTCAAAAAAAATTTGTTCTCTTTTTATTACATTCAAAATACGAAATTTTATAAAATTTCGAGTATGTCGTTACGACGTAGTTATTTTTTATCTACGTCTCAATGTATATTTTACTAAAAATCGAGTTGTGAATAGTAACATACAATTGATCAAAATTAAATCTACCTCACAGTTTTTTATATACGTATAAACGAACGGTGTTTATACTTTTCATTATTTTACTAATATAACGTGACATGATTATTTTTATCAACGTTTCCACAACTGTTTTATACAAAAGCACACATGTGAGATATAAGTGTTTTTTTTTTTGTTCTTTACCGTGACAAAACGAATCGATACCGTTCAAACAACATATGAGGCGACAAAACAGATGCACCCGCCGCAACGCGCGGGCATTCCCACTAGTATATATATATATATAGAGGCCGGTTATCATACAATATGTCTAATCGTACAATACGTACGCTATAACCACGGCCGTCGGATCATCTCAAATAACCCCCGTGTTTAACTATTAAATTAATCAAATAAACATATATATATGAAACCGCCAAGGTTAAAATCATCCATTACGAAATAAAAAACCCTGATAATCAGCAAACAAAACCTCAAAAACATAACGTAAGATTCTTAATCAAAAACGTAATCGAAAAATATAACAATTACTCAAAACGATCGATTCCTATTCACCATAACCTTCTGCGAATTGAAATTCTGATGAATTTGGAAATTCAGAACTGAAACAAATAGATGGACCGACTATCGAAGAAGATGATGCAGGGTTTTTTGTAAAGTTTGCGAATTCATATCACATTATATGCGAAAACACTACAGATGTATTATAATGTGCGAATTCATGACAATACACATGCGATTTCAATTAAAAGTTAATAATTTTTGAAAATTCATATAATGTGCGAATTTATGCTTTAATACATGCGATTTCAAAAAAAAAAAAAAAGAATTATCTTCATGTTACAAACTAGTTGTGACAGTATTAAAAAATTCGCATGTTACAAATTCTTTTTTTGAGAATTCGCATGAGATTTTTTTAGAATTTCGCATGAGATTTTTTGAGAATTCGCATGTTTCATAATAAATCGCATGTTATCAGTTTGGTTGTTGGTGCCATCATTGAATTATTTTTGTTCTAGATTTTTTGAGAATTCGCATATTATTACATTGAAAATCGCATATGAACAGTTTTGGTTGTTGGTGCCATCATTGCATCTCTTTGTTCAAGATAAAAAGAATCTACAGACATTGAAAATGGAGGACCAACCTTTTGCTTGCCTTGTCTCACAGCCACAAGATTTCAAAAACTTGAATATTTTATATGAAACAAATCCATTTCAATCTAACTATTTTTGATCTCTTACATAAATGAAGTCTGTTCAAGACTTTGAAATTCAACCTGCAATTAATCTTAAAACCCCACCCATGGAACGTCATAAAACATTTGATGGTGATGATAATGATGATGATGTCGAATTTTCCCTCTGATGATTGAACGGAACATCTGTTATACCCTTATCTAAGAAAAATGAATCAGCGACACGTGTAGGGCTGTGGGCATCGCGTACGTAATGTAGGATTAGGGCTATTGTATTTTACCCTTTACCTATATATATATATATATATATATATATATATATATATATGTGTGTGTGTGTGTGTGTGTGTGTGTGTGTGTAACTTGAATATATATATCCACTAAGATAGATAACCTAATAACTATTGATGAATACTAGTATTGTATTTTAAATTCCAGTCGTGGTTTGTAATAAATGCATAATATATAAAATAGAGTAAAGGTCGCAATGTACGACGATTTTGACCAAACTGTTGTGTTGTGAGATTGTTTGCATTTCATATTGTTTTGCGATATTAATATTTGGTAATTGTTTACAATTCAGATGGCCAACGATGCAAATCGGGAAAACCAGAATAATGATAACCAGATAAATAACAGTGCCATTCGACACATAGTAACCCAAGGAATTAGAGATGCTATGCCAGCTATCATCTAAAATGTTAGGGAAGCGGAAAATAATAATAAAAGTGATAATGGAAGTAAACGATCACATACTGAACCCAGTCACAGCGTAAACAATGGACCACTATTTCAATTGCCTATTCCAAAAAGAAGAAGAACTATGTCTTATGGTTGTTCTTACAAAGAATTCTGGTCTTATAAACCAATAGAATTCTCGGGCAATGAAGGAGCCATTGCAGCTTGATGTATGTAAAATGCAACATATAAATTACATCAAATGAGGCATAAAACTAACCCTTTTTAAGTACTAATATTGGAAAAAGAGTGTTTTTGTCTTCCTTTTGTATTTTCAGGATTAAATGAGCTCAAAAACGCAAAAGAAGCAAAAAGACAGCTAAATCCAACATAAATACAAGAAAAGGAATATTAGTGGACTGCCCGACCCCTCAACGGCACCTTCCAAAGCAAAGTAGAGAAATCAGAAGACTGAACACGCCCCGTGCTCAGCCAGCACGGGGCCGTGCCCAAGAAGCGCAGAAAAGACAAATCTATAGAAGCTTCTATTGCCCATCACGGGGCCGTGCTCAGCGGACACGGGGGCGTGTCGAAAGTACAGCAGGCGCATTTATTGTAATTGCGAATTACAATTAATGAGGAGAGAGATTGTCAGACGGACACGGGGCCGTGCCCAGCGGACACGGGGCCGTGTCCAGCTCTCTGTTCAGCCTATAAATAGGAGTGCTTGGATTCATTTCATCTCATCCCTTGGCACACCACCTCTCTCACACTTCATCCACCACCCACCACCATCACAACACCATCATCCACCACCATCATCCATTGTCCATCATAGAGTGTGTGAGTCGTCTCGGGATCCAAGATTGATCGTAAGAGTTCTTGACAATCAAGGCCATGTTTGCCTAAGTCTCTTACATCACTTGGTGAAGACAAAGTGTCTAGTATAATACTTTTTATTTCTAATCTTTTGCACTTTTTATTTGGTTTTGTATTAATGACTTTAATAACTAGTTACTTATGTTGAAGGTGATCTTTCCTTATCGTTTGTCCGTGGTGTCTTGGCATTATTTTACTGTCTATATAAAATAAAGGATTTTCACCATTCATATCTCCACGGTCTATATGGAGATATGTTGGCTACCTGGTAGGGGGTTAAGGGAACGGTTTGGTAAAGGTCTTGCCATTGTTCAGCGTTTAGAGGTCCTGCAATGGACCTGGGTCAAATTTAGTAGGACCTCCTTCAATACTTCACGGTATTGGATGGCGGGGGTCCAAACTCTTTGATCCCCTCATAAGTTAACTACTATTAATACTATAACCCGGCTATTTAGGACTGTATCCCTGCTGACTCAGACTACTTAGCCGAGGGTAACGTCACCGCCAAAAGCGGGGCCTACCACAATACTGCATTAATAACTTAATTCATTATCTTCCAATAATCCACCCTTTTAGGATTGTATCCCTGCTGACTCAAACTACTGGGGTGAGGGTAACGTCACCTTCAAAAGAGGGGCCTACTACAATAACTAAGATAATCTCTTAATTATGTGCAAAAGTGCGGAAATAATCAAAGGTTATACTAGATACGAGTCGGAACCAAGTGATTCATCTTGTCTATCTGTTTTTCTTTTATTTTTATTTTCAGCATTTTAGTTAGTTTTTAATTTTTCTTAGTTTAAAACATTTTTCTAAACTTTTATTTTGGTTAGACGTTGAGGATAAACCGGTACTAAAAGCTCTTGTGTCCTTGGACGACCTCGGTATCTTACCAACGCTATACTACGCTCAACGATGGGTGCACTTGCCCATATGTGTGTTTAGTGTTAGTGAAATATCGTGTTTTATAAATTTAAAACTTGGCTAAAATAAGTGTTAAAAAGGGCTTAAAATATACACCTAATATATATAACACTTTATCGCACATCACAGCTCTACGCTGGTTAGAAAAGACTGAAGCAGTCTTAAAAATAAGAAAGTGCGCAGAGGAAGACAAAATCATGTTTGCTTCCAATCTGTTTAAAAATGCTGCTTTAGAATGATGGAACACTATTATCCAGTCTAGGGGAAGTGATAGAGTCTATAATATGGAATAGACTGAGTTTAAGAATATGATTGAAAGGAAATTATGTCCTCCCAATGAAAAGGAACAGATAGCCAATAAATTCTTAAACCTTAGAATGACTAGAGTAGACTGTAAGGGTTACACTACTATATTCTTCGAATATGCTAGAATAGTGCCAACCATAGCTTCACCAGAACCAGTATTAATCTCCCGTTACATCTGGGATTAATCAGTGAGATTAGACATGTAGTCAAGGCAGCTAGATCACCAACTATAGAAGAAGCTGTAGAACTAGCAAATATATTGACCGATGAATTGGTACGTACTCAAGAAGAAAACCAGAGGAGGAACTTAGCTCAAAAGCTTACCTAGGAATTCCGCTATGGAAATTCCAACCGTGGAAAAAATGTAGGTTCTACTTCTACTCCGTACTGCAAAAGAAAGCATTCTGGAAGATGCTCTATATATTGTAATTTCTGCAAAATATTTGAACACAAGGAAGAAGACTACAGAAAGAAACTTAACAATAAGATATGCTACAATTGTGGAGAACAAGTACATATTAAGCCAAATTGTCCGAAACTAGCTCCAGCCATGAACAACAAGACTACTAAGAATGCTAGGGCATTTGTTCTGACAGCCGAAGAAGCGAAGATGATTCCGGATGTGATTGCCGGTACGTTTTTAGTTAATGATGTTTTTGCTAAAGTATTATTTGACTCTGGTGCGAACCAAAGTTTTATTAATACTTCATTTGGCAAAATTTTCAACCAACCATTAACTAAACTCCAACAAGAATGTCTAGTAGAGACAACAAATGGAGAAACCATTAAGATTTCTGAAATCTTGCAGGGAGCAAGAATAGAAATTTTAAACCATAAGTTTATTGCTAATCTTTACCCAATGAATCTGGTTGGATTTGATATTGTATTAGGAATGGATTGGTTAGTAGCCAATAAAGCCAGTATTCTATGTGATCAAAAGTCAATCCAAATAAGTTCACCAAAGGGTGAAAAGATCACAATTAAAGGAAATAAGCCATCCAGATTTACGAAATTCATCTCTGTAATGAAAACTGCAAGTTGTGCAAGAAAAGGATCACTAGTGTATATGATTTCCATAATCATTAACACTAAAGGATAAGAATTGAAAGATATTCCCGTAGTATCTCAATTCTCAGATGTGTTTCCAGAAGAATTACCAGGACTACCGCCGGACAGGGAAGTTGAATTCAGAATTCATCTGTTACCAGGAACTGCACCAATTGCCAAAGCACCTTACCGTTTGGCGCCAGCAGAAATGCAAGAACTAAAGAAACAGCTAGACGAACTTTTGGAGAAAGGATTCGTACAGCCAAGTTCATCACCGTGGGGAGCACCGATCTTGTTTGTCAAGAAGAAAGATGGATCAATGCGTATGTGCATTGATTACTGAGAATTGAACAAAGTCATGATTAAAAATCGGTACCCATTGCCGAGAATCGATGATCTGTTCGATCAACTGCAAGGAGCTCGATTTTTCTCAAAGATCGATTTACGCTCAGGATATCATCAATTAAAGGTACATGAAGAGGACATTCCTAAGACTACCTTTAGAACAAGGTATGGCCATTATGAATTTACTGTCTTACCATTTGGTCTAACCAATGCCCCAGCCGCATTTATGGACATGATGAACCGAATATGTAAACCATATTTGGATAAATTCATAATTGTCTTTATAGATGATATTCTAATTTACTCTAAGAGTAAAGAGGAACATGCAACGCATCTGCATACACTTTTAAATTTGCTGAGAAAAGAAAAGCTTGACGCTAAATTTTCGAAATGCGAATTTTGGTTAGAAGAAGTGGAATTTCTTGGACATTTAGTTAATCATGAAGAGATTCATGTGGATTCCACAAAGATTGAGGCAATTACTAAATGGAAGGTCCCTGAATCACCAACGGAGGTTAGAAGCTTCCTAGGACTAGCCGGTTACTATAGAAGGTTTATTCGAGATTTTTTTTAGAATTGTCATTCCCTTAACCAAGTTAGCCTGCAAGTCTATTAAGTTTGAATGGAGACCAAAACAAGAAGAAGCCTTTAGAATTCTTAAGCAAAGATTAACCAACGCACCCATACTAGCATTACCAGAAGGAACTGAAGACTTTGAAGTCTATTGTGACGCTTCTAAATTAGGTTATGGATGTGTGTTGATGCAACGACAAAAGGTTATGGCCTATGCTTCTAGACAACTTAAGAATCATGAAGAGAACTATACAACCCATGATTTAAAATTAGGAGCCATAATTTTTGCCATTAAGATTTGGAGACACTATTTATAAGAAAATAAATTTGTTGTCTTCACAGATCATAAGAGTTTAAGGTACATATTTGGGCAAAAAGAGCTGAATACGAGACAGAGACGCTGGATAGAATTTCTTAGTGATTATGATTGCAATATCCAAGATCATGCAGGAAAAGCTAATGTAGTAGTTGATGCTTTAAGTCGAAAGTATCATGAAAAACCAAGGAAAGTACGTTCTTTTAAATTAAATCTGCACGTAGATTTAAACGAGCAAATTAAAGCCGTACAAGAATCAGTAATCAAGGATGATACTGAAAAACTAAAAGGAATGATTAAAGAACTAGAACAAGGAACAGATGGAATTTGGAGATTCCATAAGAAAAGGATGTGGATACCTAAACTAGGAAACCTACGCCAACAAATATTAGACGAAGCCCATAAGTCTAAGTATATGATACATCCTGGAAGTGATAAGATGTATCAAGATTTAAGAAAGAATTTTTGGTGGATAGGAATGAAAAAGGATATAGCAGCTTAACATGCCAAGTGTTTAACCTATTCACAGGTTAAAGCTGAGCATCAGAAACCCTCAGGATTATTACAGCCTTTGGAAATGCCTGTATGGAAATGAGAATTGATAATAATGGACTTTGTTACCAAATTACCCAAGACCCGAAAAGGTAATGATACAATCTGGGTGATTGTAGATAGGTTAACCAAGTCTGCTCATTTCCTACCAATGAAGGAAACATTCGGTATGGAACAGTTAGCCAAATTATATGTAAATGAAATAGTTTCATTATATGGTATTCCTTTATCAATTGTTTTTTATAGAGATAGCCGTTTTACTTCTCATTTTTGGACAAGTTTCCAAAAAGCAATGGGAACCAAGCTAAATCTAAGCACCGCTTATCATCCTCAAACGGACGGACAAAGTGAAAGGACAATTCAGACAATGGAAGATATGCTTAGAGCTTGTGTAATTGATTTCGGAGGAAATTGGGATGATCATCTACCATTAATAGAATTTTCTTATAATAATAGCTATCATACCAGTATTAATGCTGCACCTTTCGAAGCACTTTATGGACGAAAGTGCCGAACTCCAGTCTGTTGGGCAGAGATTGGAGAAAAGCAATTGTCTGGACTAGAAATCGTACAAGAAACTACGGACAAGATTATTCAACTCAAGGAACGACTAAAAGCAGCACGCGGTCGACAAAAGAGTTATGCTAATAACAGGCGGAAGCCATTGGAGTTTCAAGTAGGAGATAAGGTGTTGTTAAAAGTTTCTCCTTGGAAAGGAGTGGTAAGATTCATCAAAAGGGGAAAGCTAAGCCCCAGGTATGTTGGACCTTTTGAGATTATTAGAAGAATAGGACCTGTAGCTTACCAGCTACAACTGCCAGAGGAAATGGCAGGAATACATGATGTCTTTCATGTATGTAATCTCAAAAAGTGTTTAGCCGATGAATCATTAGTGGTACCTCTTAAGGATATAGAGGTAAATGTGAAGCTTAAATTCATAGAAAAACCTCTACAAATTGAAGACAGAAAAGTTAAGAATCTCAAACATAAGAGATTAGTTCTGGTCAAAGTGAAATGGGATTCCAAGAGAGGGCCAGAATATACATGGGAACTTGAATCAGAAATGCAGAAGAAATACCCACACCTGTTCCAGTAGACCTCGAGGACGAGTTCTAAAACAAGGTGGGGAGTATATAACAACCCTCCTAAAATATTTCCGACACTCCTAAAATATTTATAACATCCCTATACTTCCTAAAACACACCCCGTATACGTAAATAGGCCCTAAATACCTTTAATTTTATAAAAATAAAAAAAAATCAATTTTCACTGGTTCCTGGCGGGGCGCGAAGCCTTTAGCCAACCTGGTCGCGGGCCGCGACAGCTCAAGATCAGGGCGCACCCGGTGCCGCCACGTGGCACGAACATGTTGGGTCTAGGGTTTGAGTCAGCCAAGCTAGGGCCTACCCTAGTTGGCCTCGCGGGCCGCGAAGCCTGTTACTGAAACCTTCGCGGGGCGCGACAAAGTGCCTGATCAGCACTATAAATAGGATCGATCGGATTCATTCCAAATCGTTCAAACTTTTACTTTCTCTCTCAAAATTCTGAATAGTAGGCATAATATCCGGGCATTATACCCCCTAATTAGCGAAGCGCTGCCTCCTTGTAAGTATTTTAACCCCCGGTTACGTATTAGATACGCTGCCCGATTGATCTAGCGCTCCGTAACGACTGTCGTGGTTCTACCCGACATAGTCGTTGGAGTTTTGTCTCGGGGAGGGTATAACTAATGTAAATATTGGGTTATTATACTAACGTGTGTGCATTGTTTAATTTATTAGATTATAACCAGGAAATCATAAGGAAAAATCTAAAATAGCAATGTGAGTAATCTCCTTTTTGTAAACTGTTTTTATAAAACCTTAATTGTTTTAAAATATAATTAGCAGTGATTGAGTCTTTGTAATTCTTCAATTACTGCCGGTATGTTGGGGTTTTGTATACAAAATGTGGAACATGTTACTATTGGACAACGAGATAGCCAATGAGTAATATGACTCACCAGTCAGGATTGACAGTACTGAATGAGTAATTGTGTAGATATAAACATTGTAATCGCTCTTAATACTGTGAAATGATAAAACTTGTTTTGATTAAACTGAGATTCACTCACCAGTATTTCCCACTGACAAATATTTTTAAAACGCGTTTCAGGTAATAAAATGTGAAAGGCAAATAGAAGCCAGCTGGACAGCACTGAAGGCTTGGAAAATGTGGCTATAAAAGTTATCTAAATAAAGAAGATGTTTTATTTAAATAAAATAGTGTTTATCCCTATAAACATGATTGTAATAGAAACTTGGGTTTTACCTATGTGTTTATTATTATAAAAATGTGGTATTTTACTCTGATAAAATATTTCCTAACTACGGTCATGATGTAAATTCCGCTGCCAAAAATGATAAATACCGGTACCATTGATACTGGCTCGCGACCGCCCATTTTCAGGAGATAGGGGCTGGGGGTTGCGACAAATTAACACCCATCAATAAAAATATAAGTAAATTTGAAATTTCTTTGATCATTGAGTGATGGGTGCGTAGTGTATTGTATATTGTATAATAGATTTAAATTAGGTTTTATCTATTGTGTGTAACTTT
Organism: Helianthus tuberosus; assembly: GCA_030545235.1. Classification (NCBI taxonomy): domain Eukaryota; kingdom Viridiplantae; phylum Streptophyta; class Magnoliopsida; order Asterales; family Asteraceae; genus Helianthus; species Helianthus tuberosus. The sequence goes on from CM060383.1 coordinate 184,174,302, forward strand.
ATTTATATGTATATGGAGCCTAATTCAATTGAATAGTAGGTATCGCATGGTCATTCTACGAATTTTGACACGGCCATATTGGTGATTTCCAATGAACATGAAAGGAAGTCGATTGATTTAGATTGGTGAGTTTCATTAATTATATTGGTGAGTTCCAATGATACATTTGCCTAGCTTGTGGAATTTTTTAACAGAGTTAAACGGGCCGTAAATAGTAATTTCTTGACTTTTAAGAGTCGTTTCGTTTTTAGAAGAATCGGTTTTGTAATTCAAAAGGAGGTGGTGATGCAACTTGTTACACGTTTACATGCCATTTGTTTCTAATTTGTTGTTTTAGCATTTTAGTGAAAATAACAACTAATGTTTTAATATTTAGACGATAGTCTATACTACCGAAAACTAATGCGAACATGTGATGATGGACCTTGCCTTTTTTTTTTTTTTCCTTTTTTTGTTGCATCCTTAAATTTACTCCTACTAATGAAATTCTTGTCCTCAAGTTGATGTCCTATTACTTAATGGTCTACTCTTCAACATGTTTTGTGAGTTCTAATCTTAAAAAATATATATTGTGTTATATATCATAGAAAATCTAGGATTGCTATTACATAAAGTAATATAGTTCCACGCAATCCGGCGAGAACTCGGTATATGCACACAATATAAAAAAATACAGTTACAATATTACGTTGCGTCAGGGTATCGAGAGTGAAAAAAATACTAAAATATACTAATTAACAAACTCGCATTGAACAAAAAAAATGAGTACCTATACATGTATCGATGATCGAGTATCAGTACCCATACTGATGTTCTTCTAGCATTATTGGTTCGGATTTACGAAATAAAAAATGATATAATTACACAAAAAAGGTTGTGATATGTCTAGAATATTATCAACACGTGTTTTATTGATACTGGATTCGATATACCGATACTCAGTATAGTTTACAACACAATGAAATACTTTATTTTTAATACAATTTCGTGTTCAATAAAGGTTGTATCAAAATGTTGAAATGCAATTAGTTCTTTAACACATATAAAAATGAATACGGGTATCCGATACTAATTTTGTTCTGGTGTAGTTCCATTTGTTTTGGTAAAATAAAATATGTGTCTTACCACCTAATATTCAATCGTAGTCAATTGTGATCAATGTTTTAAAAACCACTTCAAATTGATCGGCTGAACCGGTTAAACCGTCTGGTCAAATCGTTTTTGAGTCAAATTTAGTACGGTATAAAAACCGGATTTTAAAACATTGACTGTAATTAAAAAAAATGATAGCCACTTGTATTTTAAATTGGCTAGAAATCACAAAAAACACATACAGATACGATTTCAATATTATTTGGTCGGTATTTGTTCAGTTTGTTACTGGTACGTTATCAATATCTATAAATGCTATAGTTTACAAAAAATATATATAGATATTGTTATAAAGTTAGCCTAAAAGCTTTTCAATTGTCACAACTCCAAACAACTTAACTAGCAGCTACCTACTCCAAGTGACTATCTCTCATTTTGTTCTCTATCTTTTGGGTTACTTCACTTAAATATATAGGCAAAGAAAAAGGTATGGGTATTGAGTAAACAAATGCAAGAATATGTGTTGGGTGGAGTTATTCAATTCTACAAAGGGGCTGGCTGGACATGTGAGGTAGTTGGACCCATTTAGCCAATCTGTCATCCACTTATTTCAATAATTCATAACACTCCCCCTTGGATGACACTTTGCAAACTTTGGGTTAATTAAGTACTGCCTCGTTAAAAACCTTGCTAAAGAAAAACCCAGTGGGAAAAAAAACTTTAGCTAAGGGAAAAAGAGTGCAGTCTATAGCTCCCCCTCAAGTTGCAATTTGCAAGGCATCACATTCTCCGTACGTGACGCATGCCAATGTCATGAACGTGTTTCCTGAAAGTTGCTGTAGGTAGTGCTTTTGTTAAAAGATCGGTTGAATTGTTGCTGGATTGGACATATCTCATCTCGACTTGATTGTCTTTAATAAAGTCTCGAGTATATTCAAAAATCTTGGTGGTATATAAGAGTGCAACTTGTAATACTCCCCCTGATTTCATTATGTATCGTTTAAGCCTTCTGCGTAGATCTTTTATTTAATATTTTGCCACTTCATTCCTTGATGTGTATAGTCCTTTGTGTTGATCAATGTTATATGGTCTTTATATGAGATTCCTGGTGCTTTATGTAAACAAATACCATATGATCCATAACTATATGTTGTTACATTCCCTGCATTTACAAAGCTAACAAAACTAGTTTTCATGGGTTAGTAAAATCTAGGCACATATCATTCTTACCTTTAGAGTATCGACATATCTTCTTTACCATTCGAATGTCTCCTCATTAGACATGTGCTATATCATGTTTATAAATTAAAATAAAAGATATATATAATCATGCATAGCTAGGAAGAAATATGAATGCACAATTACACCTTAGCCATGGTACTTTTGGAATGAGAATCCTTACTTTGGTAGGAGATGATAATAGTCATTTCTTATAAAAAGTGTCTAAACAACCTTTAGCATACTTTAAGGTTCAGTTTTATCCACATTATAATGTCCCAGCATCTTCTGGATGTAGTTTGATTAATGGATAAAAATATGATCACAAATATACTCGAACTTTAGGTTGAGTAGTAACTAGACTGAGCCAGGGTCATTCAAAATTCCCCATCTAAAAGCTCGACAGTTTCTCTCGATGGTGCCTAGACATCATTATCATAAACTGCGATTATAGTGAACTTTTAGGAGAGGACTTTTGATAAAGATGGATGATATTATCAAACTCGTATTGCTCTTTTATCAGAATATCTCATGAGTTGTACAACACTCAACCCAACTATTTTATCCATACTATCTTTTTTAAGTTTATAAAGATACATTCATCAGGTTTTGAAATCAATGCTTCAGGCATTTACAATCATTCATTTACTTCCTTCCATTTTGAAAAACAATGTATGTGCATACACTCTTTAGGAGTTCTGTTACATAAACCTCCTCATTGATTTCTATATCATATGCAAGGATGTCTTGAACACTTGCTTTATTTGTATAATACATATTGTACCATGCTTATACACTGTACATTGAGATACCCTAATCACCAAGTACAGGTTTTCTATGTATGTTTATTGGTACACAAGAATAACATCCATAAGATGTTTCAACTAACCTTATAAGCACTTAAATGCTTTAGGATACTCAGCAGGAGTTCCAATTATATTCAATGTATTCAAATATGAATCTGTATACAACAATCATATCGTTCTCGAGAACTTATTTTACATGATTTTAATAAATTAAATCCTTTAGGGACTTTCATGTAAACTTTAAGTATCCAGTGATTCATAACTTTTATAAGACGCATATCAATTCTCTCTTTTTATTACCAGACTAATTAAATATTGGAAAGCCAATACATCCACCACTGGAGAATACATCTCCTCATAATCAGTCATAGGTCTTTATGAAAATACTTGTGCCACCAATTTTTGACTTATATCACTTAATTTGATTTTCACATGATTCGCGTAAAAGATACTTTTGTATCCAGCATATTTTACAACTTCAGCTGTATGGACTGTTGGTCCAGAAACTTTCCATTTCATTAGAGAACTAAACTCTGCCTTATTTGTGTCTTTCTATTTTGGCCAATCATTTCTTAATATTCATTCATAGGCAGATCTTAATCTTGATCCTCATCATTTAATCATTTTAAGCGCTACATTATATACAAAAGTATAACGACGTCGATTTTTATTTCGATTCCATACATATCTTAGACATGATACAACTTATCGAGATCTCTTTAGTTTCAGGTACCTGAGGTTCTTCTTGAACCATCATGTCTATCGTCTCTTCAGGAGACCTTTTAATATAACCCCGACTTGACCATCTTAATTAGTTGCTCCAACTTTCGAGGAATTTTATTATTGGAATCGACTAGTCTACCACGCTTCAAACGTGCAATAGACTCATTACAAACATGTGGTTGTCCTTCTAGGACACTCATCTTAATTGGAGCATTAGCAGTTGGTATATATGACTTAGCTTGTCACTTTATTTTGGTAAGTAAATACGTCTGGTAATAGATTTATTTTCCAAATGAGTTGTTCTTTGAACCCGTAGTTCATATTTTCAGTTTTAAGGATCAATGATAATTTATTTCAACTCATTTCTTTTTCAACTGCTTTTATCTTCCCCTAATGTTGGGAATGTCAGTCCATTTAGATGGATATTAATAAACTGAACCATAAATAACTCTTTCGTTAAATGCTATATTCCCAATCACCTTTTAAGGTCCCATATTTGTGCGTCGTGGTGGATCAATTTCAATATATATCGCACAATCAAAATCTTAGAATGGACATATTTGGTTTCTGACCAAAACCCAATTATAATGGGGAGAAAATATTACAATATATTGGCATTATATGAATTGATACATGAACTTTTGCTCTCATGATCATACACTAGCAAACACATCCAGTGATTGTCTCAATAAATCATGTATAAACTACATGAAGTTTTACGTGTATTGTACTGATCATTATGTGAAATTGATTTATTATCAAAATCATTATATCAATCTGGAATAATATGCTTGCTATCACATTAGCTAAGCCTTAATTACAAAAACTTCAGGTTGTGGATTTGATAACCATTTAGACGATGCATCGGTTTTTAAAACACTAAATGGTATCATGTTGGATATGTATATCCTTTGCTTATTCCAGAATACTTAGGGATTCACACCCTACTTTCATTGATTAACTTTTCTTGAGAACAAAAATTACATTTTATAATTTTCTGGAAGGATCTGTTAGTTCTTCAATACATTTCACATTATCATTTTACTCGGTGTGGTCTAACCGGTCATGCCAACTGATTATGATTCATAAACTTCTTATTTATGATCATATATGTATTACTTGTAGGTAAAAAAAAAACACAAAATAGAATGTATGTATTAAACAATTTAATCATAATAATTTGATAGTCTATTATGATGTGAACAAACTTACTTTTGAAATTAATCATATAATGAATTAAATTCAGACTCAGAATCATAAGGTGGTGGAGGTGGTAGAGTTAGTTGCATACTATTAGCTATTTGTTTTAGCATGTCTTCTAACCATTTATTTCTTTCTGTCAGCCGTTTTATTTGTTTAGACAAATTTCGGATCTGATCGTTTAACCTAGCCACTTCGAATCCTATTGAATCTGAAGGTAGATTCATTTGAGGTACCGACATGGTTCTGTTATATTAATTGGTGGCAGTGGTTGTTCTACTTCGTTTAATAGTGATTGGAAAAACTGTTGCGGTAATGGTGATTGCAAAAATGATTCTGATGCTAACTGCTATTGGAATATCATGTTTTCATCAAACAAAGTTTGTTGCATCGTTGAATCTTCCTCAAAAACTAAGGGTGAGATGTTTTGTAAGATGTTCGGTGCTAGTGGTTGAGATAGGTTAGTTGTAATATGTTCTTGTACGGGTGGCAGCTGTGGTTGTAGATCAAATTGATAAAAAGACGGTTGAGGAAGCTGCAACAATGATTGTTGTAAATTTTGTGTTGAGGTGCTTTCTAAGATAACTTGAGCTTCCTTCGACTGGAATGGTTGATTTAGTATATAATTATGAACAGGGGTTATCCTAACAGTGTTAAAATTTACAATCCCAGATGCCTTTGGTGGAGATAATCCTTGGATAATATGATCACTTAAGACACCTAATGATTTTGCTATTTTTGTAATGTAAGACCCTCCCATGAGACTTCTCAGAGGATTTGTTTGTTGATTTAAAAGATATGTAGCAAGCTCGTGGGCAATATTACAAGGAACTTGCTCAAAAATACTATGCAGATGGTAAAGGTCGGTAGTACTAACCCTATGTTGATTATTCTTGCGCCCAGTGATAGTGTTGGCTAAAACACGGTGCATATATTGATAACGAGGGTTTGTGAATTTCATAGAATTATTATTGTTACACCACCCTTTCGATGAATGGCCTAGCCAACATTCTTTCATTTCCTCAGAGGAATAAGAGGTTGATGCCTCCGTAAAAATAGGTTGTTTAACTTCTTCATCTGTATATATGCCCATATGAACTGCGAATTCTGTTAATGACATATTATGAAATTGTCCACAAAGTCGAAAATGAATAGATTCATCAGTAAGACTTTTATCATATTTGAAATAGAAAGTGGACAAGAACTCATATACAAGTTCATCGTATGACGGTTCTAGGATGTCGAAGAAACGACGCCAGGGCGTATTACGTGGTAGTAATCTCGCCAGTAAACCACTTGGATCAAACATTTCCATTTGATACCAATCAATACCGCTAATAGAAAAAACTTCAAGATTCTTGAGTTTTTGATACCTCTCACGATTGGGTAAATCAGTAAACCGAAGGAATCGATGAATGTTTGCTGCATTTGAAGATTCAGCATATGCTACTGGAAGATTTGCCATTTGAAAAATTGGTTTTGTTGAATCTAAGAAAAGTTTGGGTACGGGTTATTTTGGGTATGTGTTGAATTATATCAGGAGTTGTAGCTTATGTGTAGATTAGCTCGAGTAGTGAGTTTCTTATATAGATAAGAAAATTTAAGCTTACACCATACGTTTGGTTAAGGCTTCCATGATACGTTTTGAAACAGTTCACTGTAGCTAGTAAATGTTATATTGCATAAATAAATAGCATCATATTTTAGAAACAAGATTATAATTTTACACATTGTTAAATTAATTTTTTTTTTTGATAAATTTTTAAATTAATAATGCTTTCATAAATGAGTTTTAATTAAATTATAAATGGTTGAAGTGACAATGCAATTGCAAAATATATAATAGAAACATTATTAAGAGAGAGGACCCAAGAAGGAAAGTATAGGTCGACGTGATTATGATAGCTTAACCACAAAATTTAAATACTTTAATCAACCATTTTTTAAATATTATTTTAATATGCATTTTCTTTTTAAATATTGCTAAACGGGGAAAGGTCTATAGGGTATGTGTCGATTGTTTGGTTGTGTCTGAATGATATAACTTTTTCAATTAGTCAGATTTTGATGATAATTTTATAACATATCTAAACCAATATGGTAACTGATTTGCTCAATTAAATAAATATCAGATGCATAAACAAAAATGTTAGGTACATAAATAAATGTTAGTAGTCCCATAATTATTATATCTCCAGAACAATAGGTCCCCTGTGCTAATTTTAATTTATCACAAAACTATATTATAAGTATACATATATATAAAGGAGAAACGGGATCTAAAAGATCATCCTAAAGATGTATGATTTTACAACTCACTGGTGCACCCTTAGACTTTCAACCTATATATATGTATATATTTAAATATATGAAATTCTTACATTCAGTGGCGGACCCAGGAATTTTTCCGTGGGGGTGCCGACTTTTCTGTTTATATATGTATATAAATCGCTTAGACTTTCAACCTATATATATATGTATATAAATCGCTTGTAATTGTTATCACTGATGATGCCGACTTTTCTGTTTAGTTCTTCATATGCTCCCTTTTCTTCGAGCGACCATAGAGAGAATTGTAATTGATTTAGTTTATGTTGATCTAACTTTGATAGATCTCGTCTATCTTTATTTAATGGTGTTAGCAATTGTTATGTTAATCAATTTAAAAATAGTTACTTAAAAATTTTAAATTGTGTGAATTAGATGTAAGATTTTAAGTTAGTACGTATGACAATTCGATGTATAAGAATATAAGAACAGTTGTAGTTACTAATCACAATCGAATAAAAAGTCATTATTATCTTAAATATAGACATGGTTATTGATGTTCTTAATAGTTGGATAACAAGTCATTGTGTTTGTTACAATGGTTTGTGTTTTGCCAACGAAATTGTATATTATAGTATATATTGTGTTTTTTTGGCTTTTGTGTAAAATCCTTGGGAGATCCTGATAACATCAATTGTTTTTTTTGTATATGTATTCTGCATGTTTATGATTTATTGTATATTATAATATACATTGTGTTTTTTTGGTTTTTTTGTAATATATTTGTGAGATCTTGATAACATTATCTGCTTTTTTTTTTTATAGATGTATCCTGCATGTTTATCATTTATTACAAGTCATTATTATCTTAAATGTAAACACTGTTATTGATTTTCTTAAATAATATTCTCATGACATAAATATAATCTACGTTTGGTTGTGTTGATAGTTTTTTTTTAATACTTTTGTAAACATGTAACATTGATAGATCTCATTTATCTTCATTTAATGGTGTTAGCAATTCCTACGTTGATCAATTACAAATAATTAACTAAATATTTTAAATTGTGCGAATTAGATGTAAGATTTTAAATTAGTATGTATGACAATTCAAGAAGAGTTGTAGTTATTAATCGAAATCAAATTAAAAGTCAACATTATTTTAAATATAGACATAGTTATTGATGTTCTTAATAGTTAGATAAGTAGTCATCGTGATATTAAAAGGCACAAACTATCTACACACCAAGTGTGTAGATAGCCACCATCCAAAAGTTGTTTTTTGTCTTATATGTACACCCCTGCAGTGTCGAACTATGACCAAAGCGTGACGTTTTGGTCCGGTCAACCAGACAAAGACTGACGGGTGTCTGACGGGTCTGTTGACCGGACTAAAACGCCGAGCTTTGGCCGCGTTAACCAGACAAAAGACTGACACCCGGTTAGTCTTTTGTCTGGTTGACAGGACCAAAACGCGGCCAAAGCTCGACGTTTTGGTCCGGTCAACATACCCGTCAGACACCCGTCAGTCTTTTGTCGGATTGATCGGACCAAAACGCCGCGCTTTGGCCACAGCTCGACACTGCAGGGTATGCATATAGTAAAAAAAACACCTTTTTGGTGTGTAGATAGTGACTTGGGTGTGCCAATAGGTACACCCTATTAAAATATACAGTGAGTTTGGATGATGTTAATCATATATACCCGGACAGCAGTGAGTTTGGATGATGTTAATCATATATACCCGGACAGCGGACGGGTAAACTACTAGTTGAGTATGGTAATAGCTCCTTTGCTTTTGTTGATTTGCTTGGTTGACAGCGTTCGTGCTGATAACGTGTTATAAAACTAGCCTAAAAGCTCTAGAATTAGAAGAGCTAGCATTTGAAGTGGAGTTCTTGTTCAAACTAGACATTGAAAATACGTAATTGACAATGATATATTCCAGTGAGGGTTGTAACATCTCATATTTATAAGATGTTATAAAGCCCTTTTGCATCAGATTTTCTTAGTGGGTTTCAACCACCTTCCACTACAAGAATGAAAAGTACGTAAGAAAGAAAAGCGAATGACCAAAGAATATTAGGTACAATAATTGGAAGCACTATGTTTGGTCCAAACCAAGATTGGTAGCTGTCGTCCACATTCATAATAACTAATAAATTTTGAAAATTTGAAAAAGAGAGTGGATTACGCAAAAAAAAAAAAAAAAAAAAAAAAGTGGATTAAGCAAAGTTTCCTTTCTTCTCTACAAATATCCCATCATCTTCTAAAATCCAAACCCTATTTCAGTTTCTCACACAGTAACCCCCTTCCTTCACAACAATGTCGATAACTATCTCCGATCACCAAGTCCCCTACGACACGCACGACTACTACGACGTCACATTCTCCAACGACACCATCTTAACCCTAGTCACACACACCCCTTCCTTCGTCGACATGTGGATCTCCGACATCGAACGCATCCACCGCCACCGTCTCCACTTCCTCGTTGTGGGCCTCGACGTCGGGTGGCGCCCTAACTTCACCCGAAACATCCAAAACCCCGTAGCCACCCTCCAACTCTGCGTGGGACGCCGTTGCCTGATCTTTCAACTCCTCTACGCTCCTCACATCCCACAATCTCTCGTAAACTTTTTACGAAACCCTAACTATACGTTCACAGGGGTTGGGATTGAGAGCGATGTTGAGAAGTTGGTTGAGGATTATAACCTTGGGGTTGAGAGGATGGAGGATGTGCGTACGTTAGCGGCGGAGGCGTACGGTGTGAGGGAGTTGAAGAATGGTGGGATTAAGAGTTTGGCGGAACGGGTGCTTGGGAAAGAGGTTAATAAGCCGAAATGGGTTACGATGAGTAAGTGGGATAAAGCGTGGTTAACTCAGCCACAGGTGGCGTATGCATGCGTTGATGCGTTTTTGAGTTTTGAGATCGGTAGGGTTTTGATCTCTGGAAATCGCAACTGACTGATGCTAGGGTGGGTGGGTTCGTAATGTTGATTTTACTGTTTGATATGTTTAATATATAATAATATCTGTTGATGGTTTAGGGTTTGTGTTTACAAGAAGATCCTGTTTAGGATTTGGAACTGTTGATTTGCTTTAGGCTAAAGGGTGTGGGGGTCATGGTTGGGACATGATTCGTCATGTAGGAACATGAATGGAAGGCTATACCACCCCCTTTCCTAATTCACCATGGTTTGCATGGATTAAACCATGTCAACCATGGTCCTCCTTTCCATTTTTCAAGTAATCATTTCCTTTTTTCTTTAGACAAAGATAAATTAAAATAAATAAGGGGATAGTGGTTCGGGTCATAACCACACGCTTAGGGTAGTGGTTTTAGATTGTGGATTAGAAGTGAGTGACATGGCACTGACGTGGAGGGTCATGGTGGTTATAAGGGTCATGACCACACCCTATAGCCTTAGTTGAATGTTGGTTTTTGGCAAAATGTGGTTCAGATTCATTATGTTGTTTCTTTTTTTGCTAATGATTTGTTGTGTTTGGATTTGTTGATTCTTTTGTGGGCATTTGCTGTGTATCCACAAATTTTTAGGTCTAAACGCCATTAACGGTTTTTGGAACACAAACTGAACTGGTCGTGTTGGGTGGGTTGGCTACCACCCTCACGCTGGCCTTAGGCCACTCGTGCTAGCGCTGGCTTGACCGCATTGCGGTGTTCGCGAGCGAGTGGCAGCCTACGTGGCTCGCGGCTGGTTGCTCACCCCCTTCCACAACATGTAGTCTAAATGTTACTTTAATTCAGGGAAAACATGCGTATGGCATGGTCACTGAAATTTCATGTCGTGATGATGGACTGGACTGTTACTGTTGCTTTTTTGCTATTTTGATACTAGAAATCAACACGTCTTGGTTTAGGTACTACTGCATGTGTCTCACTAGTGAATAAAACAAAATTCTGGATTGTATTCTCTCTTCAATTCAATTTTGTGAAAGTCCAAGTAAACACCCATTTTTTTTTTACTTTTACCATTTTTAGTGATCTATTTTATTAAAAAAAAAATTCAATCTCTATAAAGTTTATCACGTATATAAGACATCAATGATTTACAAAACCACATACAAAGTTTGGTTTAGATATTACATTTTATACAAATCGAAACAGTATTTAATGGTGTAACATGATTTTAAAGATGTTTCCTTTGTCATGTAAGATGTCAATTTAAGGTAATTTAGTAAAAGAACTAAGGGTATAAGGAGTGGTTAGACACTTGAGAGTGACAAACTAAAAAATCAACCAATGAGAGTGTGTCATGTCAAAGTGGTAAACTATGCTCAAAAGTATTGGCAACGGTTAGACACTTGGTGTTGGTGAAGTGGTAAACTATTTAAAAAAAAAAAAGAAAAAAAAGGTGTGATTGGTTAAGATTGGAATGGACCCCACCCCACACACCCCCCCCTCTCTCTCCTATCCTCCCTCCCCGCATCGGCATACCATCACCGCACAAACAAGTCAAAATCGGCAAACATCTTGTTGGCGGTGGTTTACCGCGTCGGTAAACTTGTTTGCCGACTTTTGCTGATCACCACTCCGGATACCCTAAGACCAAGAATTAAAATTTCATTAAATACTAATAGCGATAACAATTATAAAGGGGTTGAGAAAACACTCAGTTGTTAGAATCGTCGGTGGCTAGGTCATGCATTAACCAGTTAATGAATTATTTGGTTAAACTTATATTGCGACCAGCTAACTAAAAAGTTCTAATTCTGCCACTAGTTCAAACATTAAGCAAAACAAAAACAAAAAAAGCTTTGTGAATGAAGAGAGATAATTATAAGGATTAAGCAAAAAAGCTTTTTAAAGGATGAGAGATAATTATAGAATTGCATATATCTTATCATCAAACAAAAGAACGAAAACCAACAACAAATAAGTAATGGCTAAATTAAACAAGACAATAGAAACAAAGAAGCCAATAGGCAAGTAAATGACTAAGACCATGTGTAGTTGTGTACTGATAGTGTGATTGGGCGTGAAGTTGTGCACACATGGCAAAGATGACGCCCCATAATGCTTCTTCGTACACCGCCTTCTGGGCGTGATCTTCAGAAAAAGGATGTTGCATGATTGTGAAAACGCCAGGTGAGGAGCTTGATCTTGAAAGGAGAGCTCGATGCCATATGTCACATAACCCCCAAGGGAGGGGCATTATCATAATGCCACACTACACATGCCTAATACTCTAATAGTCTACGCGACATGTGTGTAAATTTCTCTACTATTCGATACTAACATCAAGTCATACCTTGTAAAGGGAAGAAGGTGAATATTTGGAGGCGACAATGGAGTAACCCACAAAACATTAAATCATGTTTGAAAGCATCATCACTGACACTGTTTATCTTAAAAGTATCACATTCTCAAAGGAATTTCGCAATATTGGAATTGGTATCTTCATCTCATAAGTCATTGAATTAGAATATATTTTGCACCATTAATCACATTTGTTGGCTGCAACATTTTGTCTCGTGATGCTATTGCTAACCTCGTAACAGTGGCGGACCCAGGATTTTTTCCATGGGGGTGCGGAAGATTTTTAAAAATTTTAGGCCCCTAGGTACATAAGTAAAAAAATCGGTTGTATCGGGTCGGGTCGGGTCGGGTCATGTAAGTCAAAAGAACATCAAACTCATCATCATCATCATCGTACTCAGTATATCCCACCTATAGCAAAGCTAAGGTAGGGTCTGAGGAGGGTGGGATGTAGACAGCCTTACCTCTACCCCGTAGGAATAGAGAGGCTGCTTCCAATGAGACCCCCGGCTCGATTGTGGTTTTGCATCAAGCCTTGGACATAAGGCACATAACACTCAGCAATTGAGACAAACGCCAATTGGTGCATGTACCCCCTTGTCTTTCGGCTATCAACACCACCACATGATGCCTGATTAACGATCCCCTCTTTTTAACGTTATTTTCACGAAATTAGTAAAATAACGTTAAAAATTAGTGCACTTAACCGATATACCAATGTAAAAGTTACGTGAATATTTGTTGAAACCATTAACCTTACAAGACTTGACAAACCATCCAAGTTGGCGAATTGTTTATCCTTTTTCACAAAATTAAAGTAGTTTTCGAGTTGAACCGGTACAAAGTACATCTTCCATTTTTTCCAATTGTCTTCTTTGGCTTTCACGAAGCATATCTTGCCGTTTAGAGGATGCACAAACGGCATTTGTTAAACATGTTATCGTTTCAAAAACTCTCCAAATTGGTGTGTGTTTGTGAGCCACCGCCACAACAACTAGTTGAAGTTGGTGTGCAAAGCAATGAATATAAAAAGCCGAAACATTTTCCTTTAATATTAGAGCCCTTAGGCCGTTAAACTCGCCCGACATATTACTTGCCCCGTCATAGCCTTGGCCTCTAATCCTTTTCAAACTTATCCCATAACGTGCCAATATATCATCAATAGCCGTTTTGAGTGTTATTGCGCTTGTCTCTTTGACATGAACAAGCCCAATAAAACGTTCCTTAACAATCCCAACTTTATCAACAAAACGAATAACAACTGCCATTTGTTCCTTTTTTGATACATCACATGATTCATCTACTAATAAAGAAAAAACATCATCACCAAGTTCTTCTAAAATTTGTTTAATTACCTCTTGAGCATAACAATGTTTGATGTCCGCTTGAAATTTAGGACTTGTCATTTGGTTATTCGCGGGTGCATTCTCTAAGATAACTTTAGCAAGCTCTTCATTCATTTCACCCATGAGTTCTAAAAGCTCTAAGAAATTCTCTTTATTTAATGAATCTTTTGATTCATCATGTCCATGAAACGCCAATCCGCCATTCAACAACCTTTTCCCAAGCAAAGTAGAAGCACTAAGTCTAAGTCGGTATTCACGTTTCTCCTTAGGGGTCCTATTGTCCCATTGTGTGTGTACCGCTTGATTTTCGTTAACTAAATCGGCACTCTTTTGGAAACATTTGTTGTGTTGACTATTAACTAAACCAACATGTTTTTTAAGTGACGCATGTACCTTTTTCCAATTGTTATACCCACCGCTAACAAATGTGTCTCTACCATCTCCGAAGTGGCTCCTAAACAAATAGCAACATAAGCAAAACACACGATCCGATTTTGAGCTATACTCTAACCATCCCTTATACTCATGTTTGTCATACCATTCTTCCTTAAATTTCCTTAACTCGTCACCTTGAAACGTTGTTTGTGGGAATTCGATACCTCTTGGTTGATACGGTCCTCTTAGTATATATGCCCTTCTAATCTCATCCCGTTGATTCACGTTATATTCTTCTATCGGCTTGCGATCATACGGATCCGAAGGAAGAGTATCCAAATCAATTAGTTCGGAAGATGTATCCACTTTCTGCTTGAGAAATCGCGCCATAACGTCTCTACTCATGGTTCCTATCACAATCATATTGATCCATCATCCATGACCATAAATTCATCGTTCCAAAAATCATCTAAAAATCACCCCTAAAAATCATCTAAATGACATAATCATCAAGCCCTAAAATTGTTTAATCACCCCTAAAAATCATTTAAATAACATAATCATCAAAAAAATCATCTAAGGCAGTAAATCATCACGTAAAATCATAAAAAAAAACCATCATAAAAATCATCTATGGCAGTAAATCATCAAGTAAAATCATTAAAAAAAAACAAAAAACTAACCTTGATGATGTCGCTGCTGTGTTGCTGCTGCCTGGCCGGATTCCGGTCAGTTTCTGGCCGGAATTTTGACTGTCGCTGGCTGCTGTTGCTGCTGGCTTGGTGATGAAATCGCTGGGCAGGATGTCGTGGAACAGAAACAGAAGGGCGGGAGGATATTGAAGGGGTTTTTGGGCTAATTGTTAATGTTTATTGTTGGGTATTGGGTAATTGACTAATGGACTATTGGGCTTTTTGTTTATTGTTGGGTATTGGATAATGGATATGGACTAATGGACTAATGGGTTAAGCTTTGGTTTGGGTTTAAGTAGTATAATGTATTAATATAGGTATTTTTTTTTATAAAAAAATCAGACTTTGCTAAAAAAATTATAATATAAATCCATAATATTTTTTTACCCAAGGGGTGCGGATGAAAAATTCCAAGGGGTGCGACCGAAAAATTCCACGGGGTGCGGACGAAAAATTCCAAGGGGTGCGGACGAGATTTTCTTCGGAAAATTACACTAAATTTTTTTTTCTCGGGGGTGCGCCCGCCCACCTTGGCATGGTGGTGGGTCCGCCCCTGGTTGTGGAGCCGTGTGCGTGGGGCGCCAGCGGAGGCGGAGGGTGGTGGTTGGCGCTATTGTGCAAAAATGGGGGTGTTTTGAGGCGCTATACCTAAAGTTACCACAATAGGCTCAAGTGAGGGGGGCGCAAGTGGGCAGGATGATGAGTAGGCGTCTAGTCAGCGCAATATTAGAAGACGACACAACACATAGTCTAATTGTGGGCCAAAATGCTATCTGTGATTTCAAAAAACAACAAACCAAAGCGGTATGGTTCATGGTTGGATGGGTCGACCAGGCCATCCGGTTTGGTGGTTTAACAGTTCACTTTTGGTTGTTTGAACCCACTTTTAATTATTTTTACAAAAACCATTTGTTTGTATTACTATATTTAAAATGACTAATATCGTTCATGATTATAAATAATGCATGTACATACTACATATTTACATAATGAAAAAAAAATATTAATCAATATTTTAAAAACCATTTTTTAAATCGTATCGGGTTAGGTTCGGAAATGATTTAACCAGTTGAACCGGGTTATACCGGGCGGTTCAACCGGGTTGACCAATTAAAGATATAAATCCGTAAAATGCAATTTCAACTCAAAAAATAATCCAAAACTACACCATTCCATAATAAAAAAATATTTCAAAACTTAATCCTTAATAAAAAAAATAATCCAAAAATTTACTATTGGTACCTTTTTAGGCACTAGGTTTCACTGATGAAGGTAAATCGTTACCTTTTTAGGTCTATAAAAGATTAAAAGTCCAAATTTTAACATTGGCCGTGTACCGGTATAACCTAATTTACCGGTGGTACAACTTCTTTGTCGTTCCATCAGTTTACCAGTATGCTTTGTGTCAGCCAAGCTTCCAACATCCTGTTTAAAGCGGCCGGTATAAACCGGGTTAGTGTTTAATGTTTGATCTGAGTGTTTGGTGTGTCAAAACTTAAATATGTGTTTGTTTCTGAATGTTTTTTGTTTGAATTTGGTAGCAAACCATTATGAGTAAATTCTACTTTGAATAATGTTCTAGTCATGTGCATCATCCATCTTCAATCATTTGGCATAATTTTGGTTTGAATGTTTCTTATATATCTATGGTATTTAACCAAACATGAATAAGCAGCCAAAAGGCACAGATCAGGTAAATTGGGTTAAAGAAAGCTAGGCCCAACATTTTTGGGCCTGGCCCAACCCAGGTTGGTCATAACTTTTAGATCACTCTGTGTTTTAGTTTCGGGTTGGGCGTGATTTTGGTCTGTTGCACACTCCTAAACATGTTCTTCGTATCGTTCGTCCTTCACCACATATGATGCCTCCATAGATGACCATGAGCAACCTCCGGTTCGGATCCTCCAGGGCCGCGAACCCAAGGTACTAGGTTACATATACATAGTTACATGTTGAAAAAAATGACTAAATTGTTATATGCTATAATACATGTACATAGTTACATATTGAAAAAAAGAGTTAATTACTATTTTCGTTCCTGTGGTTTGTCAAAAATTACTATTTCAATCCATTAGTTTAAAAATTACGATTTCAGTCCCTGTGGTTTCACTTTCGTAACAATTTCAGTCCACCTTCGTTAACCCCATCCATTTATTCTGTTAAGTACACGTTAATTGACCATAATGCCCTTATTAATAAAAAAACAAAAAGATATCTAAAATGAGTTAATTACTGTTTTCGTCCCTGTGGTTTGTCAAAAATCACTATTTCAGTCCATTTGGTTTCATTTTTGTAACTATTTCAGTCCAGTCCCCTAACACCATCTATTTTACCATTAAGTTTTTAATGAAATACCTAAATTACCCTTGTGTTAATTAAATAAAAAAACCATGGAATTTTAAAAGATTATATTCTAGGATCCACTTGTTAAAACACAACCCCATTCCATCCCTGCTCTCATTTCTTGCAAGAGTTTCCGGTCATCTTCTCTGGCATCACAACCCCACCCTCTTAATGTCCGGCGATCCATTACCCCACCCAATTAATATCTTCCTAGCAGCATCAATTAACATAATAACTTTGAAAAATAATGCTTACCTGGACATTTTCTCATTCAAAAATCCAAAATTAAAATTTTGGAACCATATATGTAAAATAGTGCCAGACTTCTACTTCTACTTAAGCTATGGTGGGTCGAACCTTACAATCCAATTTAAGTGCATGTTTCGCTAAGCTTTTTGAAACAACTTATTGACATATTGGTTTTTTGAAAAGTCATAAGCTCCAAAATGATGTTTGGCAATAAGGGTGTACGTGAGAGAAAAAAGCCAATAAGTCACTTCATACTGACTTTTCAAAAAAGCCAATAAGTCAATAAATTGTTTCAAAAAGATTAGCCAAACATGCCTTAAGTCCATATGTCATACAACAATAAAATCATATAAATCCAATAATAAAATCATATAAGTCCATATTTAATTAATACAAGGGTAATTTAGGTATTTCATTAAAAACTTGACCGTAAAATAGACGGTGTTAGGAGGCTGGACTAAAATGGTTACGAAAGTGAAACCACAGGGACTGAAATCGCAATTTTTAAACTAATGGACTGAAATAGTGATTTTTGAGAAACCACAAGGACGAAAACAGTAATTAACTCTTGAAAAAAATAATAATGTTAGTAAGTCTTAAAATGGTGGGTTCCAAACCAAACTGAATCGTGAAACTGTCAAACCGTTAAAACCCGACAAACTCTGATGTACTTTAGAAAGTTTGTTCGAATTTAAACGGTTTATAAATACCCAAGGAGTTCATTGGTCAGTGGTTCTTCGTTTAGTCGGTTTATTCTGATTTTGATATAGTTGTGTAACACCTAAAATTGAAAGTCTAATAACATCTTACGAGCTACAATGAAGAAAATAGTTTTGCTACAATAATAATAATGTCATCTTTTTATACGGTTGTTTGACGTTAAACTACTTTCGGTCCAGGGCACCCCGGGCCACCATTATCCTCCGCCCATGTATGGCTAGAAGGGGACGTGTGAAGACATGTCATTAGGATTTAGTTGGTTTGGTATGAATGTTGCTAGTTTTCATCATGTTACCTATTGGGCTAGTTTTCATTATTACCAATTGGGCCAAGTTTAAGCTAATTAGGATTGACAAGTGATAGGACTCTTTGGCACTGAGTGTATGTATATCAATATGTATACGGCCCAATGGTTGGATTGTTTGAGGGGGCTAAGTTTTCTTATCGGATTGTCTCAAAAAAAAACCAACTCAGGTTTTTTTATTTTTTTTACGTAAATGGTGTTAGTGGCAAATTTTTCGATTATTGTTGTTCGATTCCAGGAAACGATTCTTGTTTAGTGATTCTGGTACGATTTTGGTTGCACAATTCTTGTAGGATGATTCTAATCAGTTTCTACCAGGCAATCATCAAGAAATTTCGGATAATTATTTCATCATTTTAAAATTCTTATTACAAATCAGTGATTTTGCAAAAAAGTGATAAGAAAGATTGGTTCAAACCACCAAACTGACTAGTTTGGCCTACCCACCCAACCCAGTCGGTTCGATTCAGTTTGTTGTTTCCTAAATGATGAAGCTCATCTTACATGTAACATAAATTGATTTGCCTATGTGAGTTGTAGTTGATATGTTTAAGATTAGGCTGTGTGTTCTATGGTCATAGGATGAAGAGCAGGAAGCCTACATAGCATTAGCAGGGAGCGGGGAACCATGGGCGTAGCTTAGTGTGAAGTGAGGGGTCCCCCCCCAATGTTTTGGTTATAAGTGCAAAAAAAATTATTTTTCGTTCGCAAATTTTAAAATTATATAAGATTGTCCCCCCAATTATTTTGCCTAAATATTTATACAATACATAAATTAGGTCTCATGGCCCCCTCGGAACTTTTGGTCAAGCTCTGCCAATGCGGGGAACACCACGCCCCTCCCACACATCGAAATTACGAAGGTTTTATTTTTAAACAATAATGACCAGGAGATAAGATGAAGGAAGCTAAAATTACCAATGTACCCGTTGTGTATTTATATGTAATAAATATTTAATCACTCTTCAACTATTTGGAATTGAAGAGTGTCACAAATTAAAGTTGTACGGTTATTGCAAGAATCTTTACTAGAATCTCTTGGTTCTCTTTGTTAGAATCATACATAGAAAGGAAAACTTAAAATCCAAGGTATCTTTATTCATTTTTTATCTTTGTTGGAATCATACATACAAAATTACAAAGGATAACTTAAAAAGCCAGGGTATTATATTATATAATACTAAAAAAGTAACTTAAGGCACCACTTAAACCTAACTAAGAGACACATCTTTTCCCACGTTGAAGGGGTAAGGTCCCAAAAACCTTGTAATAAGTACTTCGGATCACACCACAACCTCGTCTTTCAAGCCCTTTTTTTACCTTGCGCGGCCGCGCACTGGTTTTATAAAAGAAAGGCTTAAGACATATAGCAGACAACACTCGCGCGCCAAAAGGAAATCATAAACCCTTGCGCTTTCATAAAGGATGAAAATCCTAAGCACTTCCGCTTAATAATATCCAGACTTGGATATTATTTACTTAACTGATACCACACGATAAAGAGTCACACCAGATTACAGCAGTGATCTTCTAGAAAGAATTCAATCGTGCACCACTAGGACGGTTATAACCGTCTAGACACGTGTCGTCACATAAGGCATCCCTGAAATCACAACGATAGCATGTAATTGGAGAGAAACCTCCACTTGATCACTTTCCACGTGGCAAATCCCCAGCCATAGATCTAAATAGCAATCCGTGTGCGTTCACGTCAGATCGAGAAGCTTAACGGAAGGAAATGTAACCGCTTACGGGGTTAGCATCTTCCGTTAATATTTCACCAACAAACTTTCCCGCCCAAACTCTCGGTTATAAATATGAGGATAATTCAGGTATGAACTTCAAGTTACACACACTTCTTCAATACATCTTCTTCTTCATAACCCATACTTATTCTCACACCGGAGTCGGGTCAAGGAGAGAACCCTTTTCTCCCCTTGGCGAGGCTAACGGTGCTTCTTTTTTGCAGAGTTTTATCGGAGAAGAAGATCAATCATAATCGAACCAAGCGAGAGAGAACAAACCCCTTTATGCAGATCCAAAGCCCCTAGATATTTCGATACCGGTCGTTTATCTAGTGTTTCTTCATTGGCGCCCACCGATTTTCTCTGTTTCATCCAATTTTC
This sequence comes from Helianthus tuberosus, assembly GCA_030545235.1. Classification (NCBI taxonomy): domain Eukaryota; kingdom Viridiplantae; phylum Streptophyta; class Magnoliopsida; order Asterales; family Asteraceae; genus Helianthus; species Helianthus tuberosus. The sequence continues at coordinate 184,195,045 of CM060383.1, forward strand.
TCTCATTTTCGATCTACCTTGTTGATTCCATTTGCATATGGAAGAAACGTCGTCTCATCGACAAACCGGCCCTCGGCCGAACGTCGTAAACAATTTTCAGGTTGAAGGAATTCCAGAGGATGCCTCAGATGACAATGAGGTTCAATCCAACCGAGTAAATGAACCTGTCACTCCAGGGGTGTTACCAGAAAACCCTGTTCACTCAATTCTGCCTCCAGGAGAAACTCCAATCTCCTGGTATGTCAGATCTCAAGGGGCTCTGAATGCAGTATACACACAGCTGTGTGCACAAACTGCACCTCAAACTCAGCCGAGAAGGCCAGGATCTCGTGCTCATGCTTCTCAACGAGAGAGCCCATCTCACGTCGAAGATGTAGAAGTATATTCCAGATCCCCGTCAAGAAATGAGTATACCCAATCCGGGAGTCGTCAACGAGAATATCGAGATGAATCACACCCTCACCGAAGACAATCAGTTCACACTAGGTTGGGTCCTCAACGGAACACCCACACCGATGAATCTGATGCAACCTATCGTATAAGTGAGAATACCAGTGTGTTTAACCGCTTACAGCCCAATTACAACAAATGCAGACCTCGTGCGGTTTACAACCCGGAGGCCAAGCATAATTACGATTTGATTTACCGCCCTGCTGAAGTAGCGGAAAATTCGAAATTCATCATGGAAATAGCTTCAGCGCCGCTTGAGAAAGCAAAATTACCATCTAATATGGGAAAGTTCAACGGGTTGACAGACCCGGATGATCATTTAAGAGTGTTTACCAGCGCAGGTTTAGTTGGGGGCTGGACCCTCCCATTATGGTGCCATCTGTTCATACAGACCCTAACCGGCGCGGTGAGAATCTGGTTCGATAACTTGCCTATCGGACAGATCGCATCGTGGAAAGATCTGCGCGAAAAATTTCTGGCGCATTTTAGCCAACAACGGCGTTCCATTCGCGATACATCTGATGTAATGAACATTTGGCGCCACGATGACGAAAATCTGGAGGACTTTATCACCAGATACAACAAAGAGGTATTGGAGATTGGCGGTGTTCATGAGCAGCTAATCCGCGCTCAATTCAAGTACGCGGTTAGGTGCGACGACATGATCAAGGTCTTATCCGGAACAGAAGGACTCCCAAAGAGCTGGGAGAAGGTGATGGCAGCGGCCAAGGTTTACGCGCAAACTGAAAAGAACCTTACCACAAATAGGCCACCACCACCACATAATCGACCCGCAGATTTAGGTTCAACTGGCGGGCGGAAGTTTTGAGAAATCATGGCGTGATTCTGGCTCGGGAAACCATTCATCTGAAGATGCCCGAGCAACAATCAACAAACTTACCGCGCAGAGGGAAACCAAACAAGAGAATAGGGAGAGACAGTGGACTCCCTTAACTAAGACCCCAGCGGAAGTTTTGAGCACTGAAGATTATCAATTCAAGCCTCCAATCCCCATGAAAAACAAGCGTGGACAAGACCCTGCCCAATATTGCGAGTATCACAAGGACAACGGTCATACCACGAACAACTGCATTTCTTTATGCACAGAAATAGAAAAAGCCCTCAAGAGTGGCGAGCTCACACATTTGCTTCAAAATGTGCGCAAGGAAATAAAGCAGATAACTCGGGGTGAGGAGGGCCCAAGCAAAAGGGGGAAAACTTAAGAGACAACTCTATGAATTCCCCGCGGGAAAACATGATTTATCAAACGAGGCGGGAAAATTAGAGAGTAAGTTAAGTTTCATATATTTATATTAGCAAACTTTGTAATAGCCTCTGTGCTCTATCCCTAAATAAAATAGCAAAGTTTCTATTATTTGGATGTTTTTCTTACAAAGTGCATGCAATTTCTTTTAGTAAGCGCAAAAACATTATGGTAATTACAAAACAAAGCCTCATGAACGGTCAGTGATTACGTCACGAACGACCATAAGTTCACACATGAGCTTTATACCAACTTTATTCGCCTTACTCAATAAAAGTAATCGTATTCATGCAAGATATTGTAAAACGAAAAACATGACATACTATTCTCGGCGTACAGATACGCCCTAAAAACTATCAAACACGGCAGTGTTTTAGTCACTTGTGCAACAGCGCACCAACAAAGAAAGGGATATACATCCCAAATATTACAAGAAAATTGTTCAATACATTTTCAACCTACGCCAAATCTTCACCCTCATCCGGAAAGATTTCCTTTAGCTGTGCTACGTGATCATCAGATTGCAGCGCAACATTTATCAGATCCATAACCGGAAGTTGCAAGTTGTTAAATTCTGCCTTTAAAGCAGCAAGCACATCACCAGTATTCACGCCATAAGTTGCAGATTTGCTGATATCCCAATTAATCTTCAAAGCGCTATTCACATGATGAGAGCATTCAGCATATCCTTGGGCGTACCCGTCTCTTCGCGCAGCAACAACTAAACGCACAACGGTTTTATCCAACTCTTCAGAATTTAACACTGATTCAGCTACCTATGAAGGAAAGGGTAAATAACAAGAAGGCGCATTAACAAGCCCACAACAAAAAAAAAAAGAAGAGCAAGCAACTTACACAAGCAATTCCACGATCTTTCAGCCACGCCATATCACTCTTTGAAGGTTCAAGCTCACTTTCCGCTGTGGCTCGCGCCGTTTCAGAATTTTCCAATTTTTCTTCGGTTTCAGTCAAACGGCGAGAAGTTTCAGCCTTTTCAGAGTGCGCAAGCTCCAGGTCCTTTTTAAGTTGTTCCTGGCCAGAAAGCAAAGCAGTAAGTTCTTCTAACTCTTTATCTCTAAGAGCAAGAGTGGCGCATGCTTGTACCTCTCGTTGCTCACTGCGCTCTCTATGAGAACGCGCTTCTTCCAGCGCAGCTTCTGCATCAGCTTTCTCCTTTTTCAACCTTTCTATCTCCGCATCCTGTCTCTTCAGTTTTTCAATCTCAGCCTTGAGATTATTGATGACATTGCGAAGATTTACATTCTCAGCATTATCTTTTTCGCAAATTCTCTTCCAGTTCTTGCGTTCTTCGGAAAGGAGGGCAGCTTCAGCTTCCGCTTTCCTCTTCCAACCTGCAACAGACCACTCCTCGGTTTTACGGTCGGCCTCAAACTTGGCTTGATCAGCTTCCAATTTAGCTTTTAGCTGAGCTAAGCGCCTTTCATCACTAGCAAACTTCTTCTGGGAAACCCTAAAAGCTTCCCAATCCTTATGCATACTATACCACTCACGCACTATGCAATGAGTGGTAGAAGCATGAGAAGCAGTCTCCTCAAGGTAAGCTTGATAAGTTTGTTCATAAGACCGGCTTTCTTGAAACTTGATCTCCCCAGGCGGAAATATTCCTTGCAGCCAATCTCGACACACATGCCAATCAGAGAAAGTGTCACATTTCTTCAAATTCCAAACAGGAGCATGAAGCTCAGAAGCATCTTTCTCCGAGTAAGTCCTGTAATAGTAATCCCCCAGGGTTTCCTCTGGGCGGATTGGAGAATTTTTATCAACACCAGCAAATGAGCTTTGCTCCTCAGCAGAAACCTTCTCAACACGCTCAGGCATAGCATCAGAAGGTTTAGGAGAAGAAGTTAAAGTAGGAGTTTTTTCAGCAGTTTGTTCTTTCCCCAGAACTTGAGCAACAGTTTCAGAGGTTCGTGGATTACCAACACCATCCACAACCCCTGTATCAATAACTTTTTCAACCTCTGCAGTAACATCAACAGGCTTATCAGCCTCAACAGTCTTCTCCACACCACCTTCAGGAACCTCCGTAGTCTTCAACTGATCAACAACAGAAGCACGCGGAGGGGAAGGTGGGAGTTCTTCATTAACCACAGGCTGCGGCTCTGTAGACACAAGAGAAACAGGAACCTCTGAAATAAAAACAGCAAAGTCTGTAAAGATTTAAAGCGCATAAGGAAAAGAAGTAAAGACAACACTTACTAGGAGCAGATTCTGAAATGAAAGCATCCAGATTGCCTTTCCTGGTAATTTTCTTCCTTTGGATCTTCTTGGAGGGCTGACCCTCAGCGTCAGTATCAGCTTGTTTCCTTTTACCGACCTTCCTGTGCACCAAGTGTTCAGGACTAGATTCCAAGTCAATGGGATCATTTGGGTTAGATGAAGAGATATCAGCAGTATCTCTCGGTTCTGGTTTTGGCCTCCTAACAGTAACTGCAGGCGTAAGACCCTCCACAGAGTCAGAAACCACCACATAATCACACCAGGAGTCAGAGGAACGGCACATACCTTTCTTCTCTCCTCCAACATTTTTTGTCTTCAAAGATTGAGCTTTATCAGCTTCATTCTTCTTCGGCGCAGAAGTAGAACTCACCGCGCGCCTTTTCTTCTCAGGGCCTATGCCCAAGTTTGACAACTCACGTACGGAAGCGTAAAAAAACATTTTACTCAAGAGCGCAAAAAGTGAACAGTAAACCAATATGCACATAACTTACCAGCACCAGCAGCAGGTGACGGGTGGTCCATAGGATAACCCTTAAGTGCCTTAAAAAGATTAAAATCCCATGCTTTACACGTTTAATTGTTTGAACTTGGTAACTACTAGTTGTTTGGACGTGCAGGTGCAAATGGAGCATAAAAGGGAAAGAATTTGGAGCATCAATAAAAAATCAATTTTTGGAATTGAAGAATTAAGAGGATAGCATGATAGAGGATGAAATTACAAGAATGTAGGCGAAAACGGTGAAGAAAACGGAGTTGAAACGAAAAAGTTATGCTGAAAACAAGTTTTCAGCATTTCTTGTCGTAGATCAGAAGAGACACGCCGTAGGACATTGCTGCTCGCCGTAACCTATAGTGATCTGCCGTAGGTTACGGCGCCGACTGATCCAAAATTGTAACTTATGCATTAAATTGTCATTTCATGGGTTTTTATGGTGGCTCATCATATGTTTTCGGTTACAACTCACTTGGGGACGAATTCTTGGAGAAATTTAGAGACTTGGAGCTTAAAGAACACTTGTTAATCTCTTGTTTTATGTTTATGATTCCCTTGAACATTGAAACTATTATCATGATGTTGAATCAAGCCATGAGTGGCTAAACGCTTGTGATCATCCTGGATTGAAGGTTTACTTTAGACATTCCATGTTTTATTTCCTAATTTCTAGAATAACAATCCTTATCTTTATGGTTTGCTTGTGATGGTGTGTGATTGTTTGTTAGTAACTTGTTAATCCTTATGTTGAACCAATTAGAAACCATACGTTCTTGGTGCCAGCAGGCTGAACAGACAGATCCGCATCTCGCGGAAGAATAAAATCCTTCACAATACGATGGTACCAAAGCTCTTCATCAGGCTTCTTCTTAATGGTACCCATCTTTCCGCCTTCTCTCTTGAACGCGACAACATACAGCGAAAAAACTACAAGGGAAGAAAGGCAAGTTCAAAAAAAAAAAACAGAGAGAAAAGAAGGAAAAACCCCAAACTTACCATGACCATCCTCCGTATACACCGGCTTGTCATCACGATCCATCTTCCAATTCAAGCTCATACAGGCACCGAAAAGGGCTTTCTCCGGTAGGGCGATGTTAGGAACGTCTTTCAGATCTTGATACCAGTTCTCGTCAACAGGGGTCTGAATTGTTTCGACAGGAACATCTTCTTTTCCCCTTAAAACCATCTTCACCGGAATCACTCCGGCTTTGATAAAGAAAAATTTTTGCTTCCAGTCATGAAAGGACTTTGGAGGATGTTGCAAAATCTTCTTTGCAAATACTCTCTGAACAAAAGAATAAAACCCTTGAATACAATGCATTTGGTAAAAAACCCTAAATCGAGGGACTGTCGGCTCGATATGCATCATTCGGCACACAAACTCGAAATGTCGAACCCTAACCATGCCAATAGGATGCAATTGGGAAATATGTAACTTGTAATACTCAAGGATTTCAAGGAAAAATCTGGTTACAGGCAAACGAAAGTTGCCTTCACAAAAAAATCTCAAAAAAGGGTGATATACCCAGCCGGAGCATCCGCTGCTGTCTGCCCCTCTTCAGGGTACAGAGCACCCCAGTTCTCCAGAAATTTAAGGTTCCGAACCAAACCGTCAAAGGTCGCTCTAGGCCACTTTAACGGTGGAAGTTCAGCAGACATTTCTTCAGATAGGTCTTCTTGGTGTTCTCCGGTTGACATAAGAGGAAGAAATAAAAAACTTTTTCTCAAACGGTTAATGAAGAAAGGAAGGAGAAAAGTTTTTCAACAAAGCAATGATTAAACAGAAAAGGGGCAACTCAAACAAACTTATATACTCACTGCAATAAATAGCATCGGTAACCGCCATAGCACCCTTTCCGGATATCACAGTTACCCAAGCGGCAGAGCAAGAGAAAATCAACACAAACGCGAGTACACGCGCGCGTGCAAAACACGGACAATAAGGGACAACTGACAGTAACAGCCTGTCACTCAGTCTTTACTGCACCAGTCCCATCTAAAGTCAAAGATTTTCAAAATCTTTACAAGTAAACAAAGAAAATCTTCTCCTAGAAGATTCCCTATTTTCGCGCCAAAAAGCATTTCCCTCTCATAAGTCCAGTGCTCCACTTACTTGCATAAGAGCAACACTAGACTGGGGGGACTTGAAGGGGTGAGGTCCCAAAAACCTTGTAATAAGTACTTCGGATCACACCACAACCTCGTCTTTCAAGCCCTTTTTTACCTTGCGCGGCCGCGCACTGGTTTTATAAAAGAAAGGCTTAAGACAGATAGCAGACAACACTCGCGCGCCAAAAGGAAATCATAATCCCTTGCGCTTTCATAAAGGATGAAAATCCTAAGCACTTCCGCTTAATAATTTCCAGACTTGGATATTATTTACTTAACTGATACCACACGATAAAGAGTCACACCAGATTACAGCAGTGATCTTCTAGAAAGAATTCAATCGTGCACCACTAGGACGGTTATAACCGTCTAGACACGTGTCGTCACATAAGGCATCCCTGAAATCACAACGATAGCATGTAATTGGAGAGAAACCTCCACTTGATCACTTTCCACGTGGCAAATCCCCAGCCATAGATCTAAATAGCAATCCGTGTGCGTTCACGTCGGATCGAGAAGCTTAACGGAAGGAAATGTAACCGCTTACGGGGTTAGCATCTTCCGTTAATATTTCACCAACAAACTTTCCCGCCCAAACTCTCGGTTATAAATCTGAGGATAATTCAGGTATGAACTTCAAGTTACACACACTTCTTCAATACATCTTCTTCTTCATAACCCATACTTATTCTTACACCGGAGTCGGGTCAAGGAGAGAACCCTTTTCTCCCCTTGGCGAGGCTAACGGTGCTTCTTTTTTGAAGAGTTTTATCGGAGAAGAAGATCAATCATAATCGAACCAAGCGAGAGAGAACAAACCCCTTTATGCAGATCCAGACCCCCTAGATATTTCGATCCCGGTCATTTATCTAGTGTTTCTTCACACGTTTTCATTTTATTTTATAAACTAGTAATTAGACCCACGCGCGTTGCGGCGCGGGTACATCGCAAACGACGAACGGATTAGTCCATACATTATGTGATGCGGTAATCAGATAAAAATGTGTATTTCGACGTATACGACTAAACTCTATGTAACCTATAGAGGTGTTGCAATTGGATTAAAACGTAAAGCAAATCGAATTTATACCGTACAATTATAATACGACTCGACTAACTCGAATTTATACCATTAAGTCAAAACATATTAAGTGACCCGATTCATATGTAGGAAACATACAAAATAAAGCACAAAAGCGTATACCAAATTTACGTCAAAACGTAAAAAACAAAGTTTAAAAGTTGAGCGGTCGGTATAAAGCATATGTGCTAAAAACGTAAATTACCAAAGTATAGGTAAAAATAGAAGTTACAAAAGTAGAGGGTAAAAAAGGAAAATTCTATATGCAAAAATTATAAATTACAAAACTATAAGTAAAAGTGGAAGTTTTTCAAAGTCAAAGGTTGGTGGTGAAAATACCACCGAATTTGCACTTTAAGTTATATAGAAATGTGCGTACAGTGCGTCAAGTATAATTCTCAATTCAGTTTGTGTTACACGGATAGTGGCAAGTTTAGCTGTCAGTTTTGTAAGTGTTTTAATGAGCCGTTTGTCGGATTCAGTGAGTTCACCCAACATCTTTTGTATGTATTCGAGATTAACATATAAAAATGAACTCATACTCTCCTCTTTTTTAGAAAACTTCAACAAATCGTTTTGATATGTTATATGAACACCACAAACTTGAAATGTACATACATCAAACCATATAAATCAATACTTCATCATTAAGTGGTAAAAACGACGACAAAACCTATCAGTCTACAGTGATCATCCATCAGCTGGTTGATGCTTGTAAATCTTTTTTGTTAAAAGAGCATATAAATGGTCGATTTGGGTTGAGTCTTGTTATCCTGGACCAATGGGACGAACATGTTGTTAGACCCCCAAAGTCGGTAACTTACTAGAAAAATTTAAAGAAAAAATGAGACTAAAAAACGACGGCAAATAGTAGGTCATAAAGACGACACTATAGGTAGAGAAACAAATGGTGTATATTGAAGATGATGTGTGAAGCAAGCTTACCTGATAACTACGTGCTGCTCTTCAGTAGTCTCCGATTAATCCTGACTGAGAGAGTAACAAACGCTTGAATAGGATGCATGCAAATTCTACTATAGTAGTACCTGCGAAGTTGAACATCATATTAAAAACTCTGTCAATATAATAATTCAAACCTATGAACAAATTTTAGATGGAATTATAGAGGTAAAATTCTACAATCAACATAAATGACTGACCAATCTCCATAAAACAATGCACAATTTTTCATGCTTAAATCGTGTAACTTTTATATGTCAAAACTTGTTTTTATCAAATTTACCAAAAAGAAGAAGAACCATGTCTTATGGTTGTTCTTACAAAGAATTATGGTCTTATAAACCAATAGAATTCTCGGGCAATGAAGGAGCCATTGCAGCTCTACCCTGGTTAGAAAGACTGAAGCAGTCTTAAAAATAAGCAAGTGCGCAGAGGAAGACAAAATCATGTTTGCTTCCAATCTATTTAAAAATGCTGCTTTAGAATGGTGGAACACTATTATCCATTCTAGGGGAAGTGATAGAGTCTATAATATGGAATAGACTGAGTTTAAGAATATGATTGAAAGGAAATTTTGTCCTCCAAATGAAAAGGAACAGATAGCCAATAAATTCTTAAACCTTAGAATGACTAGAGTAGACTGTAATTGTTACACTGCTATATTCTTCGAATATGCTAATATAGTGCCAACCCTAGCTTCACCAGAACCAGTATTAATCTCCCGTTACATCTGGGGATTAATCAGTGAGATTAGACATGTAGTCAAGGCAGCTAGATCACCAACTATAGAAGAAGCTGTAGAACTAGCAAATATCTTGACCGATGAATTGGTACGTACTCAAGAAGAAAACCAGAGGAGGAACTTAGCTCAAAAGCTTACCTAGGAATTCCGCTATGGAAATTCCAACCGTGGGAAAAATGTAGGTTCTACTTCTACTCCGTACTGCAAATACTGCAAAAGAAAGCATTCTGGAAGATGCTCTATATATTGTAATTTCTGCAAAATATCTAGACACAAGGAAGAAGACTGCAGAAAGAAACTTAACAATAAGATATGCTACAATTGTGGATGTCACACCCCAACCGATGGCGGAATCATCGGGGCATGGCACTGAGCGAAACAGATTGTCCAGAAGTTTCCATAACAATTATCATTACCATTTAATTTAAAATAACATGTCCCATACCATGTCTCAAACAGTAAACAAATTATTACAGATGAAAATCTAGGCAAATAATTTTGTTCCGACAACTCAGATTTATACATAGATAGTTTATTTATTGGTTTCTAGGACCTCTTTTCCTAGCTTCGATTTCATCACTGCGCAGAGAGCATCCTAGACCTTTCCTAGCCTCGATTTCACAGCGAACTAGGCATACAAACAACTTAAGCACCTGTCACATACGTTAAAATAAAGTCAATACATATAATGTAAAGGTGAGTGATGCGTGTGAAGTGTTATATATATTAGGTGTATATTTTAAGCCCCGTTAACACTTTTTTAGCCAAGTTTTAAATTTATAAAACACGATATTTACTAACACTAAACACACATATGGGCAAGTGCACCCATCGTGAGCGTAGTATAGTGTTGGCAAGATACCGAGGTCGTCCAAGGACACAAGAGCTTTTAGTACCGGTTTATCCTCAACGTCTAATCAAAATAAAAAGTTTAGAAAAATGTTTTAAACTAAGAAAAATAAAAACTAACTAAAAATGCTGAAAATAAAATAAAAAGAAAAACAGATAGACAAGATGAATCACTTGGTTCCGACTCGTATCTAGTGTAACCTTTGATTATTTCCGCACTTTTGCACTTATTTAAGAGATTATCTTAGTTATTGTAGTAGGCCCCTCTTTTGAAGGTGACGTTACCCTCAACCCAGTAGTTTGAGTCAGCAAGGATACAATCCTAAAGGGTCGGATTATTGAAAGATAATTAATTAAGTTATTAATGCAAATTATGGTAGGCCCCTCTTTTGGAGGTGACGTTAACCTCGACTAAGTAGTCGGAGTCAGCAGGGATACAGTCCTAAATAGCCGGGTTATAGTATTAATAGTAGTTAACTTATGAGGGGATCAAAGAGTTTGGACCCCCGCCATCCAATACCGTTAAGTATTGAAGGAGGTCCTACTAAATTTGACCCAGGTCCATTGCAGGACCTCTAAACGCTGAACAATGGCAAGACTCTTACCAAACCGTTCCCTTAACCCCCGACCAGGTAGCCAATATACCTCCATATAGACCGTGGAGATATGAATGGTGTAAATCTTTTATTTTATATAGACAGTAAAATAATGCCAAGACACCACGGACAAACGATAAGGAAGAATCACCTTCAACATAAGAAACTAGTTATTAAAGTCATTAATACAAAACCAAGTAAAAAGTGCGAAAAGATTAGAAATAAAAAGTATTACACTAGACACTTGTCTTCACCAAGTGATGTAAGAGACTTAGGCAAACATGGCCTTGATTGTCAAGAACTCTTACGATCAATCTTGGATCCCGAGACGACTCACACACTCTATGATGGACAATGGATGATGGTGGTGGATGATGGTGTTATGGTGGTGGTGGGTGGTGGGTGAAGTGTGAGAGAGGTGGTGTGCCAAGGGATGGTTTGAGCTTGAGCCAAGCACTCCTATTTATAGCCTGTACAGAAGCCTGGACACCGCCCCGTGTCCGCTGGACACGGCCCCGTGTCCACCCTTTTCTCTTTCTTCATTAATTGCTCTTGTCTTTATTAGTTGACCACGGCCCCGTGTCCGCTGGGCACGACCCCGTGTGCAGAAGCATATCTGTACTATGAAGATTTGCCTGGATTCTGCGAATCTTATAGTTGACCATGGCCCCGTGCCTGCTGAGCACGGCCCCGTGGTGGGCAATAGAAGCTTCTACAACTTTGTCTTTTCTGCAGACACTTGAGCACGCCCCGTGTTCACTGGACACGCCCCGTGTTCGCTGGACACGCCCCGTGCTGAGCTGGGCACGCCCCGTGCTGAGCTGGGCACGCCCCGTGCTGAGCTGGGCACGCCCCGTGCTGAGCTGGGCACAGCCCCGTGCTGAGCTGGGCACAGCCCCGTGCTGAGCTGGGCACAGCCCCGTGCTGAGCTGGGCACAGCCCCGTGCTGAGCTGGGCACAGCCCCGTGCTGAGCTGGGCACAGCCCCATGCTCAGCTTTCTTCTTGTTTTTGCTTTGGGAAGATGCTGTCGAGGGGTCAGGCATGCCACGTTTATTCCCTTTCTTTGTATTTATGTTAGATTTGGTTGTATATTTGTTCCTTTTGTTCAATTAAGCTCATTTGATCCTGAAAATACAAAAGGAAGACAAAAGAACACTTTTTCCAACATTAGTACTAAAAAAGGGTTAGTTTTATGCCTCATTTGATGTAATTTATATGTTGCATTTTACACACATCAAATACCCCCACACTTGAATCTTTGCTTGTCCTCAAGCAAAACTCTTTATAATATGGCTTACACTCCCAAATGGAATGGGTAGAAGAGAAGGTTTTAGGGCTTGTCATAGAGTGTCGGGATTTCCAAGATTCTTTATTTAGTTTTTATTTATTTACAATCCTATTTGTCATGATTTATTTAAAACTTTTCATAAGATAAATTACTTATTAGGGCATAACATGCCTCTTTAAAATTCTTTTTATATACAAGTTCACATACCTCACGGGGGATCACTCAACACTCGGCCGAAAATGTATTTTAGTGGATCACTCGAGAGCGGCATGGAACTTACTTCTACCATAGGCTTGCCAAGCAATCAATCCTCCTAATTTTTAACTTTATACCTTTGTAAATATCAAGAGGACTTTTGGGTGAAGGGTTAGGCTTGGGTTAAAGGTAGGTGGTTGGGTTAGTGGTTAGTAAAAGGGCGAAAGGCGTAAAAAGCGTCGGTTTTCGTAAGACTTCTTTTTTTTTTTTAATTTCTATTTTGATAAAGCCATTATTCAAACAAAGTTATTTTTGGTAAACTTGTTTGTTTATTCCTTTTGGCTTTATCATCATCATCATTTTTTTAAGGAAGTCGTAAGAAAAACCGAGCTGGTTACTAAAACAAAGGGTTAAAAATAAAAAGGGTTTGGTGGGTGAAAGGGTGTTTGTTTTTGGGTTAAGAAATGAAAAGGTTTAGGCTCAAAGGGGTTAACTAGGGGGATTTTGGGTAGGTGGTAAAAAAAAATAAAAAAATAATGGTGTAGAAATAAAAAGGGTTAGTCCTAATGCCTCCATCATTTACTTACTCGGGTTTAACTTGGTAAGGACCGGGAATGTATCGTCGTGGCAAGTTCTAGAGTCGTAAGAACCAAGCGGCTATTCACACAAGAAACGAAAAATGAGCATTTAGTTTAAATATATATATTTGTATGCTCAATAAAGGCTCAAAACTCACTTTTGTGGGAATGGGTTTTTATGTGATCAAGTGTATATAATTAAATTTTAACTAAGCTTGTCATGCCTTTTCATAATTTTCTTATGTTGGTTCTTTTTATCACGACGCTATCGGTTGTAAATTTGTAAAAATATAACCTTTTTAGAATTTGAAATTCCCAAATTAAACCTAGACAAGTAGAAAAAGAAGAAAAAATTTTGAAAAATTTTGGGGTGATTAGCGGTTCCAATAGAGTTTTGTGTAAGGCTTGTATTTAGGACTTGCAAGATTCAAGGTTTTAGCATCCCCCCCACACTTAAATTACACATTGTCCTCAATGTGTCCCAAAAATAAGTTTTTCGGTTGATTAAAATGTGTAAAAGTGGGTTAAAAACAAGATTTTATGGTACTGGGTAGCTGAACACGGGGTGGTGTTGGCTGAGCACGGCCCAGTGTCCAGACTGCCAGTACCAAAAGTAAACAGAAGGCTGGGCACGGGGGCGTGTTCAGTGAGCATGGCCCCGTGTCCAGGTACCTGAACTGGGCATTTTCTACAGTGCCTCGGGCACAGGGCGTGTTGGGGTGAGCACGGCCCCGTGCTGAACTTGCTGTAATGAAGAAAAATTGTCGGGAGGCTCTGTTTTTGTGCATGGGTTGTTGGTTCAAGCTTCCCTTAGTATCCTTCACCATCCCGAGTGTGTTTTATTCCTGGAAATTAAAACTAAACTAGAAAATATAAAAGTTAATCTAAATTAAACTAAGGATAGTTCCGCGGAATCCCTCCGTGGTGCGCCACGTTTATAAGGGTCCTTGGCTAGACCCACCTTATCGGGTGGTTCTGGCTCATCTTCAATTAGGGGGTCGTCATTGCCGAATGGATATTTCATTGACCGCTCAAGATCGACACTCTTTTTAAATGCCCCTAATTGAAGAGGTAGATTGTTGAACTTCCGGTTTTTCAAAGCTTCGTGAGTTTTAACAAAGGGTCGTCCTAACACTAGAGGAGCGTCATCGAGGATGACAAAGTCGGTTGGGATTACCATTTGATTTGTTTGAACCAAGACATCCTCAACTACACCGATTGATTTTATTATTTTCCGATTAGATAGAAAAATGGGTATTTGAAGTGTAGAAAAATCACTAATACTTAATTTTTCGAAAATGTAGTTGGGCATTATGTTAACACAAAGATCTTTATCAATTGTGACATTACTAATAAACGAATTTTGAAAGAAACATGGAACCAGTGTAATGTTAATTTCAAATGGGTCTTCTTTTATTAGTGAGGTTTGATCATTAGTTAACTTAACACTTACCGTTTCGTCAATCCTAGTGTTAGTGTTTAACTCTTTTAAAAACTTAGCATGAGTGGGTACTAAACAATGATTTTCAAAAGATGGTGACAAGAGATTAATTTCTTCAAAATTAGACTCTTCTTAAATTTTAACGTTGTCGGACTCACCTTTTTCGTTGTTTAACCCATGTGTCGGCTTTTCACTTATTTGTTCTTCCATTTTTACACTTTCAGTTATCTCTTCATTTTTTAATTCTTCTCTTGCGCGGGACTCCTCTTCCCTTGCGCGAGATTCTTTTATAGAACGATCTGTCACACCCCTTTCTGCGGCGGAAGCACGAGGTGTGATCATGAAAGGTTTTCATTGCATACGAAGAGTAAACATGCTACATGCTCGTAAAATAACATTCAAATACCATAATTTGAAAACATACGTTAGCGTTTACATCGCTAAGTCGCATAAAACATTGTCTTAAAAGTTTATAACTTTACTTAAAGTTAAACACAAGCGACATCCACGAGCATAAGCAAGACCACGCGCACATCCATCCTAGTTACCTGAAATACATGTGAGTTTTTGGAAAAAACGTCAACATAAAGTTGGTGTGAATTCATGCAGTTTTGTTTTTCATGTTTGTATACTTTGTATGAAAACATAGTTTGTGAGTAAATCAAGTTTTTCTCGAGTACTCCACGTACTTCTAGTTATTTATCAATTCTCTTGAGTACCCCACGTACTTCAAGTTATATATCAATCCTCTTGAGTACCCCACGTACTTCAAGTTATATATCAATTCTCTTGAGTACCCCACGTACTTCAAGTTATATATCAATTCTCTTGAGTACCCCACGTACTTCAAGTTATATATCAATTCTCTTGAGTACCCCACGTACTTCAAGTTATACATCAATTTTAGAATGGTATGAATTTTATGTAAATACAGTATTTCTGTAATTACCAGATTGTTAATGGGTTGCAAAGCCATTAACATGTGACACGTCATAGGAAGCCACCAAACCTAAGGCATTTAATTGGTATATTCTGAGACACAAAAGCACTCCTCGATTCTCGCCCCGACCAGGAGTGTGGCTGCCAGGCACCCGTTAGATCTAACCTTTTGTTCTGCGGTCTAGGTATATTGTTGATTAATGGTGCTTCTGTACCCTATTCGTGACACTATTTCTCATAACGCCTCCTACTTGGTTCTCGTTCTCACCAAGCGCGTTTCTTGTTATCATTTCTCATAGCGCCTTACACTTGGTTCTCGTCTCACCAAATGCGCTTCTTGTATTTATATCATACCATTTATAAATATTGTACTTTTGTACATGTATTTCACCCCCGAAGTTATAAAAACTGAAAACAGTTAAAGAGAAAAGGGGGAGCATGAACTCACAACTTTGCGTTCCTAGCGTCGTAAACTCCACCGGATTTGCTTAATTAACGTCGTAACCTATACGCGTTTTCTTAACGTTAGTCACTAGACTTGCGTCGCACAAGTTCAGTCACTCTCTTGTATATTTTCTTGTGTTAAAAATATTCTTATATTTTTAACTACGTATCTTACTTATATTATTTTCTCCAAAAATAAATATAAGTCTTTTGTGTTTTGCACTTTGCACCCGAATTATGTATCTTGTATGTTGTATGTGTATTTTTATATTTCTACTCCTCATGAGTAATTAGTGTATTTTTAAGTCTTAATACACTAGCACGTATGACACATACTATATACACTTAGCACAAAAATTGGTGATAAAATAATATATATTTTTCTCTCCAAAAATATATATACATAATATCCATTTTTATCCTTCAAGAAATCACCATTTCTTATCACCAAAAATTAGGGAAACCTTGGTAATACTTTTAAATACATTTTTAGGGAATAAGTTTCTCAAAACTTATATTTTTCTAAGTGTCAAAATTTATAAAAATTTTGACAGAGTTTCCCCTAAAAATGGAGGTTTCCCACGTTTTCAAAACGTGTGTTTATTTTCTTTTAAATCATCATCAATCGTCAATAATCACCAACAACAATTATCAACCATACTTATCAACAATAATCACTAATTTCATGAACTTGAATATTTACAAAAATGTGTAGTAACTTACTAGCACATTTAGTAAGTCTTGTTATCTTTAAAAATAAGTTTAATTTCTTAAAAACTTTATTTTTAAAGAATATGAAGTTTTACAACTTCTAGTCGGTTTTTACGAAAATTATTTCTTCGTTAACACTTTTGTTACACAAGTATCCATATATTTATTTGTTCACAAAAACCACTTTTGTTTGTGTAAGATCCGGTTTAGAACATGTGATTTCTTGGACACTTGGTCCTTTGAAAATACCGCTTGTAGATACGTAGATCTACTAGTTTTAAACACTATTTCACAAGTTAAATTGCTTTTACACAAGTAAAATATTTTACACAAGTTCATGTCTCTAGTGTGGTAGAGTTTCGCCTTTTAACCCTTGTAGTAACCAAAAACGAGCTTATGTGAAGATCCATGATCTTACAAAGTCGGGTTAAACGATGATCCGAGCTACCACATCATAGATCGGGTCTCAAAAATCTCATAGTCCAAATACTACAACTTTTACACAACACATGTGTTATTAACCACCATTTTAGTATTTTTACTAGACTTTAGAGCTTCAAAATGTAAGTTAGCGATATTTAACCGACAATATTCCTTTTAACCACCTTAGATAAGCTTAAAAACAAGTTTTAAGTGTTATACCTCTAGCTCAAGGCTAGGGAAGATCTTTGATGAAAAATGGGTGGATAAAAGCTAACGGTAGAGGTCCTTCGTGTTCCGCTTGCTCCGAGCTTCGTTAGTGGCCTTCTTACACCTTGTATCAAGCTTGGAATTGGATGAACTTGAAGTGAAGGTGGTGGTATGAGGGGAGGGGGTTACGGCCGTGAATGGGAGGCCAAGGGAGGAGTGAGATGGTGTTGAAGAGGATGGAGGATCTTGTCTAACTTATAACCACAAGTTCTTTTACCTATTGGTTATTATGTCTCCAAGAGTACATGCAAATCCTTACACCAAATTTACTAGAGATCTTATTAGATCTTAAAAGGATTTGAGGAGATCATGGAAATCTTGAGGTGGGGGCCACCTCTTTAGGCCGTAGGTAAGCATATGGGGGGGGGGGGGTAAAGTGTAAATTGTGAACCATGTAGTTACTTGTAATCATATGCCAAGTATCTAGCTAGTGTAGTTAGTTACTAGATATTCTAGTGTGTATTAGGGTGTTCGGGGATCATGACTAGCTCAGAAAAAGATGAATAATGAAAATAACAATATTTTCATGTTTCGGGTATAGTCCGGTTGTTCGGTTACATACCGATTCGTTAAAGTGCTAAATCACACTTTTTAGTGTCGATTAAGTACCTTTCTTGTGCTCTTTCAATTCCCAACACTTAGGGAAATACTCTGGATAATAAAATGACATTTCTGCATAATATTTATATGCTTAAATGCTGAATTATTGCTGAATTTTATAAATTCTGCACTTAAAGTGCGTTTCGGGTGCTTTTTAGTGCTCATTTTTGCTTTCGCAATGTATATAAATTAAACCCTTGTATGTACTCTTGGGTTTTAATGCATTCTTGTTGTCGGACCTACACCTAGGCCTCAATTCTGATGTCTGACTGCTTTCTGCAGTTCTGTTGACACAGTGTGTCTTACCGGTGAGTTTACTATTATTCTGACGCAACGCTCTCGTTTATGCATAAAGCAATATTTTGTAGTATACAACGTGCATGAATTCACTTGTTTAATCATGTGTTCAGACCTTGCTGACACTTAAACTCATAATTGCAGTCATTAAGCAATAATTAATGTGTACGGAAATTACCGGTTTGTGCCAGTTGTCACAGTCTCCCCCCGTTAAAAGAATTTCGTCCCGAAATTCAGACTGAACTAACTCTCGCTGGAGTCTTCTTGAATAGGTGGGGATACTTTTTCTTGAACTGGTCTTCACGTTCCCATGTGTACTCGGGTCCGTGCTTAGAGCTCCAACGTACTTTGACAAGTTTCACACTGCTCCTCCTGGTCTTGTTGACTTTCCAGTCAGTAACCTCAACGGGTTTTTCTGTAAATCGGAGGGCTTCATCAATATGCACTTCATCCATCGGGATGGTCACGTTTTCTTGCGTTGGACTCTTCTTCAGGTTGGATACATGAAACGTATCATGTACTCCATTAAGTTCTTCCGGTAACTCCAACTTGTATGCCACGGTACCAATTCTTCTCAAAATTCTGAATGGTCCGATGTATCGTGGATTCAGCTTTCCACGTTTTCCAAATCTGACTACGCCCTTCCATGGTGAGACTTTTAACAACACTTTGTCTCCCACCTTGAAATCTACCGATTTTCTATTTGGATCCGCGTAGCTCTTTTGTCGCTCTCGAGCCGCCTTAATGCGCTCTCGGATCTGCGCAATCTTGTCGGTTGTCTCTTGTACAAGTTCAGGACCAACCATACGTTTATCTCCGGCATCTGCCCAACATAAGGGCGATCGGCATTTGCGGCCATACAGAGCTTCGAACGGCGCGGCTTTTATGCTCGTATGATAACTGTTATTGTAGGAAAACTCAACTAAAGGTAGATGAGTATCCCAGCTGCCGCCTAGATCCATGACACATGCGCGAAGCATATCTTCTAACGTTTGTATAGTCCGTTCGCTCTGGCCGTCTGTTTGTGGATGGAATGCCGTGCTCAGGTCCAACTGAGATCCAAAGGCTTCCTGAAATGATTGCCAGATTCTTGAGACAAAGCGTCCATCTCTGTCTGAAATGATTGAGATAGGCACTCCATGACGTGCCACAATTTCTCTTAAGTATATCTCTGCTAGCTTTCCAGTGCTATCCTTTTCTCGGATTGGTAGGAAATGCGCAGACTTCGTCAATCGATCAACTATTACCCATATCATATCGTGCCCTCTCGGGGTCCTGGGTAATTTCGTTATGAAGTCCATCGAGATTTGTTCCCACTTCCACACGGGGATCTCTGGTTGTTGTAGTAGGCCGGACGGTTTCTGATATTCGGCCTTAACCTTCGCACAGGTTAGGCATTTTCCAACATAGACAGCAACGTCGCTTTTGAGTCTCGGCCACCAATAGTACTCTTTCAAGTCTTGGTACATCTTGTCCGATCCTGGATGGATCGAATATCTCGATTTGTGGGCTTCATTAAGGATGACCTCACGTATGCCACCGCAGAGTGGAACCCAGATACGCTTCTTGAAGTATAAGGCTCCCTCTTCATTTGGCACCATGTATTTCAATGCACCCCGGAGGTATTCAGCTTTACGGTTCTCTTCTTTAAGAGCTTCTTGTTGTGCATCTCGAATGCGTGTAGTGAGGTTCGTTCGAATCGTCATTTCCAATGCTCGAACCCTTAGGGTCTTAACCCTTTCTTTTCGGCTCAACGCGTCCGCTACAACGTTCGCCTTTCCAGGATGGTACTTAATCTCACAGTCATAATCATTTAGCAGCTCGACCCAACGTCGCTGGCGCATATTCAATTCCTTCTGATCAAATATGTGTTGTAAGCTTTTATGATCTGTGAAGATTGTACATCGAGTACCATATAAATAATGTCGCCAAATCTTCAAGGCGAATACCACTGCACCCAGCTCCAGGTCGTGAGTGGTATAATTTCTCTCATGAACCTTCAGTTGTCTTGAAGCGTAAGCGATGACTCTTTGGCGTTGCATGAGCACGCAACCCAAGCCTTGTCGTGAGGCGTCGCAGTATACCACGAAGTCTTCGGTGCCTTCGGGTAATGACAGTATCGGTGCATCGCAGAGCTTGTTCTTATGTAGTTGAAAGGCTTCTTCTTGTTTGTGACCCCAGTCGTACTTCTTGTCTTTCTGAGTAAGGGTCGTTAGCGGTTGAGCTATCTACGAGAAATTCTCAATGAATTGCCGGTAATAGCCCGCTAAACCCAAAAATCGACGAACTTCAGTTGGGGTCTTGGGAGCTTCCCAATTCTTTATTGCTTCAATCTTGGACGGGTCTACATGAATGCCTTTCTCATTCACCACGTGACCAAGAAATTGTACTTCGCGAATCCAGAATTCGCATTTCGAGAACTTTGCATAAAGCTTCTCTTTCTTCAGTAGTTCCAAGATGGTTCTGAGATGTTGCTCGTGCTCTTCTTTCGTTCGCGAGTAAATTAGGATATCATCGATAAATACAATCACGAATTTATCGAGATATGGTTTGCACACGCGGTTCATTAGGTCCATAAAGACCGCTGGCGCGTTCGTCAATCCAAACGGCATCACAAGAAATTCGTAGTGCCCATATCGCGTTCTGAATGCAGTCTTTGGCACGCTTTCATCTTGGATTCTCAGCTGATGGTATCCAGATCGAAGGTCGATCTTGGAATAGTAGCTTGATCCTTGCAATTGATCAAATAAGTCATCAATCCTTGGTAGCGGATACCGATTCTTGATTGTGAGCTTGTTCAGTTCCCTGTAATCGATACACATCCGCAGTGTTCCATCCTTCTTCTTCACGAATAATACTGGAGCTCCCCAGGGTGAGAAGCTTGGCCTTATGAATCCTTTATCCAACAACTCCTGGAGTTGTGTAGATAATTCTTGCATTTCGGATGGCGCAAGTCGATAGGGTGCCTTGGCTACAGGAGCAGCTCCTGGAACCAAGTCTATACGGAATTCGACTTGTCGTTGCAGAGGTAGTCCTGGCAGATCTTCAGGGAATACATCAGGAAATTCCTTCACCACGGGAATGTCTTCGAGTTTCGGCTCCACAGCCTTCTTGTCTATAACGTGTGCTAGGAAAGCGACACATCCTTTCCTCAAGCACTTCTGTGCCTTCATGCAACTGATGATTCGTAGAGGCGCGTTTCGTCTTTCCCCATGTACAATGAGAGTTTCATCATTCGCTAGAGGGATGCAAATGATTTTCTCATGACAAATAACTTCAGCTCTGTTTTTGGACAACCAGTCCATTCCGACCACTACATCGAAGCTACCCAATTGAATAGGTAAGAGGTCGATGCTAAAATTTCGTTTGCCAAGTTCCAGTGTGCAGCCTCTAACAACTTCGCCCGATTCAACAAGTTTACCATTGGCTAGTTCTATGGAATAAGGAATTTCTAATCTACTAGATTCTATTCCAAGTATGCGTTTAAATTCCACAGACATGAAACTATAATCGGTGCCAGTGTCGAATAATATGGATGCAATGTGATTGTTAATGAGGAACGTACCGTTGACCACATTAGGGTCCTTGCGTGCGTCCCTTGCTCTAATTACAAATGCTCGGGTCTGAGCATTGTTTCCCCTTGGGCAATTTTTCTTGAAATGATCCATGCCTCCACAACCAAAGCATCCTTGGCTTTGCCCAGCTCCACGGCTATTCCGGTTACCATTGCCATTCTCATTCCCATTCCTTCCGTTTCCCCAACAGTTTTCTGCTTGGTGACCCAATCTACCACATTTGTCGCACCTTGGAATGCGACAAGCTCCTTTATGATGAAACTTACATTTTTGGCATTCAGGCATGGAGCCTTGGTATGCCTTGGTTGAAAGGGTCTTCGCCTCCTGAGACGGGTTAGCGTCACGCTTTTTGTTGAAACCTTCGTTGTTGCGAGTCGCTTGATTCAGATTCGAACGCTTTCTCTTCTTGTCACCGGACGACTCATCATGTGTCTCGGTCTTCTTTGTTGGGTTCAACGATAACTTCTTCTCACAATCTTTGGTCAGGCTGACAGCCAGAGTTACAGCCTCAGTGATTGTTTGTGGTTTGGCTGACGTCACCATGCCACGAAACTCTGAGGCCAGTCCCCAAATGTAGCGTTCGACACGCTTGAATTCGGGAGTCACCATGTAGGGAAGCACTCTGGACAGATCGTGGAATCTTCGAGTATAACTATCAATATGAGCACCTTCCATAGTCAAGTGCCAGAACTCCGTTTCCAGTCTTTGGAGTTCAGCACGAGAGCAATACTTCTCTCTCATCCTTTCCTTTAGTTCCTCCCAGGTTAGACCATACGCGGCATTATTGAGCAAGGTTTGGGCTTGCAAATTCCACCAAGTCAGAGCTTCATCGACAAACAACCCGGTAGCAAAGGTGACTTGTTGATCCGCGGTACACTTGCTCATGCGAAAAGTAGCTTCAGTCTTCTCCGTCCAGCGCACAAATGCTACTGCACCTCCTGTGCCATCATAGTTCATCGGCTTGCAGTCGAGGAACTGCTTAAATGTGCAGCTTCGAACTGCGCTGTCTCCAGATGAATCTCCATTCCCATTATGTCTAGCGTTGCTTGGTCTTTCACTGTCTTGAGTACGGTTTGCCTCGTACTGGGCGATAGCAGCGGAGACCCGTTCTTCCAGTAGAGCCTCCAGCTCTTCGGCAATTCTTGGCAGTGGGGGAGGAGGAGGTTGGTCACGAGCGTTCACAGCTTTCCTGGGTGTCATGTTCTGACAGAACATAACACAGCAGGGTTAGGTATTTGTTTGATATCGTCACACTAGACAGTAGTATCATATATTCACAGGTATATATACCACATAAGTGACATCAAACAATTATTACTCTAGCAGAGTACTTAGTAGGCTTGTACTGAGGGAATCTATACGTGACAAGACTTGCTGTGATTTCTGTGCACTGAATTCCATAATTACGTATGCATCCATAATTACGTAACTCCTTGCACAGTCCGCACAGTTCGTCTCATCCTCGTATTTCTCCCTTCAGATGGGCCATCGCTTTCAGGTAAGGTCACATATACTTGTGACATTCCCCTTCTAGTACATGCTAATTATCACAAATAATTGCAAGTAATTTCTAGTCAACGACAAGTGCTACTCTAGTGCACTCTAAGTCTTGTAGTGTCTTTTCTAGACTCATGTAGACAGTTTCAGGTAGTGGATGTCGCGGGACGTTTTATGCAATGAAAACTCTTTGAAAATTGTTTTCGTGAATGGATCCTAGAGATTGTAGACTAGACTCGAGAATGAATCCTGGTTCACTACAATCGCAGCTCTGATACCAATCTGTCACACCCCTTTCTGCGGCGGAAGCACGAGGTGTGATCATGAAAGGTTTTCATTGCATACGAAGAGTAAACATGCTACATGCTCGTAAAATAACATTCAAATACCATAATTTGAAAACATACGTTAGCGTTTACATCGCTAAGTCGCATAAAACATTGTCTTAAAAGTTTACAACTTTACTTAAAGTTAAACACAAGCGACATCCACGAGCATAAGCAAGACCACGCGCACATCCATCCTAGTTACTTGAAATACATGTGAGTTTTTGGAAAAAACGTCAACATAAAGTTGGTGTGAATTCATGCAGTTTTGTTTTTCATGTTTGTATACTTTGTATGAAAACATAGTTTGTGAGTAAATCAAGTTTTTCTCGAGTACTCCACGTACTTCTAGTTATTTATCAATTCTCTTGAGTACCCCACGTACTTCAAGTTATATATCAATCCTCTTGAGTACCCCACGTACTTCAAGTTATATATCAATTCTCTTGAGTACCCCACGTACTTCAAGTTATATATCAATTCTCTTGAGTACCCCACGTACTTCAAGTTATATATCAATTCTCTTGAGTACCCCACGTACTTCAAGTTATACATCAATTTTAGAATGGTATGAATTTTATGTAAATACAGTATTTCTGTAATTACCAGATTGTTAATGGGTTGCAAAGCCATTAACATGTGACACGTCATAGGAAGCCACCAAACCTAAGGCATTTAATTGGTATATTCTGAGACACAAAAGCACTCCTCGATTCTCGCCCCGACCAGGAGTGTGGCTGCCAGGCACCCGTTAGATCTAACCTTTTGTTCTGCGGTCTAGGTATATTGTTGATTAATGGTGCTTCTGTACCCTATTCGTGACACTATTTCTCATAACGCCTCCTACTTGGTTCTCGTTCTCACCAAGCGCGTTTCTTGTTATCATTTCTCATAGCGCCTTACACTTGGTTCTCGTCTCACCAAATGCGCTTCTTGTATTTATATCATACCATTTATAAATATTGTACTTTTGTACATGTATTTCACCCCCGAAGTTATAAAAACTGAAAACAGTTAAAGAGAAAAGGGGGAGCATGAACTCACAACTTTGCGTTCCTAGCGTCGTAAACTCCACCGGATTTGCTTAATTAACGTCGTAACCTATACGCGTTTTCTTAACGTTAGTCACTAGACTTGCGTCGCACAAGTTCAGTCACTCTCTTGTATATTTTCTTGTGTTAAAAATATTCTTATATTTTTAACTACGTATCTTACTTATATTATTTTCTCCAAAAATAAATATAAGTCTTTTGTGTTTTGCACTTTGCACCCGAATTATGTATCTTGTATGTTGTATGTGTATTTTTATATTTCTACTCCTCATGAGTAATTAGTGTATTTTTAAGTCTTAATACACTAGCACGTATGACACATACTATATACACTTAGCACAAAAATTGGTGATAAAATAATATATATTTTTCTCTCCAAAAATATATATACATAATATCCATTTTTATCCTTCAAGAAATCACCATTTCTTATCACCAAAAATTAGGGAAACCTTGGTAATACTTTTAAATACATTTTTAGGGAATAAGTTTCTCAAAACTTATATTTTTCTAAGTGTCAAAATTTATAAAAATTTTGACAGAGTTTCCCCTAAAAATGGAGGTTTCCCACGTTTTCAAAACGTGTGTTTATTTTCTTTTAAATCATCATCAATCGTCAATAATCACCAACAACAATTATCAACCATACTTATCAACAATAATCACTAATTTCATGAACTTGAATATTTACAAAAATGTGTAGTAACTTACTAGCACATTTAGTAAGTCTTGTTATCTTTAAAAATAAGTTTAATTTCTTAAAAACTTTATTTTTAAAGAATATGAAGTTTTACAACTTCTAGTCGGTTTTTACGAAAATTATTTCTTCGTTAACACTTTTGTTACACAAGTATCCATATATTTATTTGTTCACAAAAACCACTTTTGTTTGTGTAAGATCCGGTTTAGAACATGTGATTT
The DNA here is from genome assembly GCA_030545235.1 of Helianthus tuberosus. Lineage (NCBI taxonomy): Eukaryota > Viridiplantae > Streptophyta > Magnoliopsida > Asterales > Asteraceae > Helianthus > Helianthus tuberosus. The sequence continues at coordinate 184,220,385 of CM060383.1, forward strand.
CTTGGACACTTGGTCCTTTGAAAATACCGCTTGTAGATACGTAGATCTACTAGTTTTAAACACTATTTCACAAGTTAAATTGCTTTTACACAAGTAAAATATTTTACACAAGTTCATGTCTCTAGTGTGGTAGAGTTTCGCCTTTTAACCCTTGTAGTAACCAAAAACGAGCTTATGTGAAGATCCATGATCTTACAAAGTCGGGTTAAACGATGATCCGAGCTACCACATCATAGATCGGGTCTCAAAAATCTCATAGTCCAAATACTACAACTTTTACACAACACATGTGTTATTAACCACCATTTTAGTATTTTTACTAGACTTTAGAGCTTCAAAATGTAAGTTAGCGATATTTAACCGACAATATTCCTTTTAACCACCTTAGATAAGCTTAAAAACAAGTTTTAAGTGTTATACCTCTAGCTCAAGGCTAGGGAAGATCTTTGATGAAAAATGGGTGGATAAAAGCTAACGGTAGAGGTCCTTCGTGTTCCGCTTGCTCCGAGCTTCGTTAGTGGCCTTCTTACACCTTGTATCAAGCTTGGAATTGGATGAACTTGAAGTGAAGGTGGTGGTATGAGGGGAGGGGGTTACGGCCGTGAATGGGAGGCCAAGGGAGGAGTGAGATGGTGTTGAAGAGGATGGAGGATCTTGTCTAACTTATAACCACAAGTTCTTTTACCTATTGGTTATTATGTCTCCAAGAGTACATGCAAATCCTTACACCAAATTTACTAGAGATCTTATTAGATCTTAAAAGGATTTGAGGAGATCATGGAAATCTTGAGGTGGGGGCCACCTCTTTAGGCCGTAGGTAAGCATATGGGGGGGGGGGGGGGTAAAGTGTAAATTGTGAACCATGTAGTTACTTGTAATCATATGCCAAGTATCTAGCTAGTGTAGTTAGTTACTAGATATTCTAGTGTGTATTAGGGTGTTCGGGGATCATGACTAGCTCAGAAAAAGATGAATAATGAAAATAACAATATTTTCATGTTTCGGGTATAGTCCGGTTGTTCGGTTACATACCGATTCGTTAAAGTGCTAAATCACACTTTTTAGTGTCGATTAAGTACCTTTCTTGTGCTCTTTCAATTCCCAACACTTAGGGAAATACTCTGGATAATAAAATGACATTTCTGCATAATATTTATATGCTTAAATGCTGAATTATTGCTGAATTTTATAAATTCTGCACTTAAAGTGCGTTTCGGGTGCTTTTTAGTGCTCATTTTTGCTTTCGCAATGTATATAAATTAAACCCTTGTATGTACTCTTGGGTTTTAATGCATTCTTGTTGTCGGACCTACACCTAGGCCTCAATTCTGATGTCTGACTGCTTTCTGCAGTTCTGTTGACACAGTGTGTCTTACCGGTGAGTTTACTATTATTCTGACGCAACGCTCTCGTTTATGCATAAAGCAATATTTTGTAGTATACAACGTGCATGAATTCACTTGTTTAATCATGTGTTCAGACCTTGCTGACACTTAAACTCATAATTGCAGTCATTAAGCAATAATTAATGTGTACGGAAATTACCGGTTTGTGCCAGTTGTCACACGATCGATAACTCTAATGTGTTCTAATATCCTATCGGTCACTTCGGTTATAGAAAAAGAATCGGAATTTTCAAAGCTTGAATCCGGTTGTTCGACCCTTTGTTCCTCATAATACCCATGTGAAGTAGATGGTTCGCACCATTGTTCTTCATTGTAAGCATATGATGGATAAGGTTCATAGTTTTGTTCTTCATAATACTCATATGAGGTGGGTTGTTCACGCCATGGTTCCTCATAGTAAGTATACGAAAGTGGTGGCTCATATCTTGGTTCCTCAAAGTATGAGTATGAAGGCTCATACCTTGGTTCATCAAAATATGAGTATGAGGGAGGAGGTTCATACCTTTGGACTTCATAGGATGTGTATGAAGTTGATGGCTCGTACCTGGGCTCCTCATAGTAGGTGTATGAATTGGATGGTTGATATGAGTAACTATTTTGAACCGAGTGTGTGTTACGACAATTAGTGCAATAATTACTCCTATAATCATCCTCCTCATAGGTGTAGTTGTAACCTCCTGAGTATTGATCCATAAGAATCACTCAGCAGACCACAACCAAGTCTCGAGATCAGAAAACAAAAATAAACACGGAAACAGAGGCTGGACACGGCCCCGTGTTCAGTGGACACGGACCCGTGTTCAGAATCTGTATCTGGGCGTTTTAATTAAATTTACTGATTTCGTTGAGCACGGGGCGTGTTCAGTGAGCACGACCCGTGTTCAAGCTACTGTTACTGGGTGTTTTTATGAAAATGTGCAGCACGGCCCCGTGTACAAGTTACTGTAAATGCAAAGCTAAACTAAAATGCAGAAAAATGTGCGCGCGTTTTGAAAAACTGATTATGCCGTCGATTTTAAGCTTTCTTAAAATCCTTGTGTCCCCGGCAGCGGCGCCAAAAACTTGATGCGTGTGAAGTGTTATATATATTAGGTGTATATTTTAAGCCCCTTTAACACTTTTTTAGCCAAGTTTTAAATTTATAAAACACGATATTTACTAACACTAAACACACATATGGGTAAGTGCACCCATCGTGAGCGTAGTATAGTGTGAGGTGACGTACCAATTAAGTTATTAATGCAAATTATGGTAGGCCCCTCTTTTGGAGGTGACGTTACCCTCGACTAAGTAGTCTGAGTCAGCAGGGATACAGTCCTAAATAGCCGGGTTATAGTATTAATAGTAGTTAACTTATGAGGGGATCAAAGAGTTTGGACCCCCGCCATCCAATTCCGTTAAGTATTGAAGGAGGTCCTACTAAATTTGACCCAGGTCCATTGCAGGACCTCTAAACGCTGAACAATGGCAAGACTCTTACCAAACCGTTCCCTTAACCCCCGACCAGGTAGCCAACATACCTACATATAGACCGTGGAGATATGAATGGTGTAAATCTTTTATTTTATATAGACAGTAAAATAATGCCAAGACACCACGGACAAACGATAAGGAAGAATCACCTTCAACATAAGAAACTAGTTATTAAAGTCATTAATACAAAACTAAGTAAAAAGTGCGAAAAGATTAGAAATAAAAAGTATTACACTAGACACTTGTCTTCACCAAGTGATGTAAGAGACTTAGGCAAACATGGCCTTGATTGTCAAGAACTCTTACGATCAATCTTGGATCCCGAGACGACTCACACACTCTATGATGGACAATGGATGATGGTGGTGGATAATGGTGTTATGGTGGTGGTGGGTGAAGTGTGAGAGAGGTGGTGTGCCAAGGGATGGTTTGAGCTTGAGCCAAGCACTCCTATTTATAGCCTGTACAGAAGCCTGGACACCGCCCCGTGTCCGCTGGACACGGCCCCGTGTCCACCCTTTTCTCTTTCTTCATTAATTGCTCTTGTCTTTATTAGTTGACCACGGCCCCGTGTCCGCTAGGCACGACCCCGTGTGCAGAAGCATATCTGTACTATGAAGATTTGCCTGGATTCTGCGAATCTTATAGTTGAGCACGGCCCCGTGCCCGCTGAGCACGGCCCCGTGGTGAGCAATAGAAGCTTCTACAACTTTGTCTTTTCTGCAGACACTTGAGCACGCCCCGTGTTCGCTGGACACGCCCCGTGTTCGCTGGACAAGCCCCGTGTTGAGCTGAGCACGCCCCGTGCTGAGCTGGGCACAGCCCCGTGCTCAGCTGGGCACAGCCCCTGCTCAGCTTTCTTCTTGTTTTTGCTTTGGGAAGATGTTGTCGAGGGGTCAGGCATGCCACGTTTATTCCCTTTCTTTGTATTTATGTTAGATTTGGTTGTATATTTGTTCCTTTTGTTCAATTAAGCTCATTTGATCCTGAAAATACAAAAGGAAGACAAAAGAACACTTTTTCCAACATTCGTACTAAAAAAGGGTTAGTTTTATGCCTCATTTGATGTAATTTATATGTTGCATTTTACACACATCAGTGAGCATACAAGTTTAATAATAGCATATAGAGTTCGAATTCGTTTACGCATAACCAGCACGTACACATAGTGAAATGAAGCACGTTAGTTATCGACATAGATCCATCGATACCAATGACAGCGGGTTGACTGCCTGAGGCAGTTCGCAATACATGATTACCACCGTAATCCATGCAAGTAATTGTCCTTAACAACCCCTGCGAGCAGGTGCTGAGTCCAAACTATAGTACTATCGTTGCTAAGGCAGGTAGACAGCATTCCATGTGTAAACATAACAAACAAGCATTCATAAGCCACGTATAACATGCATTAACGGTTAGCGTTCAAATAGTATTGAGTAGTGTGTTCGATGTGATTTGAATAGTTGTAATGCATGTAACACCCAAAAGTGCATAAAGCAAAACGGGTTCGAGTATACTCACAGCGGTTGATGGATTGAAGGGAGCGCTTAGCGATTAAAGTTAGCCTGAATGGATTGATATCATGATGATAAGTGACGCGTAAAACGATACAAAGTATGAATGGGTCGGATAGCAGTGCGGTCCGATGGTAATCCGATCGGACGGCTCGTTTGTGTGGATGGCAATCCGTTCGGATGGTCATCCGGTCGGACGGTAGTCCACTCGGATGACTATTCGAGTGGATTGTTTCTTCCTATGAGAAGAATGTGTTTGTGTATGATGGCTTGTCTTTTGAAGTTTTCGTTATAGCATTTTGAAAACATTGAAGTATCTCTATCCTTCAAGTCGGTCGATCGGACAATCAATCGTGCGGACGACAATCCGTGCGGATGGTCATCCGGTCGGACGGTAGTCCGGTCGGACGGCGACCTTAGTGATGAGGTTACTTAGTGGGAACAATTCACAGCAGAAGAGTCACTCTGGCGGATGTCCATCCGACCGGGTGGCAACCCTGTTAATGAACATGTTGAAAATTGTTTAAGTCTTTAAAGTCCTAGTATCTCATGATCCGAAGAGTAATCCGGTCGGATGGTAATCCGATCGGATGGCAATTCGTTCAATACTCAAACTTCAGATAGAGTTGATGAAGTGTGGGACCCAAGGTGTGATCCGTTCGGACAGCAATCCGTTCGGGGAGCCTATCCGTTCGGACAGTAGTCCGGTCGGACATCACTTCGTCCCGGTTGCTCTGGCAGTCTTACACTTGGTCGTTTTGTTTGTTTGTAGTTTTATCGAGACGCTTTGACATTGTGTTAACCAACAGAACCCCATCTTGACCCAAGCGACCTGATCGACCAGGAATCACCCTAGTTCGGCCAGTTAACTGATTCAAGACGGTTGTTCTTGTTTAACCCGAAATCGGTGGTCTCGTGAGTAGAATCCAGATCTTGAGCTAGCACAACACTAAGAATGAGCGGAGGACTAGATCTAGGTCCGGTTCTATCGGTTTCAAGTGCATTGAGTGCAAAAGAGTTGAAAGAAAGTTAGAAACCATCTTTCAATCCTTTTCCACTATGTTTATGTTTAGATCTAGCATAGATCTTTGTTCATTTGTGTGGAAATCGGTTAGATCCGAGTTGTTCTCGGTGGATTGAAGCCAAAACATGAAGTTCTTCAAAAACACATGATGACATCATCCTAGAACACCTCAAATCTAGCGATTTCACAGTTAAAAGTTAAGATTTAAAAGATAGAAAGGTGTAGGAGTGCGTGTAGATCAAGAAAGTACAAGATTTAGGACGAGATCTTACCGAGATTGAGAGAAATCGAAGAAAAGGTGAGCTGAGCGTGCCGGTCGGACAGGGGTTTCCAAAAGTAGAAAGTTTGAGAGTAACATGGGTATTTATAGGATTCCAAAAGGGCAAAATGTGGGTCGGTCGGATGGCATCCCGCCCGAATGACTATCCGGTCGGATGTCATCTTGGTCGGATGGCATCTTGACACCATGGCCAAGTGGCAGCCCGGTCGGATGAATATCCGGCCGGATGGCACTTGGTTCTTGTGTTCGACGCGACGATTTTTGCTGATTCGATTTTGATTGCGAGTGACGAGTTTCCTATTCAAATTACTTTTAATCCCAACCACTCATATCTCGCACTGTCCCTTCTCCACTAATTATCATAGTTCGATTTCAATTGAGTTCGATTGCGTTTCGAGTTCGATTGCGATTCGATTGATTACCACACATAACATAAATGAACATGCACAAGTAACACATAAGGCACACACACACGTATAATAATAGCTAAAATGCGTAGTTCGAGTTGCGATTCGATGTCGATTCGATTATCATAGTTTGATTATCGTTTAGTTAACTTTATCGCATTGTTACTTCCTATAGTTCACAGTCGTAAGTTGCTTAGATTGCGAATAACGTACTTCGATTATTGTAATTATTGACACTTACTCCACATAATACAACTAAAATAAACATACAAAAGAAATCTACTATAGGTCAAGTCGCGCGAAATCGGTCGTTGACTTTGACCTTGACTTTGACTTCTCGAAAACACGGGGTGTTACAGTGGAGAACAAGGACATATTAAGCCAAATTGTCTGAAACTAGCTCCAGCCATGAACAACAAGACTACTAAGAATGCTAGGGCATTTGTTCTGACAGCCAAAGAAGCGAAGATGATTCCGGATGTGATTGCCGGTACGTTTTTAGTTAATGATGTTTTTGCTAAAGTATTATTTGACTCTGGTGCGAACCAAAGTTTTATTAATACTTCATTTTTCAAAATTTTCAACCAACCATTAACTAAACTACAACAAGAATGTCTAGTAGAGACAGCAAATGGAGAAACCATTAAGATTTCTGAAATCTTGCAGGGAGCAAGAATAGAAATTTTAAACCATAAGTTTATTGCTAATCTTTACGCAATGAATCTGGCTGGATTTGATATTGTATTAGGAATGGATTGGTTAGTAGCCAATAAAGCCAGTATTCTATGTGATCAAAAGTCAATCCAAATAAGTTCAACAAAGGGTGAAAATATCACAATTAAAGGAAATAAGCCATCTAGATTTACGAAATTCATCTCTATGATGAAAACTGCAAGTTGTGCAAGAGAAGGATCACTAGTGTATATGATTTCCATAATCATTAACACTAAAGGATAAGAATTGAAAGATATTCCCGTAGTATCTCAATTCTCAGATGTGTTTCCAGAAGAATTACCAGGACTACCGCCGGACAGGGAAGTTGAATTCAGAATTCATCAGTTACCAGGAACTGCACCAATTGCCAAAGCACCTTACCGTTTGGCGCCAGCAGAAATGCAAGAACTAAAGAAACAGCTAGACGAACTTTTGGAGAAAGGATTCGTACAGCCAAGTTCATCACCGTGGGGAGCACCGATCTTGTTTGTCAAGAAGAAAGACGGATCAATGCGTATGTGCATTGATTACCGAGAATTGAACAAAGTCATGATTAAAAATCGGTACCCATTGCCGAGAATCGATGATCTGTTCGATCAACTGCAAGGAGCTCGATTTTTCTCAAAGATCGATTTACGCTCAGGATATCATCAATTAAAGGTACATGAAGAGGACATTCCTAATACTGCCTTCAGAACAAGGTAAGCCCATTATGAATTTACTGTCTTGCAATTTGGTCTAACCAATGCCCCAGTCGCATTTATGGACATGATGAACCGAATATGTAAACCATATTTGGATAAATTAATAATTGTATTTTTAGATGATATTCTAATTTACTCTAAGAGTAAAGAGGAACATGCAACGCATTTGCATACACTTTTAAATTTGCTGAGAAAAGAAAAGCTTGACGCTAAATTTTCGAAATGCGAATTTTGGTTAGAAGAAGTGCAATTTCTTGGACATTTAGTTAATCATGAAGGGATTCATGTGGATTCCACAAAGATTGAGGCAATTACTAAATGGAAGGTCCCTGAATCACCAACGGAGGTTAGAAGCTTCCTAGGACTAGCCGGTTATTATAGAAGGTTTATTCGAGATTTTTCTAGAATTGTCATTCCCTTAACCAAGTTAGCCTGCAAGTCTATTAAGTTTAAATGGAGACCAAAACAAGAAGAATCCTTTAGAATTCTTAATCAAAGATTAACCAACGCACCCATACTAGCGTTACCAGAAGGAACTGAAGACTTTGAAGTCTATTGTGACGCTTCTAAATTAGGTTATGGATGTGTGTTGATGCAACGACAAAAGGTTATAGCCTATGCTTCTAGACAACTTAAGAATCATGAAGAGAACTATACAACCCATGATTTAAAATTAGGAGCCATAATTTTTGTCCTTAAGATTTGGAGACACTATTTATATGGAAATAAATTTGTTGTCTTCACAGATCATAAGAGTTTAAGGTACATTTTTGGGCAAAAAGAGCTGAATATGAGACAGAGACGCTGGATAGAATTTCTTAGTGATTATGATTGCAATATCGAGTATCATGCAGGAAAAGCTAATGTAGTAGCTGATGCTTTAAGTCGAAAGTATCATGAAAAACCAAGGAAAGTACGTTCTTTTAAATTAAATCTGCACGTAGATTTAAATGAGCAAAATAAAGCCGTACAAGAATCAGTAATCAAGGATGATACTGAAAAACTAAAAGGAATGATTAAATAACTAGAACAAGGAACAGATGGAATTTGGAGATTCCATAAGAAAAGGATGTGGATACCTAAACTAGGAAACCTACGCCAACAAATATTAGACGAAGCTCATAAGTCTAAGTATATGATACATCCTGGAAGTGATAAGATGTATCAAGATTTAAGAAAGAATTTTTGGTGGATAGGAATGAAAAAGGATATAGCAGCTTATGTTGCCAAGTGTTTAACCTGTTCACTGGTTAAAGCTGAGCATCAGAAACCCTCAGGATTATTACAGCCATTGGAAATGCCTGTATGGAAATGGGAATTGATAACAATGGACTTTGTTACCAAATTATCCAAGACCCGAAAAGGTAATGATACAATCTGGGTGATTGTAGGTAGGTTAACCAAGTCTGCTCATTTTCTACCAATGAAGGAAACATTCGGTATGGAACAGTTAGCCAAATCATATGTAAATGAAATAGTTTCATTATATGGTATTCCTTTATCAATTTTTCTGATAGAGATAGCCGTTTTACTTCTCATTTTTGGACAAGTTTCCAAAAAGCAATTGGAACAAAGCTAAATCTAAGCACCGCTTATCATCCTCAAACGGACGGACAAAGTGAAAGGACAATTCAGACAATGGAAGATATGCTTAGAGCTTGTGTAATTGATTTCGAAGGAAATTGGGATGATCATCTACCATTAATAGAATTTTCTTATAATAATAGCTATCATACCAGTATTAATGCTGCACCTTTCGAAACACTTTATGGACGAAAGTGCCGAACTCCAGTCTGTTGGGCAGAGATTGGAGAAAAGCAATTGTCTGGACCAGAAATCATACAAGAAACTACGGACAAGATTATTCAACTCAAGGAACGACTAAAAGCAGCACGCGATCGACAAAAGAGTTATGCTAATAACAGGCGGAAGCCATTGGAGTTTCAAGTAGGAGATAAGGTGTTGTTAAAAGTTTCTCCTTGGAAATGAGTGGTAAGATTCATCAAAAGGGGAAAGCTAAGCCCTAGGTATGTTGGACCTTTTGAGATTATTGGAAGAATATGACCTGTAGCTTACCAGCTACAACTGCCAGAGGAAATGGCAGGAATACATGATGTATTTCATGTATGTAATCTCAAAAAGTGTTTAGCCGATGAATCATTAGTGGTACCTCTTAAGGATATAGAGGTAAATGTGAAGCTTAAATTCATAGAAAAGCCTCTACAGATTGAAGACAGAAAAGTCAAGAATCTCAAACATAAGAGATTAGTTCTGGTCAAAGTGAAATGGGATTCCAAGAGAGGACCAGAATATACATGGGAACTTGAATCAGAAATGCAGAAGAAATACCCACACCTGTTCTAGTAGACCTCGAGGACGAGTTCTAAAACAAGGTGGGGAGTATATAACAACCCTCCTAAAATATTTCCGACACTCCTAAAATATTTATAACATCCCTATACTTCCTAAAATACACCCTGTATACGTAAATAGGCCCTAAATACCTTTAATTTTATAAAAATAAAATAAAAACAATGTTTACTGGTTCCTGGCGGGGCGCGAAGCCTTTAGCCAACCTGGTCGCTGGCCGCGACAGCCCAAGATCAGGGCGCACCTGGTGCCGCCACGTGGCACGAACGTGTTGGGTCTAGGGTTTGAGTCAGCCAAGCTAGGGCCTACCCTAGTTGGCCTCGCGGGCCGCGAAGCCTGTTACTGAAACCTTCGCGAGGTGCGACAAAGTGCCTGATCAGCACTATAAATAGGATCGATCGGATTCATTCCAAATCGTTCAAACTTTTACTTTCTCTCTCAAAATTCTGAATAGTAGGCATAATATCCGGGCATTATACCCCCTAATTAGCGAAGCTCTGCCTCGTTGTAAGTATTTTAACCCCCGATTACGTATTAGATACGCTGCCCGATTGATCTAGCGTTCCGTAACGACTGTCGTGGTTCTACCCGACGTAGTCGTTGGAGTTTTGTCTCGGGGAGGGTATAACTAATGTAAATATTGGGTTATTATACTAACGCGTGTGCATTGTTTAATTTATTAGATTATAACCAGGAAATCATAAGGAAAAATCTAAAATAGCAATGTGAGTAATCTCCTTTTTGTAAACTGTTTTTATAAAACCTTAATTGTTTTAAAATATAATTAGCAGTGATTGAGTCTTTGTAATTCTTCAATTAATGCCGGTATGTTAGGGTTTTGTATACAAAATGTGGAACATGTTACTATTGGACAACGAGATAGCCAATGTGTAATATGACCCACCAGTCAGGATTGACAGTACTAAATGAGTAATTGTGTAGATATAAACATTGTAATCGCTCTCAATACTGTGAAATGATAAAACTTGTTTTGATTAAACTGTGATTCACTCACCAGTATTTCCCACTGACAAATATTTTTAAAACGCGTTTCAGGTAATAAAATGTGAAAGGCAAATAGAAGCCAGCTGGACAGCACTGAAGGCTTGGAATATGTGGCTATAAAAGTTATCTAAATAAAGAAGATGTTTTATTTAAATAAAATAGTGTTTATCCCTAAAAACATGTTTGTAATAGAAACTTGGGTTTTACCTATGTGTTTATTATTATAAAAATGTGGTATTTTACTCTAATAAAATATTTGATACCTACGGTCATGATGTAAATTCCGCTGCCAAAAATGATAAATACCGATACCATTGATACTGGATCGCGACCGCCCGTTTCCAGGAGATAGGGGCCGGGGCTTGCGACAAATTAACACCCATCAATAAAAATATAAGTAAATTTGAAATTTCTTTGATAATTGAGATATGGGTGCGTAGTGTATTGTATAATAGATTTAAATTAGGTTTTATCTATTGTGTGTAACTTTATTTATATGTATATGGAGCCTAATTCAATTGAATAGTAGGTATCGCATGGTCATTCTACGAATTTTGACACGGCCATATTGGTGATTTCCAATGAACATGAAAGGAAGTCGATTGATTTAGATTGGTGAGTTTCATTAATTATATTGGTGAGTTCCAATGATACATTTGCCTAGCTTGTGGAATTTTTGAACAGAGTTAAACGGGCCGTGAATAGTAATTTCTTGACTTTTAAAAGTCGTTTCGTTTTTAGAAGAATCGGTTTTGTAATTCAAAAGGAGCTGGTGACGCAACTTGTTACATGTTTACATGCCATTTGTTTCTAATTTGTTGTTTTAGCATTTTTAGTGAAAATAACAACTAATGTTTTAATATTTAGACGATAGTCTATACTACCGAAAACTAATGCAAACATGTGATGATGGACCTTGCCTTTATTTTTTTTTCCTTTTTTTGTTGCATCCTTAAATTTACTCCTACTAATGAAATTCTTGTCCTCAAGTTGATATCCTATTAGTTAATGGTCTACTCTATATATTGTGTTATATATCATAGAAAATCTTGGATTGCTATTACATAAAGTAATATAGTTCCACGCAATCCGGCGAGAACTCGGAATATGCACACAATATAAAAAAATACAGTTACAATATTACGTTGCGTCAGGGTATCGAGAGTGAAAAAAATACTGAAGTATACTAATTAACAAACTCGCATAGAACAAAAAAAATGAGTACCTATACATGTATCGATGATCGAGTATCAGTACCCATACTGATGTTCTTCTAGCATTATTGGTTCGGATTTACGAAATAAAAAATGATATAATTACACAAAAAATGTTGTGACATGTCTAGAATATTATCAACACGTGTTTTATTGATACTGGATTAATTCGATACACCGATAGTCAGTATAGTTTACAACACAATGAAATACTTTATTTTTAATACAATTTCGTATTCAATAAAGGTTGTATCAAAATGTTGAAATGCAATTAGTTCTTTAACACATATAAAAATGAATACGGGTATCCGATATTAATTTTGTTGTGGTGTAGTTCCATTTGTTTTGGTAAAATAAAATATGTGTATTACCACCTAATATTCAATCGTAGTCAATTATGATCAATGTTTTAAAAACCACTTCAAATTGGTCGGCTGAACCGATTAAACCGTCTAGTCAAACCGTTTTTGAGTCAAATTTAGTACGGTATAAAAACCGGATTTTTAAACATTGATTGTAATTAAAAAAAATGATAGCCACTTGTATTTTAAATTGGTTAGAAATCACAAAAAACACATACAGATACGATTTCAATATTATTTGGTCGGTATCTATTCAGTTTGTTAGCGGTACGTTATCAATATCTATAAATGCTATAGTTTACAAAAAAATATATATAGATATATAATTTAGAAAAAAACTCCATTTTTAATAACTAATAAAATTTGAAAAAGAGAGTACATTAACAAAAAAAAAAAAAAAGAGTGGATTATTAAGCAAAGTTTCCTTTCTTCTCTGCAAATATCCCATCATCTTCAACAATTTCAGTTTCTCACACACACAGTAACCCCCTTCACAACCATGGCGATAAGCATTTCCGATCACCAAGTCCCCTACAACACACACGACTACTACGACGTCACATTCTCCAACGACACCATCTTAACCCTAGTCACACACACCCCTTCCTACGTCGACATGTGGATCTCCGACATCGAACGCATCCACCGCCACCGTCTCCACTCCCTCGTCGTCGGTCTCGACATCGAGTGGCGCCCTAGCTTCAACCGCAACATCCAAAACCCCGTAGCCACCCTCCAACTCTGCGTGGGACGCCGTTGCCTGATCTTTCAACTCCTTTACGCCCCTGAAATCCCACAATCTCTCGTAAACTTTTTAAGAAACCCTAACTATACGTTCACAGGGGTTGGGATTGAGAGCGATGTTGAGAAGTTGGTTGAGGATTATAACCTTGGGGTTGAGAGGATGGAGGATGTGCGTACGTTAGCGGCGGAGGCGTACGGTGAGTGGGAGTTGAAGAATGGTGGGATTAAGAGTTTGGCGGAACGGGTGCTTGGGAAAGAAGTTAATAAGCCGAAATGGGTTACGATGAGTAAGTGGGATGAACCGTGGTTGAAACCGGCTCAGGTGCAGTATGCTTGTGTTGATGCGCTTTTGAGTTTTGAGATCGGTAGGGTTTTGATCTCTGGAAATTATAATTGACTGATGCTAGGGTGGGTGGGTGGGTGGGTTCGTAATGTTGATTTTACTGTTTTATATGTTTAATATCTGTTGTTGATGGTTTAGGGTTTGTGTTTCCAAGAAGATCCTGTTTAGGATTTGGAACTGTTGATTTGCTTTAGTTGAATGTTGGTTTTTGGCAAAATTTGGTTCAGATTCATTATGTTCTTTCTTTTTGTGCTTTGTATTTGGATTTCTTGATTCTTTTGTGGGCATTTGCTGTGTATCCACATATTTTTAGGTCTAAACACCATTAACGGTTTTTGGAACAACAAACTGAATTGGTCGTGTTGGGTGGGTTTGCCACCACCCTCACGCTGGCCAATCGCTAGCGCTGGCTTGACCGAATTACGGTGTTCGCAAGCGAGTGGCAGCCTACGAGGCTCGACCCCTTCCGCAAGAAGATCCTGTTTAGGATTTGGAACTGTTGATTTGCTTTAGGCTAAAGGGTGTGGGGGTCATGGTTGGGACATGATTCACCATGTAGGAACATGAATGGAAGGCTATACCACCCTCTTCCCTAATTCACCATGATTTGAATGGATTAAACCATGGCAACCATGGTCCTCCTTTCCATTTTTCAAGTAATCATTTCATTTTTTCTTTAGACAAAGATAAATTAAAATAAATAAGGGGATAGTGGTTCGGGTCATAACCACACGCTTAGGGTAGTGGTTTTAGATTGTGGATTAGAAGTGAGTGACATGGCACTGACGTGAAGGGTCATGGTGTTTATAAGGGTCATGACCACACCCTATAGCCTTAGTTGAATGTTGGTTTTTGGCAAAATGTGGTTCAGATTCATTATGTTGTTTCTTTTTTTGCTAATGATTTGTTGTGTTTGGATTTGTTGATTCTTTTGTGGGCATTTGCTGTGTATCCACAAATTTTTAGGTCTAAACGCCATTAACGGTTTTTGGAACACAAACTGAACTGGTCGTGTTGGGTGGGTTGGCTACCACCCTCACGTGGCCACTCGTGCTAGCGCTGGCTTGACCGCATTGCGGTGTTCGCGAGCGGGTGGCAGCCTACGTGGCTCGCGGCGGGTTGCTCACCCCCTTCCACAACATGTAGTCTAAATGTTAAAACTTTAATTCAGGGAACAGTGGTTCTACGAGTCTACCCACCCGACATGCGTATGGCATGGTCACTGAAATTTCATGTCGTGATGATGGACTGTCACTTACTGTTGCTTTTTTGCTATTTTGATACTAGAAATTAGAACGTCTTGGTTTAGGTACTGCATGTGTGTCTCACTAGTGAATAAAACAAAATTGTGGATTGTATTCTCTCTTCAATTCAATTTTGTGAAAGTAAAGTAAACGCCCTTTTTTTTTACTTTTACCATTTTTAGTGATCTATTTTATAAAAAAAGATTTCAATCTCTATAAAGTTTTTCACGTATATATGACATCATTGATTTACAAAACCACATACAAAGTTTGGTTCAGATATTACATTTTATACAAAACGAAGCAGTATTTATTGGTGTAACATGATTTTAAAGGTCTAACACTATCTTCACACTTAGGGTTTATCTACGCTGCGTATAGGTCTATACATAGCGTATAGGGTTACCTCTACACGCTGCGTATAGAGCTATACTCAGCGTATATAAACCATGGATTTCAGAGACTTATAAGCAATCATTGCACAGAAAACAAGGGGTGATATTCGCTGCGTATAGAGCTATACGCAGCGTATATAATCCATCAGATTTTTTTTTTTTTGCTATTTTGATGTATTTGTGGTATAAATTCTCACCCGGTTCCAACGTTAAATCGCTTAAAATATATAACCGTTAATGTTATACCAATAATATTATATACCGTTAAATTGTTTTGGAAACGTATATACGGTTCGAATATATTATATTGTTATCGTTTAAATTAAATTATTATACAATGTCTAGTGCATGCTAAAAACGTTTAAATATTATGCCGTTAATTATTTTTAAATACATCTATAGGCTTATACGAGTGTTGTATGGTATTATATAGTATCGTATCGTATTGCATCGTATTGCATCGTATCGTATCGTATCGAATAGTGTATAGTATAAGTCTCGTATAGGTTCCCTGTAGGTCTTGTATATGCCTATAGGCCTATACGGGTGTTATATCGTGTCTTATAGTATCGTGTCGTATCGTATCGTATAGTGTAGTATAAGTCTCGTATAGGTTTACTATAGGTCTTGTTAGGGCTGTAAACGAACCAAACGTTCGGCGAACAGTTCGTGAACTGTTCGGCGGGAAGTTCGTTTGTGTTCGTTTGGTCTTGTATATGCCTATAGGCTTATACGTGACCTAAACCACACCTATTGCATCGTATCGTATCGAATAAGGTATCGTATAGTGTAGTATAAGTCTTGATCACTTTTTAGTTTAGTCCTTTTTAAGCTGAATAAATAACACCCATAAAATGAGCTCTAAAAAGTAAATGTGAGAGGCAGGGCCGGCTCCGAAAATCACAAAAAAAGTTGTGGCCCTGTTCGAGATAAAAAATTTGGGCCCTATTCGCAAATCTTCATATAACATAAACTCCATTCAATGGTCGGATAGCTGTTTATATTTAGGAACGGGAGGCATAATTTCTACATATTAACGAAAAACATCCATTCAATCACAATTCACACGAAGTCTAATACATTTAAAGTATAATTAATAAACAACACTTAAAGAAACAGACAATTTAGTCATAAAGGTATGAATTTTTTTTTTAAGAAAAACATAAATAATTATTATTATCATATCTCATGTACTGGATCCATACACAAACCATCATATTAATCATGTCTCATATAACAGATGACTGCTCTTGATTACTTTTCCTTTTGAGGATAAGAATCAAAGACTGGAAAAACAATTAATGTTTAAAGCAAATATACCAAAATTGAGGAAGAACAGAGAACTTACATGATGGGGATAATCACAAAATTTAGAGCCAAAGAAGAAGCTAGTGCTACAATAGCCAATAGAGTGTCATCTGAGCAGCTCTGAAAAGGAACCAACGTAAACTTGAATATAAAATACTAGCATGGTTCGGAATGTTGACAGTATGTATGCATAGTTGTTAATAGCGAATAGCAGGCGATAGCAACAAATTACATATAAACTACGTAGCGATAGCGATGAAATAGCGGGCGCTGTTTTATGACGCAACTAGCAACATAGAGATGATTAACAATTGCATAACCTCAAATCAGGTCAAATTCTTGGCCAAACCTATTCCTATTGCTTAAAGGATCTTTTTATAAACTTGAAAGACATCTTAAAACATAAAACAGGTTCCTTTACTATCATGGTTGCGACTCGAAACCGTAACTCGGAAACGTGGTTGCGACTCGTAATAGATAACAACAAACAAATACCTCCTGGCTCCTACTGCGAATCTGCGGATGATGATGATTATTATTAACTGCGAATCGCGATGATGATGAATTCCTGCCGCGACGTTGTGTACTTTTGTTCGTAATCGTCTGTTCGCAGTTCGATAAGAAATCCCTGCCGGTATACTAGTATTGATTTAATGATTTGGGGCCTTGTACGGTTATAAGATTGGGGGGGGGGGGGTTATAAACTTTGGGCCTGTACAGATTTAGGCTATATATATATAAAGAAAATTTAAAAATTTTTGGGCCCCTTAATGATTTGGGCCCTGTTCTCAAGCCCATGCTGCACATGGGGATAGCCGGCCCTGGTGAGAGGGACACTCCTTTCTTACACTTCCCTACCCTAAGATTTCCACTAATCCTACACTACCACCTTATTTTACCCTGAACTTTCCGAAAATTAGTGACGTCATTACTTTCTTTAAAGTACCGTAAACATTTTTTTTTTAAATTTGTGCCCCAACGGTCAAAATTGACCAACCCCAAGGGGTCACACCTTTGGTGGCCTTTCTCCGGTGAGTACCACCCGATATCACAATCCACCAGCCTACCTGAGGGGGTGGCGCAGCGCAAGCATTCATGTGGTTACCGAGATACCCGCAAGGGTTGTTCAGTAGTGCCGAGCCTACCCTAATAAAAAAACAAAATGTTTGAAAACTAGGGGTGCAAACGAGTCGAGCTCGGCTCGGGATCGACTCATTTATTATCTATTAAGTAATATATTAAATAAAAATAATATAAATAATAGACTCATATAAACTTGCGAGCTCGATAAGTGAAGCTTGGACTCGTTTACTAAACAAGCTTATTTTTTAAGTTCGGGTTCGTCTCGTAAGAAAATGTTTAAATAAGCTCGACACGGCTCGTTTACTAGACAACTTTATATAAGAGGTAAATGCTATTAAATGTTAATAAAAACGAGTATTATACTAAGGCTCGATAAGGCTTGGTGAGCCTGACAAACTTCACATGTCAGACTCGAGTTCGGGCTCAATAAATAAACGAGCTTTATTTTTGGCTCGGTTTGTTTAAGCTTTTTTCCAAGCCGATCTTGAGCCGGCTCGTTTGCACCCATGTTGAAACCGGTGTTGAGAAAAAACATATCCATGATGTACGCGCTTGTAAGGCGAGTGGATGAAGCAAAACACCCGTCTATATACAACGGATTCTTCTCAGAGCATTCACATTCTATCCACCAAATCTTGAGAGATGGGTTTTTAAATTATAAAAAGTGGTTTATGTGGTTGTGAGTGGAGGAGAGAGAAAATGTTACTGTTCATCTGTATATTTGGGGGGACACTGTTCACCCTGTATAATTTTTTAATATATTTTGAAAGTGGTTGTGAGTAGAGGAGAGAGAAAAGTATTTGTTTTTAGTGGAAATATATTGATATAAGAGTTGTTTTTTTAGTAGAATGTATGTATATTTTTAGTGGATTGGATGTGAATGCTCTCATATTCTTCTGAAGTCACATTCCATTCTTCAAAACCCTCTTAACACACACACCACCACCACCACGCGCCACCACAACAATGGCGACGTCGATCAGCCAGTTCATTCACAACGACCCCAACAACAACACCACCCACAACCTCTACCGCCTCACACTCTTCAACCACACCATCGAAACCCTAGTCACCGACACACCCTCCTACGTCGACACATGGATCTCCACCATCCACCACACCCACCGCCACCATCTCCACTCCCTCATCGTCGGCCTCGACGTCGAGTGGCGTCCTAACCAAACCCCAAACCACCAAAACCCCATCGCCACCCTCCAACTCTGCGTCGGAAACCACTGCCTCATTTTTCAAATCCTAAACTCCCCATCCATCCCACAATCCCTCATCAACTTCCTTGGTAACCCTTCCTACACGTTTGTTGGAGTAGGCATTGAAAATGATGTGGAGAAACTTGGTTTGGTGGTTGCGAAGAGGGTGGATTTGAGGAGTGTGGCTGCGTATGCGTACGGTGGGAGGGAGTTTAAGAATGCTGGGTTGAAGCAACTGGCGAGTATGGTTTTAGGGTGGGAGATAAACAAACCGAAAGATGTTACGATGAGTGGTTGGGATAGTAAGTGTCTTACTCCGGTTCAGGTGCAGTATGCGGCTATTGATGCATTTGTGAGTTTTGAGATTGGGAGGGTTTTGATTTCTGGGAATCGTTACTGATGATTGGAGGCTGCAGTTTGTTTGTGGTAAGAAAGAAGATTAGGGTTTTTGCTTTTTAGTGTTTAATGTTTGATTTGAGTGTTTGATATGTCAAATCTTAAATATGTGTTTGTTTCTGGATGCTTTTTGTATGAATTTGGTAGCAAACCTTTATGAACTAATTCCACTTTGAATATTGTTCTAGTTATGTGCATCATCCATCTTCAATCATTTTGCAAGGGCGTGAATTTCTGACACGACACGAACCTAACACGAAATTCGCGGGTTTAGGTTTAGTCTAAACGGGTTCGGGTCAGTTTCAGGTTGAACCCACCAATCCGCGAACCCGACCCGTTTAGCACCCCTATCATTTTGCATAATTTTGGTTTGAATGTTTCTTATATATCTATATGGTATTTAACCAAACATGAATAAGCAGTCGAAAGGCACAGATCAGGTAATAAATTGGGTTAAAGAAAGCTAGGCCCAACATTTTTGGGCCGGGCCTGGCCCAGGTTGGTCATAGCATTTAGAATATTTTGTGTTTTAGTTTCGGGTTGGGCGCGATATTGGTCTGTTTGTTGCACACTCGTAAACATGTTCTTCGTATTGTTCGTCTTTCACCACATACGATGCCTCCATAGATGACCATGATTAGGGGTGAGCAACCTCCGGTTCGGACCCTCCAGGACGGCGGACCCAAGGTACTAGGTTAGATATACATAGTTACATGTTGAAAAAAAGACTAAATTGTATTAGTATATTTAAAATATATAAATAGTTACATGTTGAAAAAATAATAATGTTAGTAAGTGTTAAAATGGTGGGTTCCAAACCAAACGGAATCGTGTAACTGTCAACCCGTTAAAGCCCGACAAACTTGCTTTACTTTAGAAAGTTTGTTCGAATTTGAACGGTTTATAAATACCCAAGTAGTTCATTGGTCACTGGTTCCTCGTCTAGTCGGTTTATTCTGATTTTGGTATAGTTGTGCAACACCTAAAATTGAAAGTCTAATAACATCTTATGAGCTTAAAAGCATGCTATGATGAAAAACATGTCTGGAATTTGCAATCTGTGATCATAAAAGTTTGATTAGACTGTTTAGTATGTCAAATATCTGTTTCCAGATGCTGATTGTTTGAATTTATTAGTAAATCTTTCTTGAATTTCTGTTATGGAAATACAAAGAAAACTTCTCCGCTAGAGGTTTAGATTACTGGTTGTAAAATGAGTGTAAAACGAATTATGAACGAGTTAGTTAACGTTTCAAAAATGAGGGTTGAACAGGTTATCAATGGGTTATACAACGGGTTAAAACGAGTAATGAAGAAAATAGTTTTGCTACAATAATAATAATAATGTCATCTTTTTATACGACGTTAAACAACTTTCGGTCCGGGGCACCCCCGGGCCACCATTATCCTCCTCCCATGTATGGCTAGAAGGGGAGTAAGCTCAATCCGTGTGAAGACATGTTGGTTTGGTATGAATGTTACTAGTTTTCATCGTGTTACCTATTGGGCTGGTTTTCATTATTACCAATTGGGCCAAGTTTAAGCTACTTAGGATCGACAGTGCATTAAATGAGTTATGTGTTAACATGTTAAGACATTTCCTTAAAGTGAGACAAAGTGAAATGAGAAAAAAAAAGTTGATGTGTCACTTAGGTGGAGTTAAGTTAGGTTAAAGTATACCCAAATGCCTTAGGCTGTGTGTTATATGGTCATAGGATGAAGAGCGGGAAGCCTACATGGCATTAGCAGGGAGCGGGGAAAACCACGCCCCTCCCACACATCGAAATTACCAAGGTTTTTTTAAACAATGGCGTGGAGATAAAAAGGGAGATGAAGGAAGCTAAATTTGCCAATGTACCCGTTGTGTGTTTATATGTAATAAATATATAGGATAAAGATCAAATACAAATAAACTTAACGTACAAAACGTATGAATTGAAGGAAAATATAAAAAGGCACGATGTCATTTTTGTAATTACGAGTAACTATCAAAATTACTCTTGTAGAGTAATTTTGATCTTTTGTAGAGTAATTTTGTAAAATGTTCTTGTAGAGTAGTTTTGATATTTTGTAGAGTAATTTTGATCTTTTGTAGAGTAATTTTATAAAATGATCCTGTAGACTGTAGAGTAATTTTGATCTTTTGTAGAGTAATTTTGATCCTGTAGAGTAATTTTGATATTTTGTGGAGTAATTTTGTAAAATGATCCTGTAAAGTAATTTTGATTTTGTAGAGTAATTTTGTTAGCATTTATCTATGGGGTTTAGTTTTATGGTTTAGTTTTTAGCTTTTTGTTTGGGGGGGGGGGGGGGGGGGGTATTGTAATTTTGATAATTACCCTACAAGACCAAAATTACTCTACAAAAAATTAAAATTACTCAACAGTTTTTTGGGAGAGGGGGGGGGGGGGGGGGGGGGGTTAGTGTAATTTTGAT
Organism: Helianthus tuberosus; assembly: GCA_030545235.1. Classification (NCBI taxonomy): domain Eukaryota; kingdom Viridiplantae; phylum Streptophyta; class Magnoliopsida; order Asterales; family Asteraceae; genus Helianthus; species Helianthus tuberosus. The sequence goes on from CM060383.1 coordinate 184,242,015, forward strand.
AATTACCCTACAAGACCAAAATTACTCTACAAACGATCAAAATTACTCTACAGTTTTTTTTTTTGGGGGGGGGGGGGGGGGTTAGTGTAATTTTGATAATTACCCTACAAGACCAAAATTACTCTACATGAACATTTTACAAAACTACTCTATAAAAAATCAAAATTACACTACAAGAGTAATTTTATAGTGACTGATAATTACAAATTTGCCACCGCCTCCTTTTCTCCTTTTCATGCAATTCGTATATTTAGTACATTAAAATTATTTGTATAGTAACTTTACCCTAAATATATAATCACTCTCTTCAACTATTTGGAATCCAAGAGTGTCACAGATTAAAGTTGTACGGTTATTGCAAGAATCTTTACTAGAATCTCTTGGTTCTTTTTGTTAGGCTATGCGGTATGGTTACCATCCTCCCTTCGAAGATGATCCGCCATCTATGCGTCACGTCATAGTTCCTTTGAGGATGGTCCAACACACTAAAATAATGGAAATGGTAGGATGATCCTACCCCACAAGTTTACTTTTTTTTTTTTTTTTTTTTTAATTCATCTACTTTTTTTAACATTTATCAAATAAGATAGAAAAATAAATTAATTAATATTAAAAACATTACATAAACTTAAAAAAAATAACCTTAAAAAAATTCCTAACTTTGATACTTCTTCATGATGTCCTCTTGCATTTTCTTTAAAGTAGAGCGTTTTGGTTTGAGTTAATTATCAACATCGATCGTCAATATCTCACACTCTTTGACCCGAACCTTATCATCGGCCACACGTACCTTTTCTCCCGCCACGCGTACCCTTTCTTCGATTGCCCGTTCCTTCGTCTTCGCCTTTTGGGCCGTGACCTCCGTGTAAGTTTTAAATTGGGCCATAAACGCCTCCATCTTCGAATCGCCACCCTTTTCGTTTTTTTCTTTGAAGCCGCCTCCCTTTTTTATTTGTCCCGGCACTGAGGACGTTCTTCCTCACTTACGGCGTACTCTTCTTCGTCAAACTCGGCGTCGTCGTTTAAATTAATGTGACATCTTGCGTCCGAGTCGCCGGCACTAAAACCATCGGTCTCCGAGGTTTTTTGACGTTTTGCCATCTCAACCTCATTCGGAACCGGCGCCCACTTTGGGTTCTTTCGCATAACTTCCCAAGCCCGAACGTGTGGGAACGCGGTTTTATGGTTCGTCTTGCATTTTTCCAATGCCGATTTGAAGACATCCCCGTCGCTCATCCCACTACGGCGCCCAGTTGTATATATTTTATTATATTCCTCCGAAAACCGGTTCACGACCCCACCCATCTTTCGCCACTTCGAAGCTATCGAGTCGAGCTCTTGATATGGACCTTGTTCCATTATCTCAAGAAACTTTGACAATACCGCTTTCCAAAACCTCTCACAGGTTTGATTGTTACCTATATTCAACAAAAATATGTATTACAAAAAATTTAAAAATTAATATTAAAAAGTATACACTAAAAAAATTTTCAAGTTAACTTTACGTACCTTTAACGGGGTGTGTGGATGAGCCTATATACGCCTTCGCTAAGGCTTCCTCCTCAAGCGGCGTCCACTGTTTCAGCTTCGGTTTCGAAGGTTGACTTTGGTCAACCGCAACTTGCTTTCCTTTTTTTCGTTTGGAGGTTTGGGGCTGGGTCTCGGGAATGACTTCAGTGACATCTTCATCGGGAACTATTGGTTGAGAAGTTTGAACGGGTTGCGGTGGTTGAGATGCTTGAACGGGTTGCATGTTAAACAGGTTACGCACTTACGCATCATCAAGTTTTGTAAGGCTTGAGTTTGTTGCGTACTCGAAAAAACGTTCGGAGAATTTTGGAAACCCACAAAAGCGTTGCTGGAAAATTGAGCGAAAGGGTTCGGTTCCATTGTGGGATATTAGGGGTGTTAATTGGTTTGGATATTAGGGGTGTTATTCCAACCATATTCAACAAATTAAACCAAGTTAATTTTAGAACAAAATTTAAAAAGAAAGTTAAAACTTTTCTGTTCAAAGTGATCATGTTCACGTCTATGTTTATGTTTAAGTGTCTGATATGATTTTCAGCTTCATCGTGTTTTCAAGTTTGTGTTGGGTCCAAGCCGCATAAACTCAAACTCATAACCTCAATACTTGAAAAAAAAAGTGAACTCGATCACACAAGTTAACAATTTGTTGAGAATGTTAGTGACACCCACACAGCAAAAGCCCACTAAAGAATTGACAAATCAAAATATAAAACAAATAATTCATAGCAAAATATCCATAAACCCTAATAATTCAGCATCCACCAAAATATATTAAACATATAAAACAATCAAGATATTAGACATATCACACACTGTAGCATCAACATCACAAACCCTAATTTCATATCACCAGTCAGTTTAATAATAATTCCCAGATATTAAAACCCTACCAATCTCAAAACTCAAAAACGCATCAATGCATGCATAGGCCACCTGTGGCCGAGTTAACCACTGATTATCCCATCGGCTCATGGTTATTCTCTTGGGCTTCAAAACCTCTTTTCCAAGTACCTCTTTAGTCAAACTCTTAAGCCCTGCATACTTAAGCTTTCTCACACCGTACGCATTCGCCGCCAACGTTGTTAACTCCGCGATCCTGGCAACCACAAGATTATAATCCTCAACCAGCTTCCCAACATCGTTCTTAATCCCGACACCAGTGAACGTATAATTAGGGTTTCTTAAAAAGTTTACGAGAGATTGTGGGATGTAAGGGGCGTAGAGGAGTTGAAAGATCAGGCAACGACGTCCTACGCAGAGTTGGAGGGTGGCTACGGGGTTTTGGATGTTTCGGGTGAAGTTAGGGCGCCACTCGACGTCGAGGCCGACGACGAGGAAGTGGAGACGGCGGCGGTGGATGCGCTCGATGTCGGATATCCACATGTCGACGTAGGATGGTGTGTCTGTTACTAAGGTTAAGATTGTGTCGTTGGAGAATGTTACGTCGTAGTAGTTGTGTGTGTCGTAGGGGAGTTGATGATCGTAGATGCTCGTCGCCATTGTTGTGGCTTGCTGTGTGTGTAAGAGGGTTATGACTTATGAGATTAGTTGAATATTTATAAAGATGATGACACACTTTCGTTAATCCGATCTCTTTTCTAAAATATATTACCATCTTTATCAAAACCTAAAATAGATGATCCTTGTTTCTCAAGTTACATTACACCATGTGTCATGGGAATGGGAAGGTGAAGTGGGCGTGAAGTTACCCCATAATGGCCCGTACATCCCCCTCTACGGTGTGATTCAATCAAGAAAAGCTCAGGCGTGTTTATGAAAACGCCTCCCCCACTTTGAAATGACCAATAAGATCTGCCAACTCATCCATCATAATATTATTTGTTTTCCTTTTCTAAAAAAATAATATTTGGGTAATCATTATTAGGGCATTGTACCATTACGCTACTTTTGAACTTCGCCTCTCATAATGCCCCATATGTCCGCTTCATGCCCAAGAGTGGGGCATTATGATAATGTCCCACTACACATGGTCTTATTTTTGTTGCTATTGCTATTAGATTAGTTTTGTAACAGAGTGTTAATAAAGTCATACCTCAAAATCTTATTTTCAGACCCTCTATATGGGTCGTATAGGGTTATACGATCCGTATAGAATAATCTAACATGACAAATATTGGGTCGTATAATGATATACGACTCGTATTGATAGAGAAAATATTAGGTTGTATAACATTCTATATGGGTTGTATAACATTATATGAGGTTTGGGTCGTATAATGTTATACCACTCGTATACATGGAGACAAACAAACATTCTCTAACATTTTTTTTTGTGCAAGAATCTCCTGTACGGCCTGTATAACTCTATATGGGCTGTATAGCTGTAGAGGTGTGAAAAATAAGATTTTAGAGGTGTGAAAATAGCGGAAACACATGTTATTTGGGGCCGATTGCTTTTAGAGTTGGATTACGTCATGATAAGCTAAGTCGATATTTTCTATTTATCTTATTATTGTTCTTTTTTCGCTTAAATACAAATCATATTGTAATACATACAATTTTAGGTTGTGTTTGAGATTACTTTTATTCTTCTCCTAAATCTCTCAAAATAATCCATTTTCTAATTCACACAATGAAGAAGCTTATCATCATGTTGTGTGCGTGAATTGAATTGGTGAAGCTTTACATATGGAGAACGGTGGGAAGGACATGGGCGGTGGGTTTTTAGCGAGTGTTGTCAGGTGTTGCAAATGAGGGTGCGTGTGGTGATGAAGCCACCACTGTCACACCCCAACCGATGGCGGAAACATCGGGATGAGATGAAATAGATTGCAAAAGACTTCATAACACTATGTGACAATATAAGAATGAGGCTCTTAAACTATAGACTAGGTAAAAGCATTCCTACTTTTCCTAATTCCCTATACTTATGGCTCTGATACCAATCTGTCACACCCCAACCGATGGCGGAAACATCGGGACGAGACGAAATAGATTGCAAGAGACTTTATAACACTATGTGACAATATAAATTAAATTCAAATTTTATTTCAAGACTAAAATGTCATACAAAGATTCCAAATAAATGACAACATTGCTTTAAACATACATCGACAAAATAGATTAAACTAAATGTGTTTCTAAGTCCACCTAAATCTTGTTTCTTTGATTAGCATCATCTTGTCTATTAAAACCTGCAACATGTATTAAAATATGATCACCAAAAAGTTGGCGAGTATACAAGTTTGATATGTAGCATAAAATAGTTTAAAATAGTCTAACGGTTCGTATCCAACATGAATCACAATATGCAAGTTACTAGTATGTTGAAACAGTGTCAAGTATATGTTCAAACCTAAGAATCCAATGCGTTAAAATAGCCTATCCCAAAAAATAACGGGAGATAACATGTTTAACTTAACAATACCCCAAGACTAGTAGGCGGTGCATTACTCCTATAGCGCTATAATTGTTAAGGTAGACTTGTACGAAGTTAATGAGCATATAGACACAAAAAGTTTACATAACATACGAGATTAACAAGCATCATATAGTTTCATGTTCAAATATGGATAGAGAGTGATTCAAATAGTTTCAAGTGTTTCGTGTGTTTATATAGAATACATGTTGCACCCAAAAGTGTTTAAAAGTAAAAATGGGTTCGAGTATACTCACAAAATTACATATGCTTTCTGATTATCCAAGTGTTGACGAGTAATGGGATTAGGAGATTGAATGTATATGGATTGGAGTTCAAGGTATGCTTAAGGTCGGAACTCGGAATTTAAAAGTACATGGAAAGTAATTATATGAGAAAATAACCATCTAGCTCAGAATACTCATTCTTGACACTAAACTCAAAAGAGTTTAAATGTTTTCATGGGTCAAAATGCCCATTAGAATCATGACGAGTATTATGTTCTTAGGTGGTGTAACCTACTATTTTGACAAATAACCATTAGGTTATCATCAAAAGTTTGGTTATTATAGGTATTATATATCTTGTATAGTTTATATTATAAGTTATTAGTCCAAGATTATAACAAGAATGTCATATAATTCAAGCAAGAGGCAGGAAGATAATCTTCCATTTAGGAACCTCTTTGGTATTCATATAAGTCATGCATGAGGTAGGAAGATGAATATTCCATTTAGGTACCTATTTTGTATTCACCACTACACATGTTGTCATAGACAACAAGGAGGGTCAAGAATATACATTAAGGAATTGAAATAAACTAACTAACTAACTAACTAAGAAGAAAACATCAAGTGATGTGTGGATTTGTAAGTAGGATAGCCCAAGCTATCCAAATAATCACACATATTCAAGTGCAAGACTTGTTCATCACTTGTGGGTTAAAACCCTTTTAAAAACAGAAAGTTCAGAGGATTAAAACCTCTAAATTTGTATGTTACAACCTTGTTTTTAAGCACACATAATCACAGTCTTGATTTTTGGCATAAGGACATAGGAATGTATGAGTAAAACATAAGATTAAAGAATGTTTAACAAAGTTTTCTTGCAAAACAGAAAGTTGGACCTAAAAAATAGGATGTTTCACCTTGGATTTCCATGGAAAACCTTATGAGAACAATCCTAGAGGTGTTCCACACTTTGTAGAGGAAAAAGAAGTGAAAAAGGATGAAAGAAAGGTGAGTTTTGACTCACTTTTGCACTTGAAAGTTCCCGCCTTGAATTTGATCTTAAACTAAGATTTAGCTACTGATTTGGAGTGTTTAGAGTGAGGATTAGTGAGTTTGCAAAGGAGAAATGAGGGTTAAGAGTCTTGAATTTATGGTGGGTGAGGTTAGATGAGTGTTTAATAAGGTTTAGAAGCCCATTGGTGGAGAATGGAGGTGAAGGTTGGAGCCATAAATAAAAGATTCAAAATTTATATTTTAGGGTGAAGGTTGGAGACAAAAATTCAGATTCAAAATGTGGGTTTTAGGAGGGGTTTGGCTTTTTGTCATAAATGGTCCCTCAAGTTTGATAAGTATGCAATTAGGGCCCCAAAGTTAGGTTTTAGGGTGTTTTCGAGTGCTTTTCGCGTAGTTTCAAGCGTGTAACAAGCATACAAGTATCGTAAAATTAATAGTGATGTCAAGTATGTCCATGTATGTGAAATTATGTAAAACAAGTATCGGTAATTGTCACGGCCCCCGGCCCGGTTTGACCCGGCCAGGAGCCGCGGAACAGGAAACCCGTGGTATTTATTTAATTGAGTTTGACAGCGGAAGATTTTAGCAGGATCTTTTTAAAACTCAAAATGCCCGATTATTTTATTTCATAATTCGGGATAAAACCCCGGTAATTTACAATCAGATGATTTCACTGGGAAATCTTTATTTTACAAAACATGTTTCTTTATTTATATTGAGCCACTTCCTTAAGCTTGTAGTGCTTCGCGGCACTTTTTCCTGGATCACAACAGATCACCCGAAACATGTTTGAAAAATGTTTTGTCAGCAGGGAAATACTGGTGAATCATTCTTTTTACTAAAAACGACGCATTGTTATAATTTACAGTATTAAGAGCGATTACAATGTTTATATATATCAACCATCTACCCACGGTATTTATCACTCGACCACCTATTGGCTATCTCGTTGTCCAATGGTGTCTGTGATTATGGTCATATCACCACTTGGCTAACCCGTTGTCCAATGGTGACGGTTATCAAGTAATGTATACAAAACCCCACATACCGGCTGTAATTTGGTGACTACAAAGACTTAATCTCTGTAATTATAACTTTGAAAGTAAACATGATTTTGAAATCAAATTTGATAAAAAGAGAATGACTCACATTGCAGATTTAACACGGGCAGAGTCTAGTCTATTGATTAGCCTTGTAACCTAATTTAAATAACATGCACACGAACTAGGTCAGTAACTAATACAACATTTACGATAACTCACGAGATTAAACCCTCACAACGAATGATAAAGTGCGATACTTAAACATCCATCGAATTCACGATGAATGACAAAGCATAACCCTAATGTGGGCAGCACTTAAACATCCATTGGATAGTTTCAATCGACCGGACATTGAATCGTAGCAGCAATCGAGTTATTACCCTGTTATCGCGGCAGAACTTCGAGATTATATGTGTTTTGGGACTGTTTCTACAATATCTCAGTGTACGCTTTGAGTTTGAACGTCGAACGAACGCGGAATTGCAATAGCTAAACTCCCCTATTTATACCTGGAAAACGGCGCCCTCGCGTGGCGCGAGGGGTGCTGCCCTATCATAGGGTAGCCCCGTGTCTTCCTAGCTCAGCTGACTTGGTCGTTCGTCAATTTTCATTATACACGTAAAACTGTCAAGATAATACCAACTAGGGTTTACCCGATCCTGATTCCGATTGTTCTGAAAATTTTAGGGTTTATGCAGGATCACTTGGGGGTCTCAATTAGGGTTTCCTTTTGGACAAAATAAGATAATAATTAGGACTTTTGATGAGAGTTGTTACATCCTCCCCACCTTAATAAAAAATCTCGTCCTCGAGATTCACTGGAATAAGTGAGGATACTTCCGCTTCATTTCCGATTCCTGTTCCCAAGTGTATTCGAATCCTCTCTTTGAATCCCACTTGACTTTGACCAGCACTAACCGCTTGTGCTTGAGAAACTTGATCTTTCTATCTTCTATTTGTAATGGCTTCTCAACAAACTTTAACTTTTCATTTACCTTTATATCTTGAAGAGGTACTACCAGGGACTCGTCAGATAGACATTTCTTGAGATTGGATACATGAAATACGTCATGTACTCCAGCTAACTCTTCTGGTAGTTGTAGGCGATAGGCAACTGGTCCTATTCGTTGGATGACTAGAAATGGTCCTACGTATCTCGGACTTAGCTTTCCTTTCTTACCGAACCGAACTACTCCTTTCCAAGGAGAAACTTTTAATAGTACTCTATCTCCAACTTGGAATTCTAACGGTTTGCGTCGATTATCTGCATAACTCTTTTGACGATCTCGAGCCGTCTTTAGTCTTTCCTTGATTTGAGTGATCTTGTCGGTAGTTTCTTGTACTATTTCAGGACCTGATAATTGACTTTCTCCTATTTCTGCCCAACATACTGGAGTTCTGCACTTACGCCCGTATAGTGCTTCGAATGGGGCAGATTCGATACTTGAATGATAACTATTATTATAGGAGAATTCTATTAAGGGTAGGTGGTCGTCCCAATTACCACCAAAATCTATTACACAGGCCCTAAGCATGTCTTCCAAGGTTTGTATCGTCCTTTCACTTTGTCCGTCTGTTTGAGGATGATATGTAGTGCTCAAGTTCAGTTTAGTTCCCATGGCTTCTTGGAAACTTGTCCAGAAGTGGGAAGTGAAACGACTATCCCTATCTGATACAATGGAGAGTGGAACTCCATGTAAGGATACAACTTCATCTACATATAACTTTGCCAACCTTTCCATGCTAAAGGTTTCTTTCATAGGTAGAAAATGAGCTGATTTGGTTAATCGATCCACAATTACCCAAATCGCGTCATTACCCTTTCTGGTTTTGGGCAACTTAGTTACAAAATCCATTGTTATGAGTTCCCATTTCCATACACGCATTTTCAATTGTTGAAGTAGACCCGAAGGTTTCTGGTGTTCTGCCTTAACTTGTGAACAAGTTAGACATTTAGAAACATATCTAGCTATGTCCTTTTTCATTCCTATCCACCAGAAATTATTTCTTATATCTTGGTACATCTTATTGTAAATTTCCTTGCTTCTTCTAAAATCTTATCTCTTAAATCTCCTTGCTTAGGTATACCTAGACTTATGAGCTTCTTCTAAAATCATGGTATACCTAGACTTATGAGCTTCTTCTAAAATCTTATCTCTTAAATCTCCTTGCTTAGGTACCTAGACTTATGAGCTTCTAAAATCAGGTATACCTAGACTTATGAGCTTCTTCTAAAATCTTATCTCTTAAATCTCCTTGCTTAGGTACCTAGACTTATGAGCTTCTAAAATCATGGTATACCTAGACTTATGAGCTTCTTCTAAAATCTTATCTCTTAAATCTCCTTGCTTAGGTACCAAATTCTTTTCTTATGGAATCTCCAAATTCCATCATTTCCTTGCTCTAATTCTTTTATTCGTCCCTTCATTCCTTCAGCAGCGTCCTCTATTGCTGTTTCTTGAACATTCTTCAGTTGCTCCATTAAATCTAATTGTAGATTTAATTTGAGAGCACGAACTCGTCTTTGTTTCTCATGATACTTACGACTTAAAGCATCTGCAACTACGTTTGCCTTTCCTTCGTGATATTGAATATCACAGTCGTAATCACTTAGGATTTCCATCCATCTCCTTTGTCTCATGTTCAATTCTTTTTGCCCAAATATATATCTTAAACTCTTATGATCTGTATAGATAGTAAACTTACTTCCATACAGGTAATGTCTCCAAATCTTAAGGGCAAAAATTATGGCTCCTAATTCTAAATCATGAGTCGTATAGTTCTCCTCGTGCTTTTTCAATTGCCTTGATGCATACGCAATTACCTTCTTGCGTTGCATTAACACACATCCAAATCCTAGTTTTGAAGCATCACAGTATACTTCGAAATCTTCCGTCCCTTCTAGTAATGCTAGGATTGGGGCATTTGTTAACTTATGCTTTAAAATCCTAAAAGCCTCTTCTTGCTTAGGTTCCCATTCAAACTTAGCTGCTTTACATGTTAGCTTAGTTAATGGTACAACTATCTTGGAAAAATCCTTAATAAAGCGCCTATAGTATCCAGCTAATCCTAAAAAGCTTCTAATTTCCATAGCTGTTTGTGGAACCTTCCATTTGGTAATTGCTTCTATCTTAGCAGGATCTACGTGAATACCTTCATGGTTCACCATGTGGCCTAAAAATTGCACTTCCTGTAGCCAAAATTCACACTTCGAGAATTTGGCGTAAGGCTTTTCTTTTCTTAACAAAGTTAAGAGTGCATGCAGATGCTCACAATGCTCCTCCTGGCTTTTGGAATAAATAAGTATATTGTCGACGAAGACAATCACAAATTTATCCAAATACGGTTTACAGATCCGATTCATCATGTCCATGAATGCTGCAGGTGCATTCGTTAGTCCAAAGGGCATGACTATAAACTCGTAATGACCATACCTAGTTCTGAAAGCAGTTTTAGGTATGTCTTCTTCTTGTACCTTTAATTGATGATATCCAGAGCGTAAATCTATCTTTGAAAAGTATCTAGCTCCTTTAAGTTGATCGAATAGATCATCAATCCTAGGTAATGGGTATCGATTCTTAATTGTAACTTTATTCAATTCTCTATAATCAATACACATTCTCATTGACCCATCTTTCTTTTTCACAAACAACACTGGTGCTCCCCATGGGGATGAACTAGGTTGTATAAATCCTTTACTTAGTAATTCATCTAATTGCTTTTTCAATTCTAGCATCTCGGTAGGTGCTAGCCGAAAAGTGCCTTGGTTATCGGTGTAGTTCCAGGAATTAGATGAATTCTAAATTCAACCTCCCTGTCGGGTGGTAATCCCGGGAGTTCTTCCGGGAATACATCTGGGTATTTTGAGACTACTGGAATGTCCTTAAGTTCCTTACTCTTAGTGCTAATGATTACTGAAATCATATACACTACTCCTTGTTTTCGTTCATAATTAGCAATTTTCATTACTGATATGAACTTCATGGGTTTACATGGCTTATCTCCTATAACCATGATTACTTCTCCAGTGGGTGCACGAATCTCTATAGAGTTCTTATCACAGAGGATATGAGCATGGTTGGCTACCAACCAATCCATTCCAACACAACATCGAACCCAGCTAAATTCATTGGTAATAGGTTTGCATGAAATTTATGACCTAAAAGTTCTATATTTTCTTTTTGCAAAACCTTATCTATTTTAACAAAATTCCCATCTGCGGTTTCGACTGTAAAAATCTGCCTAAGGTTGGTTAAGGGTAAGTTAAGAGCTTGGCAGAATGTAGTATTTATAAAACTTTGGTTTGCACCAGAGTCAAATAATACTTTTGCGTAAACGTTGTGAACTAGGAATGTACCAGCTATCACGTCAGGGATTAGCTCGGCTTCCTGAGTAGTTAACTGGAATGCTCGAACATTCTTCTTGGTAGCTCCGTCGGCTGGCTTGGCTTTATTGTCTGCTGGTTTAACCAATTTAGGGCATTCTGGTTTAAAATGTCCTACTTCTCCACAGTTATAGCAGGTCTTTGTTTTCTTTCTGCAGTCTTCTTCGCGATGTCCTATAACTTTACAAAAGTTACAGGTTACATTACATCTTCCATAATGTTTCTTTCTGCAATTCCTGCAAAATGGCGGAGTTGAGGATTGCCCTGTTCCTCTTTTCTTGAAGTTGTTATTATTACCCACACGAAATCCTTGGGTAATTTTCTGAGCCAGTTCCTTTTTCCTGTTTTCATCTCTTGTGCGTATCAGCTCGTCAGTTAAGGTGTTAGCTAATTCTACCGCATCGTCAATAGTGCGAGGTCTCGCAGCTTTAACGATATTACGGATTTCGCTAATTAATCCCCAAATATAGCGAGAAATAAGTACCGGTTCTGGCGAAGCCAGTGTTGGTACTACTCTAGCATATTCGAAGAATGTCGAAGTATACCCTCGACAGTCTACATTCACCATCCGGTGGTTCAGGAACTTATTCGCCATTTGTTCCTTTTCATACTCGGGACAGAATTTTCTTTCCATCAGACTTTTAAATTCTTCCCATTTCATGGCATAAGCCACATTTCTTCCTTTGGCTTGAAGTACCGTGTTCCACCATTCTAGCGCTCCTTCTTTAAATAAATGTGATGTGTACATCACTTTGTCTTCCTCAGCACATTTACTTATTGCAATTACTGCCTCGGTTTTCTCTAACCAACGCAGTGCAGCAGTCGCTCCTTCGTTTCCTGCAAACTCAGTCGGTTTACCGGCAAGAAACTCCTTGTAAGTGCAACCAGACGTTGCCGCTTTCATTTTCTTAAGGAGTGGAGCTTGCCATCCATCATTGTCGTTATTAATATGGTTGCCGCCTCCGTTTACACTATTACTAAAATTGTCGCCTTGTGTGCGTTTACTAGGAATAATTTGTTGAGGTTCAACAGGTTTCTGGGCAGCAGCAAGGATTGCTGGAATAACATTGGCTATCCCTTGAGCAAAGATATTTTCTATATCTTGCTTAGTCATAAAGTGATCCTCCTGATGTTGCTCAGATTGATTAACCTCGTTAACTGGTTCATTATTAGCGTTTTCCATCTGATAATTAATATATATAATTTATTAGTACAGAATAAATAACAATTATCCACAAAATAATCATACATATTTCACAACATAAATATATATATCCAAAATTATCGATTTCTCGATTCCTTTTTATATATCATATTATGCATCCGTACACACCATTATGTTACAAAGTTTTATTTCTAAATTATTTGACAGACTTTATATTTTTATTTAGTATGATTATTATTATTATTATTATACAATCCACAGTTTCACCATCACCCTCGGCAGTTAGCACTTCAGTAACGACGTTCCCTTTCGTCGTACTTCCAGGAGATCTGTTCTCCCACTTCCCTGATCCTATTCCCTGCATCCACCAGCTCTTCGCCAAAATAACAGAGTTCAGCTAAGTTTTCATTGCTCATTGGCGGGTTTGGTATAGGTTCTGGGTCGAACTGAGGGAAAAAGGTATAAGGATTATTAAGGAGGTTTTGAAACTGCCAATCGTTCGTCCACCACTCGTCCATTTCTCCTAAAGGTTGAGTATGGATTAAAGGTTCTGGGATGGCTGGTTCCAAATTTATTGGGAGTTGAGTTTCAGCAGGATAAGGGTAAAGGTTATTATTTATGTGCCTGAGAATATCACAGCTTGCCAGTACGCGATCCAATTCCTCCTGTAATGGAAATTCCTCGACTTGCTTAGAACTTTCCCCAATTTCCATTTCTACTTGCCTAGAATCTTCCCCGATTGCAATTCCTTTTCCTTTATCTATGGGATTCTCTATTTTGGGAATTTTCCTAGTTGCTGGTTTCCTCCTGCGTACACGTCTCCAACCTACAAATCTTCTTCTTTTCTTGGGTTTTGGTTTCTCTGGAGGTGGAGCATTGAATTCCATAGGTTCTTCTATATCGGGTATGTAACCAGTAAAGTCTCTGGAAACTTCTATTTTTACTGGATAAAGATTGAGATTCTGAAAGGCTTCAGATAACTCATTCATGCTGTTTAGCATATATGCAAAATGCACACAAAAAGCTAAGTTAAAATTTTATAACAAAATTTCATAGATAAACATTTAAATATTATTGCATACCGTGAGACAAATTTAATACAAAGGACAACTAATAATTAAACATACTAGGGTTTATTGTAAACTTATTTATTTACTGAGTAAAGTTTCTGACTTGTAGATGATAAGGGTGCTAATACTAAGTCAGGGTATTTTAAAGATTTGCATTTACTGCTACAGTGGCTAGCATACAGAGATCTGCCCATTTTTCATCTAACTTGTCTTCCCATGGTGGGTTACTGCCTAGTTCCCTAGTTTCCTGATTAACTCTCATTTCTTTTGGTTGGGATTTCTTTATTTTCTCCTGACTTTTCCTAATAATCAAATTTCTTTTATTAGGAGAAAGTGGTTCCTCATAATGGCCTTTACGAATAAATATTCCCTCCTCAGTATCTACTCAGTATCTTGAGAATTTTGATTGGGATGAACTTCCTTTCTCTTTTGGTGTACTATCTAATTTAAGATAGATGTTCGAAAGCTTTTGCTTACCCATACTGTAATTAATAAGTAATCAGTTAATAAAACACATAATCACAAAATGGTAATCCGGAAAATTAAGTATTTCTCAAATACTTAATTAGCTTAACTCAGTGGCTCTGATACTACCTTTTCCTGTCACGGCCCCCGGCCTGGTTTGACCCGGTCAGGAGCCGCGGAACAGGAAACCCGTGGTATTTATTTAATTGAGTTTGACAGCGGAAGATTTTAGCAGGATCTTTTTAAAACTCAAAATGCCCGATTATTTTATTTCATAATTCGGGATAAAACCCTGGTAATTTACAATCAGATGATTTCACTGGGAAATCTTTATTTTGCAAAACATGTTTCTTTATTTATATTGAGCCACTTCCTTAAGCTTGTAGTGCTTCGCGGCACTTTTTCCTGGATCACAACAGATCACCTGAAACATGTTTGAAAAAGGTTTTGTCAGCAGGGAAATACTGGTGAATCATTCTTTTTACTAAAAACGACGCATTGTTATAATTTACAGTATTAAGAGCGATTACAATGTTTATATATATCAACCATCTACCCACGGTATTTATCACTCGACCACCTATTGGCTATCTCGTTGTCCAATGGTGTCTGTGATTATGGTCATATCACCCCTTGGCTAACCCGTTGTCCAATGGTGACGGTTATCAAGTAATGTATACAAAACCACACATACCGGCTGTAATTTGGTGACTACAAAGACTTAATCCCTGTAATTATAACTTTGAAAGTAAACATGATTTTGAAATCAAATTTGATAAAAAGAGAATGACTCACATTGCAGATTTAACACGGGCAGAGTCTAGTCTATTGATTAGCATTGTAACCTAATTTAAGTAACATGCACACGAACTAGGTCAGTAACTAATACAGCATTTATGATAACTCACGAGATTAAACCCTCACAACGAATGATAAAGTGCGATACTTAAACATCCATCGAATTCACGACGAATGACAAAGCATAACCCTAATGTGGGCAGCACTTAAACATCCATTGGATAGTTTCAATCGATCGGACATTGAATCGTAGCAGCGATCGAGTTATTACCCTGTTATCGCGGCAGAACTTCGAGATTATATGTGTTTTGGGACTGTTTCTACAATATCTCAGTGTACATTTTGAGTTTGAACGTCGAACGAACGCGGAATTGCAATAGCCAAACTCCCCTATTTATACCTGGAAAACGGCGCCCTCACGTGGCGCGAGGGGCCTTCGCGTGGCGCGAGGGGCCTTCGCGTGGCGCGAGGGGTGCTGCCCTATCATAGGGTAGCCCCATGTCTTCCTAGCTCAGCTGAGTTGGTCGTTCGTCAATTTTCATTATACACGTAAAACTGTTAAGATAATACCAACTAGGGTTTACCCCCCCCCCCGAGTTTTAGGGGCCCTGATCCTGATTCCGATTGTTCTGAAAATTTTAGGGTTTATGCAGGATCACTTGGGGGTCTCAATTAGGGTTTCCTTTTGGACAAAATAAGATAGTAATTAGGACTTTTGATGAGAGTTGTTACAGTAATGCCGGTTGTAACACATAGTTGTCGGTTATCGCACAAAATGCAAGTATAGGCGATTTACGATCTATAACACATAATTGCAAGTATAATTAATATGTCGAAGGTGGTTACAAGTATAATATGATGTATTATGATGTATAATAAGTATTGGAATCATTAATTGTTGGTTAATCACAAGTATTGCACGTAAATGCGTTGAAAGTCGGTTATTTGCACGTATCGTCACATAGTTTTCGAATTAGGGTTCGTTGCATGCGATTACAAGTATAAATTGAACATAACAAGTATAAATCGAACATAATTGATATAAATATAACTTTCATTATGATCGGTGTCTCAGATTAAAAGGTTTCAAAACGAAATACGATTACAAGGAATACAAGTTTCCAAAAATAGAATTACAAGATAACTTTCTAATTAAGGAAAGTTACGAGAAAGCGAAGCGTCACAGTCTCCCCTCCTTTAGGAAATTTCGTCCTAAAATTTATTCAAGAGGAAGTGTGAGATGTGTCGAAAAACGTATGAAATTGTTTGAGGAACGAAAGGATAGGTTTTTTTTAAAAGAGTTTTGACAAAGATGACTTGAGATATTAAACACAAGTAAAACGTGTATGTGTGTGTATAGGTAAAAAACGAGTTTAAACAAGTTTGAACATCATAAATTGGAGATGTATAAAATGTCGTGTTAAGGAGGAAAATTTCGTATACAATGGTTGTATTTGATGAAAAGTGTGGTAGTTTGCATGGACAGTTTAAGAATAGTACTAAATCGCTTTGGTGTAGGAAATTGTTTATTGGGAGGAACGAGAAGTTTGGCATTTTACAATAAACGGTTTTTGAGATGATGACCAACTGCGGTGTTTGCACACGTATAAGGAATAGAAAGGTAGTTTTTAAAGTTTAAGGGTAGATTAAGATTCAAACGTTTAGGCAGACTCGATTGCGAATGGGGTTCGTATAAAGACGAATGGAGAGTAACAAGAGTATAAAAGTGAACGATTGACTTTTAAATAAACGAAAGAAAGTATAAGAATGGCATAAGTATTGGATAGACGAAAGTAGCGTGCTAAGAATGAAGTACCGTCATGGATAATCAGATATAATGCGTTTGTGAGTTGTTTAAAGTTTGAATTTGGTCCAAAAGGTCTGCAAAACACTGAATTTCTCATGACACATTTTACGAAAGTTTGGTAATATGGTGAAAACACTTATATATAGGAAGTACCAGCGGCGTATCCACCATGTTTTAACCACATTACGTCCGTTTCGTATCCGGTGTCATGTTACGTTCCGTGTCTTACCATACGCAGTAGTTCACTCTATGGTTTCTCATAAGCCCATCACTATAACCCCGTGTGCACCCGTGATTATACCAATCGTCGCATGATCTGTATAGCTTGTACTAGTTGCGTATGAGTTAAGGTATACATAAATTCTAAAAATAAGATTGCTCGTGTATAGAAATGTAGCATATAAGCATGTTTGAGTTCCAAATAGTATAAGATCAACGTAAGCGAATCCCTTGGGTTTTGCTCGCGTATAGGTGCGAAAGTATAAATTTTGAGTATGAATTAAAACATGAGCATAGTGTAAGTTTAAATATGTATACGCATGTGAGCATAACACAAACGCATGAATAAGAGTATGATTACAAGTATAAGCATAACGTGTATGAAAAAATGAGTATAAATGTGAGTACAAATTTGAGCAATAACAAACGAATGTGAGTATAAACATAAATCGTATAAATGAGAGTATATACATGAGTACGAGTATGACGTAAATCGTATAAGTGTGAGTATAAATATGGATACAAATATGAGTATAAGTATAAACACAAATTGCGTGAGTATGAATACGTATATAAGTAATAGTATAAATATAGGATGCATGAGCATAGATATAAATGTGAATACAGTGTAAAACATGAATGTTTAAGTATGGATAAAATGTATGAGTATGAATATAAGTGTAAACATAAGTGTATTAGTATACATAAAATGTGTGAGTGTGAATATAAGTTTAAGCATAGTTGTATAGGTATAAGCATAAGTATGAGGTATGAGTATAAACGCGAGTATGAATATTAGTGTAATTGTATAAATGTGAGTGTAAGTATAATTATATTAATATAAATATAAACTTGGATATAAGTACAATGTAAATGTATAATTCATGAACATGAGTATAATATAAAATGTATAAACATGGACGTGATTATGAAAATAACATAAATGTGTAAGTATAAATATAAGTGAAGGAGTAAAATGTATAAGTATGGATGTAAGAAATAATGATGCTACTGGTAGTATAAATCGAAATACACGAGTTTATGCACGTAAAAGATTAAAAAGTTTTGAGTACGAGAATAAAAGGAAACGAGTGATACGCGTGTGATTGTTGTGAGTTATTGACTAAAACGTGTAAAATGTTGTGTAATGGTTTGAGCAAAACGTGGAGTTTATTGAATCAAAATCTAGTTCGTGAGTGTAATGAGGATATAAAACATCTTAGATAGTGTAATGGCAATGCTACACTTGTTTTTAAAAGGATTTACATACGTTGAAAATTATTGATTCTTATGAAGTTTCCTTGCCCACATGTTTTAAATTCATTTGACTTATCAAGTAACGTTTGAAAAGGTTCTAGAAGTTAATGAGGTTACATCGTTTTAACTTTTAAATAATTTTTCATTAACGAAGAAATTCGAAGTTTAGAGGTTATTGTGAAAACGTTGATCCTTAGAAAAAGAAATTTGGTATATGAGCTTAGTGATCGTGAAAAGTGTTCTCAATAAAATACTTTGTTGACTTTGAAAAAAGTCTTGGTAAACGATCGAGTAATAATTGTAATAGTTTGTATGGAAAGTTGGTTTAATTCTCGATTGAAAAATATCAACCTTTAGTATAATGATGCGAGATGAGTGTGTTCTAGTAATTACGTGGAGTACCGAATTTTGTGGGCAATGGATTTATTAGACCGACTAGGTTGACAAGTAGCATTTCGTGAAATTTTGAAAATTGAGGAACAAGCGTTTAGGGTAGCATTAAAATTTTGTGTATGCGAGTGATGTGAAATAGATTATAGGACAAGAGATACGTTTAAATAAACGATGCCTTTTGAATAAATGATAAATGATTTAAGTATAACCATGATCGTGTTTACATAACATAGTCTATTAAAAGAAAGCCTTGGTAACGACCACCTAGGTAAGGGAATCACCCCTAACTCTTTGGTGAGTTCGTTGCAAGATGAGAAAAGAAGCGGAGTTAATCGTCAAGGTAAAGAAATCACTCCTATCTTGATGATATGTCTCCATTTGGTGTAACAAGTAATGTAGATAAAATTATATGAAATCATGCATGCGCATAATGTATTATTATAGGGAAAAACTCTAGTATGATGTATGCGTAAAAAGTGAAATCTCAAAGATAATTCGAATTTGAAAGAGAGATGATTGCATCATATAAGATCGAGAATAGTAAAACATAAATTCGATTAAAACTTGGATGGTTCCAAAACGGAACTTTAACTAACCAAGGTGGTCGAAAAGTCTTCTGAATTTGAGAAGCATGCTTTGGTCTAATAGGTGGTATACTCTCGCCGACATGTCGGTTAACGGTATTCACCCTTCCGGTTACTACATGTCCCAATTCAATCGAAAATTCGAGACTTGGCGGGATTTCTAAAATCGAGGAGTGGGACTAGTCGATGAGATGCGGGTTTCACCCCTAACTTGATGACTTCGTACCCTAAGTGTGGTTGGTACTCGTCGAGTCAAAATTAAATTTTGACACATTGATGAGGGTCCACAAGAATTTGAAATTTGAAATTTCCATTAAGATGTGGATTTCACTCCTAACTTAATGGCATAATTTCGTGCAAAAATAGAATTAAGCGGAATGAGAGTCGTTTACCAAATTGTGGGTTTCTAGCCTATTTTGGTAAACTCGTCTCGTTTGTATAATACGAGTGTTTTCTAGTTTAGTAAAATCGAACAAAATGCCTTAGGAGGGCATATGTTGAGGAATAATAAAACAAGCGTTAACACATAAGAAAACATGTTAAGAATAGCACATGGAGAATGGAACAATAAAACAAGTATTACCATATAATAAAACAAGTATTAACACATAAGAATAGCATGTCAAGTATAGTACATAAGGATAAAACGGCATATATGCTTAAAAGGCCCAAAGAGAATAAATAAGAAGCAAATAAAGTAGCATGCAAGTAGTTTCAAGCAAAACATAAGAATGAGGCTCTTAAACTATAGACTAGGTAAAAGCATTCCTACTTTTCCTAATTCCCTATACCTATGGCTCTGATACCAATCTGTCACACCCTAACCGATGGCGGAAACATCGGGATGAGACGAAATAGATTGCAAGAGACTTCATAACACAATGTGACAATATAAATTAAATTCAAATTTCATTTCAAGACTAAAATGTCATACAAAGATTCCAAATAAATGACAACATTGCTTTAAACATACATCGACAAAATAGATTAAACTAAATGTGTTTCTAAGTCCACCTAAATCTTGTTTCTTCGCTTAGCATCATCTTGTCTATTAAAACCTGCAACATGTATTAAAATATGATCAACAAAAAGTTGGCGAGTATACAAGTTTGATATGTAGCATAAAATAGTTTAAAATAGTCTAACGGTTCGCATCCAACATGAATCACAATATGCAAGTTACTAGTATGTTGAAACGGTGTCAAGTATATGTTCAAACCTAAGAATCCAATGCGTTAAAATAGCCTATCTCAAAGAATAACGGGAGGTAACATGTTTAACTTAACAATACCCCGAGACTAATGGGCGGTGCATTACTCCTATAGAGCTATAATTGTTAAGGTAGGCTTGTACGAAGTTAATGAGCATATAGACACAAAATGTTTACATAACAAAGGAGATTAACAAGAATCATATAGTTTCATGTTCAAATATGGATAGAGAGTGATTCAAATAGTTTCAAGTGTTTCGTGTGTTTATATAGAATACATGTTGCACCCAAAAGTGTTTAAAAGTAAAAATGGGTTCGATTATACTCACAAAATTGCATATGCTTTCCGATTATCCAAGTGTTGATGAGTAATGGGATTAGGAGATTGAATGTATATGGATTGGAGTTCAAGGTATGCTTAAGGTCGGAATTCGGAATTTAAAACTACATGGAAAGTAATTATATGAGAAAATAACTATCTAGCTCATAATACTCATTCTTAACACTATGAAAATCAAAAGAGTTTAAATGTTTTCATGGGTCAAAATGCCCATTAGAATCGTGACGAGTATTATGTTCTTAGATGGTGTAACCTACTATTTTGACAAATAACCATTAGGTTATCATCAAAAGTTTGGTTATTATAGGTATTATATATCTTGTATAGTTTATATTATAAGTTATCAGTCCAAGATTATAACAAGAATGTCATATAAGTCAAGCATGAGGTAGGAAGATAAATCTTCCATTTAGGAACCTCTTTGGTATTCATATAAGTCATGCATGTGGTAGGAAGATGAATCTTCCATTTAGGTACCTCTTTTGTATTCTACACTACACATGTTGTCATAGACAACAAGGAGGGTCAAGAATATACCTTAAGGAATTGAAATAAACTAACTAACTAACTAAGAAGAAAACATCAAGTGATGTGTGGATTTGTAAGTAGGATAGCCCAAGCTATCCAAATAATCACACATATTCAAGTTCAAGACTTGTTCATCACTTGTGGGTTAAAAAGCTTTTAAAAATAGAAAGTTTAGAGGATTAAAACCTCTGAATTTGTATGTTACAACCTTGTTTTTAAGCACACATAATCGTAGTCTTGCTTTTTGGTATAAGGACATAGGAATGTATGAGTAAAACATAAGATTAAAGAATGTTTAACAAAGTTTTCTTCCAAAACAGAAAGTTGGACCTCAAAAATAGGATGTTTTACCTTGGATTTCCATGGAAAACCTTGTGAGAACAATCCTAGAGGTGTTCCACACTTTGTAGAGGAAGAAGAAGTGAAAAAGGATGAAAGAAAGGTGAGTTTTGACTCACTTTTGCACTTGAAAGTTCCCGCCTTGAATTTTATCTTAAACTAAGATTTAGCTACTGATTTTGAGTGTTTAGAGTGAGGATTAGTGAGTTTGTAAAGGAGAAATTAGGGTTAGGAGTCTTGAATTTATGATGGGTGAGGTTAGGTGAGTGTTTAATGAGGTTTAGAAGCCCATTGGTGGAGAATGGAGGTAGAGGTTGGAGCCATAAATAAAAGATTCAAAGTTTA
This sequence comes from Helianthus tuberosus, assembly GCA_030545235.1. NCBI lineage: Eukaryota > Viridiplantae > Streptophyta > Magnoliopsida > Asterales > Asteraceae > Helianthus > Helianthus tuberosus. The sequence continues at coordinate 184,264,115 of CM060383.1, forward strand.
TATTTTAGTGTGGAGGTTGGAGCCAAAAATTCAGATTTAAAATGTGGGTTTTAGGAGGGGTTTGGTTTTTTTGTCACAAATGGTCCCTCAAGTTTGATAAGTATGCAATTAGGGCCCCAAAGTTAGGTTTTAGGGTGTTTTCGAGTGCTTTTCGCGTAGTTTCAAGCGTGTAACAAGCATACAAGTATCTTAAACATAATAGTGATGTCAAGTATGTCCATGTATGTGAAATTATGTAAAACAAGTATCGGTAATGCTGGTTGTAACACATAGTTGTCGGTTATCGCACAAAATGCAAGTATAGGCGATTTACGATCTATAACACATAATTGCAAGTATAATTAATATCTCGAAGGTGGTTACAAGTATAATATGATATATTATGATGTATAATAAGTATTGGAATCATTAATTGTTGGTTAATCACAAGTATTGCACGTAAATGCTTTGAAAGTTATTTGCACGTATCGTCATATCTCGAAGGTGGTTACAAGTTTTTTTTAAAAGAGTTTTGATAAAGATGACTTGAGATATTAAACACTAGTAAAACGTGTATGTGTGTGTATAGGTAAAAACAAGTTTAAACAAGTTTGAACATCATAAATTGGAGATGTATAAAATGTCGTGTTAAGGAGGAAAAATTCGTATACAATGGTTGTATTTGATGAAAAGTGTGGTAGTTTGCATGGAAAGTTTAAGAATAGTACTAAATCGCTTCGGTGTAAGAAATTGTTTGTTGGGAGGAACGAGAAGGTTTGGCATTTTACAATAAATGGTTTTTGAGATGACGACCAACTACGGTGTTTGCACACGTATAAGGAATAGAAAGGTAGTTTTAAAAGTAATGGGGTAGATTAAGATTCAAACGTTTAGGCAGACTCGATTGCGAATGGGGTTCGTATAAAGACGAATGGAGAATAATAGGAGTATAAAAGTGAACGATTGACTTTTAAATAAACGAAAGCAAGTATAATAATGGCATAAGTATTGGATAGATGAAAGTAGCGTGCTAAAAATGAAGTCTCGTCATGGATAATCAGATATAATGCGTTTGTGAGTTGTTTAAAGTTTGAATTTGGTCCAAAAGGTCTGCAAAACACTGAATTTCTCATGACACGCTTTACGAAAGTTTGGTAATATGGTGAAAACACTTATATATAGGAAGTACCAGTGGCGTATCCACCATGTTTTGACCACATTACGTCCGTTTCGTATTCGGTGTCATGTTATGTTCCGTGTCTTACCATACGCAGTAGTTCACTCTATGGTTTCTCATAAGCCCATCAAAATGAAATATGATTACAAGGAATACAAGTTTCTAAAAATAGAATTACAAGACAACTTTCTAATTAAGGAAAGTTACGAGAAAGCAGAGCGTCACAACCACCGCCTAAACTAGCCAATCCAACCTTACCATTATAACATCATCCAATGAACACGTGCCAACAGCTGCCTTGCACTATTCATTCCCACTCCTCTTTTAATAGATTTAGATTAGATTAGATACCGGGTTGAATCGAGACTTATCTTTTTATTCAAATACATTTATGCTTATGTTTTATTTAACAAATCCTTGAAATCGATCTTGAATAAATAATTCAGTGAGAAACATACATGTTATCTATAATTCTTCAGATTTTTATGATAACTATCTTTTAAATTTATATTAGTGTCATTCTCCACGCCCTTGCGAGATTTGGTGTGTATTAGTTGGATTCGTTACAGCACATTTACGATACTAGCACTCGGTATGACAATTGGCTCGTGTTTTACATCAATCGAAAACCATTAAAACGAATACTGACACTGATGTTGTTCAGAGGGTATTGGTTATGTTTGTTACGGTACCAATATCGACACTCTTGATAGCTTACAATACCAAAAAAATACTCTATTGTGAATACAACTCCGTTTTCTACGAAATTTATACTGGAACGTCAAGAAAACTATCTAAACGAATACCGTTACTGATGTTTGTACGATATCAGTTCGATTCCTCACTGTAAAGAAAAAATCAGTTATATTTGCCTCGTTAGATTTTAAACAAAACATTTATCAAAGCATATATATAAATAAGCACGTCACTTCGGTATTTTAGAATTCTGTAACACATAATATTCATTATTAGGACAAGGAAAAAGGTAAACAACGCCATTTTATACAAAAAAGAAACCGAATGTAAGGTAGTTTTGATGACATACATTTGTGTTTCGATCACTTATACATTACAACCCGCCACCGTCTCCACTATCACCATCCACCACCACTAAACCCGCCAAAGTCTCAAATCTAATGAAACCCCAACCCACCACCATCCACCATCTCAGATTTGGAGAAGGTTACCATCTCAGATTTGGAGAGCGTGTGATAGAAAGAGGGGGGGGAGGGTGTCGCAACCCCGTCCCCTATCTGTTCTAGGAACAGGCGGCCACGGCCAATTTCGGTGGTATCTGGTGTTTGTCAATTTTGGCAGCGGAATTAACATCAGGACCGTAGTTAGGAAATATTTTATCAGAGTAAAATACCACACTTTTATAATATTAAACACATGGGAAAATTCCAAGTTTTAAGTACATACATTTTCATAGGGATAAAACCTTATTTTATTTAATAAAAACATCTATTTATTTTAGGTAACTTTATTGCCACTTTTCCAAGCCTTCAGTGCTGTCCAGCTGGCTTCTATTTGGCTTTCACATTTTGTTACCAGAAACGCGTTTAAAAACATTTTGTCAGTGGGAAATACTGGTGAGTGAATCCCAATTTAATCAAGTTTAATAAAAACCATTGTACAGTATTGAGGACGTTAACGCAATTACATTTGTTTCCAAGTCATATCAATTACCACCCACGGTACTGTCAACCCGACTTGTGGTCATGTTACTCCTCGCAAGGTAGTAACAAATTTTGTTTACAAACCCCCAACATACCGACGATAATTGTATCCTTACAAATTCTCAATAACTGCTTAATATATAATTAATCGTGTGAGCTTTTGTAAAAACAATTTACAAAAAGGAGATTACTCGCATTGCTGTCTTAGATTATCCTTTAGGGTTTCCTGGTGACAATCTATAATTTACACAAATGCACACGTGTTAGTATAATAACTCATTTTAACATTAGCAATACCCTCCCCGAGACGGCATTCCAATGACTACGTCGGGCAGAACCACGACAGCCGTTACGGAACCCTAGATCAATCGGGCAGCTATCTAATACGTATCCAGGGGTTATGATACTTACAACGGAGCAGAACTTCGTTATTTAGGGGGTATTATACCCGCTATAGAGCTTATACTACAGAAAATCGGGAGAGAAAGTTGTTCGTGGTGCGAATTGAAACTGAAGGCTGAGCTCCCAATTTATAGGAGCTGATTCGCAGCTCCTCACGACCCGCGTAAGGTGAGACCTCGGTCTACGCGGCCCGCGTAGTAGGGTATAGGGCCTAGCTTGGCCTAGTCAGCGGTATAGGGTCGACACGCGTGGTGACACGTGGCAGCTCAGGGTGTCGCCTGATCGTCTAGCTGTCGTGGCCCGCGTAAGGTCAAGGGAGTGGCTTACGCGCCCCGCGAGAGACCTATTTTTCTTGTTTTTATTTAATTTTTAATAAAATAAAGGTATTCGGGGTCCGTTTTCGCGTATGGGGTGTATTTTAGGACATATAAGGGTATTTTAAATATATTAGGGCGTCGGAAAAAAATATTTAGGAGGGTTGTTATATCCTCCCCACCTTGTTTTAGAGCTCATCCTCGAGATCTACTGGAACAAGTGTGGATATTTTCTTTGCATTTATGATTCAAGCTCCCATGTGTATTCTGGTCCTCTTTTGGAGTCCCATTTTACTTTGACCAGAACTAATGTGTTATGCTTGAGGTTTTTAGTTTTCCTGTCTTCAATCTGTAGAGGCCTCTCCATAAATTTTAACTGCTCATTTACCTCTATATCTTTAAGAGATACTACCAGTGATTCATCAGCTAAGCATTTCTTGAGATTAGATACATGAAATACATCATGTATTCCTGCCATTTCCTCTGGCAGTTGTAGCTGATAGGCTACAGGTCCTATTATTCTAATAATCTCAAAAGGTCCAACATACCTGGGCTTAGCTTTCCCCTTTTGATGAATCTTACCACTCCTTTCCAAGGAGAGACTTTTAATAACACTTTGTCACCTACTTGAAATTCTAACGGTTTGCGTCTGTTATCAGCATAACTCTTTTGTCGATCACGAGCTACTTTCAGTCGTTCCTTGACTTGAATGATCTTGTCGGTTGTCTCCTGCACTATCTCGGGTCCAGATAGTTTCTTTTCCCCAATTTCTGCCCAACAGACTGGGGTTCGGCACTTTCGTCCATAAAGTGCTTCGAATGGTGCATCATTGATACTTGTGTGATAACTGTTATTATAAGAAAATTCTATTAATGGTAAGTGATTGTCCCAATTACCTCCGAAGTCAATTACACAAGCTCTAAGCATGTCTTCCATTGTCTGAATTGTCCTTTCGCTTTGTCCGTCCGTTTGAGGATGATAAGCTGTGCTTAGATTTAACTTGGTTCCCATGGCTTTTTGGAAACTTGTCAAAAAATGTGAGGTAAAATGGCTATCCCTATCAGAAACAATTGATAAAGGAATTCCATGTAATGAAACTATTTCATTTACATATAATTTAGCTAACTGTTCCATACTGAAAGTTTCCTTCATTGGTAGGAAATGAGCTGACTTAGTTAGCATATCTACAATCACCCAGATTGTATCATCACCTTTCCTTGTTTTGGGTAATTTGGTAACAAAATCCATTATTATCAATTCACATTTCCAAACTGGCATTTCTAACTGCTGCAGCAAACCTGAGGGTTTCTGATGTTCAGCTTTAACTTGTGAACAAGTTAAACATTTAGAAACATAAGCTGCTATATCCTTCTTCATTCCTATGACCAGAAATTCTTCCTTAAATCCTGGTACATTTTATTGCTTCCTGGATGCATCGTATACTTAGACTTATGGGCTTCTTCTAATATACGATGACGCAGGTTTCCTAATTTAGGTATCCACATTCTTTTCCTATGGAATCTCCAAATTCCATCTGTTCCTTGTTCTAATTCCTTAATCATCCCTTTTAACTTTTCAGTATCTTCCTTGATTACTGATTCTTGTGCTTTTCTAATCTGCTCATTTAAATCTACTTGTAGATTTAATTTAAGAGAACGTACTCTTTTTGGCTTTTCATGATATTTTCGACTTAAAGCATCAGCAACTACATTTGCCTTTCCTGCATGATACTGGATATCACAATCATAATCACTAAGCATCTCCATCCAGCGTCTTTGTCTCATATTCAATTCCTTTTGCCCGAAAACATATCTTAAACTCTTATGGTCTGTGAAAATAGTAAACTTACTACCATAAAGGTAATGTCTCGAAATCTTAAGGGAAAAAATTATGGCTCCTAGTTCTAAATCATGGGTTGAATAATTCTCTTCATGATTCTTAAGTTGTCTTGATGCCTAAGCTATAACCTTTTGACGTTGCATCAATGCACATCCATAACCTAACTTAGAGGCGTCACAATAGACTACAAAGTCTTCAGTTCCTTCTGGTAACGCTAGTATGGGTGCGTGAGTTAGTCTTTGCTTAAGAATTCTAAATGCTTCTTCTTGTTTTAGTCCCCATTCAAACTTAACACATTTACAGGTTAGCTTAGTTAAGGGAATGGCTATCTTAGAAAAATCTCGAATAAACCTTCTATAATAACCGGCCAATCCTAAGAAACTTCTAACCTCAGTTGGTGACTCAGGGGTTTTCCATTTGGTAATCGCCTCGATCTTTGTGGGATCCACATGGATTCCTTCATGATTAACAAAGTGTCCAAGAAATTGTACCTGTTCTAACCAAAACTCACATTTCGAAAATTTAGCATAAAACTTTTCTTTCCTTAATAAACTTAGAAGTGCGTGCAAATGTTGTGCATGTTCTTCTTTACTTTTAGAGTAAATGAGAATATCATCTATAAAGACAATTATGAATTTATCCAAATATGGCTTACATATTCGGTTCATCATGTCCATAAATGCAACTAGGGCATTGGTTAAACCAAATGGCATGACAGTAAATTCATAATGGCCATACCTTGTTCTAAATGCGGTCTTAGGAATGTCCTCTTCCTGTACCTTTAATTGATGATATCCTGACCTCAAATCGATTTTAGAGAAAAATCGAGCTCCTTGCAATTGATCGAACAGATCATCGATTCTGGGTAATGGATACCGATTCTTAATCGTGACCTTGTTCAATTCACGGTAATCAATGCACATACGCATCGATCCGTTTTTCCTTTTTACGAATAAAATCGGCGCTCCCCATGGCGACGAACTTGGCTGTATGAATCCTTTCTCCAACAATTCGTCTAACTGTTTCTTCAATTCCTGCATTTCTGCGGGTGCCAAACGGTAAGGTGCTTTGGCAATCGGTGTTGTCCCGGGTAACAGGTGGATTCTGAATTCGACTTCTCTGTCCGGTGGTAGTCCTGGCAATTCTTCTGGGAATACATCTGAAAACTGAGACACTACTGGAATGTCTTTTAGTTCTCTTCCTTTAATGTTAGTGATTATAGAAATCAAATACACTACAGTCCCTTTTCTTATACAACTTGTTGTTTTCATCACAGAGATGAATTTTGTAGATTTAGATGGTTTATCTCCTTTAATTGTGATCTTTTCACCCCTTGGTGAATTTACTTGAATTGACTTTTGATCACATAAAATACTGGCTTTATTGGCTATTAACCAATCCATTCCTAAAATGACATCGAATCTTGCCAGATTCATTGGGTAAAGGTTTGCAATAAACTTTTGATTTAAAATTTCTATTCTTGCTCCCTGCAAGATTTCAGAAATCCTAACAGTTTCCCCATGTGCTGACTCTACTAGACATTCTTGTAGGAGTTTAGTTAATGGCTGATTGAGTAATTTGCAAAATGAAGTATTAATAAAACTTTGGTTCGCACCAGAGTCAAATAATACTTTAGGAAAAACATCATTAACTAAAAACGTACCGGCTATCACGTCCGGAATCATCTTGGCTTCATCTGCCGTCAGAACAAATGCTCTAGCATTTTTAGCGTTCTTGTTGTTCGTAGCTGGAGCCAATTTTGGACAGTTTGGCTTGATGTGACCTTTTTCTCCACAGTTGAAGCACATCCCATTATTAGGTTTCCTCCTGCAATCTTCTTCCTTGTGTCCTGGTAACTTACAGAAATTGCAGTGAGTGGAGCATTTTCCTGAATGCTTCCTCTTGCAAGTCTTGTAGTAGGGTGCAGAGGTAGAACCTACATTTCTACGGTTGGAATTTCCATAGCGGAATTCCTGGGTAAGCCTTTGAGCTAGGTTTCTCCTCTGGTCTTCTTCTCGAGTACGGACTAATTCATCAGTCAAGGTGTTTGTTAGTTCTACTGCTTCTTCTATGGTTTGAGATCTAGCTGCCTTGACTACATGTCTAATCTCCCCGATTAATCCCCAGATGTAACGGGAGATTAATACTGGTTCAGGTGATGCAAGGGTTGACACTATTCTAGCATATTCAAAGAATGTAGTAGTATAACCCTTACTATCCACTCCAGTCATCCTAAGGTTTAGGAATTTATTTGCTATTTGTTCCTTTTCATTGGGAGGGCAGAATTTCCTTTCTACCATGTTTTTAAATTCCTCTCATTCCATATTATAAACCCGGTCACTTCCCCTAGACTGAAGGATAGTGTTCCACCATTCTAAGGCCGAGTTCTTAAACAAATTAGAAGCAAACATTATTTTATCCTCTTCCGCACACTAGCTTATTTTCAAGACTGCCTCAGTCTTTTCTATCCAGCGTAGAGCTGCAATGGGTCCTTCATTGCCCGAGAATTCTATCGGGTTGCAGGACCAGAATTCTTTGTAAGAACAACCATAAGGCATGGTTCTTCTTCTTTTGGGAATGGGCACTTGAAGTACAGGTCCATTGTTTACGCTGTGTTCCGGTTTAGTTGGTCGCTTACTGTTATGTTTACTTTTATTATCCGGTTCTTTAACAGTTTGAATAATAAATGGCATTGCATCTATTATTCCTTGTGCCACTATGTGTTGGATGGCACTATTATCCACTGGGTTTCCATTGTTGTCATTGTTCGGGTTATCGTTATTCAGATTATTGTCATTCTGGTTTTCTGGGTTATTATCCAGATTCTCTTGATTTACTTGGTCGCCCATCTGAATTTTAAACATTTACCACATATTAATATCACAAAATAATATCTTAATACGATCAATCACATGACATGCATTTTGGTCAAAAGCGTCGATCATTGCGACTTACTCTATTTTTATTTATAGTATGCATCTACTAAAATTCAGAACTGGAAATTAAAATTACAATACCAACTGAAAATTAAAGTTACATTACTAGTAGTAGGCATCCGTAGTTTTATTTATACACATACACACATATTTTATTATATTATATTATTATTATTATTATTATTACCATCTCTACCATCACATTCACGGATATGGATTCATCCAGAAATCCATATTGAGCTCGTCGTACTTCCAGACGAGTCGCTCTCCCACCTGTCTCATCCTCTCGCTACTCTCTAAAATTTCCTCACCAAATGTCCTGAGTTCTTGTACATTTTCTACACTCATTAGGGGTGCAGGTTCTAGGACTGGGTTTGGAATCTGGGGCATGGGTTCAGGGTATGGGGGTGTGGGTGCCTGGTATGGGTAAGGATTCTCTAAAATTTCCCTAATGAATACATCGTTATCATAGTAGGGATCTAGAGGGTCCAAACCTGGGTATGCTCCTAGATTCGGTATGGGCACGTCTTCTTGTATCGGGTAACGTTGCACACAGTCCCTATTGTCGTCCCACCACGGGTCGTAATTTGGGTCTAAGGGATTGGGTGCTGGTACCCTAGGTATCTCCTCCGGGTTGAAATCATGCATTTCTACTTGATTTTCAGGGTTGTTTTCTATCTCCAAGGGCTGTAATGGTTGGGGTGCTATCAATTGCTCCAGGTTAGGGTCGGCTGCAGTGGTTGCTAGGATATGGAAATTGGCTAAACCCCTATTGATCATATCCTAGGCATGGGCATCTTTCTCTCTTTTGGCGGCTGCTAGTGCTCTCTGGTCTTGTAACCTTTTCATTTGTTTCCTATGCTCATGTGCTCCCCTACTGAACCATCCTCTCTTTTTCTGAGGGAATGGCTCTTCAGACTGAGCCTTAAACACGAATATTCCTTCTTCATTATCAGCAGAGTACCCTGAGAGGGCAGGCTGAGAAGAGGCGCCTTCCCTTCTAGGCGAACCAGACAACTGACGATACGCGTCGGATGGTCCTTGGTCTCTCATACTGTAAACTAACAAATAGTCAAATAACACATAACAATAAAATACAGATATGCATAATTTATTTCCTAACATATTGAATTTTGGTGTCAACAGAACACTTATGTGGCTGAATCACTGGCTTAGCTCTGATACCACCTTCTGTCGCAACCCCCGTCCCCTATCTGTTCTAGGAACGGGCGGCCACGGCCAATTTCGGTGTTTGTCAATTTTGGCAGCGGAATTAACATCAGGACCGTAGTTAGGAAATATTTTATCTGAGTAAAATACCACGCTTTTATAATATTAAACACATGGGAAAATTCCAAGTTTTAAGTACATACATTTTCATAGGGATAAAACCTTATTTTATTTAATAAAAACATCTATTTATTTTAAGTAACTTTATTGCCACTTTTCCAAGCCTTCAGTGCTGTCCAGCTGGCTTCTATTTGGCTTTCACATTTTGTTACCTGAAACGTGTTTAAAAACATTTTGTCAGTGGGAAATACTGGTGAGTGAATCCCAATTTAATCAAGTTTAATAAAAACCATTGTACAGTATTGAGGGCGTTCACGCAATTACATTTGTTTCCAAGTCATATCAATTACCACCCACGGTACTGTCAACCCGACTTGTGGTCATGTTACTCCTCGCAAGGTAGTAACAAATTTTGTATACAAAACCCCAACATACCAACGATAATTGTATCCTTACAAATACTCAATAACTGCTTAATATATAATTAATCGTGTGAGGTTTTGTAAAAACAATTTACAAAAAGGAGATTACTCACATTGCTGTCTTAGATTATCCTTTAGGGTTTCATGGTGACAATCTATAATTTACACAAATGCACACGTGTTAGTATAATAACCCATTTTAACATTAGCAATACCCTCCCCGAGACGGCATTCTAACGACTACGTCGGGCAGAACCACGACAGCCGTTACGGAACCCTAGATCAATCGGGCAGCGTATCTAATACGTATCCAGGGGTTATGATACTTACAACGGAGCAGAACTTCGTTATTTAGGGGGTATTATACAGAAAATTGGGAGAGAAAGTTGTTCGTGGTGCGGATTAAAACTGAAGGCTGAGCTCCCAATTTATAGGAGCTGATTCGTAGCTCCTCGCGGCTCGCGTAAGGTGAGACCTCGGTCTACGCGGCCTGCGTAGTAGGGGTATATGGCCTAGCTTGGCCTAGTTAGCGGTATAGGGTCGACACGCGTGGTGACACGTGGCAGCTCAGGGTGTCGCCTGATCGTCTAGCTGTCGCGGCCCGCGTAAGGTCAAGGGGGTGGCTTACGCGCCCCGCGAGAGACCTATTTTTCTTGTTTTTATTTAATTTTTAATAAAATAAAGGTATTCGGGGTCCGTTTTCGCGTATGGGGTGTATTTTAGGACATATAAGGCTATTTTAAATATATTAGGGCGTCGGAAAAAAATATTTAGGAGGGTTGTTATAGGGGGAATTTAGAGATAGAGAGAGAGTGAAGAGCTTTTTTTATTTATACATCTTTTTTTTACACAATAGTCCTTTAATATAAGTTATTTACACAACAGTTCTTGAGAAGGTGAAATGACAAGAATGCTCTCATGTGCCTCACACATGACTATATTTAACAAGAAAACTTAACTTGGTTTAGGTCAAAGGACTCCGCCTGAAATTGGGTATATAGTTAAAGGACAAAACTTGTTATTTACTCTAGTTTTAAAGTGTTTAAAAGTTCCAAGTATTTACAGAAATGTCACCGCATCAACCTTAGCTACAAATCACAAGATCTTGTGGCTGAGATTCATTCCTACATTTTGTAACGTTTTACCTTTTTGTAGCTAATTAGTTCAGTTTTAGGCATACATTAATAGTAGGTTACGACTCAAAAGAAAGAGAGATTCTAGCCAATCAATCAGCTAAGAGGACTATTCAAATTCGAAAGTAGATGTTCATGCTCATAGAATTGTTAAGTGACACTTGACCTATTTCCCTCGTAGACAAATATGGAAATTAGAAAGTGTCTTATCTTATATAGCTGTCAAATTAGACTTTCACTTTTCCCTTTGTAAAGCAGATCATTAATTTAAATATATATAACAAATATATTATTATATATGTGTATATATGTAATATAAAAAGGATGAAATAAATTACAAGTTTTGTCCTTTATCTATATACCAAATTGCAGACGGTGTCCTTTAGCGCAAAATTTGACGAGTTCCGTATTTAATGTTTCAAAATCTTACACGATATGTTCTTTGACCCTAACCATATAATTTTTTTTGTTCACCAAAGGGTATTTTGGTCTTTTTACCCATTTATTTATTTATTATTTTTATTATTATTATTATTATTATTATCATCTCACAAAATCCCACCACTACCACCAATCCCCTCTACATCCCGCCACCAACCCACCCTCCACCATCTCCTACAACCACCGACTTCCACCGCCGCCAACAACCACCATCACCCACCCACTTTCAATCCATTCCTCCACCACCACCAATTCCGTCACCAACCATGTAACAACCCGACTTTTTGAAGTCAAAGTACAAGTCAAAGTCAAAGTCAAAGGAAGAAAAGATTGCTAATCAGATCTGTCATTCCTTGCTAAATTATTGCTTGTACTCTCAAACCTCATTAATCAATACTATAGTTTACACTTTTTAGTTGTATTATGTGAAGTAACAATGTGAATCTACTTAACGCTATCGCATCGCAATTCGAATTACAGGTTATGGGTATTGCTTTACGTGTGTGTGCTATTATGTGTTACTTGTGCATGTTTAATTATGTTGAAAGTGTCAATCGCAAACGCAATCGCAACTCTATCACAACGCAATCTCATCGCGAACTCGAACTTTAAGGTTTACTTTTGTGTTAGTTAGGAATTATGTTATTGTGTAACTAATGGGTAATACTATCACATCGCTTACTCGCAACGCAACGCAATGCTCAACGCACGAAATGAAAAGTCGGGAACCAACTCGCTCAAACCATCCGATCGAAGGACCATTCGATCGAATGGTCATCCGACCGGATGACCATCCAATCGGAAGGGCATCCGATCGGGTGGCCATCCGATCGAAAGGCCCTCCGATCCGTCAACCCTGCACCGCTTTTCTCACCCTATTGCCTATAAATACTCACCTGTCACATCACTGTTCATGATGTGACAGCTCTCCTCCGACCATCACGCTCTTGGCCACTTTTCTCTCGATTTCTCACGATTCTTGTAAGTTTATGCTCCAAATCTTGTACTTCTATCATCTACACACACTTCTCCATCGATTTCATCAACAAAACACAATTTCTAACCATGAAATCCACCTGATTTGGGCTGTTATCGAGTGACGTCATCACGGGTTCATATGAACACCAAAGTGTGATCTCATTCCACCAAGAACAACTCAGATCTAAAGGATTTCTACAAGGTTTAAACACTGATTTCACCTAAATCTAAGCATGATCAAAGTGTTTCAAACTTTTCTTCAAACCTTCTTAACTTTTACTCGAAAAACCTATAGGATATGAACTCGTTCAGGCCTTCTACTCATTCCCTAGTGAAGTGCCGATTCGAGAACGGATTTTACAAACTTTTCAACTCGAACAGTCGCCCGGACAAACCGCCATCCGATCGGATAGCCATCCGATCGAACGGCTATCCGACTAGATGACTTGTAGTTCAAACACTTAAACAATTTTCACAAAACTTCGAGGAATATCAGTTTTAAATGGAAGGCCATCCGACCGAACGGTCATCCGTCTGGATGACCATCCGACCGGATGACCTGATATGTAGAAACACCTCTCATTTTACAAAATGCTACAACGAAAACTTCAAAGTTCCATCATACACAAACACATCCAACCTAAACGGACAACCCTCCGACCGAATGGTCATCCGTCCGGACGTTCATCCGACCGGATCACTATTCGTCACTTGAATGCCCCGACGCACCGTTTTACGCACTGTTCAACGCTTACACTATCGTTCTCTGATCAGGCTAACTCTTAAGCGCTCCCTTCAATCCAAGGAAGTGTTTATTTACTAAACACGCTCTGTGAGTATACTCGATCCCTTTTTGCTTTAAGCACTTTTGGGTATTACATACGTTACTTATATCAAACCACAACGATCACACAACGCCACCACCTTTTTATACGCTAACCGCTCTCGCATGTTATACGTATTATTCGATGAATGCTTGTATGTTATGTTTACACAGTGATTGTTGCCTGACACCTTAGCAACGATAGTACTATACTTCGGACTCAGCACCTGTCGTGGTTCTTCACGTGTCACAGTGGTGATATGTGTTGCGCATTCTACAACTTGCTGTCACGTCTGTGCATATTTCATTGTCGATAACTTACTTGCTTCACATTTCTACGTGTTACATGCTGGTTATGCGTAAATCGCTTTCGCTACTATTATAATATTAAACTTGTATGCTCACCTTTACACTATGTGTATTGACTTTTATTTTAACGTATGTGACAGGTGTTTAGGATGCTTACTATATTTGATGATCTCTATGGAATCAAGCTAGGGGAGTCTAGAAACAAACTAAATAAAATCTGAGTTGTCGGAACAATTTATTTATCTTTGAGATACTATGTCTGTAATAACTATTTTATTTGATATGTTATGGTATGGTATGGGACGTAACGTTAAATATCTAGTAATTTTAGTTGTTATGGATTTCTTCTGGACAATCTGTTTCGCTCAGTGCCGCACCCCGATGTTTCCACCATCGGTTGGGGTGTGGCAGATTGGTATCAGAGCCATAACTATAGGGAATTTGGCAAGACTCGACCTAGTCCGGGTCGATGTCTTAGAATTGACCTAGTCTATAGTTTAAGTACCAACAGGCCGACTTGGCCGACTTCTTATATTCTCGCTAAATTCACAACTTTGCACGCACATCGCATACTACCACTTCGCGCAAGGTCAGCCTTTCCTAAGGCTGGCAACACATACGATTTTTGAAAACACTCACGTAGACAAGTGATTTGGTCGAGATTAGGTGTGATAACCACAAACTCTCGAATTAATCACTCTCTCGATGCACAATTTTTTTATTATAAACACGAGAATTTGCGTTGAAATAGGAGTGAAACCCATACTTCGACGAAATTCTCCGTCTATTTCGTGATATTATCACACAAACAGGAATGAAGTTGTTAAGTTAGAGGTGAAACCCGCATCTTAATGACTTATTCCACTCTATATTTTGGTTATACAAAGCTCTCACCAAAGTCTCGATGGGTTCCAATGACTTGAGCCACGTAATGGTCTAAAAGATGCGTGCCAATCGCCCGGAGTGAGGCGAGAGCACAGTCTAGGACGCCAATGCATGTACTCGAAGTCTTTGAGAATAGTCGAATCACTTTGGATAGTCAAAGTCTAGCACACCCGAGGCATTCTGATTTCCGCAAAATTTACGCTTGTCGCTTTTATGAGTTTCGATTCTGAGGATCACCACCGCTGACTCTGTGGATTATTGATTTTATGTGTTCTATGTGGTTTTGTGTGCTTAATTATGTCTCGATTTTGGTAATTTACGCACTTTTCGCTCATCGATTGATAAACGCGCACGACACGCACAACTATTCACATCTCAAAACATTAACAAATCGTAGTCACATTATGAGGAAATCACGTCGCTACTCGCTTTCGCAACTCTCGATCGCTTTTCGCAACCTTGAAAGATAGGTGAATACGTACAAATTGTGAAGGTGAATACGTGCAAAATATAGTAGGATATGTGCTTATGTGGATTACGTGCTTATGTGCTTCTGTGCTACGTTCTTATGTGCCTCTGTGTTTACGTGTTTATGTGCTTACGATTACGTACCAAAGTAATTGAAGTGTTCCTGAGCTTTATAGTATGTTGGTTGAAACGCTGTGTTGCGAGATTGAGTGTATCGTCTAAATCCTATGACGATGTTTGTTGCAGACAATGTCGTCTTTCAGATCTCATACTTCTCGCTCTGCTCGCCGCAATCACGGTGACAAACGCATCGCCTTGCTAGTCGCCAAGCAGATGGCTAAGGCCATTCCGCAAATCTTCAGCGAACTTAACGAGAACGCTAGCAAGTCCTCTGAGGAATCTACGATTGACTCGCCTAAATCTACGTTTAGCTTCAAGCAATTTAAGGCCTGCGGCCCCAAAGAGTTCACCGGCGAAGACGGGCCCAGAGCCATGTTTCAGTGGTTCGACTCAATTGAAGTCACTCTGCGCCAAAGCGGTTGTCCTGATAACCTCCGCACTGTCAACGCAACTGGCGTTTTCCAGTCCAGGGCTCTGGATTGGTGGACCACCGAAAGGAACAGGCGAGGTAATGACGTAGCCTATGGGCTTACTTGGGATGAGTTGAAGGAAATCATGATGAAAGAATTCTGCCCTCCTGATGCGTGTGTGGTGTGTATATAAATTTAAGTATATTTTAAGCCCTTTTTACACGTTAGTCAAGTTTTAAATTTATAAAACACGATATTTTACTAACACCAAACAATCATATGGGCAAGTGCACCCATCGTGAGCGTAGTATAGTGTTGGCAAGATACCGAGGTCGTCCAAGGACACAAGATCTTTTAGTACCGGTTTATCCTCAACGTCTAATCAAATCAAAAGGTTAGAAAAAGGTTTTAAACTAGAAAAATAAAAACTAACTAAAATGCTGAAAAATAAAATAAAAATAAAAACCGATAGACAAGATGAATCACTTGGCTCCGACTCGTGTTTAGTGCAACCTTTGATTATTTCCGCACTTTTGCACTTTTTAAGAGATTATCTTAGTTATTGTAGTAGGCCCCTCTTTTGAAGGTGACGTTACCCTCAACCCAGTAGTTTGAGTCAGCAAGGATACAATCCTAAAGGGTCGGATTATTGAAAGATAATTAATTAAGTTATTAATGCATATTATGGTAGGCCCTTCTTTTGGAGGTGACGTTACCCTCGGCTAAGTAGTCTGAGTCAGCAGGGATACAATCCTAAGTAGCCGGGTTAAAGTATTAATAGTAGCTTACATATGAGGGGATCAAAGAGTTTGGACCCCCGCCATCCAATACCGGTGGGTATTGAAGGAGGTCCTACTAAATTTGACCCAGGTCCTTGCAGGATCTATACACTGAACAAGGCAAGACTCTTACCAAACCGTTCCCTTAATCCCCGACCAGGTAGCCAACATATCTCCATATAGACCGTGGAGATATGAATGGTGAAAATCTTTTATTTTATATAGACAGTAAAATAATGCCAAGACACCACGGACAAACGATAAGGAAGAATCACCTTCAATATAAGAAACTAGTTATTAAAGTCATTAATACATAACCAAGTAAAAAGTGCGAAAAGATTAAAAATAAAAAGTATTACACTAGACACTTGTCTTCACCAAGTGATGTAAGAGACTTAGGCAAACATGGCCTATGATTGTCAAGAACTCTTACGATCAATCTTGGATCCCGAGACGACTCACACACTCTACGATGGACAATGAATGATGGTGGTGGATGATGGTGTTGTGATGGTGGTGGGTGAAGTGTGAGAGAGGTGGTGTGCCAAAGGATGGTTTGCAAATGAGCCAAGCACCCCTATTTATAGCCTGAACAGTAGCCCGGACACGGCCCCGTGTCCATTGGGCACGGCCCCGTGTCCATCCTCCTTCTCTGTCTTCATTAATTGCAGTTTGTCTGCATTAGTTGACCACGCCCTCGTGTCCGCTGGGCACGATCCCGTGTGCAGAAGCGTATCTGTACTATCAAGATTTGCCTGGATTCTGCGAATCTTATAGTTGACCACGGCCCCGTGTCCGCTGAGCACGGCCCCGTGTCCGCTGAGCACGGCCCCGTGTCCGCTGAGCACGGCCCCTTGGTGGGCGATAGAAGCTTCTACAGCTTTGTCTTTTCTGCTGACACTTGGGCACGCCCCCGTGCTCATTGAGCACGGGGCGTGTTCAGTCTTCTGTTCTCTTGTTTTGCTTGGGAAGATGCTATCGGGGGGTCGGGCATGCCACGGTTGTTCCTTTTCTTGTACTTATGTTAGATTTAGCTGCCTTTTTGCTTCTTTTATTCATTTGAGCTCATTTAATCCTGAAAATACAAAGGAAAACAAAAAACACACTTTTTCCAACATTAGTACTAAAAAAGGGTTAGTTTTATACCACAATTGATGTAATTTATATGTTTGTGCACATCAAATACCCCCACACTTGAATCTTTGCTTGTTCTCAAGCAAAACTCTTTATAATGTGGCTTTGCACTCCCAAATGGAATGGGTAGAAGAGAAGGTTTTTGGGCTTGTCGTAGAGTGTCGGGATTTCCAAGATTGTTTATTAAGTTTTATTTTTATTTATTTACAATCCTATTCGTCATGATTTATTTAAAACATTACATAAGATAAATTACTTATTAGGGCATAACATGCCTTTTTTAAAATTCCATTTATATACAAGTTCACATACCTCACGGGGGATCACTCAACACTCGGCCGAAGATGTATTTTAGTGGATCACTCGAGAGCGGCATGGAACTTACTCCTACCATAAGCTTGCCAAGCAATCAATCCTCCTCCTTTTTAACTATACACCTTTGTAAATATCAAGAGGACTTTTGGGGTGAAGGGTTAGGCTTGGGTTAAAGGTAGGTGGTTGGGTTAGTGGTTAGTAAAAGGGCGAAAGGCGTAAAAAGCGTCGGTTTTCGTAAGACTTTTTAATTTTTGAAGTTTTTATTTTGATGAAGCCATTATTCAAACAAAGTTATTTTTGATAAACTTGTTTGTTTATTTCTCTTTTGCTTCATCATCATCATCATCATATATATATATATATATTTTTTTCAAAGTCATCAGAAAAACCGAGCTTGTTACTAAAACAAAGGGGTTAAAAATAAAAAAAGGTTTTGGTGGGTGAAAGGGTGTTTGTTTAGGGTTATGAAATGAAAAGGTTTAGGCTTAAAGGGGTTAACTAGGGGGATTTTGGGTAGGTGGTAAAAAAAATGGTGTAGAAATAAAAAGGGTTAGTCCTAATGCCTCCGTCATTTACTTAATCGGGTTTAAGTTGGTAAGGACCTGGAATGCATCGTTGTGGCAAGTTCTAGAGTCGTAAGAACCAAGCGGCTATTCACACAAGAAACGAAAAATGAGCATTTAGTTTAAAGATATATATTTGTATGCTCAATAAAGGCTCAAAACTCACTTTTTGTGGGAATGGGTTTTTATGTGATCAAGTATATATAATCAAATTTTAATTAAGCTTGTCATGCCGTTTCATAATTTTCTTATGTTGGTTCTTTTTATCACGACGCTATCGGTTGTAAATTTGTAAAAATATAATTTTTTTAGAACTTGAATTTCCCAAATTAAACCTAGACAAGTAAAAAAATGAAATTTTTTAAAAAAAATTTGGGGTGATTAGCGGTTCCTATAGAGTTTTGTGTAAGGCTTGTATTTAGGACTTGCAAGATTCAAGGTTTTAGCATCCCCCCCCCCCCACACACTTAAATTACAAATTGTCCTCAATGTGTCCCAAAAATAAGTTTTTAGGTTGATTGAATGTGTAAACAGGTGTGAAAAAGCAAAATTTTAAGTTACTGGGCGTCTGGACACGGCCCCGTGTTCAGATCGCCAGCAACATAATTTGTTAAAAAGAAACAGAAGCCTGGGCACGGGGGCATGTTCAGTGAGCACGCCCCGTGTCCAGTTACCTGAACTGGGCATTTCTTGCAGATTGTGTAGCACGGGGCCGTGTTGGGCGGGCACGGCCCGTGCTGAACTTGCTGTAATGAAGAAAAATTTGTCGGGTGGCCCTGTTTTCATGCATGGGGTGCTGGTTCACGTTTCCCTTGGTATCCTTCACCATCCCGAGTGTGTTTTATCATTACAACATCATCCAAACACCAAATTAAAACCATCATTCATTAAAACTAGCACATTACATAAGATCCTAGAAAATTTAAAAAGGAGGCAGAAATAAAAAGCTAAAAGTCCTAAGATAGATGGGTCAAATGGTACATAAAGTCATCCTAAGGAGTTCTACTTTTATCAAAATTTTCGGAAATAATTTTCCGGTTCATAAGATTTGTAGAACTTTTGACCGAGGGGTATCCCTTAGATGTTTATTAAAGCCACTCTTCTATTTCCCTTGGGAGAAAGAAGGTGGGGTCGTTTTCTTCAACATCTTGTGGAGGAGTAGTGACACCAACAGGAACCCCTTGTAGTACATCCCGAGGGGGCTCCGGATGTATGCCGTACCATTCGGCCGGTATGATGACTTCGGGAACCACATTCGATGCCCTTTGGGTAATGATTGGAACCAAAGGAGGAGAAGCGAGAATGTTCAACCTTTGGTGCAAAAGGTTGACTTCTCGAAGACAACCCTCTAGTCGCATCGTCAAATGATTGATACGGTCGACCAATGCTTCTTCCACTCCTGTTATCTCATCAATGGCCTCTCTTAAAGCGTAAACATAGTTTACAAGAGAATCTTCAACCGTTGATGACCTTCTTCCTTGTCGATTGTTCCTAGAGTGCGATGAAGATGTTCCGCTAGTTCTGCTTGCCATTCTGAAAAGACATACCGAAAAGAGCTCAATTTTATGTAAATAGTACCTCGGACACGGCCCCGTGCTCATTGAGCACGGCCCCGTGTTCAGATAACTGCAGATTTTTGGAACAAGGAATCTTGGTGTTTTAATTTGTTTTCATGATTTTTAAAACGTTTTTTTAAGCAGAAACAACTTAAAACATTGTTGTAGAACTTATTTTTAACAAGATTCCCTGAATAAAAATCTAACAAACATCTCAATAAGACTTGGAATTATGGAGATTTCAAGCCCTAATGGAGGTGTTAAGAGAAATTGAAGAAGAAGGTAATGGATAAAAGTGGAAAAGACAAGATGGTTGTTGGGAACCTTCTTTAGAATATACCTAGGATGTTATGTGGAAAGATCCACCAGATCTTTGTCTTTGGAGTGGTCCATATGTGCAGGAATCTTGCTGCATTTATAGAAAATGACAGCACGCTGCACACGGCCCCGTGTGCAGATGAAATCCTGACACACTTTGTCCGTATTCTGACACGAAATAAGACGAGAATCTTTGGGTGAACACGGGGGCGTGCTGACCTGGACACGGCCCCGTGTCCAGGGGCTGTTTTATGGAGTTTGTCTATTTCTAAGGAACTTATCCAGATCGGGCGGTTCCTTACTGGATGGAACAACCCCAAAGTTCCTAAGATACCTTAATTGCACTAGATTAAGACGAGAATGCAAGAGGTTGTCGGTGAGCGTGATTCCTATGCTAAATGTAGGTGGACAAGTCCAACCCTTTCCTGGGCTCTCGTTAAAGAAGGTGTATGCCGAATCACTCAGGTCTATGTATGCACCGAACGAAGTCGATGGAGAGTCCTTCATGGCACAATCGGCACAGGGACGACTATCGCTCAAGTCCTCGCTAGAGTTAGAGGTAACATCGGGAACAACGAAGTTGTTTTTATTTGAATGCGGTCCCAACAATTCTTCTTGGTTATCGTCTTGAGATAAATTATTGAAATCTATCCTAAGTTCTTTTAACCAATTAAGAATTAGATCTTCCATTTGAAATAGTTCATCAAGAAGCATTTCTCCTAGAAGATCCGGTTGAGAGCATTCGAGGGAGAGATAGGGATTATTTTTACTTTCGCCTCTCTTAAGGCTACAAGAAAACAATGGGTCTATATAGTGGGGCTTATAATTTAGAAAATAACATTCTAATTATTTATGAGGGCCACCACATATTTGACACCATGTACCATAAGAGTGCCGAAAGTAAAAAATATCAGTATCACTCATGTTTGTGTCAGAAATTACCAACCGTCGGGATCTTACGGTTCTGTTTTCAGTAACTGAATCTTGGGCACGGGGCGTGTTGAGTGGGCACGACCCCGTGTTCAGCTTACTGTCTGACTTAAAACAGGATTGCCAGTTCCAATGATTGGGCACGGGGCGTGTTGAGTTCTGCAAAAGCTGAAAAACTAAGAAAATCCTAAAAAACAGAAAAATTAGAAAAAAACGATTAGGCCGTTGATTCCTAACTTTCTTAAAATCCTTGTGTCTCCGGCAACGACGCCAAAAACTTCATGCGTATGTGGTGTGTATATAAATTTAAGTATATTTTAAGCCCTTTTTACACGTTAGTCAAGTTTTAAATTTATAAAACACGATATTTTACTAACACCAAACACACATATGGGCAAGTGCACCCATCGTGAGCGTAGTATAGTGTTGGCAAGATACCGAGGTCGTCCAAGGACACACGAGCTTTTAGTACCGGTTTATCCTCAACGTCTAATCAAATCAAAAGGTTAGAAAAAGGTTTTAAATTAGAAAAATAAAAACTAACTAAAATGCTGAAAAATAAAATAAAAATAAAAACAGATAGACAAGATGAATCACTTGGCTCCGACTCGTGTTTAGTGTAACCTTTGATTTTTTCCTCACTTTTGCACTTTTTAAGAGATTATCTTAGTTATTGTAGTAGGCCCCTCTTTTGAAGATGACGTTACCCTCAACCCAGTAGTTTGAGTTAGCAAGGATACAATCCTAAAGGGTCGGATTATTGAAAGATAATTAATTAAGTTATTAATTAAGTTTGAGTCAGCAAGGATACAGCAGCAGCCAGCGCAGCAACAACATCAACAGCAGCAGCCTCAGCAGCAGTAGCAGCAGCCAGCTCAACAAGCAGCCCGTGGGTGAGTTTTCAACATCAACGCTCGCCAGGCCCAAGCAGACAACAACGTGGTTAATGGTACATTTCTCGTAAATGGTATTTATGCTTCGTGTTTGTTTGATACTGGAGCCGATAACTGTTTTGTATCGTTCGAATTCGAGAGGCTCCTAAATCGTAAAAGCACTAACCTCCCATCTACGTTCGACGTAGAAATTGCCACTGGAAGAACCGTCACTGTTAGTTCCGTTCTATGTGATTGTACTCTTGAGCTCAACAATCACGTTTTCCCGATCAATCTTATCCCAATGCAGCTTGGTAGTTTTGATGTCATAACAGGCATGGATTTTCTTCGTGAAAATCATGCTGAAATTGTTTGTTTCGAAAAGATGATCCGTTTCTCTCTCTCAAACAGTGATCAATTGTGTGTCTATGGCGAAGTCGTTTTAAAGGAATTACAACTCATGTCGTGTGTTCAAGCAAGCAAGTATCTCCGAAAGGAATACAAGGCTTTCTTGGCGCACATCGTAGTAGCGGAGAAGGAAAAGAAAGAGAAGGCAATGGAAAAGGTGCTTGTAGTTCGTGATTTTCCTACTGTCTTCCCTGAAGATTTACCTGGTTTACCGCCATATCGTGATATCGATTTTCGAATCGGCCTCATTCCTGGAGCAAATCCTGTTGCTAAGGCTCCCTATCGACTCGCTCCGTTTGAGATGCGCGAACTCTCGAGTCAACTCCAGGAATTACTTGATAAAGGCTTCATTCGCCGTAGCACCTCTCCTTGGGGCGCACCTGTCCTTTTTGTCATCGTTCCGGAAGTGCATCGATTATAGGGAGTTGGATAAGCTGACCATCAAGAATCGCTGTCCTTTGCCTCGAATCGATGATTTGTTTGATCAGTTACAAGGTGCTACGTTTTTTTCCAAGATCGATCTACGCTCAGGCTATCATCAGCTACGAATCCAGGAGGAAGATATACCTAAAACCACTTTTCGAACCCGATACGGTTATTATGAATTCGTCGTTATGCCCTTTGGTTTAACCAACGCACCCGCGGTTTTCATAGATTTGATGAATCGCGTGTGTAAACCCTATCTCGACCACTTCGTCATTGTGTTAATCGACGATATGCTTATCTATTCGAAATCGAAAGCCGAACACGCGCAACATCTACGTTTGGTTCTCGAATTGCTCCAAGGGAATCAACTCTATGTCAAGTTCTCCAAGTGCGAATTTTGGCTGGAGGAGGTTCAATTCCTCGGGCACATTGTCAATAGTCAAGGTATCCATGTCGACCCCATAAAGATTGAAGCTGTTAAGAGCTGGATTACACCAAAGAATTCTTCCGAAGTTCGTTCTTTCCTCGGATTGGCGGGTTATTATCGCCGATTCATCGCTGATTTCTCGAAGATCGCTGTTCCTCTCACCTCTCTTACATACAAGGACAAACCTTTTGTTTGGGGACCCGAATAAGAGGAAGCCTTTCAAACTCTCAATCTTATGCTTTGCAACGCTCCTGTGCTCGCCTTACCCAATGGAATCGATGATTTCGTGGTCTATTGCGATGCCTCCAACCTTGGTCTGGGTTGTGTACTTATGCAACAAGTCAAGGTTATCGCGTACGCCTCTCGTCAGCTCAAGATCCACGAGAAGAACTATACAACCCACGATCTCGAGCTTGGTGCAGTTGTTTTTGCGTTAAAGATTTGGCGACACTACCTATACGGTACCAAGTGTACGGTCTTCACAGACCATAAGAGCCTCCAACACATCTTGAGCCAGAAAGAACCGAATATGCGCCAACGCCGATGGGTTAAACTTCTCAACGATTACGACTATGAGATTTGTTACCACCTTGGAAAGGGAAATGTCGTTGCCGACGCTCTCAGCAGACGTAGCTATTTGCATAGCGTTCGTTATACTCAAGCCCAGCACAATCTCGAAGCTTTGATCCGTGACGCTCAGCACACCTGCTTTATTGAGAACACCTTGCGAGAGGAAATGAAGAAGTGCGATGCTGAAAATAAATTTGTCACCAATTCGAATGGTATCTAGTACTATCTCGATCGCATCTGGATTCCTAGTCGCAATAACCTTCGAGAGATATTGCTGACTGAAGCCCATAAATCTCAATATTCCATTCATCCCGGTGCCTACAAGATGTACCAGGACTTGCGTGCTAGGTATTGGTGGCCTGGAATGAAGAAGGATATCGCTATCTATGTTTCGAAATGCATTACTTGTTCAAAGGTCAAGACTGAACAACAACGCCCCTCTGGCCTACTCGTACAACCCGAGATCCCTATGTGGAAATGGGAGAGTATAGCTATGGACTTCATAACGAAACTCCCGTGTACGCCATCAGGTCACGATAGCATTTGGGTTATCGTTGATCGTCTTACTAAATCTGCTCATTTTCTGCCGATACGAGAGGACTTCAAGGTAGAACGATTATCCCGGATCTACACCGACGAGATCATCTGTCGACACGGGACGCCTCGTGATATCATCTCTAACCGCGATGGTCGGTTTACCTCGCGCCTTTGGGAAATGTTTCAATCTGCTCTCGGTACTACTCTTAATCTAAGTACCGCTTTCCACCCCCAAACCGACAGTCAGACTGAACGCACGATTCGCACCCTTGAAGACATGCTTCGCTCATGTGTCATAGATTTCGGTGGTAATTGGGACGCGCACTTACCTTTGGTCAAATTATCGTATAATAACAGTTATCACTCTAGCATTCAAATAACACCATTTGAGGCATTGTATGGGAGAAAATGTTGATCGCCTATTGTATGGCACAAAATCGGAGATGCGCAAATTACAGGTCCTGAGTTATTGCAAGAAATGACTGACAAGATCCTCCAGATCCGAGACAATCTCTTGAAAGCTCGGAGTCGTCAAAAGAGTTACGCCGATAGACGCCGCAAGCCCCTTGAATTTGATGTTGGCGATCACGTACTCCTAAAGGTTTCACCTTGGAAGGGGATGATCAGATTCGGCAAGAAAGGAAAGCTCGCACCTCGATATGTTGGACCCTTTAAAATTCTAGAAAGAATTGGCAAGGTGGCCTACAGACTCGAACTACCGGAGGAACTTAGCAACGTCCATCCGACTTTCCATGTTTCGAACCTCAAGAAGTGTCTAGCCGAGCAAAATTTACATGTACCACTTGAGGATCTACAAGTGGACGAAACATTACACTTCGTGGAAAAACCAGTCGAAATCATGGATCGAGAGACCAAGAAACTCCGACGCTCACGCATTCCTATTGTGAAGGTTCGCTGAGAAGGCAAACGCGGCGCCGAGTTCACCTGGGAACTCGAAAGTGATATGAAGGCTAAGTATCCACAGTTATTCGATACGCCTGCGCCTTAATTTCAGGATGAAATTCCCTAAAGTAGGGGAGGCTGTAACAAGCCGACTTTTTGAAGTCAAAGTACAAGTCAAAGTCAAAGTCAAAGGAAGAAAATATTGCTAATCAGATCTATCATTCCTTGCTAAATTATTGATTGTACTCTCAAACCTCATTAATCGATACTATAGTTTACACTTTTTAGTTGTATTATGTGAAGTAACAATGCGAATCTACTTAACGTTATCACATCGCTATCGCATCGCAATTCGAATTACAGGTTATAGGTATTGCTTTACGTGTGTGTGCTATTACGTGTTACTTGTGCATGTTTAATTATGTTGAAAGTGTCAATCGCAAACGCAATCGCAACTCTATCACAACACAATCTCATCGCGAACTCGAACTTTAAGGTTTACTTTTGTGTTAGTTGGGAATTATGTTATTGTGTAACTAATGGGTAATACTATCGCATCGCTTACTCGCAAACACAATTTCCAACCATGAAATCCACCTGATTTGGGCTGTTATCGAGTGACGTCATCACAGGTTCATATGAACACCAAAGTGTGATCTCATTCCACCAAAGAGACAACCGATTCATGGGTTAAACATGAAACTCTGCCAAGAACAGTTAAGTCTGGACGAACGGGGTGATTCCCGTCCGACCGGAAAAATAGGACTTGGTGTGGGTTCCGTTGTTTGGCACGTTGTCATAACGTCTTGATAAATCTTTTAACTTAGCTGATTATACAAACTTTTCAACTCGAACAGTCGCCCGGACGAACCGCCATCCGATTGGATAGCCATCCGATCGAACCGCTATCCGACCAGGTGACTTGTAGTTCAAACACTTAAACAATTTTCACAAAACTTCGAGGAATATCAGTTTCAAACGGAAGGCCATCCGACCGAATGGTCATCCGTCCGGATGACCATCTTAGCGGATGACCTGATATGTAGAAACAACTCTCATTTTACAAAATGCTACAACAAAAACTTCAAAGTTCCATCATACATAAACACATCCATCCCAAACGGATAACCCTCCGACCGAATGGTCATCCGTCCGGACGGTCATCCGACCGGATCACTATTCGTCACTTGAACGCTCTGACGCACCGTTTTACGCACCGTTCAACGCTTACACTATCGTTCTCTGATCAGGCTAACTCTCAAGCGCTCCCTTCAATCCAAGGAAGTGTTTATTTACTAAACACGCTCTGTGAGATTATTCGATCCCTTTTTACTTTAAGCACTTTTGGGTGTTACATACGTTACTTATATCAAACCACAACGATCACACAACGCAACCACCTTTTTATACGCTAACCGCTCTTGCATGTTATACGTGTTATTCAATGAATGCTTGTATGTTATGTTTACACAGTGATTGTTGCCTGAGACCTTAGCAACGATAGTACTATAGTTTGGACTCAGCACCTGTCGTGGACAGGGGTTGTTAAGGGCTTTTCTTCACGTGTCACAGTGGTGATATGTGTTGCGCATTCTACAACTCGCAATCACATCTGTGCATATTTCATTGTCGATAACTTACTTGCTTCACATTTCTACGTGTTACATGCTGGTTATGCGTAAATCGCTTTCGCTACTATTATAATATTAAACTTGTATGCTCACCTTTACACTATGTGTATTGACTTTTATTTTAACGTATGTGACAGGTGTTTAGTATGCTTACTATGTTGCTGATCTCTATGGAATCAAGCTAGGGGAGTCTAGAAATAAACTAAATAAAATCTGAGTTGTCGGAACAATTTATTTGTCTTTGAGATACTATGTCTGTAATAACTATTTTATTTGATATTTTATGGTATGGGACGTAACGTTAAATATCTGGTAATTTTAGTTGTTATGGATTTCTCCTGGACAATCTATTTCGCTCAGTGCCGCACCCCGATGTTTTCGCCATCGGTTGGGGTGTGACAAACCACCTATTTTTTATCAACAATAATAAAATAGGCTGCCCAACCCGTTTTCAAAGCTCTAATTGTAGGTGAGTGGTCTTCAATAAATACTTTAAATGCAAAATATTAAACCGACAGTATGAGCAGAATTACATAGACATAACCAATAGTAACAGATTCAATTCAAGAAAAAAATGTTGATACCTCTAATGTAATCATTCTGCATAGCGGCAGCCAGAAGCCATGATTCGACCTGTTTTCTTCCGTCTTACCAGCTGTGTATGAGTCTAACCCTAATAACTCAACTAGTGCCCTAGTACAATACCCAAATGTGTTTGGTGTTTGATTTGTTTTCTTGTTGTGTTTAAGTATTTCCAATTGTTTTATAGTTATCGTTTTCTAGGGTGTTTAGTGGGAGTGATAGAGGTGCCACTTCAGAGGGCTCACGACAGGGTACCACCCGTGGCATGTGGCACAGGTGTTGTTGGGCCACACATGTGGGCCTTGTTGAAGATGATCATCTAGGTCCCATCCGTCATCGAACCGCCAACTCCGTTCATTACCTTCTCTCCTGAACTCTAGTTTGGCTTGATTACTGGAACTCAAAAGCCCTAGCTGAAGTTTTCGAAGAACATGTTTCGAATATGAGATTTATTAAAGACCTTATTTAATAGCATATTGTACTAGCGTATGTTTTAATTAATGAAATTTTCTCAGTTTGATTTTGTATGTCTCTAACATATGTTCTGTCGGTATAATGACATATAGAAAAAATAAATACAAATAAAAAACTAAAGGGCTTATGCGTATTTTGATCATAATTGTTAGATTTTAAATTGAGGTTGTAGTATGACTAATGGGGGTCCTGAGTCGAATGATGATTCAACGACTGTATTTCTCTGCTACGGTTCTTGGTTTAAAGCTAAAATGAGTGTTAACTCCTGATCAGGCTTATCTAATACTCATGATAAATGATTAATCGGCTAAGTGGGAGAATATGAGATTAAATATATTAGTGTTTTAATATTTAATCTTGTAGACATATAATCATTTATATTATATAGATCAAAATATATTAAAACCTATTATATAATTAGTTGGTAATTGTTGATGGACCATATTACCCTTATTAACTAATAATAATTAGGTTTCCTCTTGGGTGTACATATAAGGAGATAACTAGAGAGCTAAAATGTTACACAATTAATCATCAAATTGCCCCATCTCTCTCTCTCTCTCTCTCTCTCTCTCTCCATATTCAAGCTCAAACCCTAGAGTTTGATCATCACCATCATAATTATACACCCTAAGGAGGAACCAGATCATCCTGACAAAGTATGCCAAACTCAATGGTTGTTTCTCTGACTGGATGCCCTGCTGGTCTGTCTGCTGTAACAGGTCATATTTATGTTTTCCATCATGTTAAACAAAACTGATCAATAAGGTGGCCATCCATCATGGACGCCCTTGTTGGGCAGAACCTTCATGACCATTTGTGGAGGACGTCTGAGGGTTGTGCACAGTTCGGTTCGGTTATTAGCATTTAGGGGCAGATCCAATCCACATTTGTGGGTTCCCAGGAATCCAGTGTGTTTGGAAAAAAATTAGTGAGAACCTTATAGAATTTAGGAAAAATTAATGAGAATTAAAAATAATTTACCAAAAGGAACCCATTAGAATAAAATCCTAAATCCGCCATCTGAAACCGTAACTAAGGTCACTAGTTAATTGGTTCGGTTTATTCGGGTAGTTGGTCGGTTTTCGGTTTGGTTAGTAACTAAATCAAACAAGGGTTAAAAATTTTGTTTAAAAATACATGTAATTGAGGTATAAATACATGAAATAGATCTATAAATACATGAAATGAAGGTATAAATACATAAAATGAAAGTATAAATAAATAAAATGGAGGTATAAATACATGAAATAAAAGTATAAAATTAGAAATATATGAAAATATAAATGGTCCGGTCCAGCTTGGTTAATTTCGGTTAACCGGTGGTACAAAAAATAACCGATAACCGATTTTTGATTAATTTGGTTTCATTTAATTTGGTTCGGTTTCAATTATTGCTCACCCCTAAATGCCTCTATGGTGAAGGACATGGAACATGTTTAGGAGTGCAACATAGTTTTTATAGCGGCTATAGCAACCGCTATAGCGCGCTATGTAGCCATGCGACCAAGTGTCGCTATATGGGTCTTAGCGATCAATTGGGAACTTAGCGACAGTTAGGTTTTTTTTTTTTATGTTAATATCAATTAGATACAGTTATAAAATAGTTGGATTTATAGGTTTTTGTTAAATATACATGTAAAATAGCATATATACAAGGGTATTTTGATGTAATATACATATAAAAATTTTCAAATTTTTTTTTCTAGTATAATCGCTATTTATAAAATAGCCGTCGCTATTTGTCGCTATTCGCTACGTAGCCTATAGGTGCCTTGTCGCTATTCGCTATCAACAACTATGAGTGCAACAAGCCAGGACCGGGCCAAACTGAACCTGACCCAACCCCAACCCAAACTGAAACTAAAATACACAAAATTCTAATACCGAATTCGGTTCTTCACGGTTCTATTGGGCTGGTTGGATCTCAAGTTGGGCCAGGCCAAGAAATGTTGGACCAGTCTTTCTTTAACCCAATTTATTTCCTGTTTGGGCTTGTTCACCACGTTAAAATCAAGTTTAAAAGATGCCACTTAATTGATGATTGGGTTAAATGCTAGGCCAGCCTTAAGATATAAGCATCATTCATAACCAAATCATAAAAGTGCAATAAGCATTAAACTGTCAAACCGATAAACCTAAACCATTGAACTGTCAAACCCATAAAACCGACTAGTCCAACTGACCCATCCAACCCAGCCAATTCAGTTTGTTGTTTCCTAAAACCATAAGTAGCAAGTGTCTCGACAGAACCAATCAATCCAACCCTTAAACATCCCCAAATTCTATACATCATTCTTTTAATAAAACTTGTCAATCACCCAGGACTTGAATCAAGAATCAACATGTTAGCCTCTATACAACCTCCATATTAGGGATGGATTAGACCTGGCAAATTGAACCCGAGCTCCCCTTTTTGGGTCTGTATGGGTACTTTTTATTTTACCGGTGGGCTCATTTTGGTCATAAAAAAGAGCTTAGCAGGTCTATTTAGGTTAAATTAAGAGGTCTAAAAAAATCAACGGGTCAAAGCGGGTTGGCTTGGGAAAATCACACGGGTTATGATGGGCGGATGAGAAAGAAACTAGGGTTTCAACGGGTTGCTGAAACAGAGCGATTCTTTTGAGATTCAAAGCTTATTTCATTCTACAATCGATCACGGGCGATCGTCTTCCAGCTGGTTTGTCACCCCCTTCGAAACATTGCAGTCGAGATGAAGGCTTAGAAAAATCACCGGCTTTTGCTTTCTACCGATTCTCTCAGATCCGCAAAACTCGACCTTAACAACGACGACGTTGCAGGTAGCTACCGGAGGAGCTTAAATTGCTTACTTATATGGCGCCATGTCACATTAAATCGAACAGGTTTTGCGGAACAATCCCTAAAAACTCTCTGAATTAAAGAATCTTTTCAAGCTTGATATTGGCAACAACAGGTTCGCCGGGAAAATGCCGGAACAGGTTCGCCGGAATATCAATTCTATGTTTGTCTTCCTGCAAGCTCTACATCATGTGTGATTCTTTGAACATAGTTTTTATAAACATATCACTTTTGGATCAAAGTGATATGTTTCTTTTCATAGAAAAAGGCACTATTTTAAACTGACCCAACCCGTCTCGACCCGAAACCCGTTCTGACCCGGACCCGTTTCAACCCAAAACCCGTTCTGACCCGGACTCGTTTCAACCCGAACCCGTTCCGACCCGAACCAAAACAACCCTTTCTTTAATTGACCCGTTTTGACCCGGACCCGTTCCGACCCAAACCCGTTTTGACCTGCCACCCAACCCGACCCACCCATTTTGCCAGGCGTAGGATGGATGAGCTCAGTACAGTAGCAACAGGTACCGGTACCGAAAATCCCAAAAAATGAGTACCGGTACCGAAAATACCCAGTACAGTTCGATATCTATACAGACCGGTAATTGAAGATAAAAACAAGTACCGAAAACGCTAAATATCGGTACCGAAAATATTTCAGTTTAAGAAATTCGGTATCAGTCCGAACCAGTACTTCACAAAAAAGTCAACTTAATTTCACAGGTGGCTTGGCTTGAAATTGTCAGTAACACACACAGCAAATCCAAACGTAGAACAGATCACTCATAGCAAAAAAAGAACATTAATGAATTTCAACCAAATTTGCAAAAAAAACAACATTCAATTAAACCAAATAGACATATTAAACACCAAATCCTAAACAGGTTCATTTAGTAAATCATCATCCAAATCCTAATCCAAAACAGGATCATTTAGTAAATCATCATCCAGCAACAACACACATAAAACACAAAATCAAACATAAATCCCAAATCATATACACAACAATCAATTCTGACTCCCAGAGATCAAAACCCTACCAATCTCAAAACTCAAAAACGCATCAACACAAGCATACTGCACCTGAGCCGGAGTCAACCACTGATTATCCCACCGGCTCATCGTCACCCCTTTCGGCTTACTAACCACTTTCCCAAGCACCCGTTCCGTCAAACTCTTAATCCCAGCATTCTTCAACTCCCTCACACCGTACGCCTCCGCCGCTAACGTACGCACATCCACCATCTTCTCAACCCCAAGGTTATAATCCTCAACCAGCTTCTCAACATCACTCTCAATCCCAACCCCTGTGAACGTATAGTTAGGGTTTCGTAGAAAGTTTTTCAGCGATTGGGGCACGCTCGGCGCGTGGAGGATCTGGAAGATGAGGCAACGGTGGCCGTTGCAGAGTTGGAGGGTGGCTACTGGGTTTTCGATGTTGCGGGATTGGTTGGGTCTCCATTCGACGTCCAGGCCGACGATGGGAGAGTGGTTTAGACGGTGGGTGTCGGAGATCCATGTGTCGACGAATGAGGGGGTGTCGGTGACGATGGTGGAGATGGTGTGGTGGAAGAATGTGACGTCGTAGAGGTTGTGGGTGTAGTCTGGGAGTTCGTGGTCGAAGATGGTTATTGTTGCCATTGTTTGGGGGTTGTTTGTGCGGCGGCGCGTGAGTGTGTGTGGAAGTGAGGAAAGGGGTTTTGAAGATAGTGAATTATTGTGGAAATTATGGCTTTTTTATCTTTTTTTTAAAGCATAATTTTTCCCTTAATACTTTACACCTTCTAATAATTTTTTATTTTTTTTTGTCATCAAATATATTTTATTCCAATAATTTGGGCAAATTACATAAGGAGCAGGTAACGAGCAACAAATTGTGCCGATAGAAAACCCTAATCTACTAAAAACAAAGCCTCACCCCTGAGGGGTCGAAAAGTTGATGTGGACCACACGCTGAACTCTATACAAGAACCGAACTGCCTCCGGCGCCAAGGAGCCGAACGTGTCAAACGCCAGGGGAACAAAGGCATGCTGATTATCCTCACAAGCTTTCGCGTGCTTTTCCATCTTCTAATAATTAAACCTTTATTTTACCACAAGAGATAATTTCTTTTGAACACTATCTCCTCGCATTCGAAGCGTGCTTTTCACAATTTTTGTTTTTTCAGGACTTTTTCACTTTACATATCAGCAGATTTGTCTCTTATTCAAATTCTCATATTTTTATCGAATCAAAACGAAGTAAAGTGGTAACCGGGCGGAAAGGAATGGTTTTCTTTTTTTTTTTTTTTTTTAAATCACCAAAATAAAATTTAGGATGCGGCTAAGGGTAATGCACACACGAAACCAAATTGAAATTAGAAGTTAACACATGTACGAAGAGTCTAATTTTAGAGGCCTCACCTTGATATTTAATAGGAATTAGCAAAATGTTTAAAAAGTCTATATAGACTTTATATTTGTAAATTTGGCTTGAAACCATGTAGTGCCCACTTTGATTAGGTGTGTATACTTAAATTGGGAGTAATTTTGGTTCTTACTACGTTTTCTTTCATGTTACCAATGTCCACATTTACACATTTTTCACATATTATGGCTCTTTTTTGGCGGCACTCTTTGACAAGCCGCAATAGGGTGGAAATTGCACTTGCTTGTGCAACCATTCCCGCCACATGATGTATTTTGAGGAAAATCAATACTCTAAGTTTGGGAGGTAATTCGGGCTTTACGAAGTGAATGCAAGAAAGCAAGTGGAGATCGAATGGATGCATTGTGAGCTAAGGAGGGAAAGACAGAAGAGAGTGACGTATGGCAAAAATCCAGTTCTTTTAAGGTCTCGTAATGTCATTAAAAACAACATTAAACAATTGAATTGCACATGCACACTGATTACCAATATGACAATATGATGCTCATAAGAGAAGAAAAAAAAGTGGTTGCGCCTCTGATTTCAAAACTTATGAACAAGAGGTTGTTAGTAGAACAAGTCAATAAGAATACGCGCTAGTGAATTATGACATTTGCGGATTTGATTTTGTGCGGGGCCTTGAGGGGTCTTTTTTTCTAAAAAATGAAAGAAAAAAAAAATTGAACTAGTTTTACACTTTCAGGCTCTTCTCCAAATTCCCTCTAGTTTGACTTTAAATGACAAGCTTTTATTTTCAAATAATTTTATATATTCTTTTGATATATTACAAATTCTACATGTACATTCTAATTTCTAATCTTTTATAATATAATTAATACTAGGTTATAACCCCGTGTATTACACGGGTAGAATAAATAAATTTTATATACTAAAAAATAAAACAATATATCTATAAAAATCTCCTTTATTGCACGGGTTGAATAAATATAATTTTATATATCATATAATAAAAAGTTATATCTATAAGAACCATATTGTATGGGTTGAATAAATGTAATTTTGTATACCAAATAAAAAAGTTATATCTTTAAAACCACGTGTATTACATGGGTTGAATAAATGTAATATTTTTTACTAAATAATAAAATAATACATCTTTAAAAAACCTTATTTATTACACGGGTTGAATAAATGTGATTTTATATACCAAATAATAAAAAAAATTACATCTTTAAAAATATGTGTATTACACGGTTTGAATAAATGTAATTTTCTATACTAAATAATAAAAAAATATTTATCATTAAAAAACCTCGTGTATTGTACGAATTGAATAAATCTAATTTTATATATCAAGTAATAAAAAGTTATATCTTAAAAACCTCATGTATTACATGGGTCGAGTAAATGTAATTTTGTATAGTGAAAATAAAAATATTTAATATATTAATACAAAGTTTGGTTTTCGTGATAAAAATAGATTATTATGTTGTTGCAAAATTTGTTAACGAAGTCTCAATAAACGTAACCCTTTATTTAAAACTCCATGAATATATAAATGATAAATAATATTAGTTAATTTAATTTCAAGTTTCGTAAAATCTATTTGATACCAAACTAATCAAAACGTTCAAAGATATAGTTAAGATCAAATTAGATAACTAAGTTTGAATTTGAAGTAAATAAATAAATATAAAAGTAATAATTAATTGAGTTAATTACTGTTTTCGTCCCTGTGGTTTGTCAAAAATCACTATTTCAGTCCATTAGTTTAAAAATTACGATTTCAGTCCCCGTGGTTTCGCTTTCGTAACCATTTATGTCCCTGTGGTTTCACTTTCGTATCAATTTCAATCCATTATTCTGTTAAGTACAGGGACTGAAATGGTTACGAGGTGGACTGAAATAGTTACGAAAGTGAAACCATAGGTACTGAAATCGCAATTTTTAAACTAATTGACTGAAATAGTGATTTTTGACAAACCACAGGGACGAAAACAGTAATTAACTCTAATTAATTCAAATAAATAATATTATAAATGAGAAGGAGATTAAACTAAATAATAATTATCCATAAGTTATTAAACTAAATAATATTTAATAGAGGGTTATCTATAATTAATTAGAAAAGATTAAACTAAAATAATAATTATCTATAAGAGAAGGCCTAATATGATGACACGTGTCCTCAAAGTGGTTTCTTTTATTATATGTATAGATTTGTGAAAATTCAATTATACCCACAACCTTTTTAAAAGTTAAAAGTAGTTTGTTTGATATATTAGAGTCAAAATATGACAACCTATGTATGGAGTAAAAACTAAAAGTAACTTTCTTTATATATGAAGTCAAAGTAAGACAAATATAAATAGGCTCATTCTATACACACCCCCCCTTCCTGATTACCCCCCCCCCCCCCTCCGTGAGAGGAAAACTGTCGGTCTCACGCAGGCCCCACCTGTAAGTATGTGAGAGGAGGGGTGAAAAAAGTAAATAGGGGGGGGGGGGGTGTAGAAAGTAGCACCCTATAAATACACATAGCCTATACTCATTTTGGATTGAATGTAGGAAGCATTTGACCACTAAGGTCACTTTGTATATCTAATTGTAGAACAAACTGAGTTGATAAAAGATCAATCCAAAATCAAAGTTTAAGTTGCAGCCATAAGAACTAACTGCCTATCAAAGATCACACTCTGGCGTGTTTAGATTTCTGTTAAGAAAGAAGCACCAACTAGCATTTCGTCTTTGGATGGTTGGGAGGGAAACACGCGTGTGTGGATTTAATAGGGGTCTCCCCTCTTATGGGTTTGGGGACAAATGTTTTAATGGCCAGACTGCTTTAAAAGATGTTTTATGCAATGTGACCAAACATGAGAAAACGTACATTGACAACCAATACGTGTTTGTACCATTTGCATTTGATAATTTTGGTTTCCTTGCGCCTGAGATTGTGGAGCTACTTAGTTGAGTTCAGCGGGTCATGCATAGTAAAGTTATGACTCCAAGGTCTATAAATGTAGTTTTTAAAAGAATTAATTTTTTTTTCTATTAAGAAAGGAGCTAGCGGCATAACTTGTTACCCATTTACCTTCTGTTTTGTTGTGTTAGTTTGATTTTGGGAAATTAATATAAGCTGAATTCTCATATCATTTACATGTTTGTTTTAAAATAATCAAGTTCTTTGACACATGTAATATTTTAACCAAAAGAAATCTACACATGACCAATGAATGTATATATATATCTATTATATATACACATGCGATTATGATCATCTTAGCACAGACAACTACACAGAAAATATTACCAAAAGAAAGCTCTTTCATTTTGTTGTGAATAAATATGATAATGATAAGTAGTCTATTAAGATTGGGTAGAAGACAACTTCACACAATTGTCTCAACAGAATTCATCCAACCATCTTTTCCTACCCCTTCTCACCTCAAAACTTACAATCTTTCGGTTTTTGATCAATACATTCCAAACTCATTTGCGCCGCTGATTACATTCTACCCAAACAACACACGCATTTATCAAAATTCACATGATCAAATGCATGACCTCAAGACTTCATTATCCCATACATTAACAAAATATTACCCTTTGCTGGTAGACATGCGAAAACTGCACCAACCTATGTAGATTGCAACGATCACGGAGCCGAGTTCATTGAAGCATCCATTGATAGTAGCCTCTCAAACTTCCTCCAAACCTCACAACATGAAAATTTAGACCAGTTACTTCCACATGAAAGAACTTGGTACCACTCAGACCGTGATGATCAAAGCGACGACACTGTGATCCCACTTGCAATTAAGGTAAACCATTTTGAATGTGGGGGGGTAGCAATCGCAGCGTCGTTATCCCACAAGATAGCGGATGCGTATAGTTTGATTCAATTTTTAAGCCATTGGGCACGAGTTTGCTCCAAAAAGGAAACTACATGTGTTGAGCCACACTTTATTTCTTTGGAAAACACAAAGATAAATTTCTCTGAATATTTCATAGAGCCACCAAATGATCATTGTGTTACAAGGAGGTTCATGTTCCCTACGACAAAGATTAACGAGCTTAAGCTTAAAGTTAGAGCCATGATCAACAACCCTACTCGTGTAGAAGTTGTGACTTGGTTACTTTATAAATGCGCGGTGGCAGCAACTACCAAGGGCTCTTTTAAGCCGACAAGCATTTGTCTCTCGGTTAACTTAAGAGACAAAATGATGGAGCCAATGCCCGAAAATTCGATTGGAAATTTTCTCCATCGGTTGGATGTTCAAACTTGGAATGAAATGGAATTGAAGCCAGAGTTGTTCATCAGGGAACTAAGGAACCAAAAGATGAAAATCAATGGTATAAAAAATATCAAAGCTTTTTTTGCTCCACTTTTGAACACATCTACTGATTTTAAACTAGAAGAGAGTCAGGATAAATTTGAGAATGATTATATTTGTTCAAGCCTATGTGGATATCCGACATATGGGATCGATTTTGGGTGGGGAGCGCCGATAAAAACAACACTTCCTGGAAATATAAGGAAGAATTCCTTCCTTTTGATGGATTATGCGTCCAAGGGGGAGGAGGAGGAGGGTATCGAAGCACTTGTGTGTCTAACAAAACAAGACATGGATATTGTTCAAAGGGATCTTGATTTTTCTTTAAGTTAAAATCTAATTATTTTCCTGTTGGAACAATACTAAATAATCTTTATGGAAGAACCTATGAAATTTTACTATGTTGGTGATTTATAATCAGTATATGTGTGTGTGCTTATGTGTTAGAAACTCATGTATTACACGGGACACATGCTTAACGAATGATATATTAAATAGTTAGTAATGATCATAAAATGATATTTTGTGTTAACATATATTTACAAAAATAAAAGATAGAATACGAAAGCAAAGTGAGAGATGATCGATGCATTTTAGGTACACAATAATCGGTTACTATTAACTATAATATAATGCATTGATTTTATTATAAAATATATTACTTTAATGCGTTTTTATATTTTGTAGGGTCCAAGTGAAACATGATTAAAAGCGATGAAATTAAGTTAAACGCAAGCTAATTAGACATTTGTGATCTATGAGATAAACGTCAAATGAGTTATGTATAATATTATTCTCAATTTACTTTGAGATTGATAATATAATAGCAACTTAAATGGAGAAGGATTTTGCAAAGACGTCAAATGTGATCTTGGATTTAATTAAGTCAATGTTTGAACTAGAGTTAAATGTCATTTTAGTCTATGTGGTTTGGGCCATTTTTCCCATTTCCGAATCTCAAAGGATTGTAGATCTAACGGGTCATATAGATGACTAGATTATCATCTAGATGACCCGACCCGATAGTTTTATGTGTCAAACCACAAGAAAATTTTGATGAAGTAAAGTAAATCAACAAACACCTAAAAAGAAGATTGCTTTCGAAGAACATAAGAATGCCAATAAGTTTCCTTTTGAGGTAAATAAATCAAACACGAACAATATGATCGAGTGGGTAGTAACATTAACTACAAAGTTGATAATCTTTTTCGTCGAACGAAAATAGCCAAAAATTAAAAAGAAAATGCGTATGCAATAACTTAACTCATCAAGCGAACCTTGATCCCTCAGATGGAACATTATTCATATTGCCCGTGATTTTATGATGTCGAAGCTCATCTCACTTGGGTCTGTAGCTTGCAACTCAACTTGGATTCCATCGAGTTCTCTCTTGAATCGATCCTTAGAGCTTGCATACACCATCTTCATTCTCACTTTAGATGTATCCGGTGACCTGTTTTATTCAAAGATTCGTTTCTAGATTATCATCTTCGATCAAACTAATTCATATAATGCCTTTCATGCCAAGTTTTAAACATGATATACGCAGGATCCATCGTCGGGTGGTATATAGAGTAAAATGCCATTTCTGTCCCTAAGGTTTGGCCAGTTTTCGTCCAAAGGTTTGTTTTTCTTCGTCTGGATCCAAAAGATTTGAAATCTTGCCATTTTCGTTTTCATCCGGTTCGTTAACTCCATCCATTTTCTCCGTTAAGTCAGGGGTATTTTTCATCTTTTTTATTAACTTAAAGGGCAATTCGGTTTTTTGAATACTTGTACATTATGCTAAATGCTTGCACGTAAAGTGAAAAAGAGCAAATTGCCCTTTAAGTTAACAAAAAAGACAGAAATAGCCCTGATTTAACGAAAAATGAATGGAGTTAACGAGCCGGATGAAAATGAAAATGGTAAGATTTCAAATCACTTGGATCTAGACGCGGAAATACAAACCTTTGGACGAAAGTCGCAAAACTAACCAAACCTCAGGAGGGACTAAAATGGCATTTTACTCAATTATATATATCATTACCAGGCAATGAAGAAAATCTTGCTTTTCTGGCAATTTTCATCAGTGGTGAAGTCGAAATCGAAGACAGCATAGCGACATTCATCAGCAGGAAGAGAGTTTGTGAAATCCTCATAGGTTTGATCAGGCCCACCAATCTTATCAAGGGTCACCTGCTGATTTTCGATTTTATATGTGATGAATCGGTAGTTCCTTTTTGATTTTAACTCCAGAAACTTCAGCTTGCATTCATCATTCACAGCCATTCCAGAAGCCGCGTTCGCCTAGTTAAACCAAAGTATAATGCATCATGTAATCGCTTAATTTTTTTTACGAATAGATGCTTTAGAATATATGATGCACAAACAAACATGTTACTGAACTATGTTATTATCGAACATTCGATTTTGTTTTCGCGACATGATAACAAAATTTGTAGAAAAACTCATGCTATGTGTAAACAACTGAAGCTCATGAACTACTCAGATTGGTTCGCTAAAAGCTCAAATCGAGCCAAGCTTAACTTAGCGCTAGTCGACATTAGAAATAAGCTTGTGTAATAAACGAGCCCAAGCTATTATTTCGAGCTCGAGCCTATTATTTGTATGATACATATTTAATAAAATTAATACATTTGTATATAACAATTATTATTATTATATATAAACTTATGATAACAATAACTAAATAATAGTATGTTATTATAAAAATTATAGTTATAAATAAATACATACAAAAATATTTGTAAATGCATATAAATAAATAAATTAATAAATAATAAACGGGGTCAAAAAATTAATCATGAGCCAATCTCGAGCTTTAGGAATAGAGAGCTTGGCTCATTTCGAGTTCTTGTAAGTTAAATGACCCGACTCGCTAGGTCGTTTAGACCCCTAGAAGCCAAATTCCCCTCGAAGGACCGATAATCTTAGGAAAACAGTAAAGAATGAGAAATAAATCATGTGATGTGGATAAATCACAGGGAAGAAACACAATATCAAGTAATGATCAACAATTATCACAGCCAAAATCTTTGAGCAGGACTATTAAATCGTCGGATAACATTAACGAATTAAAAATCGATCATGTGGTGTCTATAAATGTGGATAGATGATTTAGATATCGAATGATCAACGATTAATTTGTATAAATGTCATTCGAGGTTCATAATATCGTAATGATGAACGAACGAACGAACAAACTCAGTAATTCGACAATGTCATAGCAAATATTCTGCATCATGTGATCAAATAACAACAAACTAAAGATGAAAACACATGTAATAATGATGAGATACATACCATGATTGGTTGTGTAATTTGTTAACAGATTGAAGGAATGAAGATTGAGGGAGAGAGATCCTTGAAATCTGGAACAACAAATGAAACTAATATTTCTGTTGAGGGGAAACCAGAGATTATAAGGGGGGAGAAATTGTCTTTCAGCCTCTTGTGCATCACCTTTCAATTTTATTATTATTTTATTTTTTCATGATATAACAAAATATTTGTATTTACTTCCTGTTAAAATATGTTAATTTTTATGTTTTTGTGTTATTACAACTTTTTATTTCCAAATATTAGTATGTTTCAAAAGTGTGGTAATCTCAATAATAACCTTAATATTGACCTTAGTTAGCTATCTATTCCCAAGGCTGACCCAACCGGTCCAACGTTTTTGGAGGTTCTAAGCAAACTACAAAGGCCACATTTGAATTGGTATAAGAAAAATATTAATTCTTCTTTCTAAGTCTCAATCACAAGCACAATATCAAAATTCAAAGATTCAAGGTATCAATTAGGGATTTAGGGAAAACAGTGATTACGTAAATCGCAATTTATAGAGATTACTATAAAAACTAGCCGTTTACCAACCTGTATTATCCTTAGGACACTACTAATTTCCCTTAACTTTGTCTCTATTTTTTTCCCAACGTGCGACATCATTGAGCGGAATGGGCATGTGTGACGTTACAATTAGCGAGAATGACGATGGCAACCTAAATTAAATCGAATTGCATATTGCTTGGAGTTGGAATTTGACATCTTTTATTTTAAACTGGTTTTTATGTTGGCCTTGTAAATAAATATAGTTTTTGATTTGTTTGGTTGGGCCTACATTAATAAATTTGA
This sequence comes from Helianthus tuberosus, assembly GCA_030545235.1. Lineage (NCBI taxonomy): Eukaryota > Viridiplantae > Streptophyta > Magnoliopsida > Asterales > Asteraceae > Helianthus > Helianthus tuberosus. The sequence continues at coordinate 184,305,804 of CM060383.1, forward strand.
TTTGTTTATGCTATATCAAGATTTTTAGAAAATTGAAGGCCCCTATTCTTTTGGGGCCATAGGTCGTTGGCTAGATTTGAAAGCGTCTAGGTACGGCCCAATCTAGTCCGATATTTTTATAATGTTAATTTGTAAGAGTTATACTTATACTCTTAGGGTTATGGGTTGTACCCTTACACCCTCCTGCTAAACAAGTGTGTGTTGTGTTGTAGTATTTGCTTTGTTTGGGTTTTGTTTGACACGGTGTTTGCAGAGAGATACGGGTGTTGTAGCATCGTTGCAAGCGGCTCCAGCCGTCTATGGTGTCGACAGACTTGCCATGTGCGGTGCCTTATTTTGTTCTATGTTTCTTGCTTTGAACCTTTTGTTTTGACTCGATTATAGTCAACGACAATGATGCAAACTTTATCTAAGATTAACAAAATAGGGTGGCAATGATAATGTGGTAAACCATACCTGGATCCTAATTGCTTATGTTTTTATTATGTTGTAGCCTTTAAATCTTGAGTTTGTTTTTTTATTAAGATGTTTGAGCAAATTTGCATGTTTTAGGTTTAAATAAAACTTTTCCACTACTAGAAACAGAAAACAAGACAAAACCAAACACTTATCACTCTAAAAAATTAATCAGATCTTCTCTTTAAGCAAAATTCACATAACACAAATTCTTTTCAAAAACAAAGGTAAACAAACACCAATTCGCCATAAAGTAAACCGAAAAACCTGCTTCAAAGTCAACGTCGCCTGCCTAGACAGTGTCTTACTGAACAACACTCTAAAAATCTCACTTCTTCTTTTCTGCACCTCCACCAGCCCTGCAAAAAAAATAACAATTATAAAAACTGCAAATGGCCTCTTGTGGGTACCCAATTATAACAAAAATGAAGAAAAATACCTCATCTTGCGGAGGACGCTTGACATCTCCTCTCTCTTCTTCTTAGCCCTCTTGTGGGTACCCAACTTTCTCTTTGCCACCTTAAGCGCACGCTTGTCCTTTCCAACTTTCAACAACTCGGTGATTCTCTTCTCGTATGGTGCAAATCCAGCTACCTCTCGGATCAAACTCCTCACAAAATGAACCCTTTTGCTTGTTTTCTACAGAAAAAACTAACACTTGTTAACGATGCATATTTGATAACTACAAAACACAACTTTTACAATGAATAAATCACTACAACTGCATAAAGACACCACAGCCAATAATTACGTAATAAAATGAAAAGAACGTAAAATTGGTTGATGACTTACCCCTTTCCTGTCGGATGGGCGAGGAGCCAACTCCTTCTTGGTGACAACATGACCCTTGTTCAATCCGACAAAAAGCCCTGTATTCGGCTGCTTCGGAGCCATTACCTGCGACAAATATAGCACCAGTCTCACATCCATTCAAACAAAAAAATTACAGAGAACTAAACAACTTGAATCAATAATATTTAAACTTCATTTTACTTATATACCACAAAGGTGTAGTCTTGATTTTTAACAACTTTCACAACGATTCATGAACAGAAGGTAGAAATTTTCAGTTTAAATACTGAAGTGTGTATTTAACTTCAAATCTATTTAAACAACAAAACCCAAAAGTGGGCAGCTAAAAACAACAATCCTTGGTTTTAAAATGTGCGCTTTCTGCGTGATGCACCCGTTGGGCTAGTGAGAGCACATCGCAACACCTGATGCGTTGCGTTTACATGATGCAATGATATTATGGTTTTTTTCAGATGTTATACAATGATGTAACGCGCTCATCGCATAATGATCGATGATGCCCGCAACATTGTCTATTATGTTTTTTTTTCAGATTTTATGAAATGAGTTGGGTTTTATCAATAATTAATATCTCAGTACATTTGATTTGAACCATTTTGGTTCCTAAACACTTGTTTATGGCTCTAGAAACATTTTAGTATGCTTGATTTGTACCAAAAAGCACAACTCTTGTCCTCTTATTACGTCAGTTTTCTAGTTTAAGTATGTTTTAAAAAGTTATGTATAAATAATTTTTAGAGTAAATTACAATTTTGGCCCATGTGGTTATATCACTTTTACCCTTTTAGTCCAAAAAGAAATCTTTTAACATCTAAGCCCCCAACGTCTTCTTTTCTAACCCTTTTGGCCCCTAACACTAACCCCATCCATTTAATTTTAGGGGTCAAAAGAGTTGGAAAAATAGACGTTGGGGGCCAAAAGGGTTATAAAAAAAGACGGTGTGAGCTCAGATGTTAAAAGATTCCTTTTTGGGCTAAAAGAGTTAAAGTGATATAACCACAGGAGCCAAAATCATAATTTACTCTAATTTGCGCATCGCATACATGATGCGCTTGCAACAATCTATGAACTTCATTTGATTTAAAAATCCACATAAATTTTAATCTTAAATGCCAACAACTTTCATAAAAAATCATGAAAAGAATTTCAGTTTTTTTTATTCTAAACTGCATTTACCTTTACATAATTAAATACACTGACCAAATCTCTCTTATCATATCAAACATTTTACTTCTTAAAACAGATCAAAGCTAAAACAGAGCATATTAACAAAAAATCAAAATCCAACAGAAAATTTTAACAAAACCTAACTAACTACCTACCATAAGCTTCTTATCAAACCCTAATTCTCAAATGCAAATTGAACACTTGATTGATTCTCACACTACATGTCTAATCCACCAAAAAATCATGTTTCCTAAGTTCGATTACACTTCATAATAAGCTGATTATCACATAATAATGATAGTTTTAGCGAATCATTCATTCAAAGTAAGGATCGAATGAAGAACATACCTTGGAGTTGTTCTGAATCGGCGTATGAGAGACAATTAGGGTTTATGATTAGGGCTATGTATGTTTTATATATAGTCACCGCCATTGCTACTAAACGTTTGGGCTTTCAATTGTGAATATGGATCAGTACATGGGCTTGCTAGGCACCGGCCCGTTAACAAACAGGTAGTATTCTGTTTTACGGATTAAAACTTTGAGTTAAATCTCATTTTAGTTCATGTGGTTTGGTACATTTTGTTAGTTTAGTATAAACTATGTGTAGGACCTGTGTAACCACACGGATAGGTTTAGTAATGATTGAAATCAAATACTAAAAAACAGATTATAATATATCATTTAAATTTTGGTCTTTAGTTCTATATCTTTATAAAGTAATGTTGAAGACAGTATGTGTGACCACACGGGTAGTTTTAATAACCATCGAAATATATTATAATACAAATAGCAAACCTTGGTAAGTATAGTTTTTCCTGTTCCAGGTGCACCAGTGAAAAGTATCCCCTGCAAAATGAACCAGTAGGCTTCTTATCACTAAAAGTCATCAACAAAAGACAAATTTTAAAAGCAAATTAATTTTTTTAACACAAGTAAAATTTATATCATATGTACTAAGTGCAAACCTTTGGTAACTTTCCCCAGGTCATGTAAAGTTCCGCAGATTTTTTTAGATACTCCACAACTTCCTTAAGCTCTTGTTGAGTATTTGTGATTCATTATCAAGTGCCATTAAGATGATTGAAACGACGTCTATTAATTAAAACCTACAACAAATGATACAATAAACGAAGGTTAAGAAACATATTTTAAAAGCATGCATTCGTTATAAAGAGAAAGAAGAACACGTTTATGTAAAAACCTACAAAAAAAGTAACTCAGCAGTGGCTAGAAACACGGTTTTAACCCAACAGTGGTTTCAAACACTGTTTTAACCCAACAGTAGTTTAAAACTCTGTTTTAACCCAAGAGTGGTTTCAAACCACTGCTTTAACAACAGTGTTTTGACTCAACAGTGTGAAGGTTAAGAAACATATTTTAACAGTATGCATTCATTATAAAGAGAAAGAAGAACACGTTTATGTAAAAACCAACAAAAAAAGTAACTCAGCAGTGGCTAGAAACACTGTTTTAACCCAACAGTGGTTTCAAACACTGTTTTAACCCAACAGTAGTTTAAAACTCTGTTTTAACCCAAGAGTGATTTCAAACCACTACTTTAACAACAGTGTTTTGACTCAACAGTGTGAAGGTTAAGAAACATATTTTAACAGTATGCATTCATTATAAAGAGAAAGAAGAACACGTTTATGTAAAAACCAACAAAAAAGTAACTCAGTAGTGGCTAGAAACACTGTTTTAACCCAACAGTGGTTTCAAACACTGTTTTAACCCAACAGTAGTTTAAAACTCTGTTTTAACCCAAGAGTGGTTTCAAACCACTGCTTTAATAACAGTGTTTTGACTCAACAGTGTTTTCAAACACTGTTTTAACCCAACAGTGGTTTAAAACTCTGTTTTAACCCAAAAGTGGTTTCAAACCACTGTTTTAACAACACTGTTTTGACTCAACAGTGGCCCAAATAATTTTCATCTATTATATATAATAGATTAGATCTAAAGATGAAAGCTAACTACCGAAAGAAGAACATCGGTCTCAGCTCCTTGACTATCCGTGAATGTCACAAACGCGATTTCAGACCGCTTATTATGACTGCAAGGACATAATTACAATGGTGTTAAGTGTTAAACCATAACAAAAAGAAAATCCTAAAAGATAAAACTCATTATTACTCATTTTGTACACTAACCTTTGAGTCTCAACATAAACAATATTTCCGCAGAAAATAAACTGGCCCGTATGGTCATAATCGAGGGCAGGAACCTCGCCGTCAACAACTATCTTACTTATTAATCTTCTTGTACTAAAACTGAATACCTGAGATAGGAAATACATGATCAGACTATTATTTTAAAATATTATTACCATCATTTACTTTCTTAATTAGTTAATTAGTTTCGTAGTCTAATTACAACTTACAATAACTTGGAACACACGTTACTTAGCCTATATTGTACTAAAACACACGTTACTATTAATTAGTTAATTATTACCATCTTATTAATCTTGGATCCATTTCTTTCTTAGACTTCTTTGCAGATGGTTCTTTTACTTTCACTGACTTCTTTCTGCACCAAAATCCACATAAACATAAATAAAAAATAATATTAATAATAACTATAAAACTAATTACCTCTCTACAGGATTTTTAGCAATAGATTCTTTGGGTGTTTCCACACAAATTGTCTCTGTAACAACATAATCCAATGTTATTAAAAAATTAAATTAAAGTGCTCAATAAAACAACATACAGATTGTCCAAAAAACAAAAAATATCTCCCGCAAGTGTCCGCCGTCGTCGTTGAATCTGTAAAGAAAAATCAAGTATGCATTTGACTAACAATCAAGAAACAAAGATCAGTCTCAATCATTGAACGATGAAGAAGGAGGAACAAATCGATGTAACAAATTTGAACAAAAAAGACCCTAATCTGAACTGATTTGTAAAAAAAAAACATAATCTAAACACAAATAAACCCTAATCCTTCTTCATGAGCATCAATCGGATATAGATTTTACTCTCCAACCAATAATCAACCACTTAACTCACACACAAGTCATCCAATCATCCAAAAATTGATACCAAACCAACATCTGTTACTAACAAATATGACAGTTACGTGAATCCTCCTTTAAAGTGTATCTTTAAATTAAACAAAGATATATGCAATTAAAAAGATAATGTTCATTTAGATCTAGGAAAATGAAGATCGTATTATTGTAACATATAAGTTAAAATCGCACCTATATAAGTTCAATTCAAACACACTCAGTTCCTAAACCTAAATTGAAGGCACAAAGCTCTTTAAGTAAAGCCTGCCCTTTTCGTTCATTTGCATTTTGACTTTAAGAAGTAAATAAATGTTGGACCACTTTTTATTCCATCAAAACAGCAAAAACATAACAAACTATATGCCCACCCCTTACAACCCAACATCAAATCCTCTCCAAATAGGCCTATCTTCACATTTTATCATCGCTCTGCTCGATCATAAATTTTTTGCAACAATTATAATCTAAGAAAATAAAAAAGTTACAAAAATTGTGTGCTCCATAAGTACTAAAATAAAGTTGTTGCATTTAAAAATGTGAAAAAATAGGATGAACATCTTACTTGGTCAATTTTCGGCTTTGGACTTAAGGGAGACCACGATTCAAAATCATATGTCCAAGTCCTATACTCTTGATCGGTCATCATGAAGGTCTTTTGATGTTTGCTAGAATAAACAAAGAGTTTCAAATAACATGTCAAAGTAAAAGAAAAGTGTCAAATAATATGTCAAAAAAATAAAATAATATGATAATGCATGTGTGTTTATACATATCAGATAAGAACACCATCTTTAGAGGTAGGATGCAGACCTCAATATACTTGATAATGTCAACTATTTAAGAATGTCTTTATACAGGGGAGTGCTTGTCAATAGATTGGGTAGTTGACATAGTGGGAAATAGGTTAATATATGGTTTAACAATGTCAAGTAACATTGATGGGAGGGGCTGGAACACGTAGTTTTAACATGGAACCACTATCCAAACATGGATTCTTTGGTTAAAAAATGTGTTTTGAGTTCCTTAAAACCATGAACAAACGCAAATGAGTATAAAACTTTTGTATATTAAATGATCAATACTCAAATCCTACAAAATTTAACGTTATATTCTTCTAAACCTAAACACATCGTTGTTATGCAAAAAAAAAAAAATCAATCTCCTTTAAAAAATAAAGACCTAAACATAAGTGTGGTAAGTGATAATTACAATTTAGAACTTAAAAAAAGTATACATATATAATTCCAAAAGGAAGAACTCCTAAACCTTGTTAAGTTACCCAAAAATTCATGCCCAAATGTATTGCTAAAACCCCCAAACGGAAAATTAGTTCTGAATGTGGACCCAATCTTAAAAGGAAACCAACTGACAAATGGAAAAGAGCATCCAAATTGGAACTTAACCTTGAATGCAGACTCAAACCCATTAAGGATTAATCATTTAGCTTATTGTAAAACCACAAAACACGATTCATTAATATCTCCCAACATTACCTCCTGAAAATGTGGATGACCAGTAACATAGTATCCAAACGAAGCCAATGGTGTCAAGAAGCTGTTGATTTGAGGTCCAACTTAAGGAGTTGTGAAATAAACAAACAATCGCTTCAATAATTGTGCACCAAATGGGTTGAAGAAATGTAAATGAAGCTTCGCAAAAGCACAATTAACCAACCTAGATGAAATTGATGTCCGTAATGAAGCTTCGCAAAAGCACGATCTCCACAATCTGTAACATCCTCTGGACAAATCGAGCAAGAAATTAAGAAACCAGCTTTAGTTCCTTCATCGAGACGATCTTCGTCCTCTAACCATTCTCTTTGTCCACCACTGATTCTATATTTGAACTGCCATTGGGGTGGAATATAACTATTAAACTTTTTAAACTAATGGGTTTACTTGACAAACATAAACAGTATCAACTGATACAGAATTAAACTTAAAATCATCATATAAACATAAACAGCAGATAGGTGGTGAATATACCTCACCGATTGAGCTCCACTGATTCAATATTTGAACTGCCATTGGGGTGGAATATAACTATTAAACTTTTTAAACTGATGGGTTTACTTGACAAACAGAAACAATATCAAATGATACAGAATTAAACTTAAAATCATCATATAAACTGATGCGTTTTTTTTGTTCAAAAAACTTGCAGGTTCTGTAGTGAAGTCGAACTCGGCAAATTTTTAAGCAGCATAGATATCATTCCATATGTTTTTAATATAGTTTGTAAACTGGCGGAAAAGAATTCACCTTACGTAATTCACCTCCTCGTTGATGACCAATATATAATCACATCAAACCTAATTAGAATAAAACAAAATTATAATCAAATTGTATGAAACGTAAACCCTAATGAACGTTAACATTACCTGCAACGAAGGAGGACCTGAATGTGACAACTGTGTTCTATAATCGATGTACGATGTAAAACAATGATGATTATTAATAAAACATTGTGCTTTGGTGTTATTATATGTTTCTTGGTGTTTCTATGTGTGTATTTGTGTTTGGTGATTTTTCAATTCGATTCGATTCCGATTGCAAGCTTTAAATCGCGTTCTGGAAGGTTATACGCAAACTGGTGCGTAAACGCAGTCAGTATAACGCGAAAAACACTCTGGAATAGTGACATAGGCTTAACATACCTAAAATAACCTCCACATAACTTAGAAATAAGTTTTGAATGGTTTGGTGTGTCAAAATCAACTTTGTTCGATCGCAGGGACTATTTGTGTCAAACTGTGAAACTATGCCAATTTGAACTGTAACGAACATTCCGGAACATGACCATAAGTTAAACATACCCTAAGTAACCTTTACATAGCTTAGAAATAGGCTTTGATGGGTTCGGTATGCTAAAATAAACTTTATGCTCATTCAGGGACTAAAAGCGTCAAAAAGTGCATAAGTTTGCATTTTCGTGCATATCTTACGTTCTGAATATATCCGGACCTCCAAAAATTTATGTAAACATTAAAATATTTTATTTTAGTGTTTGGCATAAGAAAATTCCATTCGTCGCTTAATTTGGATCATTTTTGCGTTCATTACGACTTCCGTCGTAATTAACCGAACAACGCAACCGTACGGCCAAACGAACCAACATCCGAGATAATTTTGAGCATGTTTCATGTTCCCTATGCTTTAACATCCTTGTGAAGCTTAAAAATGGGCTTGACGGGTGTTGGAAGTGCCAAAACACGACCATACGCGCACAGAGACCAAAACTGCCAAAACTGAAACTTGCTGGTCTGCAGGGTCCTTACGGACCATAAGGGGAGGACCATACGGTCCATAAGCATGTCCCAACACATCAGAAACTTCTTTCCAGCCTGTTTCCAGCTGTTATGCACTCATAAACCCAATTCCACATGTCATTTTCTGATAATGGGGGGCCATTTGATGCACATGGTGTTGTAAACAAGTGTAGGGATGAGATTGAAGCACGGTTTACGAGAAACGATCCTAACAGTTCTAGCATTCCTATAAATACCCAACCCATTCACTTGCAAAACCCACAACTTGATCTGATTTTTGGCCTTCTAAGTTGAAGTTATTACTTCATACCTGAAGGTAAATCAGATCAAGAGCTTGCGGGGACCTTCTGTAAGTGTTCTTTTGTTCTTTTCATTCGTTTTAGCGTTAAAGTCAAACTGCGTTTGACTTTCTACATTGACCAGTTTATGGTCAATGTGAACTTCATTTGAACTTCATAACGTGAGCGTAATCACGATGGTTATAGTCCCTAGTGACTATACCTACTGATTACCACGTTATCTAGGCCCAGTGACGAGTCGTAGTTTCGGCCAAAATGCGTATTCTTGCGTATTTTGTAACCAAACTACTCTTAGGTATCAAAACCTTTTGTTTTGATTTGTTTTCTAACTTAGTTAAGCATGTTTTAACATGCTTAGCTCGTCACTTTTTAGTTTAGTGCATGTGTAGAGTCGTAAGTCAAGCGGACTAAACACCCGCTTAGACTTTCGAACATGACCCGTTTGGTCGATCATTAAGATCCGACCAAACATGTTTAGTGACCATAGTAGCATAAGGAATAACCTTCCGAGGTTATACCCTATGGTCACCTAGTTTAGGTAGTTGTATGATAAGTAGTTTATATGCCTTAGGTAAATTACCAACATACCCTTTTCATGTATAATTAGTAATTTAGCTTATGTAACCTAAATTTTTGTCACATAACTGATTATAAAACATAATTAAACATGTATTGGCATATAATACTTGTTATAGGACTAGTTAGACGTCTCGAACGCGCTTTGCGCGCACGACGCGTTAAAGTAGCGTAAGCTACCTTAATGGGTCGCGATGGGTCGAAAGCACTTAGGTTAAGTTTCTTTTGGGATGTAGGCTTTGTTAAACCATATCACATGAGTTCCAACACTCATTTGGTTTACAAGACCTCATTCTATCCGATCGTCCGATTTAGGCGTCTATTGTTTGACTAGTGGTTCGATTACTAGGTGCTACTTGATTTCTCTGGTTTACTCGAGTTTGTTGAAGTACTATTGATTGAGGATACCTTGCACTACATGTGAGTACATAGTTCCCCTATTTTACTGTTTTCAATTGTTTTGGGGTGATTCATATGTACAAAATGTTTTCAAGGTTTAAACGATGATTTCAAAAACGAATAGAACGATTTATACTAAACTATTAACGATTTCGATAATGTGAACGAACTTGTTGGTTGTTGTTACATAACGAACGACATTCATTAGCATTGATCAAGCCGACCAGTATTAGGTTATGGTACCATAGGATATGACAAATCCCGTTATTGCACTATACCCATGGTTATGTGTGGGTGTTGTGGGTAACGACTGAATCTGATGATTGTTAACTTACCCTTTGGAGGTTTGTTAATGCAAGAACGAGTTGAACGTTGAACGAGTCACAAAGGTTTGAATGTTATTAACGAGACGACCATATATAAGTTTTCACAATTAAAACGAGGACGATTTAAACGAGTAAACGATTTGGGAACGATTTGGAAATGATTTGGGAATGATTTGGAAATGACTTGGAAACGATGATAAACGATTTGGGTAAACGATTGGTTTTTGGTTAGTGTTTAGATAATGGGACGGGTGTAATATGGTGAAAACATGGTAGATACGCCGCTGGTACTTCTTATATATATGTGTTTTCAACATATTACATACCGTGGCGTTATTTAGTTCACTTGGGTAAACGATATTGAAACGATGTCACTCAATGATGTTTTCGAGATAATATACGAGTTTTATTAACAAGTTTATATGAGATGTTTTACAAGATGGTTTTCTAAAACAAAAGCTTTTGGGTTAAGAATCATGGCTACGAGGTTTTATAAATTATAACCCGCTTGATTTGAGTTGGTTAATTAAGTTGCAATGTTATACTCTTTTCAAAACAAGGTTTCAAGGTATTGCAATATATGTAAACAAGCCATGATTCCGATACTCTTATAAAACCTATGTACTCGCCAGCATTTCTTTGCTGACTTTGTTTTTACATATGTTTCAGGTGTTGTTGCTTGATCGACGTTCTAGGATGCATGCGTCACATAGGATCTGGACGAGGCCTTAGTGACATAAAACAATGATAGTCGATATAAAACTTGTTTGTTATGTGTTAAAACAATGTTAATGTTTAATATTATCAATAAAACGAGACACTTTTTGTATCCATGGTTATGAAACGATAATTCTGTTACAACACCCCCCGACGTTTCCGCCACGCTTTGTTGTTTTACGTGGTCGGGGTGTGACAGAAGAGTTGGTATCAGAGCCAATGGTTATAGGGAATTAGGTTATTAGTAATTCTTTGACCTAGACTATAACTTCTAGGACCCCAACGCAAGTTTATTTGCATTTAGTTTTTTAAAACAATTTCGTCACCTATCCTTAGGTGATAACCACAACAAGAACACAATTTTCGAATCCGCTTTGAAAACTAATCATCTGTTCTAGGATGATTGATTACTAGGTTTTGAACCCTCTATTGTAAGGTTTTGAACCCTCTAAGTTTTCAAAATCTCGTCAAAGTTTGGGTCTAAATAATGTGAACACGTGCAAACTGGAAGAGTGAGTGCCTGTACTCTGAGTTTTCTGTCTAAGGCTAGAGTGTTCGTACAAATCCACATAATTGGACCGGTCACTCTTACCTGGGAACTCTTGGGGTGAGTGTTCACTTATAGGCGAACATGTCTTCGCGATACATTATTTTTGACCTATTCACTTTGATTAGTCACTGCGTGTCGTTTGTTTGTTCGAGGTAACGAACGAATGATCGCCTCTCTTGTGTTTTGTCGATACCTCTTTTGTTTTTTTCTAATTTTCAACCTCACTCGACTCTCTTGTTTCCTTGTTAGACAATGCCTCCTCGACGTGAAGCACAATCTTTTACTATTGAAGAAATCGCAGCCCTGGTCTCTCAGCAAGTGGCTGCTGTGCTTCCCGGTGTTGTAACCCAATTCCACGAGATATACAACAACAATAATAACAACAACAATGCGCCGTGTAACTTCAAGAGCTTCAATACTGCGAAGCCGCTTAAGTTTTCTGGGTTGCAAGGAGCAACTGCGCTCCTGCAGTGGTTTGAGAGTATCGAGAGCACATTCAGACATGTGCAGTGTCCGAATGCGCGTAAGGTTGAATTTGCTTCGAGCATGTTTGAGAAGCGAGCGCTTACCTGGTGGAATGGTATTATGCGCGATAGGGGTTCCGAAGTGGCGTTGGCACAAACATGGGAAGAGCTTCGGGCTCTCATGATGAAGGAGTTTTGTCCCCGTCACGAAGTTCGGGCTTTGGAGCGAGAGTTTGACGATTTAAAGCAAGACGGAGCTGAACACCGTGCGTACACAAATCGTTTTGAGGAACTCAGTCTATTGTGTCCCACCATGGTTACCCCTTTGGAGAAAGCAATCGAGAGATATATCGATGGGTTACCCGATTCTATTCTGGAGATTGTGACCGGTGTTAATCCTACTACCCTTCGTCAAGCAATCGAGTTGTCTGCTACCCTGACTGAGACTCAAGTCAGGAAGGGTAAACTCACCCGCAAGGATGATAAAAAGAAGGCGAGTGATTCAGGGAAGGACAAGAAAAAGGGTAAGGGTAAGGAAGGAGAGACGTCGAAGAAATCGAGGAAGCGAAAGGGTGCCCAGAATTTTGCTGTTCCAGCACAGACTGCTCAGAACCCGCAGAACCCACCGGCTCAGCCACCTGCAAAGAAAGCGTATGCTGGTACCGCACCTCATTGTGCTCGTTGCAACGGTCATCACGTTGCACAACAAGCTTGCAGGCAATGTACGACGTGTGGTAAACTTGGGCATTTGGCCAATGTTTGTCGTTTGGGACAGAATCAGGTTGCTCAGGTTCCAGCTCCGGGTCAGGGGAATGCTGTGAGATTCCCACCGGGTTCATGTTTTAATTGTGGAGAGTATGGTCACTTCCGCAACAATTGTCCGAGACTGGTGAATGTAAACGCGAATGCTAACGCGAAGCCGAATGCGAACGTCAATGTTAATGTGAATCCCCCTCGTGGGCGAGCGTACAATTTGAATGCAAACGAAGCGAGGGCTGACAACGAGGTTGCCAATGGTACGTTTCTTGTTAACAATCAACCTGCATCTATTCTTTTTGATTCTAGTGCCGATAGAAGTTTTGTTTCTTTGTCTTTTGAGCCTTTGCTTGCGATACCTAGAACCAAACTGAGGAAACCCTTATCTGTCGAAGTTGCTACTGGTAAACCTCTTGTTCTCAATTCTGTTATTCGTGATTGTCAGTTAAACCTTGATAACCATCTTTTTCCTATTGACCTCACACCGATGCAACTTGGGAATTTCGATATTATCATTGGAATGGATTGGTTAACCAAACACCACGCTGAGGTGGTTTGTTTCGATAAGATTGTTCGTATTCCTTTGTCTTCTGGCGATGTTCTGGAAATTCGTGGCGAGAATGTAACACCTCAAAAATTTACGTCCAATAATGTACTGACACGTGTCATGGGCTTTGAATATGTGAAAACATACTTTATAGGGACTAAAGTTGACAAACAATGAAACTATGTGATTATAAGGGTCCAAAGTGTCAACAATGGATAAATAGGCTCTAAAATAACCCTACATGATGTTTATAATCTTAAACGGATAAATCATGGATCATACGAAGCGGAAAATGAAAGAAAGTGAGGAATTACAAACTACAGGGGCTAAATGTGTCAACATGTTGAAAGTATACCTCTGAGTGACCTTTTGGCAAACCCGAAGCTTTGTAATGATAAAATATACTCACTAGAATATGTGATAAAAATTTCATCAAGTTTCCTTATCGTATGAGAAAGTTATGATCAAAACCGTGCACGAAGGGTTAAATGCGTTAACGTTGAATTTCGTGACTTTTCGGGTAAGCACAAAGTTAACCAAGGACTTTACCATATTTTTAAATGTCCCAAGGTCCTTAAAAATCAGATTTGAGGGTCTAATGTGCAAGAAAAGGAGCCAAAACCACGTAATAAAGGACCAAGGACTGATTTGTGAATAAAGGAAACTTGTATTGCTGGTTGCCCACTTATACGCGGCCCGCGAGAGGCCTGTCGCGGCCTGCCTACAAGCTGCCAGCGACAGCAGCGCACGGATGTCAGTTAAACGGGTCTGTCTCGATTGTTTCCAGCTGTTTTCGATACCTGGGGCTCTCCAATGGGTTTTAATGCATGTAAGGACACTTGTACTCTTCTTACAACATCAGAGACTCATGTGGCAACATCAAATAAGATCAAAATTGGCATAAAAAGGGTCTTGTAGTTGCAAACATTCAACACTTACATTTTCAAAAATTCACAAGATCATCTCTGGAGCTCTCTGGACGTCATGACAACTTTCTAGTGATCTCCAAGCTTAATTAGGACTCTTGTAAGTGTTCATAACCCTTTCAAATTCGTTCTAGCCTAGTTAATTATCCATAAGTCAAACCATCGTAAATTTAGTTTGACTTTGTGATTAAACAAAAATTGCTCAGTCATTTCTCGAATTGAAAGTACCTACAAGTTGGTATTTATGTGGGTAACAAACCCTCAAAAGGGTATTTTCAGATTCCCACTCTAAGTATGATTATTGTCGAGTCAAAGCTTATCTTAAAAAGTCAACAGAATGATTATTTGCAAATTTAAGCATGATTAGCAATGTAGGGTACATGCAACCTGTTTGATCATTAAAATAACTTGGTAATTAATGTAAGAACATGTCTCAACATGTTCATCTCAACAATTTTCAGTTTAAACCCGAATCGGAACCGAAAGTCGCATAAATTGACTTTTTCTTTGACTTTCAGTTCTGATCCGTTCATGCATGTTTGAGATCTGCCTTAGAGCTTATTTTGGACCAATTTTCATATAAGTTTAACTCTCTGAGATTTTACAACTTGGTTCAACACTTATCCGATTCATATGCATGTTTCCGATTTATGCTTAAAGTTGACTATTATGCCCTTTTGATTATAAAACGTGATTTTTGAAAAAGTGAAAGAGTAGAAACCTTAGTTACTGATTTATAAACTTGCACCTAAAATTTGATATCAGTTTGAGGTCTAGATTAAGAGTTATGCTCATTAGCGTAATTTGAAAGCTTTATGTTACTTAAACGGCGTAATTAGCGTATAACCTAATTAAACCCACCTTTTGATATCAAAATTTTTACCCACTGATGTAATATAATATTTTGGGATTTTTGAAGATTTTTATTTAATTTTTGGCTGAGCATAACATAGGTCTCTAAGTTTAATTCGGTAAATACCGATTTTGCCCTTTTAAGCCATAAAATGAGTTTTACAAATCCTTTTGACCCCAAACCTTTTTCTACTGATTTTATTTGATAAATAAAATATTTTGAGAATTCTAGAAATATAAAAATATCAGCTTTCTTTTAACAACCCGGAAACGGCTCTAAATCGCCTTTTTAAGCGTTTTTAACGCATAGTATGTACTATAACCATATTAAACATATAAGGTTGATACCTACTGATGTTTTAGTATATTTTTATATAATAACAGTAAGTATAAGTTTTTGAACTCAGGTTTCCAGTTTTGACCTTTTTAGCCCTTGTGAAATTACCAAAATACCCCTAAGGTGCATAGTTTGGTTTTAAATGATAAGATTCACATATGGGTCATACCCTACTGTTATAACATGTCAAATTAAGTATATTTACTATATAAACCAGACCTGTAACTCAGATTTCAAATAAAACTCTTTTATAATCTTTTAAATGACCAAAATGCCCTTATAAGGCATACTTTGTGTTTATATCCGTTTTGGGCATAATAGAAGATATCTTACTGATATTATAACATAATTAAGGCATATTAAATCAGGGAACTTGCATATGACTCTTATGGTTACCCGTGACGCCCTTTTCGCGCTCGGTTCGGCTTTTGTAACTAGTTTGCATAAATTGACCGAAACGGGTCAAACCTTATCATCTTGGTCTCAAAATCCAGAATGTGTTTAGTATACCCATATGATACAAGTCTTCAAACTTGTCGGGTCTAAATCACGTTCTATCTGGTCTTCGCTTAATCGTGCGTTTGAACCGTATCGTCTTTAAAACTAACCGGTCTAGGCTTAGGCTTAAATAAAGACCCGTTAGAAATCTAATAGGTTATTATAAACCTTTGTTCCAGAATAGAAGAACCAGTAAAAGCTACCTTCACTTGCTAGTTGTGATTTATACTTACCAAGGTAAATACTTTTAACTTATTTTCCCTATACGGGCTTGGGTTACGGTATATAGAATACCGCTTGATCGAGCATCAAATCTTACATCCTTGGGTGGTTAATTGAATAATTTGATCGACTCGTTTAAACAGTCTTGTTCACTTAAAGCCTTTGGGGGGTTAATGACCATGTCCCGGATATCCTTGGCATCATCTTACGAGATGGCCACGACTAGAGCACGGGGTGTAGGCGTACACCTGTCAGTGTATAACTCTATAATGTGGTGTGTCTATTGATCTTTAACCCGGACAAGATCCGGGCTACTGAACGCACAAGTAACATGTAATTCGTTCACAAGATTATATTACATAATTATCCCAAGTTATAAAAATGTTTTGTGCCATGGGCATTCAAATCAATTTTTAACCATTTTCAAAATGAGTCAGTTAAATTGTATTTACCAGTGTAAACTGACGTATTTTTTCCCAAAAAGATTAAGTGCAGGTACTACGCGTACTAGGCTGGCTGTCTTCTAGAGCGTCCACAATAAGTCTCGCAAGCTTGGATGACAATAAAACTGTTGAACAATATCTTATTTTATTTTGATCCGCCTGTGGATCCGTTTCAACTATCCGTGATATTTAATATTACACTTTATTAAAGTTGAAATGAATCTATCTTTGCTTCCGCTGTGCATTTATATATTGTGTTGTTTGTCTATGATGATACCAACTACGTCACGATACTCCCCACCGGTGACACGTGGAAAATAGGGGTGTGACAGGTTGGTATCAGAGCCAACTCTGAGTGAATTAAACACTAGCCTTTTGTGTTTAATCTCAGTTACACAATTGCACAATCCTCGATTCTCGAGTCTAGACAAAGAACTTAGGAAATTTCCAAATATTTGTTTTATTTCTAACTTTGTCTTATATATATTTTTGTGTTGTATCACTTGTTGTTTTTGACAGATTCACAAAAAAATGCCGCCACGTATGAGAGGAAGAGGAAGGGGACAAGGAGCATATGCCGCCCCAAACGACCACGAGGCCGGACCGTCACACCGGCGGACACCTTCGGATCCCCATAACACAGATGCTCAAGATCTTTGGAGGTCTTTTACTGAACCAGCGAGACGCTCAGTTTCACTGAGTACCTCCCCGTCTATCCCACACTCCTTCGGGCCTCATTCGGAAAATGAGCCCCACAACTCTCACCAGTCCTACATTCCTCTACTAGGACACAATTCACCCTTTGACCATCCATCACCCGTCTTCCAGTGCCAGTTCAACCCTGACGACTACTTAGGAGCAGCAGTGGGTTTTAACCCACTTGGACCCGAAGACCACTTTTCTGGTGGCAACCCGATGGACATCGATGAGGATACTGATCCTGCAATGCCACCATCCGGAACTCCCAACCATCCCATTGAAATTTCAGATGGGTCACCGTTTATGGGATCACCTTACAATGGTCCCGATAGCTTTGAGGAGAACTTCAAGCAGTATGACTGGGTGTTTTCCTCCAGTTATCATAGCTCTCCCCTGCACCAGCCACACCACTCTCCCCTACACCAGCTGCAGCACAACTCTCCCTTGCACCACCAGCAGCAGCAGAATCCTTCCGGGGATTCCCGATTTGTCGCGGTCACTCCGCCGCCACCACCACCTCAGCTTCAGCCTCCCTCGCCCCCGAGGCGAAGGAGAACGACCGTGCGAATGTCCGCACGAGGGGGTGTGGGCATCAGCACCCCTCCACTTTCTAGTGGCAGCCGATACTCGCCTCTCCACGAAGAACCCGAGATGGGAGAATCCTCACACCCTGTCTCAGAAGTAGTCTCTGCGCCAGTCGCACCGCAACCACCAATGGGTTTTGGAGACCCAATCCCTGCTTACACTGGCGCAGCGGCATACAATCCCTTCGAGCAGCAAATCCACACAGGTTACAACTTTGCAGAGGATCCCTACTGGTTAGCTTCAAGCTTCAACGTTCCTCAGCCGGAAGGTCCTTATGGAGGTCCCTGGGCTACGGGACACTCGACCTATGGATATCCACCATATGGGTATCAGCAACCGCAGCCTCCTCAACCTCCGCATTATCAGCAACCGCCGCCTCCTCAACCTCAGCATCTTCAGCAACCACCGCGGACACCGGTGATGTCACCACCACAATTTCAAGAAATCCTTCATGAGATACATGTGGTGCGACAGGACTTTCGGCAGGAGATGCGGCAAGAACGAAGGCATAACCGGGGGATGTTCAAGAAGATGGTGGATTTGATCAAGGGTAAAAGCAAGAAGGATCACTGAATCCTTTGTTTGTTTATTTATTTTAGTTGTAATCATGTCCCTGCGAGGACATTTATTTCTGTACTCTGCTCCTACGTGGGCATATTATCCTTTCTGTTCTGCCCCTGCGTGGGCATGTTTTTCTATTTTGACCCCTGCGTGGGTTTGTTTTGTTAGTTGGCCCCTGCGTGGGCATGTTGTTTATGTAAAAGTCCCGTTTACGGCAAACTCGTACTGATTTAATTTTTAATTGGAATGGTTGATTTAAGTTTTTCATTTTTAAATTATGTGCATAAACATAGTATATGAATAAATGAAAAATAACATTTATTACTTTGATTTACCATTTTAATAAAATAATAAGAATCTTAAAAAGGTAAAACCTAGCTCGAATGTCATATTAACGACCTGGCCAATATGGTAGAACCTGTTTAAAAGATTCAAATCTCTGTTAACATCTACAAACATGTTAACATTCTTGGCTAGTGTGATCAGCAAAATCACACATGTCACCCTTTTTAATAAATTATCCAATTTATATATATACATCTGTTTATGATGTATTGCCTACGGGCTATAACCAATGTCATATAAGACAAAAGGCAGTCGTAGATTATAAAACTCCCTGTCTAGAAAGGTAATGAACCTTCATTTTAAACCCTAATAACTGGATCTTATAAAGTCTAACTCTATAATTTTGGAATTGTCTACGTGACTAGGCCTATTGTGCCAATATTTTTCCTTCTGAATATGGATGCTAATAAAAAGTCCTAAATGAAATTATTTAACAAATTAACTAGTATGGCTATTAAAACCATGGTTAATAAATCGTCAAGAACGATAATACTGTTTAGGCTTCTAAATAGACCTTGTCCTTATTTTTATGTAGCAATTAAGACTACATGGCTAAGTCTGAAGAAATAAACAGTCGTCCAGAGGAAAACCCTGAAAATGTTAAAGTATTGATAACTGGTGCGGAACTACAAACATTAGTTGATAATGCTGTTACCAAAGCAATAAATAGGCAGTATAGTGAAGAAAGCGGGACCCGGAGTAGGACCCGATCCGCACCACATTCCAAGCCAAAGGTTCACTCTGAGGGTCATAGCAAACCACCTTCCAAAAAGGATGGACCCAAGAAGGATGATGATCGACACTCATCAAATCAAAACAGTGTTCCCTCAAAGAAGATAGAGTTTAATGCCAAACCGCATACCAAGTCCTGTACTTATAAGTGTTTCGTCTCATGCAAACCCCGGGACTTTACTGGGGAGAAGGGAGCGATCGACTGCATGACCTGGTTGGACGAGATGGATACGGTAGTAGACATCAGCGGTTGTGCTGAAAAGGACGTAGTAAAATATGTATCCCAGTCATACAAGGGAGAAGCGTTGGCGTGGTGGAAGTCACTCATACAAGCTGCTGGAAAGATCCCACTTTATAACTTGTCATGGGATCAGTTCGTTGCTCTTGTTAAAGAAAATTATTGCCCACAACACGAAGTCGAAAGAATCGAATCAGACTTCCTATCATTGGTGATGAAGAATTTGGACTGTCAGGCCTACCTCACCACTTTCAATACCTTATCTAGGCTAGTTCTGTACTTGGTAACCCCAGAGCCGAAAAGGATTGATCGCTTCATCGGGGGTTTAGCCCCGGAAATTAAACCTAGTGTTAAGGCATCCAGGCCTGCAATCTTCAGATCAGCAGCTGATCTGTCTCTATCTCTGACCTTGGATGTAGTCAGACTGAGAGCACTCAGGAATTCAGAAGAGAACAAGAGGAAGCGTGAAGATGATACCTCACGAAGATCAGGTAAGAAACACCGAGGAAATGACGACCACAAGAAAGGGTCGGGATCTAAGAAAGATGGGCAACAATCGGGGGATAAGCCCAAATGTAAAACTTGTAAGAAGAACCACTTTGGGAAGTGTCGATTTGAGTCAAAATCCCAGTCTCACACGAGATCCTGTGGAATTTGCAAATCCACGGATCATAATACTTTGGAGTGTAAGAAGCTGAAAGATGCAACATGTTACGGTTGCAATGAAAAAGGGCACATTAAGTCCAATTGCCCAAAGAACACCAGAAAGCCGAGGATGGGAAGAAGACCAATGCGAGGGTCTTCAAGATGGACGCTAAGGAAGCTGTTCAGGATGACAACGTGATTACAGGTACTTTTCTCGTAAATGATGTTTTTGCTAGAGTATTGTTTGATTCTGGAGCAGATAAGTCTTTAGTGGATAATAAGTTTTGTGAGTTGTTGAAATTGCCTGTAAAACCCTTAAGTGTGAAATACGAGGTGGAATTAGCTGATGGAACCATAGAAACCGCCTCAACTGTTTTAGATGGATGTGTTATATCCATTAGGAACCACTCAGTTCCTTTGTCCTTACTTCCCTTTAAGCTAGCCGGCTTTGATATAGTCATAGGTATGGATTGGTTATCGCATAACCAAGCCCAGATTGTGTGCAATAGAAAGCAAGTGGTAGCCAAAACTCCGTCTGGTGAGTCGCTCACCATTCAGGGGGATACCCAGCATGGATTGCCTGAGCAAGTGTCCATGCTCAAGGCATCCAGATGTCTGCAGAAGGGTTGCGTCATTTATATGGCACAAGTTACTATTGATGAGCCGAAACCCAAGATTGAAGACATCCCTGTCATTTCGGATTATCCTGAAGTTTTTCCCGAGGAACTACCTGGTTTACCACCAGATAGGCAAGTGGAATTCCGGATTGACATCATTCCGGGTGCAGCACCTGTTGCTAGAGCACCTTATAGGTTAGCACCAACGGAGATGAAGGAGTTAAGGACGCAGTTAGATGATCTGCTAGCCAAAGGTTTCATTAGACCTAGTTCGTCTCCTTGGGGAGCACCGATCTTGTTTGTCAAAAAGAAGGATGGATCGATGCGTCTGTGCATCGATTACCGTGAGCTTAATAAGGTCACTATCAAAAATATGTATCCTTTGCCCAGGATCGACGATCTGTTCGATCAGTTGCAAGGGGCAAGCTACTTTTCCAAGATCGACTTGAGGTCAGGCTATCATCAGTTGAAGGTCAAGGATGAAGATGTACACAAGACAGCGTTTAGGACTCGTTATGGACATTACGAGTTCCTAGTGATGCCTTTCGGGCTCACTAATGCACCGGCCGCATTCATGGATCTCATGAATCGCGTCTGCAAGCCTTATCTGGATAAATTCGTCATCGTCTTCATTGACGACATCCTTATCTACTCAAAGAATCAAGTTGACCACGAGAAACACCTTCGTTGTATTCTCAAACTTCTACATCATGAGAAACTCTATGCCAAATTTTCGAAGTGCGAATTTTGGCTTCGAGAAGTCCAATTCCTTGGACATGTGGTAAGTGAGCGTGGTATCCAAGTGGATCCCGCTAAGGTAGAAGCAGTTATGAATTGGCTAGAACCAAAGACGCCTACTGAGATTCACAGTTTTCTGGGTTTAGCAGGATATTATAGGCGTTTCATCGAAAACTTCTCAAGGATTGCTGCGCCCCTAACCTCGTTGACACGTAAGAAGGTTAAGTTTGATTGGGGCCCTAAGCAGCAGGAATCCTTTGACATCCTGAAGAAAAAGTTGAGCAGTGCACCAGTGTTAACATTGCCCGATGGTATAGAAGAATTCGTGGTGTATTGTGATGCATCACACACTGGTATGGGCTGTGTACTCATGCAGAAAGGCAAGGTTATTGCCTACGCTTCACGACAGCTAAAAGTGCATGAGAAGAACTACACCACCCACGACTTGGAGCTGGGTGCCGTTGTATTTGCATTAAAACTTTGGAGGCACTACTTGTATGGTACCAAGTGTGTGATCTATTCAGATCACAAGAGCCTTCAACATTTGTTCAATCACAAGGACTTGAACGAAAGGGTATTAGCTGCACAGAAGGAAGCTGTGCTGGAAGCTAACTATCCTGAAGAAAAACTAGGAGTAACTGAGGAGCAGTTATCCTATGACAAGGACGGAATGCTAAGATTGAATGGACGAATATGGGTTCCCATTTTTGGAGGACTTCGAGATGTTATCCTCCAGGAAGCCCACAGTTCCAAATATTCTGTTCATCCTGGAGCCGATAAGATGTACTAGGATCTAAAGGCAAACTACTGGTGGATTGGTTTGAAAAAGTCTATAGCTGCCTATGTAGCTAAATGTTTGACTTGTGCACAAGTCAAAGCTGAGCATCAAAAGCCGTCAGGTTTGTTACAACAACCTGAAATTCCCACATGGAAGTGGGAGATGGTGACGATGGATTTCATCACCAAGTTGCCAAAGACGAGAAAGGGAAATGATACTATATGGGTCATAGTGGATAGACTGACGAAGTCAGCACATTTTCTACCCATCAAGGAGACCTATAGCTCCGATACGTTAGCCCAGTTATACGTTGATAAGATTGTAGCTTTGCATGGAATACCTGTGTCTATTATCTCTGATAGAGATACTAGATACACGTCACATTTTTGGAAGAGTTTCCAACAATCTTTGGGCACACGTTTAAATTTTAGTACGGCTTATCATCCTCAGACTGACGGTCAGAGTGAGCGTACTATTCAAACGTTGGAAGACATGCTGCGTGCATGTGCGATCGATTTGGGTGGTAATTGGGATAAAAACCTACCACTAATTGAGTTCTCCTACAACAATAGCTACCACACCATCATAAAAGCTGCGCCTTTTGAGGCCTTATACGGTAGAACGTGTAGATCGCCCATTTGTTGGGCGGAAGTTGGAGATGTCCAACTATCAGGACCAGAGATAGTTTTTGAGACGACGGACAAGATTGTCCAGATTCGCGATCGTTTGAAAGCTGCCAGGGATAGGCAGAAAAGTTATGCGGATCCAAAGCGTAAGGCTTTTCACTTCGAAGTGGGTGATAAAGTGTTGCTTAAAGTATCACCCTGGAAGGGGGTGATGCGATTTGGTAAGAAAGGCAAGCTAAGCCCGAGATACATAGGACCTTTCGAGGTTATCAAACGTGTCGGGTCAGTTGCTTATAAGTTAAACTTGCCTGAAGAACTTAGCGCTATCCATAATGTGTTCCACATCTGTAATTTGAAGAAGTGTTTCGCTGATGAATCACTGGTTATACCGCATACGGATGTACATATAGAAGAAAGCTTGAAATTTGTGGAAAAGCCATTGTCGATTGAAGATCGACAGGTAAAGAAGCTTCGAAGGAAGCATGTACCTATTGTTAAGGTCAAATGGGATGCCCGTAGAGGTCCCGAATACACATGGGAGGTAGAATCCACGATGAAAGAAAAATACCCTCATTTGTTTCAGTAAATCTCGAGGTCGAGATTTCTTTTAAGGGGGTGAGGATGTAACACCTCGAAAATTTACATCCAATAATGTACTGACACGTGTCATGGGCTTTGAATATGTGAAAACATACTTTATAGGGACTAAAGTTGACAAACAATGAAACTATGTGATTATAAGGGTCCAAAGTGTCAACAATGGATAAATAGGCTCTAAAATAACCCTACATGATGTTTATAATCTTAAACAGATAAATCATGGATCATACGAAGCGGAAAATGAAAGAAAGTGAGGAATTACAAACTACAGGGGCTAAATGTGTCAACATGTTGAAAGTATACCTCTGAGTGACCTTTTGGCAAACCCGAAGCTTTGTAATGATAAAATATACTCACTAGAATATGTGGTAAAAATTTCATCAAGTTTCGTTATCGTATGAGAAAGTTATGATCAAAACCGTGCACGAAGGGTTAAATGCGTTAACGTTGAATTTCGTGACTTTTCGGGTAAGCACAAAGTTAACCAAGGACTTTACCATATTTTTAAATGTCCCAAGGTCCTTAAAAATCAGATTTGAGGGTCTAATGTGCAAGAAAAGGTGCCAAAACCACGTAATAAAGGACCAAGGACTGATTTGTGAATAAAGGAAACTTGTATTGCTGGTTGCCCACTTATACGCGGCCCGCGAGAGGCCTGTCGCGGCCCACCTACAAGCTGCCAGCGACAGCAGCGCATAGATGTCAGTTAAACGGGTCTGTCTCGATTGTTTCCAGCTGTTGTCGATACCTGGGGCTCTCCAATGGGTTTTAATGCATGTAAGGACACTTGTACTCTTCTTACAACATCAGAGACTCATGTGGCAACATCAAATAAGATCAAAATTGGCATAAAAAGGGTCTTGTAGTTGCAAACATTCAACACTTACATTTTCAAAAATTCACAAGATCATCTCTGGAGCTCTCTGGACGTCAAGACAACTTTCTAGTGATCTCTAGGCTTAATTAGGACTCTTGTAAGTGTTCATAACCCTTTCAAATTCGTTCTAGCCAAGTTAATTATCCATAAGTCAAACCATCATAAATTTAGTTTGACTTTGTGATTAAACGAAAATTGCTCAGTCATTTCTCGAATTGAAAGTACCTACAAGTTGGTATTTATGTGGGTAACAAACCCTCAAAAGGGTATTTTCAGATTCCCACTCTAAGTATGATTATTGTCGAGTCAAAGCTTATCTTAAAAAGTCAACAAAATGATTATTTGCAAATTTAAGCATGATTAGCAATGTAGGGTACATGCAACCTGTTTGATCATTAAAATAACTTGGTAATTAATGTAAGAACATGTCTCAACATGTTCATCTCGACAATTTTCAGTTTAAACCCGAATCGGAACCGAAAGTCGCATAAATTGACTTTTTCTTTGACTTTCAGTTCTGATCCGTTCATGCATGTTTGAGATCTGCCTTAGAGCTTATTTTGGACCAATTTTCATATAAGTTTAACTCTCTGAGATTTTACAACTTGGTTCAACACTTATCCGATTCATATGCATGTTTCCGATTTATGCTTAAAGTTGACTATTATGCCCTTTTGATTATAAAACGTGATTTTTGAAAAAGTGAAAGAGTAGAAACCTTAGTTACTGATTTATAAACTTGCACCTAAAATTTGATATCAGTTTGAGGTCTAGATTATGAGTTATGCTCATTAGCGTAATTTGAAAGCTTTATGTTACTTAAACGGCGTAATTAGCGTATAACCTAATTAAACCCACCTTTTGATATCAAAATTTTTACCCACTGATGTAATATAATATTTTGGGATTTTTGAAGATTTTTATTTAATTTTTGGCTGAGCATAACATAGGTCTCTAAGTTTAATTCGGTAAATACCGATTTTGCCCTTTTAAGCCATAAAATGAGTTTTACAAATCCTTTTGACCCCAAACCTTTTTCTACTGATTTTATTTGATAAATAAAATATTTTGAGAATTCTAGAAATATAAAAATATCAGCTTTCTTTTAAAAACCCGAAAACGGCTCTAAATCGCCTTTTTAAGCGTTTTTAACGCATAGTATGTACTATAACCATATTAAACATATAAGGTTGATACCTACTGATGTTTTAGTATATTTTTATATAATAACAGTAAGTATAAGTTTTTGAACTCAGGTTTCCAGTTTTGACCTTTTTAGCCCTTGTGAAATTACCAAAATACCCCTAAGGTGCATAGTTTGGTTTTAAATGATAAGATTCACATATGGGTCATACCCTACTGTTATAACATGTCAAATTAAGTATATTTACTGTATAAACCAGACCTGTAACTCAGATTTCAAATAAAACTCTTTTATAATCTTTTAAATGACCAAAATGCCCTTATAAGGCATACTTTGTGTTTATATCCGTTTTGGGCATAATAGAAGATATCTTACTGATATTATAACATAATTAAGGCATATTAAATCAGGGAACTTACATATGACTCTTATGGTTACCCGTGACGCCCTTTTCGCGCTCGGTTCGGCTTATGTAACTAGTTTGCATAAATTGACCGAAACGGGTCAAACCTTATCATCTTGGTCTCAAAATCCAGAATGTGTTTAGTTTACCCATATTATACAAGTCTTCAAACTTGTCGGAACTAAATCACGTTCTATCCGGTCTTCGCTTAATCGTGCGTTTGAACCGTATCGTCTTTAAAACTAACCGGTCTAGGCTTAGGCTTAAATAAAGACCCGTTAGAAATCTAATAGGTTATTATAAACCTTTGTTCCAGAATAGAAGAACCAGTAAAAGCTACCTTCACTTGCTAGTTGTGATTTATACTTACCAATGTAAATACTTTTAACTTATTTTCCCTATACGGGCTTGGGTTACGGTATATAGAATACCGCTTGATCGAGCATCAAATCTTACATCCTTGGGTGGTTAATTGAATAATTTGATCGGCTCATTTAAACAGTCTTGTTCACTTAAAGCCTTTGGGGGGTTAATGACCATGTGATGGAGAGTGTGAAACCCGAGTGTTAACGTGCGCATTTTGTGTGAATTATTGTTGTTTAAGTGATAATGTGCTTTGAATGTGTTAACTACGTGTGTTTGTAATTTCACAGGTAAATGCATAATACGGCGAAGTTAGAGAGCGTAGTGATGAAACGGGAGTTGTTCGGGTCGAGTGATAGCTTGAATGTGAAAGAAACGCAAAACACCGGAGTCTAAGGGCTTGTTGGTCAATTATTTATTGTTGAAATGCATGCAAAATGAAAGAAAAAAAATAACTTCCAGTAAAGCCGGAACGTAACTTACGGCCTGATTGGTGTAGTCTATGGCCAAGACAAGAAAAGGAAACAGAATGTAAAGACCGTAAGCTACGGTTTTGTTACGTAGATTACGGTTAGAATGTAAAAGGCAGCATATGTATTGTGAAAGGATTTATAAATTCTAATTCTAAAAAGGAGTCAGGGAACACGTGACTTGGGGAGGTGTGGAAATTTATCAAATACAATATACACATTGAAAGTGGCGGCACATCTAGGGACTTTTGGAAGCATGTGCACGTGACATTGGGGGAGCACACTAAAAATTTGGCAGCCATAATATCAATTCATCATCAATCATCACGAATTTGGAGGTGAACAACAAGAGTCATAAACATCACATCATCCATCATCAAATATACACAAAGAAACACATGCAGCCGAGCGCATGTAAGGGGAATTTGGCGGCACATCTGAAAAGACTTCGAGATTTGGCAGCTCATGTGGATTTCTTTATTTGGGCCGATATAGTGGACTTTTGGGTCTTGGACTTCTGTTTTGGCGCAGACTTCAACACTTGGGCCGCCAACATCATACACATGAACTTGGGCTGGATTTCTTTTGGGAGCCATGACAGAAGACAACAACATCAAATAAATCATACATCATCGCATCTTCGACGGCAGAACATCGCACAAGGAGGATAGAGAAGGCTATGAAGATCAATCAACCGACATGAGCGGCTAAATCTCTTGTGGACAAACGAATGATTGTGTAAGACACTATTGATTTGGTTTACTGTTTTATGTATTGAGTTTGGATTGTAACCGTGTGACAGACGGTCTTACTTGCGTTTTTATAATTCGTTTGACAAACGAATCCTGTGTTAGACAGAGACATAAATACGTTAAAATCCGATTATACTTTGTTGGTTGAATAATTATTCATTGCATGAATAGTTGATAATTATATCGTTTAACCAATAGTATCCAATATGACAATCAGCTAAGTTATTAGTTAATCACACAATCTGAATCCCGGAGTGATCACCTTTCCTTATCATTGTTTATTACAACTCAACCTTTTTCTTAGTTTTTATTTGTTAATTTAGATAATTCTCACAATCAAACAAACTGATTTTCCAATTCTGTAGTAGTTAATTAAAACTTTTCATTACAATACTTTCCACAATCCTCCTCTGGTTCGATATCCGACTTACTCTAGCTACTAGTTTATTTCGGTTTTTGCATGTCACTAACGACAGACATCAAATGGCGCCGTTGCCGGGGAGGCGTGCGCAAAATGTTTAGTGTTAAGTTTGAGTTAAAAAAAAAAAAAAAAAAAAAACCTAAAAGAAGTTTTGTTTTTATTTTGTTATTTTATTTGTTCGTGATTTACGTGGGTAGTTGAGCTGTGTTTGTGCAGGATGACAGATCTTACTATATTTTGCGGCTCTTCTACATGCATTTTGTGCGGGGAACCACTTCACCCGTGTATCGGTTGCCACGAGGCCCGATTTAGACGGGAAAAAGCGAAATTGGAAGAACCACTGATGCCTTGCTATGATAATCCTTCCCCTCCACCATATTTCTATGATTCTGATACAACGGTGGAGGACGGTTATTACTCTGATGGATCGGATCGGGACGAGGATGCTTATTATGAGCCAAGGACGGATGGACGATGTTTCTGTTGCGGTCGTTATCATACTTCTTATTATGATGATGTGTGCGCGGTGTATTTGGAAAATCCAGAGTATTGGAATAAAAAAATGATGGATGCGTACATCTCAACACCGTATCAGGGATACCGACAGTATCATCCCGAGGAATATCCTGAGCCCGAGGGTGTCTATACTTATCAGACCGAGGAGGAGAAAGAGCTTGCTATGTTGGAAGTGACTTTGTCCAAACTCGAGCAGTATTTATCAACACCCAACCTTTCCGATGAAGATCGAATCAGCTGTTTAGTTTCTAAGTGTCAGAATTTAAAAATGAAGATAGAAATAGAACAACGCCTTTCACCATTACCTGATGACATTAGAGATTATTCTCACATGAAGGAGGAGGTTGTGGAGGATAATACCACACCAATGAGTCCTTTATCTGATGAAGAGTCACTGGTGGAGCAGATGGTGTGTGCAGATGATGAGGCGGAACAGTCTGAGGAGATGAATATGTGTACCGAACCTCTTCCCATATCAATCATTCAAATTAATAAGTGTGGGGAAGAGGGTTCGAGGAAGAAGATGAGAAGGGTGAAACAACAAGACATCAAGGTTTATCTTGTGAAGTGGATTAGCGAAACCCGGATGTGCTTTCTAAACATGCCAATTATACTGACAAGCTTATGGAGATGGCATGTAAATTTCCGGGCATTCGTTGGAAATGTTTTGGGTAAGTGTGCATTGAGACCACCGTAGCGGATATCAGGTACGGTCTGGCTGAAGACCTTTAAACTTAGCGCTCTCGGGAGGCAGCCCGAGGATGTAGAGTTTGTACTTTGTTTTGGTGTGTTTGTGTTTTGACAGGTTTCTACGTTCCATCTTCACGGATGCAATGAATCAAGTGTGGGGATGTTTGGCAACATCCCCGGTGAGATCTCAAAGAATCCATGAGGGGCGTATGTTCCGGTTAGATTGCAGCAGCTGCACCACTACAACACTCACTTGTTTTCTGATCAGGTGCATGTGTTTATCTATCCTGTGTTTTATTTGTTTTTGTGTATTTGGTGGTGTGAAATTTCTGTGTTGGGAGTGGTTTTCTTTGTGTTGAGTCGTCTAGGTATTAGCCGTTCATGGTTTGTGGGTGGTATCTCTCGAGTTTAGATTATAAATTGCACCATACATTGGGGACAATGTATCCCAAGTATGGGGATGCGGTAACTCGAGAGAGGGTTGGTATAATTGTTGATCTTAAATGCTTGAAAGGGTTGAATTCGCTGAAAATTGAAAAATTTTGAAAATTTTTGTTTCTCAAGTATGCTTGAACTGCATGAAAACCAACATTTTCAATCGTTAAAGGGTTCCTACTGATATTAAACTAACATAGATCCCTAGTCATGGTTGTCCCTTTAAGTTTCATGAGAGTATTTCTGACAAGTTTTAGAAAATAGTTGAGAAAAGATGCCTAGCTAGGGGTAACATGCTTTAGGAATTACACATGCTATATGTCGGCAACCCATATTCCTTTTGTTCGGTGAGATATTTGAGCCTACTTAGTGATGGTTGAATTACTATAATTGTTCATTTGTTGAGTGTGGGCCATATGTTACTTTGTGTTAGAACTTGTGTGGTTTGATACGTGCCGAGACTGTGGTTTAGCGTATGCACATAAATGATAAAGGCATTAGGATCCCTTCCATTGTGTTATCTGTTGATTTTTTATTCAACCCACCTTAGTTAACCATGTTGAGCCTTGTACCTTTCGTTTGTGACACCTTGTTTGACCCGTTTGATTACCAACCATGATTGACAAGTGTATTTAGAAGTGATTTTATAAAAAAGAAAAAAAAGAAAAAAAAATAGAAAAGAAAAAAAAAGAGAAAAGCAAAAAGAAAAACAAAAATTATTGTTATGTTAGTGTTGAATAAATGGGTCGAAAATACCCAAAGTGTTAGTATTATTGTGAATAAGTTGTCATGGTTTGGTATGTTCGTTTGTGTAAACATAAAAATACAAAAATATATCCTTACCTTTACCTTTAACCCAAAACCGGAAAGTTCTTTTGATATGTGTTACGTTATTTGATACAGTGGAGGTATGATTGCTATACAAGCTTATGATTGCAAGGTAGCATAGTTGGTTGGAGTGAAATATACTAGCACATTACACGCTAGTCTTGATTGAACCGAGAGGTGTGTTTATTGTGAGGGGCGTGTGGCATGTGTGTAGTATCATAAGCATGTTAGTTTTAGTTAGGTAAGTTTTAAGTTGTTTTAAATGCGTATCACTTGTCAGATTGTCAACCTCGATTGTGTCAGTCTATGGGACGGGTATGACTTGGGACCTTAAACTGTTGATTCGGTAAGAGATTTAATGGTGATTTGTCAATAAGGTGAGTAATGTTTGTAATGGTTGCTTGAGGACAATCAATGTTAAGTGTGGGGATGTGATGGAGAGTGTGAAACCCGAGTGTTAACGTGCGCATTTTGTGTGAATTATTGTTGTTTAAGTGATAATGTGCTTTGAATGTGTTAACTATGTGTGTTTGTAATTGTGACAACTCGAATTTCCGGCATTCTTTATTCGCATTTATTGCACGTTGACTTTGACTGTTTAGTTGTTGACCTGTTTGACTTCGTAACTGTACACTTGTGTTATGATAAAATGTAGTGTACTTGCATGGTTATGTGTAATATGATAGCTTGCATACTGTTTGAAAACTTAGACTTGTAAACCATAAAACAACTCGACGAAACAAGTGAGATTCGCCAAGATCGATCTCGACGAAACAGATCAGTTTCGTCAACACTGTCTCGACGAAACAGGCTGTTTCGCCAAGCCCAGTTTCGCCAAGCCCATTAAGGGCCCAGAACGGTAATTCGTCCATATTAACGTGAACCGACTTCTGTTTCCACAATTTCGGCGAACAAGAAACCCTAGAGCTCCCTTTCCCCTGTCGACGGCGATCGTGTGTTTCCGAAGCCCCTGAATCGATCGAGTTATTGTTCCGTTTGTCGCGGTTAGTGTTTAACCTTTGTACGATTGTTTGATTTTACCATCGGTAACTGTTTTGCTCGAATCATAATGGTTAACACACATGCTAAATTGCCTAAAGTTAACACATGATTTATGTTAGGGTTAGTAATCAATGAATACTGATGATTGCTGAATAATTACCGTATGATTTCTGATGGTGATGATATAGATTTCGATGTGTATGATATGATGTAGTAGGATATATATAAATGATATGCGAAACTTGATACAATCGAATGCTCGGTTCTGAATGTTGTTTATATGGCCTGATTCTGATTTCATTAGTATCTTGATAGGGATTGATGTGATGATGTTGTATGTTATTTGATATGCTATACACATAAACTAGGGTTTATGCTAGACAATGATTCTTGGATGGTTGATTTATGATGATTCGATATGCACAATGATCTTCATATGATTTCTGTTATTGTTGACGGCTGCTAGAATGATTAGGGTTTATGCGTTATTCGCATCTGCTGTAACTGATGTCTGCGAAGCTGAACTGTCCGACGAAACAGGACTCTCGGCGAAACAGAATGTGTTTCGCCAAGAGTCATCGACGAATTAGAATCCTGTTTCGCCAATTAAGACCACGACGAAACAGAACGTGTTTCGTCAACTGTGTGTTTCGCCAACTTATGTGTTTCGTCAATATCTGTGTTTCGCCAACATGTGTGTTTCGCCGAATAGCTGATCTGTGCAGGAACTTGAGTTAATTCTGTTAAATGTTAACTGGAATATGTAACTGCTGTTAAATGTTAAACATGACTGGTATGATTGTGATTACGTGTTACCTGCTTACACATGAACAACTTGAACTCAAACTGATTATTCCATACGTGCATACTTTAGGACGTGATTGATTACTTGCGAGCATACACTTAGCATACCGAGCAAACCAAGGTGAGTTCACACACTTTCTAAGGCATGGGATTCCCGGTGGTTGGGAATGGGTTAAAGAAATTAAAAGGAACCTACATATTCTCCTTGGGTAGGATATGTACCGCCATCCTCCATGGGTAGGATGCCAATATTAATCCTGCGTATTCTCCTTGGGTAGAATACGTACGTTCGTCCTCCTTGGGTAGGACAACAACCTTAACTATACTAAAACGATCTTCGCAAACATGCCTGGAATGGCCGCGAACTATACTAAAACGATCTTCGCAAACATGCCTGGAATGGCCGCGAACTATACTTTAATCTTCGCAAACATGCCTGGAATGGCCGCGAACTATACTTTAATCTTCGCAAACATGCCTGGAGGGCCGCGATGTAATTGATAACGATACATGGGTTACTAATCAAACAAACGATTTATGAAACGAACATTATTACTAAACAACCCACTGTGAACTCGCTCAACTAGTTGTTGACTCTCTGTTACATGCCTTGCAGGACCTTAGGTACATATGGAGCTTGCACAGGAAGGAGCAGGTCGTTGTGGGATACGGATCGTAGACGATATTTGAACTTATAACGTACTTTGGGTTTTCATTATTATGCTTCCGCTACTTAAACAACGTTTGGTTATGAACATCGGTCATGTCATGATGAATTGCATTTTCCTACTTTTACACTTAATTACTATGTTTGACATGATTGATGGCTTGATCCTGGTCATGTCACGCCTCCCAGCGGTGGTACTCCGCGTGTGGATTTTGGGGGTGTGACAGATTGGTATCAGAGCCATTGGTTATAGAGAACTCGGTTTTAATAAAGGGAAAACGATTTTTGTTAAAACCAGACTATAACCAGAACAGTGCTCTCAACGATCCACAACGACGCTTCGCTCCACGTGCAAGGCTCAACATCATAGGTACTACTATTCATGTTACCTTACCTACTTGCTAGAATTACATAGAACTTTGCTCGCGGTATGCCTAGATTACAGAACTTACTATACGTTATTGCTTGAGAATACTTGTGTGCTCACTCCCTTCGCACTATTCACGAACCTCTCACCCACATGTTCTCCCTGATGTCAAGATCATGTGTGGACGCGCTAACCTAACTCAAGCCCAGTTGGCGGCTTCGATCACTGAACAAGTTACCGCAGCACTCGCAGCTGCCCAGGCAGGAGGTGTAACCTGCCATCACCACTTACTCTAGGATCTTTAGATCCTACTCTCGTAAACCAACACTCGTGCTTAAGTATGTTACTCTAACGCACACGACAAGTCAACACGCTCAGCCACCTGTATGCACATACAAGACCTTTATAGACTGTCGTCCTACTACTTTCAACGACACTGAAGGAGCTGTTGGACTCCTCCGTTAGTTCGAGGAACTCGAATCGGACTTCGATTATGCGAATGACCCGAGGCTCATAAGGTGAAATATGTCACTGATATTCTCGAAGACACTGCGCAAACTTGGTGGAACGCGCAAGTTCAGATGTTGGGGCGGGCGGTTGCTAATGCCACCCCATGGAATGATTTTTGGGAACTGATTAAACGTGAATACTGTAGTCTTGATGACATCCACAAGTTGGAAGTGGAGTCCTTTAACATGAAGATGACGGGGTCAGAGATAGAAGCGTATACGAAGCGATCTAGCGAACTGGCAACTTTGTGCCCTACTATGGTGGAACCTCCCATCAAGCGCACCGAGAGCGGTACCTCAAAGGCTTAGTACCAGAAATTCAAAACCATGTGATGACGGCTAAACTTGCTACTATTCAAGATGTTACTCATCTTACTCATCGTCTCACAGACCAGGCAGTGGAACAGAACAAGCTGCCTCAACGTATCAGCGATACTACTACCACTACTACTTCAACTACTTCTGCTACCCTCAGTAACAATGGATGAAAGTGGGATGGAACCTCTAGCAAGAGTTCGACTATGATTCCGTCCTAGGCACAGCAGTGAAAGATCGATGACAACCAAAGTCCTGGTCAGCAACCTTTTAGTAATCAAGGGCAGGGTGGATACAGGGGAAACCACCCTAAGTGCAAACGATGTAACCTGCACCACAGCGGGCAGGGCAAACGCAATCATTGTCAATAATGCAACAAACTTGGTCATGGAACCAAAGATGGTAGAAACTCACGTCCTGCAAACCAGAACCAACAACAACAGCCACAAGATCTATAGAATCAGCGGCAACGGCAGGGTAACAAGGGATGTTATCAGTGTGGGGCTGAAGGTCACTTCAAGAGACACTGCCCACGGTTGAATCAGAACCAGAATCAGAAACAACCAAGGAAACGGGGACTAGGGAAGACAACGGGGGTAATAACGACGGCAATGGTGCCAGGGGTCGAGTGTTCGTGATTGGTCAGGGTGATACTAGTAATGACCTCAACGTTGCGATAGTTACGACATCGTCATTGGTATGGATTGGTTATCCCAACAACAAGCAGAGATCCTATGCAAGGAAAAGATCATTCCTATTCCCCGTTCTGGTAAAGAACCTCTCGAAGTTCAAGGCGACAAGAGTGGTGTCGTGAGTGGCATCATACCCTTCTTGAAGGCCCAGAAGTGTTTACGAAAGGGCGGCCACACAGCTGTTTTAGCACTCGTTACTGATACATCGAAGAAAGAGAAAAAGATTGGGGATATTCCAGTGGTCGAATTTCAGATCGAGCTCGCTCCGGGAGCAGCACCCATAGCTCGAGCACCTTATCGCTTAGCTCCAACGGAACTGGAAGAACCGTCTAAGCAACTACAAGAACTCTTGGAAAAGGGTTTCATACGTCCTAACTCTTCGCCTTGGGGAGCTCCAGTGTTATTCGTAAAGAAGAAAGACGGTACGTTCAGGATGTATATAGACTACCGTGAACTCAACAAGGTGACGATCAAGAATCGTTATCCTCTTCCGCGCATAGATGATTTATTCGACCAGCTGCAAGGGTCGAGCTACTACTCCAAGATAGACTTAAGGTCAGGATACCATCAGCTGAGAGTCCGGGATGAGGACGTCTCCAAAACAGAATTCAGAACTCGCTACGGCCATTACGAGTTTTTGGTCCTGCCATTCGGGCTAACGGACGCGCCTGCGGTTTTCATGGAATCTTATGAACAGGGTGTGCAAACCTTATCTTGACAAGTTCGTTATTGTTTTTATTGACGACATCCTGATCTATTCGAAGAGTCAGGAGGAACACGAGCAGCACTTACGACTTATTTTGGAACTCCTTCGAACGGAACAACTGTACGCCAAATTTTCGAAATGCGACTTCTGGCTTCGTGAAGTCCACTTCCTAGGCCATGTGGTAAACAAGGATGGGATTCATGTAGATCCATCCAAGGTAGATACGATCAAGAACTGGCCTGCACCTCGCACACCGACAGAAATATGCCAATTCTTGGGTTTGGCAGGTTATTACAGACGATTCATCAAAGACTTCTCGATGATTGCTCAGCCGCTTACACTACTGACACAGAAAGGTGTTGCTTACCGTTGGGGTAATACACAGGAAACAGCGTTTCAGCACTTAAAGGATAGACTTTGTAGCGCACCTATCCTCTCATTGCCTGAAGGCACGGACGATTTCGTAGTCTACTGCGACGCATCTATCCAAGGTCTTGGATGTGTGTTGATGCAACGGGATAAAGTTATTGCTTATGCTTCGCGCCAACTTAAGATTCACGAACGGAATTACACTACACACGATTTAGAACTGGGAGCGGTTGTTTTTGCACTTAAGATATGGCGACACTACTTGTACGGTACCCAATGTGCAATCTACACTGATCACAGAAGCCTCGAACATATCTTCAAACAGAAAGAACTGAATATGCAACATCGACGATGGGTTGAACTGTTAAATGACTACGAATGCTCAATCAGGTACCACCCAGGCAAAGCCAATGTTGTGGCTGACGCCCTCAGTCGAAAGGACACCGCGCCTAAGCGCGTGCGAGCTTTACAACTCACTATACAGTCTAGTCTTCCTTCTCAGATACGAGATGCTCAGTTAGAAGCATTGAAACCAGAAAACGTTAGGGCTGAAGCCCTACGCGACTCAAGGCAAAGATTAGAACAAAAGGCAGACGGAGCCTCCTATGTAACAGGACGCATCTGGGTCCCACTCTATGGCAACTTACGCGAGCTTGTAATGGATGAAGCTCATAAGTCTTGCTACTCGGTACATCCAGGTTCGGATAAAATGTACCACGATATCAAAACTACATACTGGTGGCCTAGCATGAAGGCCCACATAGCCACATACGTTAGCAAATGCTTGACTTGTGCGAGAGTCAAGGCAGAATATCTGAAACCGTCAGGACCACTTCAACAACCTGAGATACCACAATGGAAATGGGAACAAATTTCCATGGATTTTGTTACAGGCTTACCTAGATCTCAACACGGAAATGATACTATTTGGGTGATCGTGGATCGACTCACAAAGTCTGCTCACTTCCTGGCTATTAAGGAAACAGACAAGTTCTCTACCCTAGCAGACATCTACTTAAAAGAAATGGTTTCAAGGCACGGGGTGCCAACCTCTATCATCTCTGATCGTGATGCACGCTTTACTTCAGAACTGTGGCAAGCAATGCACAAATCTTTTGGCTCTCGATTAGACATGAGCACAGCTTATCATCCTCAGACGGATGGGCAGTCTGAGCGTACTATTCAAACTCTAGAAGACATGCTTCGGGCGTGCGTAATTGAATTTGGCAATGGTTGGGGAAAAACATCTGCCACTTGTGGAATTTTCTTACAACGACAGCTACCACACCAGCATTTAAGCTGCACCATTCGAGGCACGGTACGGGCGTAAGTGCCAGTCACCTCTCTGTTGGGCAGAGGTGGGAGAAAGTCAAATCACAGGTCCAGAAATGGTAGTCGATACTACAGAAAAGATTGCACAAATACGACAACGCATGGCGGCAGCACGCGACCGTCAGAAAGCACACGCCGATAAAGACAGGAAACTACTCGAATTCCAAGTTGGGGATCGAGCACTACTCAAAGTTTCACCCTGGAAGGGTGTGGTTCGTTTTGGCAAACGCGGCAAACTTAACCCA
Organism: Helianthus tuberosus; assembly: GCA_030545235.1. Taxonomy (NCBI): domain Eukaryota; kingdom Viridiplantae; phylum Streptophyta; class Magnoliopsida; order Asterales; family Asteraceae; genus Helianthus; species Helianthus tuberosus. The sequence goes on from CM060383.1 coordinate 184,343,507, forward strand.
CGATACGTTGGACCATTTGAAGTCATTGAGAAAATAGGCAAAGTGGCCTACAAACTGAACTTACCAGCTGAACTCAGTGCAGTTCACAATATCTTTCACGTGTCGAATCTGAAGAAGTGTATGTCAGATGAGACCCACATAGTTCCCTTAAAGGAACTCACTATCGACGAGCGGTTGCACTTCGTCGAGGAACCTGTTGAAATCACGGACCGGGATGTTAAGGTCCTCAAGAACACGAGAATCCCTCTTGTACGAGTTCGTTGGAACTCCCGTCGTGGCCCAGAGTATACCTGGGAACGAGAAGATCAAATGGAACTCAAATATCCCCAGTTATTCGGAACCAATGCAACTACTACTGAGGCTGAAGCTACTATTGCAGAATTTCGGGACGAAATTCCAAATCAACGGGGGGGGGGGGGGGGATAATGTGACACCCCAGGAAAACCAGTAATCTTCGCATACATGCTCGGGGAGCCGCGATACGAAACAGGTAAACAACGTCACACTATTAGCTTCCTCAGTAACTGCATGCTAAATTTCGGGACGAAATTTCTTTCAAGATGGGGATAATGTGACAACTCGAATTTCCGGCATTCTTTATTCGCATTTATTGCACGTTGACTTTGACTGTTTAGTTGTTGACCTGTTTGACTTCGTAACTGTACACTTGTGTTATGATAAAATGTAGTGTACTTGCATGGTTATGTGTAATATGATAGCTTGCATACTGTTTGAAAACTTAGACTTGTAAACCATAAAACAACTCGACGAAACAAGTGAGATTCGCCAAGATCGATCTCGACGAAACAGATCAGTTTCGTCAACACTGTCTCGACGAAACAGGCTGTTTCGCCAAGCCCAGTTTCGCCAAGCCCATTAAGGGCCCAGAACGGTAATTCGTCCATATTAACGTGAACCGACTTCTGTTTCCACAATTTCGGCGAACAAGAAACCCTAGAGCTCCCTTTCCCCTGTCGACGGCGATCGTGTGTTTCCGAAGCCCCTGAATCGATCGAGTTATTGTTCCGTTTGTCGCGGTTAGTGTTTAACCTTTGTACGATTGTTTGATTTTACCATCGGTAACTGTTTTGCTCGAATCATAATGGTTAACACACATGCTAAATTGCCTAAAGTTAACACATGATTTATGTTAGGGTTAGTAATCAATGAATACTGATGATTGCTGAATAATTACCGTATGATTTCTGATGGTGATGATATAGATTTCGATGTGTATGATATGATGTAGTAGGATATATATAAATGATATGCGAAACTTGATACAATCGAATGCTCGGTTCTGAATGTTGTTTATATGGCCTGATTCTGATTTCATTAGTATCTTGATAGGGATTGATGTGATGATGTTGTATGTTATTTGATATGCTATACACATAAACTAGGGTTTATGCTAGACAATGATTCTTGGATGGTTGATTTATGATGATTCGATATGCACAATGATCTTCATATGATTTCTGTTATTGTTGACGGCTGCTAGAATGATTAGGGTTTATGCGTTATTCGCATCTGCTGTAACTGATGTCTGCGAAGCTGAACTGTCCGACGAAACAGGACTCTCGGCGAAACAGAATGTGTTTCGCCAAGAGTCATCGACGAATTAGAATCCTGTTTCGCCAATTAAGACCACGACGAAACAGAACGTGTTTCGTCAACTGTGTGTTTCGCCAACTTATGTGTTTCGTCAATATCTGTGTTTCGCCAACATGTGTGTTTCGCCGAATAGCTGATCTGTGCAGGAACTTGAGTTAATTCTGTTAAATGTTAACTGGAATATGTAACTGCTGTTAAATGTTAAACATGACTGGTATGATTGTGATTACGTGTTACCTGCTTACACATGAACAACTTGAACTCAAACTGATTATTCCATACGTGCATACTTTAGGACGTGATTGATTACTTGCGAGCATACACTTAGCATACCGAGCAAACCAAGGTGAGTTCACACACTTTCTAAGGCATGGGATTCCCGGTGGTTGGGAATGGGTTAAAGAAATTAAAAGGAACCTACATATTCTCCTTGGGTAGGATATGTACCGCCATCCTCCATGGGTAGGATGCCAATATTAATCCTGCGTATTCTCCTTGGGTAGAATACGTACGTTCGTCCTCCTTGGGTAGGACAACAACCTTAACTATACTAAAACGATCTTCGCAAACATGCCTGGAATGGCCGCGAACTATACTAAAACGATCTTCGCAAACATGCCTGGAATGGCCGCGAACTATACTTTAATCTTCGCAAACATGCCTGGAATGGCCGCGAACTATACTTTAATCTTCGCAAACATGCCTGGAGGGCCGCGATGTAATTGATAACGATACATGGGTTACTAATCAAACAAACGATTTATGAAACGAACATTATTACTAAACAACCCACTGTGAACTCGCTCAACTAGTTGTTGACTCTCTGTTACATGCCTTGCAGGACCTTAGGTACATATGGAGCTTGCACAGGAAGGAGCAGGTCGTTGTGGGATACGGATCGTAGACGATATTTGAACTTATAACGTACTTTGGGTTTTCATTATTATGCTTCCGCTACTTAAACAACGTTTGGTTATGAACATCGGTCATGTCATGATGAATTGCATTTTCCTACTTTTACACTTAATTACTATGTTTGACATGATTGATGGCTTGATCCTGGTCATGTCACGCCTCCCAGCGGTGGTACTCCGCGTGTGGATTTTGGGGGTGTGACAGTAATTTCACAGGTAAACGCATAATACGGCGAAGTTAGAGAGCGTAGTGATGAAACGGGAGTTGTTCGGGTCGAGTGATAGCTTGAATGTGAAAGAAACGCAAAACACCGGAGTCTAAGGGCTTGTTGGTCAATTATTTATTGTTGAAATGCATGCAAAATGAAAGAAAAAAAATAACTTCTAGTAAAGCCGGAACGTAACTTACGGCCTGATTGGTGTAGTCTATGGCTAAGACAAGAAAAGGAAACAGAATGTAAAGACCGTAAGCTACGGTTTTGTTACGTAGATTACGGTTAGAATGTAAAAGGCAGCATATGTATTGTGAAAGGATTTATAAATTCTAATTCTAAAAAGGAGTCAGGGAACACGTGACTTGGGGAGGTGTGGAAATTTATCAAATACAATATACACATTGAAAGTGGCGGCACATCTAGGGACTTTTGGAAGCATGTGCACGTGACATTGGGGGAGCACACTAAAAATTTGGCAGCCATAATATCAATTCATCATCAATCATCACGAATTTGGAGGTGAACAACAAGAGTCATAAACATCACATCATCCATCATCAAATATACACAAAGAAACACATGCAACCGAGCGCATGTAAGGGGAATTTGGCGGCACATCTGAAAAGACTTCGAGATTTGGCAGCTCACGTGGATTTCTTTATTTGGGCCGATATAGTGGACTTTTGGGTCTTGGACTTCTGTTTTGGCGCAGACTTCAACACTTGGGCCGCCAACATCATACACATGAACTTGGGCTGGATTTCTTTTGGGAGCCGTGACAGAAGACAACAACATCAAATAAATCATACATCATCGCATCTTCGACGGCAGAACATCGCACAAGGAGGATAGAGAAGGCTATGAAGATCAATCAACCGACATGAGCGGCTAAATCTCTTGTGGACAAACGAATGATTGTGTAAGACACTATTGATTTGGTTTACTGTTTTATGTATTGAGTTTGGATTGTAACCGTGTGACAGACGGTCTTACTTGCGTTTTTATAATTCGTTTGACAAACGAATCCTGTGTTAGACAGAGACATAAATACGTTAAAATCCGATTATACTTTGTTGGTTGAATAATTATTCATTGCATGAATAGTTGATAATTATATCGTTTAACCAATAGTATCCAATATGACAATCAGCTAAGTTATTAGTTAATCACACAATCTGAATCCCGGAGTGATCACCTTTCCTTATCATTGTTTATTACAACTCAACCTTTTTTTTAGTTTTTATTTGTTAATTTAGATAATTCTCACAATCAAACAAACTGATTTTCCAATTCTGTAGTAGTTAATTAAAACTTTTCATTACAATACTTTTCACAATCCTCCTCTGGTTCGATATCCGACTTACTCTAGCTACTAGTTTATTTCGGTTTTTGCATGTCACTAACGACAGACATCACCATGTCCCGGATATCCTTGGCATCATCTTACGAGATGGCCACGACCTGAGCACGGGGTGTAGGCGTACACCTGTCAGTGTATAACTCTATAATGTGGTGTGTCTATTGATCTTTAACCCGGACAAGATCCGGGCTACTGAACGCACAAGTAACTTGTAATTCGTTCACAAGATTATATTACATAATTATCCCAAGTTATAAAAATGTTTTGTGCCATGGGCATTCAAATCAATTTTTAACCCTTTTCAAAATGAGTCAGTTAAATTGTATTTACCAGTGTAAACTGACGTATTTTTTCCCAAAAAGATTAAGTGCAGGTACTACGCGTACTAGGCTGGCTGTCTTCTAGAGCGTCCACAATAAGTCTCGCAAGCTTGGATGACAATAAAACTGTTGAACAATATCTTATTTTATTTTGATCCGCCTGTTGATCCGTTTCAACTATCCGTGAAATTTAATATTACACTTTATTAAAGTTGAAATGAATCTATCTTTGCTTCCGCTGTGCATTTATATATTGTGTTGTTTGTCTATGATGATACCAACTACGTCACGATACTCCCCATCGGGCCCACCGGTGACACGTGGAAAATAGGGGTGTGACAGAGAAGCCATCTGGTGGTTTGAAGCTTATGTCGTGTATGGAAGCCCAAAGTTATTTGCGAAAAGGATATGTTGCTTTTCTGGCACATGTCACCGAGGAGAAAGACAAGAGCAAGAGTATTCAGGATATTCCGATTGTGCGGGATTACCCAGAGGTGTTTCCTGATGAACTGCCTAGTTTGCCTCCAGTTCGTCAAGTCGAGTTCCATATTGACCTTGTACCCAATGCCAACCCGATTGCAAAAGCACCTTATCGTCTTGCACCGTTGGAGATGCAAGAGTTATCGAAACAACTTCAAGAGTTATCTAATAAAGGATTCATCCGACCGAGCTTTTCACCTTGGGGAGCTCCTGTCCTCTTCGTGAAAAAGAAAGACGGATCCTTTCGAATGTGTATCGATTATCGTGAGCTTAATAAGCTCACCATCAAGAATCGATATCCCCTACCTCGAATTGATGATCTCTTCTACCAGCTGTTGGGTGCTTCATGTTTTTCCAAGATCGATCTGCGTTCTGGGTATCATCAACTTCGTATTCTCGAAGAAGATATTCCCAAAACTGCTTTCCGCACAAGATATGGGCATTACGAGTTCACTGTCATGCCTTTTGGTTTGACGAATGCTCCAGCTATCTTTATGGACTTAATGAATAGGGTCTGCAAACCTTATTTGGACAAGTTCATTATTGTGTTCATCGACGATATTCTCATTTATTCAAAATCTCGAGCCGAGCACGAGCAACACCTTCGCTTAACATTGGAACTCCTGAAGAAGGAACAACTTTTTGCTAAATTCTCTAAGTGTGAATTCTGGCTTAAAGAAGTTCAATTCTTGGGTCATATAGTCAATGAGCAGGGTATTCATGTGGATCCATCCAAGATTGCTGCTATTAAGGACTGGAATACACCGACGACGCCTACATAAATTCGATCTTTTCTTGGTCTTGCTGGTTATTATCGTCGATTTATTTCAAATTTCTCGAAGATTGCGGTTCCACTCACTGCTTTGACTCAGAAGAATAAGCCTTTTGAGTGGGGACCCAAGCAAGAAGAAGCGTTCCAAACGCTGAAGCAGAAGTTATGCGATGCTCCTGTTCTATCTCTGCCCGAGGGAAGCGATGATTTCGTTGTCTATTGCGATGCGTCCGACTTAGGCCTTGGTTGCGTCCGTATGCAACGAGGTAAGGTTATTGCATATGCATCTAGACAGCTGAAAGTTCACGAGAAGAATTACACAATTCATGATCTTGAGTTAGGAGCTGTGGTTTTCGCGCTTAAAATCTGGAGACACTACCTCTATGGAACGAAGTGTGTGGTTTTCACAGACCACAAAAGTCTCCAGCATATTCTTAATCAGAAAGAGCTGAATATGAGGCAACGACGTTGGGTTGAACTCTTGAACGACTATGATTGCGAGATTCGCTACCATCCTGGTAAGGCGAATGTCGTAGCTGATGCGCTTAGTCGAAAAGAACGAGTCAAGCTTCATTCTGTTCGAACTCTATCTGATCTTCAATCTCATGTCCTTCAAGCTCAACAATTTTATGTTTCACAAAATTTGATGGGTATGGAATTACCACGTCAACTTGAGTTTAAGCTAGAAGCGAAATACGATGGTTTGCTCTATTTTATGGATCGATTGTGGATTCCGAAACAAGACGATCTTCGTACCTTCGTAATGGACGAATCTTATAAGTCTCGATATTCTATCCATCCTGGTGCTGATAAAATGTACAAGGATCTTCGTACTCAGTGCTGGTGGCCTGGTATAAAGAAGGATGTTGCCTTGTATGTATCGAAATGCCTAACTTGTCTCAAATTCAAGGCCGAACATCAGCGACCTTCTGGCTTGCTTGTACAACCAGAGATACCCGTTTGGAAGTGGGAGAACATTGCGATGGATCTCATCACTAAGTTACCGCGTACGTCTAAAGGTCATGATGCTATTTGGGTTGTTATCGATCGATTAACGAAATCAGCTCATTTCATCCCGATTCACGAGGATCTATCTGCTGATAAACTTGCAAAGATTTATGTTGATGAGATTGTGACACGACATGGTGTGCCCTTGGATATCATCTCTGATCGTGATGCTCGATTTTCATCTCATTTCTGGAAGGCCATGCAATCTGCTTTAGGAACCCAACTGAATCTAAGCACTGCTTATCATCCCCAAACAGATGGCCAATCTGAGAGAACGATTCAAACTTTGGAGGATATGCTTAGAGCATGCGTGATCGACTTTGGTGGTAATTGGGATTCTCATCTTCCACTGATCGAGTTCTCTTACAACAATAGTCATCATGCTAGTATTAAAATGGCACCATTCGAAGCTCTCTACGGTCGAAAATGTCGTTCACCTGTCTGTTGGAACGAGACCGGTGAAGCTCAGCTTACTGGACCTGAGCTCGTTCTAGAAACAATAGACAAAATCAAGAAAATCCGCGATAATCTGGTGACAGCTCAAAACCGTCAAAAGAGATATGCGGATTTGCGACGCAAGCCCTTAGAATTTAAAATCGGAGACCGTGCCCTACTCAAGGTGTCACCTTGGAAGGGAGTGGTGAGATTTGGAAAGAAAGGAAAACTTGCACCTCGATATGTGGGACCATTTAAGATTGTGGAAAGAATTGGAAAGGTTGCCTATCGACTAGAGCTACCTCCAGAGCTTGGAAATATTCATCCGACTTTTCACGTATCCAATTTGCAAAACTGTTTAGTTGACGCTGATCTACACATTCCTCTCGACGAGATTCGAATTGATGAAACGATGCACTTTGTCGAGAAACCTGTGGAGATAGTGGAACGTACATACAAACAGTTAAAGAACAAACGGATTCATTTGGTTAAAGTTCGCTGGGAATCCAAACGTGGCCCAGAGTTTACTTGGGAACGTGAGGACCAGATGAAGGCGAAATATCCGCAATTGTTTTCACAAGCTTCCTCTAGTTAAAATTTCGGGACGAAATTTCCTGAAGTAGGGGAGATTGTGACAACTGTGTTCTATAATCGATGTACGATGTAAAAAAATGATGATTATTAATAAAACATTGTGCTTTGGTGTTATTATATGTGTCTTGGTGTTTCTATGTGTGTATTTGTGTTTGGTGATTTTTCAATTCGATTCGATTCAGATTGCAAGCTTTAAATCGCGTTCTGGAAGGTTATATGCAAACTGGTGCGTAAACACAGTCAGTATAACGCGACAAACACTCCGGAATAGTGACATAGGCTTAACATACCTAAAATAACCTCCACATAACTTAGAAATAAGTTTTGAATGGTTTGGTGTGTCGAAATCAACTTTGTTCGATCGCAGGGACTATTTGTGTCAAACTGCGAAACTATGCCAATTTGAACTGTAACGAACATTCCGGAACATGACCATAATTTAAATATACCCTAAATAACCTTTACATAGCTTAGAAATAGGCTTTTAGGGGTTCGGTATGCTAAAATAAACTTTATGCTCATTCAAGGACTAAAAGCGTCAAAAAGTGCATAAGTTTGCTTTTTCGCGCATATCTTACGTTCTGAATATATCCGGACCTCCAAAAATTTATGTAAACATTAAAATATTTTATTTTAGTGTTTGGCATAAGAAAATTCCATTCGTCGCTTAATTTGGATCGTTTTTGCGTTCATTACGACTTCCGTCGTAATTAACCGAACAACGCAACCGTACGGCCAAACGAACCGAAATCCGAGATAATTTTGAGCATGTTTCATGTTCCCTATGCTTTAACATCCTTGTGAAGCTTAAAAATGGGCTTGACGGGTGTTGGAAGTGCCAAAACACGACCATACGCGCACAGGGACCAAAACTGCCAAAACTGAAACTTGCTGGTCTGCAGGGTCCTTACGGACCGTAAGGGGAGGACCATACGGTCCGTAAGCATGTCCCAGCACATCAGAAACTTCTTTCCAGCCTGTTTCCAGCTGTTATGCACTCATAAACCCAATTCCACATGTCATTTCTTGATAATGGGGGGCCATTTGATGCACATGGTGTTGTAAACAAGTGTAGGGATGAGATTGAAGCACGGTTTACGAGAAACGATCCTAACGGTTCTAGCATTCCTATAAATACCCAACCCATTCACTTGCAAAACCCAGAACTTGATCTGATTTTTGGCCTTCTAAGTTGAAGTTATTACTTCATACATGAAGGTAAATCGGATCAAGAGCTTGCGGGGACCTTCTATAAGTGTTCTTTTGTTCTTTTCATTCGTTTTAGCGTTAAAGTCAAACTGCGTTTGACTTTCTGCATTGACCAGTTTATGGTCAATGTGAAGTTCGTTTGAACTTCATAACGTGAGCGTAATCACGATGGTTATAGTCCCTAGTGACTATACCTACTGATTACCACGTTATCTAGGCTCAGTGACGAGTCGTAGTTTCGGCCAAAATGCGTATTCTTGCGTATTTTGTAACCAAACTACTCTTAGGTATCAAAACCGTTTGTTTTGATACCAAACTTGTTTTCTAACTTAGTTAAGCATGTTTTAACATGCTTAGCTCGTCACTTTTTAGTTTAGTGCTTGGGTAGAGTCGTAAGTCAAGCGGACTAAACACCCGCTTAGACTTTCGAACACGACCCGTTTGGTCGATCATTAAGATCCGACCAAACATGTTTAGTGACCATAGTAGCATAGGGAATAACCTTCCGAGGTTATACCCTATGGTCACCTAGTTTAGGTAGTTGTATGATAAGTAGTTTATATGCCTTAGGTAAATTACCAAAATACCCTTTTCATGTATAATTAGTAATTTAGCTTATGTAACCTAAAATTTTGTCACATAACTAATTATACAACATGATTAAACATGTATTGGCATATAATACTTGTCATAGGACTAGTTAGACGTCTCGAACGCGCTTTGCACGCACGACGCGTTAAAGTAGCGTAAGCTACCTTAATGGGTCGCGATGGGTCGAAAGCACTTAGGTTAAGTTTCTTTTGGGATGTAGGCTTTGTTAAATCATATCACATGAGTTCCAACACTCATTTGGTTTACAAGACCTCATTCTATCCGATCGTCCGATTTAGGCGTCTATTGTTTGACTAGTGGTTCGATTACTAGGTGCTACTTGATTTCTCTGGTTTACTCGAGTTTGTTGAAGTACTATTGATTGAGGATACCTTGCACTACATGTGAGTACATAGTTCCCATATTTTACTGTTTTCAATTGTTTTAGGGTGATTCATATGTACAAAATGTTTTCAAGGTTTAAACGATGATTTCAAAAACGAATAGAACGATTTATACTAAACTATTAACGATTTCGATAATGTGAACGAACTTGTTGGTTGTTGTTACATAACAAACGACATTCATTAGCATTGATCAAGCCGACCAGTATTAGGTTATGGTACCATAGGATATGACAAATCCCGTTATTGCACTAGACCCATGGTTATGTGTGGGTGTTGTGGGTAACGACTGAATCTGATGATTGTTAACTTACCCTTTGGAGGTTTGTTAATGCAAGAACGAGTTGAACGATGAACGAGTCACAAAGGTTTGAATGTTATTAACGAGACGACCATATATAAGTTTTCACAATTAAAACGAGTAAACGATTTGGGAACGATTTGGGAACGATTTGGAAACGATTTGGGAACGATTTGGAAACGACTTGGAAACGATGATAAATGGTTTGGGTAAACGATTGGTTTTTGGTTAGTGTTTAGATAATGGGACGGGTGTAATATGGTGAAAACATGGTAGATACGCCGCTGGTACTTCTTATATATAAGTGTTTTCAACATATTACATACCGTGGCGTTATTTAGTTCACTTGGGTAAACGATATTGAAACGATGTCACTCAACGATGTTTTCGAGATAATATACGAGTTTTATTAACAAGTTTATACGAGATGTTTTACAAGATGGTTTTCTAAAACAAAAGCTTTTGGGTTAAGAATCATAGCTACGAGGTTTTATAAATTATAACCCGATTGATTTGAATTGGTTAATTAAGTTGCAATGTTATACTCTTTTCAAAACAAGGTTTTCAAGGTATTGCAATATATGTAAACAAGCCATGATTCCGATACTCTTATAAAACCTATGTACTCGCCAGCATTTCTTTGCTGACTTTGTTTTTACATATGTTTCAGGTGTTGTTGCTTGATCGACGTTCTAGGATGCATGCGTCACATAGGATCTGGACGAGGCCTTAGTGACATAAAACAATGATAGTTAATATAAAACTTGTTTTTTATGTGTTAAAACAATGTTAATGTTTAATATTATCAATAAAACGAGACACTTTTTGTATCCATGGTTATGAAACGATAATTCTGTTACAACACCCCCCGACGTTTCCGCCACGCTTTGTTGTTTTACGTGGTCGGGGTGTGACACTGAACATTGACTCCTTTGTCATGGCGACTGGACATTTTTGGTGATTCAAAGCTGATGACTCTTTCATCCCCACGTACTCATATGCTCCATGTTTCCTCCTTGTAAAAGAATAGCAAAAATGGCAAACATGGGATTTAACGTTGACTATTGGTGTATAAGAGCAGACTGTAAGGAACACGTGACGCATCAGTTTATAACTTCGTAACCATGAGACAAAGCTATCTTTCAATACAAAATACTCATAAGCTGTAGATTCGTTTAGGCGCTTCTATTTCATCCTGCAATACAAAACACACACAATATGGATTTTCAGCAGGTAGAAATCTACAGTGGTTTCAACCACTGTTTTAACCCAACAGCGGTTTCAAGCATTGTTTTTACCCAACAGTTGTTTCAAGCACTGTTTTTACCCAACAATGGTTTAAAGCACTGTTTTTACCCAACAGTGGTTTAACTCACTGTTTTAACCCAACAGTGATTTAACTCACTGTTTTTAACCCAACAGTGGTTTCAACAATTGAAGGCCAGTAGATAAGATCGAGCATCATGTTAAGACCCAACAGTGGTTTAACTCACTGTTTTAACCCACAGTGGTTTCACTCACTGTTTGACCCACGCACATAAAAATAAGCATCCAAATATCCTAATTTTTGCATTAAACCACTGGAATAAGAAATTAAGAGTAAAAATAAGTAGTTAACCTGATGGTAAAAGCAAAATCTCAAAGTGGCTTGACAACCTCATCAATGAAACATGTATGATCTTTGATCTTTGATCTTTCATCTCAAATTCTCAATATGCCTTCATCGTCTTAAAAATATTTAATTTATGCATAGTTTCAATGATGCACAAGTATCATACAAAGAAGACCTTTTTTCCATTTAGTCAAATAAATAAATTTCCAACTTAAAATCAAAAGAAAATCAAAAACCATACACTACACTTTTAACAATTACACCAAAATGTATTAACAAACAAAAACAACCAAACCACTCTACATGAATAATAAATTCCACATTAAAATACTACTAACTTTAACCAGACAAAAAATCTATTTTCCAGAACAAAATAGTCAATAACTGTTGACTTAACATTACATAAATATAATTAACAACTATAACTACCACAATCTCGAACCTAAACTTACCAATTCAAATAGAGTTTCTGGTATGCCTCATTCACTTGTTCAATTGAGCTGAACGACTTGATCCCTAAACCTGCAAATCAGACCGCAAAGGATAAGGATAAGTTGAGGGAAATTGAAGCAGTAGGAGCTTAAATTAGGTTAAAATAGGTGCAAAAGTAAGTAAGAAAGAAAGAAGAAAGAAACCGTCGTAAACATATGTAACAATATTCATCATCATCATCATCGTTGTCGTTGTCTCCTGATTGATCCACTGATCAACCGAATTTAGAATCAAATCACATAATTGAACATACCTAGGTTACTGTTCATCTTCCCCAATTAGATTTAGGGTTTCAAACCTCGTACTCCCACTGAAATCCCCAACTAAAAATTTCAGTTTCGATTAAAAACTTACAGTATAAACTTGGTGGATTTGGCTCTTCCTCTGTTGAACTGATGAACAAACCCAGGTTACTGTTCATCTTCCCCAATTAGATGAAAGCGGCAGATGAATGTGGCATTTATTAATCCCAGATGAATTAGAACAAACCCAGGATCTCGTTGAATCTGAGAAAGAGAAAGAGAACAATCACAGATGAATTAGAACAAACCCATCTAGTGAGAGAGAAAGAGAGCATCTGAGAGTGAGTGAGAGAGAGACAACAAAGATTAGGTTTTGAGGAGATTTATTAAGAGAGAGATTATATTAGGTTGTTTGAAATTTGAAATTGAAATTTAAAACACCCGCTTTTTTTTTTAAATTCAAATTACCCCCTTTAATTATGTATAATATATTATTTAGATTAATAGTATAGATTAGATATATATAAATCGGAATTATGACATCAATCATTGACATATGGCATACCTTAGAAGTTGACACGTAGGCAGATTTACATCAGCTCATTTTCTCTTATTATAGATAGTATAGATGTTTCATTTTTGGTCTGTGGGTCCAAAAAAGTTTCACTGTTGTCATTTTAGTCCACTAGGTTAACTTCATCCATTTTTTCTGTTAACGAGAAGGGCAATTTGGACATTTTATATATAATTCTGTTAACTAGAAGGGCAATTCGGCCATATAAATGACCGAATTTCCCCTCTCGTTAATAGAAAAAATGGATGAAGTTAACCCAGTGGACTAAAATGGCAACGGTAAAATCTTTTTGGACCTACAGGCAAAAAATAAAACATTTGAACTAAACTGACAAAATGACCCAAACCACAAGGACTAAAATGGCATTTAACTCTAAACTTTATTATATATCTTTAGCTTGGTAAAGTTTAAACAATGTATATATGATTTAAAAAAAAACAATTATAGAATAAGAATATTGGATTGATATAGTGTTTGATAAATAAAAAGCCATGAAAAGCAATATTCAATATATTGTTTGATAAATAAAAAGTCATGAAGAAACAATATTTGATATATATGTGTGATAAATATGTGAAAGTAAGATAATTTTTTAGAGTAATATGGTGTTGATACGTGACATTCTTTGGAATGCTTTATTATTATAAGTTAGATTAGATTAGATACTTTTTAATATTAGTAACTATGTTAGTTAGTAACTCATGTGATACACGAAGTTGGATAATAAATATAATAATGCAACAAAAAATCCAAATGACATGTCCTAAGCTACATGAGCTGTAAATTTCAAGCCATTCACATGACTTACAGTTCAATGACCACGAATGATGCTTGTAACTGAGCTGAGTTGCAGTTGTTCCTCTTTGGCCGAAAACTAGATCAAAGTTTTTTAATCCTGAAACCGAACACAAAGTTTAATAAAAGTTACCTGTCATTTGGTAAATTCTCAAAAAACTTACCGCTGTTAACCTTAAGGGTCAAAGTTTAGGTTATCCCCTTCAACTGTACTTCAATTTATATGCACTTCTTTTCAAAGAAACACTTGCCTGAATGGAATAAAAGATTCATTCATGTTAATATGAAATCAAACTTACTTGTTACAAGAACACGCCTAAATTGTTCCTTTCTTGCCACGTGTCATCTCAAACCAAAATTTTAGTTCCATGTATGCAGATGGAAGACATCCAGATAAACATTGTTAATTATCAGATACTTTATTCGTCATCACCTCAAAATCATGAAGAGTATAGCCTGTGAAAGAAATTCATAAGTAAATATATAACTACAAAACTACTCTATTCAATAATAATAATAATAATAATAATCTGAACTTTTTTAATAAAATGATGGAGATTTGGTTATGTTGTACACTTTTAAAACACCGTTTGACCCGCCCCACCCATCCGACCAATTTTCTTCAAAACTTTTTCAACCATAAAGTGAACTTGATTAATTTCTTAAATTGAGGATTTTATTTTCATTCAGATTTAAACAAGAGACAAAATACCAACTATAAGACTTGGTTTTAAAAAAGCGTTCCTGAGGCGCGAGGCGCCCTAAGGCGCAAAGGATGTCGCTTCAGGTGACACAAGGCACAGGTGAGGCACGCGCCTCATGTACATGCCCTTTTTGTGCAGCAAGATGTTGTACACCAGGCTTTTTAGGTTGTACATGTAGGTAATTTATCTATATAACTATATAAAGCAAATGTGATGTACAGACATGTAATTTTACATCGCGTCCAACATCTTAAGCAATATGTACAATTAACGAATACTTGTTTTATGAGGGTAAAATTGTAAAGAATACATTTTAAGACACTGTGAGGATATAATAGTAAATTCGACCTACACCCATACTCACAAACTCAAAACCCTTTACTTCCCTATCCCTCAAGAAACAAAAGCGACATATCATTGATTTGTATTTAATCATCCCCCTCCATATCTGATCGTTCCCTTCACTTCATATTCATCTTCCTTTTCTCTCCAAACAAAAATCTTAGTAGAGAGAGAGGCGACCAAATATAAACCTTATTTATTACTATGTAGTGGTTAGGGAATGCAAAAAGACCTACGAAATATAAAAAAAATATATGTATAATCACTTTGCACCTCGTGTATAAAAAGCACACCGCTTTTAAATACATAGCATAATTGTGTCTAAAAGTTGTCTCACATCCAACATGGTAAATTGCATATATTGTTTATTAAATGTTAACTATAAGTCAAACCAAAGTATACCGCAATCATGCATATCCTTGTCGCCGAAACGACAAGGCCATAACAAAGTTTACTTAACAATACCACAAGAATACGAGTGGTGCGTTAATCTAATAGCGCTATAATTGTTAAGGTAGACTTGCAAAGTTATTGAGCATATAGAACACAAGTATAAGCATGGCATATAGTAACAAGAATATAACAAGTATCGTGTTTTAATAAATAGAGTGTGTGTATAAACAAGTTTAATCGTGATATGTGATTTTTGTAATATAGTGTACACGTTGCACCCAAAGTGTCTAAAGGGGAAAATGAGATCGAGTATACTCACGGTTTGCTTAGAAATTCCCGCGTACATGAGTTGATAAGTTTTGATTTAGAAACAAAAAAGTTACCCTAGGATAGGAAATGAAGGTGTGTGAGTTGCGGATTGGATTCGGAATTTTAGAGGAAAAATTATATGTCATAATATAATGTAAAGTAAGGTAACATGAAAATGGTCATGCAAGGAGGTAGGATGATTAGCATCCATTAAACCTCATTATATGATTCACCAAAGCTTTGTTGATGATTTCAGTTGGTCATGAATGTAAAGATAAGAACATAAAACTACTAAATCTAAAAACAACCAAGAGAGCTGGCAAGATGCGTGCATCCCAAACATGGAGAGTGTTTGGGGACGTGATGTGACCTTGTCCCTTTGTTGGAAGTTGTTTTGAGATTTAGTGTTGTGAAGATAAGATAACAAATCAATCAAGTGAGGGAGTGAAACATAGTTGGAAAGCTAAGGCTTCCATGGTTCACACTTTTACCAAACACACAAGTTTCACCATATTGAAGATGATAAACTGGGATGGTTTCAACACTTGTAGGTTGATTGGAACTTTGTTAAAACAGAAAGTTTGGGAGGTGTTTAGACCTCTAAACTTTTGAGAATCAACCATACTCAAGCCCCATAACCATAGGTTGATTAGAAGCAGGGTAGGTGCAAGATTCTCATAAGATGTATGAGTTTATGAAAAGTTTATAAAAGATAATATCAAAACAAAAAGTTGGACCTCAAAATGGTGATGTTCCACCTTAGTTTACCATGCTAAACTTGTGGAAACATTCCTAGATGTGTTCTAAGCTTTCAAGAAAAATAAGAAGAAGTGAAGTAACATGAAGAAAAGTGAGATGGGAGCTCACTTTTGGACTTAAGAGAATTATGTCTTAACCTTGCTATTTCAGTATTTTGGAGAGTGAGTTGAGAGTGTTTGAGGGTTTGGAAAAGTGAAATGGAGGTGTAGGAGGCTTGGTTTTATAATGGTGAAGTAGGGTCTGTGTTTTAACGAAGATCGAAGGTGATCGGGGAAGAAGAGCGGTGGAAAGGTGAAATCCAGATTGGCTAAAACAATATTCTGCGGATAACCCATCCTCGCGTCACACTGGCTTGCGCAACGAGCGACGCAATGTGTCGATTTTCCAGCCCAAGTTTGGTTTTTCATATTTTGGCCCTCAAACTTCTATATGTTCGTTATATTATGCCCAAAATTTATGCTTCAACATGTTTTCGAGTACGGTTGATGTGTAAGCATGTGATAAGCATCGTGCACGTATAGATGATGTTTCAAGCGTATAATAAGTCTTGTTTTGTATGTAAATGTGTATCCAAAGATTGATTGCGTATAAGTATAAGTATAACAAGTGTAAGTATAAAAGTGAATTTCCATTATGATCATCGAAGTCTCGGATTACAAGTTTGGAAATGAAATACGAATATGTTACGAATACAAGTTTCTAAAAATAGAAATGCGAATACAACTTTCTAAATATGGAAAGTACAGAAATGCGAAACCTTACAATTTACATGTATTTTTGGGCTTGTATTGCGCGTCGGTGATCACCGACACATAGTCTATTGGTGATCATCTATGGGGATATGAAACATAATAGATCTTAATGAGCTAATGAAACATGAGATGTATTGTACATCTTTTATTTTCACAAGATATTAAGAAGTTTTTTTTTATGTACTAACAATTAAGTATTTATTTAGTGTCAAGCTTAGTAATCACATAAATAGGTATGTGAAGTGAGCCATGAATTGATAATAACCGAAGCTTCTTCAGGCTTGTATAATGGCACAGAATGCCCTGCACCCTACATAACACAATTGGTACATTTATTGTTATAAATTTCATTTGTTTGATAAGTTTTTAACCATAGATGTTTACTTAAGCCCCTTCTTTTAGATTCTTTAAGTAACTAAAACATATCAAGAGCTTTAGCGAGTATGTACTTAACATTAAAACTAGTCAAATTATAAAAAATCATCAATAGAGTGTGTATTGTTTCTTACCTTAACGGTTGCATGCATTAAAGAGTATCCATTCTTTCTATATATGGTCCGATACCTACAAAAACAATGACTTGTCACCTTAGGCCATGGGGTGTACTCTAACATTTAGAGTGTTAACAGTGACATGGCATGTTAACTAACATAGCAAACCACTTCCTGCTTGTGTTAAAGGGCATTAAATGGGTTATGTGTTAACATGTTAACCCAATGTTAAGAAATATAATTAATTATTCTTTTCTTTTTAGACCAAAAACCACTAAAAGATAGGGTTAGATAAAGTTAATGGGATTAAACAATTTCCTTGAAGTGAGGCAAAGTGAAATGGGGAAAACAGGTTGATGTTACACTTAGATGGAGTTAAGATATGATAAAGTATACCCAAAGGCCTTATATGATTGATTTTCAATATATATAATATAGGGTAAGAATCATTTCAGAACTCAAAATAATTGTAGAACTTACATAACTTCTAATAAACAATCATTCTACTTATATATTTTCATATTTAACATTGTTTAAGGGTATTTTTATCATTTATCTTAATTCCATGTGTGTTAAGAGTAGTTTTATTATTTTTTATATTACATATATGTAAATGTAAATTAGTTTATTTACACATATGTAAATTAGTTATTACACATAAATAATTTGGGTTTTCATATATGTAATCATAAAAATACATATAATAAATGATAGAAGGATCCTTAAATAATGTTAAATATAAAGGTATATAAATAAAATAATTGTTTTTTAATAGTTTTAAAAATTTTGTGAATATTTAGATTTCTGAAATGAATCCAACCATATATATATAGGGTAGGGTTCCAGCGTGAACAACCTCCCAAGAGTGAACTGCGTGAACATATATGGACCCTTAATTTCCTTTTTAGTTGTTAAGGGTATGATTGTAATTATATAAAAAAATAGATTTAAATCATTATTTTAATAATTGAATTAAGTTACATCTTTCCTAATTTAAATTCATTATCCACATTATGTTTATTTATTAATAAGATAATTATCCAAACAAACAACAAATCACCAGATTTCAATTTTAATTTTTATTTCAGATTTCATCACCAGAATTCAAATTTTGATTTTTAAGATCCACGTAACCTTCATATTTCAACGGTATACACATGTGTACTTGGATATAAATAGAACAATACACATGTGTACTCAGCATCGTACATATGTGTACAGTAATTCACAGGTGTACATCAATATTTAATACAAAAAAAAATCTGAGATATCACAAAAACAGACGATATACACATGTGTACATCGCATTAAAAAGAGGGCAAAATCAGAATACACATGTGTACATCGCATTTAAACAAATAATTATTTTAATAATTGAATTAAGTTACATCTTTCCTAATCCTTGATTTGATTTGTGAGAGATTTATGCAATCAATTTAAGAGGATAATTGATTACTTGATTTGTGAGAGATTTATGCAATCAATTTAAGATTGAAATTACACATATACCCTTTTTGTATTTAATTAAATGAAAAAAATTAACCAAATAACTACCATCATGCCACTCATTTTAATCTCAAGATCATAAAAATCAAGGGGCCAGATCAGTTCACGCAGTTCACTCTTGGGATTTTGTTCACGTTTAAACCTAATCCTATATATATATATATATATATATATATATATATATATATATGAACGATAAATTTGGATTACTAACGGACCACTATAGTATAATCAAGATATAGGTTATAGTTGTGTTACTTTATACTAAATGACTCTAAAAGTGATAAATTAAAAATATAGTTTACAATGATAAGAAAAATAAATTTCAATAGATACGTATAAAATTAAATTTTTGTGTACAATATTATATTTTAATGAATAAAAAGAAATTCTTTGAAACTATATCTAAAATTCTATAGTTATTTATAGTTTTTAATTCACATTAATACCATCTAACCTTTCATTTACAAATATATGAACCCGCTTTAGAGCCCATAATAGATTAGGTCGCACGTCCCTCGGGCTTTTTACTAAACGATAACAAGAAAGGAGCTCACCCAGCAACTTGATTTCTAACAAACCATGGTGCCCATGGGTTTTGGATTGGAAGATTGAGAGATGTTATCCATGCCATCGCGCCGACATATGGAAAAGTCATATCATGATCACCGCTGTAAATCCAAATAAGTTATAATCATGACCAAAAGTGTAGATCTTATATACATTATTTGTATATATGTAAGGATACTTGTCGTACTTGATGATCAAAACTTGGCAGTTTCTATCAAGAAGTTGTTTATGATATACGATGCTGCTGGAGATGTCGAATGAGTAATACATGGTGTCATTTTTCTTTGAATCGTAATGAAAATTATCATTGTGTTGCTGCCACATTTTAACTGTTCCCTGCACAATGAAAAGAAAAACATTTAATGTGGTTGAACCCAACTAAAATGGTAACATGTCTTTATATCAATAAATGAAAGTTGTAAGTTGTATGTTTATACATGTAGTAATACCATGATGACTAACTTAACATTAATGGATTCACACAAGAACCATTAAATATTAGGACCCGAATGAACTTTCAACCTTTGATAATGAAATGTCGAGAGAGATGATACAATCGTGATTCATGGGGAGATAAGATATCACAAATTTTTGTCGTCTATTTCGTGAAGTTGTGCATTTGGTGTATTCTTCTTGTTGGACAAACAGAAACAAGGAAAAATGGGCCAAAATTTTAAACAACGATAACTTGGGTTAGTAGTGGAGTTATGCGGTCATAGGCGGTTTGGCACAGCTGTATGTTAAAAATCATACTCCTTCATCTAAGCCTCTGGTTTCGCCACACAAACACTTAGGGGTGAACCTACACTAAGTGATCCTACACTTTATGTATACTACTAAATATCGATTAACAATGAGCAGAGCCGTTCCAACATCTTTGGAGTCTCAAAACGAACTACAAAGTCGTGGCCCTATTGAATTGGTATAAAGAAAATCGACAATTGAGATTGAGATTTGAGACATTAAATAACCACAACGATGATTTTTCCTAATGTCGGACATAATTTCGCCCAATCCGCAATCAGTTTCACATTGATTACTCAAAAGATGCCGCATGTAACGAGGGTTGGACTGTTACGACGCTTCTTTTGGATTTTGTAATGAAGTGTGTGCGGACAGTGTGGACTCGTGGAATAAGATCCTAAATCTTGGGCCTAGAAACGCAATTTAATTGTGCCAAAAAACAAGTCTAGTAATGAAAAGAAAAATAGAAAGCTCTTGTTTTTTGGTGACCCTAGACCTCAACCTTGGTTGATAAGCTTAAAGGGCCGGCCCTCCAATGAGTTTTCCATTTTTAACTAAGTATTCTCTACTAAGAAAGGGTAGATCCTTATTTACTTCATGGGAACTAAATAACTAATAAAGAAGGAGAAATTAAACTTGTCAGAACACTTTTATGACTTAAAGTGAAACAAGTTGTATGGAGAACCCATGAGCCTTCACATGTGAGCTACCCCACTTATGATCTAGTGGACAATTATCATTGAGTAAATAGTGTCATATAAATTGCAGTACTTAGATTATATTAAACTTGATAAAAATTACATCAAAATAGAAGGTAAACGGGCAACAAGTTGCGCTGTTACATACCTCACGAACATGGAGAGCTTTTTGCACATCTTTATCATTTGCCCAAACCTCTAAATATATCCTATCAATGGACTGAAAATACAACATAAAAGAAGTTATATACCCTCACAAATTTCTGTGTTGAAAACTATTTGCCTTTAGAAAAACAAGTTACAGTTTTCATATGTTAGGTTTATATCAGCTTTTGTATCTTCATCCTTATTAGAACAAAGAGGATTAAGATGAGTGTAATTATATTTTCTTTTTGCAACCGAAAGGCCAGGTAAACAGACTAAAATGAGGTAAAGTGATCATTGAAATTTTTTTAAGTTTAAGAGCGAAAATTGTTTTCTGATATAAGTCTAAAGAACGAAAACTGTAATTTACTCTTAAAAAATATGTGGCTTGTAACTGCAGGAAGAAAAATTACACAAGTTGGATCCGTATCAAAATCTTCACAAAGCGGCTCCAATATATTCGATGGGTTAATTCCACTCGTGCACTGTAATAGAGATTGATTTAGAATTGTCATCATACAAAAAGTTTCTAAATAACGTATCGAAATATATGATCAGTGAGCACATACTTCATCCATCCGTTGAAGAGCGCTTGAACATAACACGTTGTGCAGATCCTTATCGACATAATTACCATGACAAGATTCTTTCGCTGACTATTATTTTAACACAATTCAAGAAGATGTCAACATATTTTGCAAACTAGAAAATGCATAATGAATAAGTTGACACATAAATATCTTCTGTTACCTTGTAAATATCATCAGATATTAGTGCAAGCCTGTGAGCAAACTCTAATCTTGAGTTAAAATCACTGAATTTATCAGTGAGAGGGCTAATTATAAAGCATCCCTGTATAATGGGTATTAATGATACATATACATATAGTTAGTTAATTTGTGGTTAGTTATGTGTTGTTAAGTAAAAAAATCTTTATGTCAATATATGTGTATATATGTATTTACTTTGATATTCAGATGTGGTTGATTTCCATGTTCATTACCTGCAAAATTATATGTATAATTATATGATTCACTAATTAGAGAAACTTGGAAATATATGTCTAGATCAAGATTAAAAAAAAAAAATTCTTAAAGTGGTTAACATTATAACTCATATATTTATAGGGTTGTGTTCCGGTTAACACATTCATTAAACAAGTCATGTTCATCAGGTTGACATATTAGATAGTTAAACGACTCAAAACCTATTTATTTCGTGTCGTGTTTGGATAGTGTTTCAGAATTCGCCGCCCCTAACAAATGCAACAGAAGTCTTACCTTTATACGCCTCTAGAGTAACTACCGGTACTATAATGCCCATGTATGAAATACCAGTTATGTACAACGGATTATTGCGAAACCTCGGATGCATAGAGAGCCACTGTAAGCATCACATAATCATATGCATGGAAATATAAAGATATGACTTTGAAAATGTGTAGAAATAATATAACTTGGTTATCACACCTTTATAAGAAACTCATAAGTTTGTAAAGCTAAGATGGAATCACCACTCTTTGATGCTTCCAATGTTGTAGCATATGAAAACCCTGCACCGATGGGTAGATCTAGAAATATTATACTAGCAGCCTACATTAAAAAAAAAAAAAAAAAAAAAAAAACCATTATTAACATCCTTGATATAAATTGAAATATTGATTTGGAAAAGCATTATTTATTAATTAACAATGTTCACCTTTGTCAATGCATTGGGATTTAACTCCAACGTAATGTTATCCCTTGTTGAACGTTCAAGACTAATAGTTACTGGACCTGTAGAAGTTATAGTAAAATACTTGTACAGACATACATAATAAAGGCAGTTTGATACCCTCTTCATGATTTTATTAAATAAGAAGCTATATCTGAATCAGTTAGTATTAAATGTGTTCCGTTCATCAGGAGAGGACCTCTGAATTAGGCAGTAAGTCACTTACTCGTTAAGTTTCAACATGATGATAAATGAAAATTTTAGTTCTCTAACGACTGTCCCTTCACCAATGTTCATAAGTCTTACTCGACCACTCACACGCTACCTACTTGACTCGCAACCACTTCCTCCACTACCAACTACCACCACATCGGCGTACAATAATAAATTTATGATTATTTTTTTTTACATTATTATCGGTTCTTTTGATTCTTTGAAGATGTGCAACATTTTTTAATTAAAAAAGTTAGAATGCAACAATGAGCAGTCTCTATCCACTCCCAACTACCACCACATCGTCATACAACAATAAATTTATGATTATTTCTTGATGGCGTTGTGTTTTTATTACTTTGATAAAATGGAAAGTGACATTTATTAAAGGGTATTCTTTTAATCTAGGATTCTAGGTATTCAAAATAATAAACGTAAAAATGGAAAGCGACATTTTTATTTTTATTTCCTGCCACTAGGGTGAGCAAAATGAAAAACTCGACCCTACCCGACCAGACCCGAGAACCGATCAAACAAAAAATAAAGAACCGATTTACTACCCTAAATATAGGGTCGGTTCCGTTCCATAGGTCCAAGTCGGGTTTCACCATGAAAAGAACCTAGAACCGACCCGACCCGACCCGACCCGAACCTATTTTATATGAGAAATTGGAACCGATCTAAATACCTAGGTACTTGAGTTCGGGTCGGGTTGGGTTTATTTTCGGTTCGGTTCTTTCGGTCCGGACCTAAACTTGCTCACCCCTACCTGCCACTCGTCCACAAGAGATTGGATGATATTTTTATTTTTATTTCCTTTTTTCTTTTAACACAATTACTTATAAGTATAATTAGATTATCTCTAATTAAATTTTCTTTTAACCATGTTTATTACTTTGATAAAATGGAAAGTGACATTTCTAGGCGCAGGGTAAGGTAAAAGATGGAAGAAGGCCGAGAGTGTATGTGGTGAGAAGAGAGGACAACATCGCCCTTCTTTAGGCACTTCTGAGAGAAAGGTGGTTGCGAGAGGAAAAGAGAGGACAACCACCCATCCTATTAAGTTGGTCTTTTATAGTAACTTATTAGTGAAAGAAAGCTCCTTCTATTCGTATATAGAATGTTATAATAATAATAATAATAATAATAATAATAATAATAACAACAACAACAACATAGTAGTGGTTTCACCTACATACAATAAATGATAAAACCCCTAAAAAGATTGATTACGCCAAAAATAGATTAAGCATGTATATTCTTGTTTTGGATAAGCACGAACATGAAACAGGTAAACACGAACACGATATGAAAATTGACAGGTCTTATCCTGTTGATTTGTTTAAAACACAAAACCTGTTAAGAGTAAAACACGAACTTGTTAAGGTCGTATCGTGTTTTCATGTCCGTGTCTCAACCCTATTTGAAAGCCTTTTTGGTGCACGTGTGTAAACAGAAGATAGCTAACATTTAAACTGATGCAATTTGGATTGGTTGTAACATTTTGTTGTCTTCTATATCATCTTAGTTGCGCAGTTGATTTCTCGGTATTTTTAATGGGTTATGAACTATACACACAAATATAATTTTATTTCTGTATTGATACTTTTTTCTTCACTCACATATGTTAGGTGTATAGCTTTTTAAACAGTAGTATACATCTAAACAGGCTTATACCATGACTTTAATTAATTTACCTATTTGATACATGAACGGATACAAAGCCGGGGTGCCTGGGCCACCAGTGAGATAAAGAAGAAGAGGATCGCGCGACGGGTCTCTTTGAGACTCAACGAAATAGTAGAAAAACTGGGCTTCATTGTCATCTCCCACTTCTACGTATCTAAACATATGAAAAAACAAAAGAAATGATACAAAAAATAATTTCTAATAAAATAAAAATGATGAAGTTATAGACTTGTATGCATACATACATACATACATACATACATACATACATACCCAGTTTCAAAAGCAAAAGGTAGATCACCATGAAAACCAGGGAGATTTTTGATAATTGATTTTGTGTTAGAAAAAGGGGTGAGGTGCACGAGCATGATCAAAAGAGAAAGCCGTATGTAAGTAGACTTCATTGTGTGAGGGCAGCTTGCAACTCTCAACTCTCCAATTGGTCTCCTTTATATAAATATTAAGAGCATTCACATCACATCCCACAAATTCCGTGAGTGGTCTCCTTTATATAAATATTAAGAGCATTCACATCATATCCCACAAATTCCGTGAGGCCGTGAGGGTGGTCTTTATATTATAAAAAAAGTGATTATGAGTGGAGTAGAGAGAAAATGTTACTATCAACGGATATTTATATATACATGTTGCAGGAAATGTATGATGTCGATATCACAAGAAATCTATTTACGGTGGACTAGAAACTCACCGAGCTTTATTTATGTATTTTTTTATATTCTAGTTGTGAAATTTGTAAAATGTTGTACTTTTCCTTTCGAAGCAATGTATCATATTATTGGAATTATTGGAAATGAAATTTCGAGTTTTAATTATTGTATCAATCTAGTGTTATGATGCTTTTGAGCAATCTATTTACATCTCGCCTCGATGTTTCCGGTATCAATTGGGGTGTAACACCTCAAAGTCTAAGTCGAGGTTGCCGTCGTTTAGGTCTAGGTAAGAATGAGCATCAGATGCGTCTACGGACGAGCGTGGCTCAGGCGTGCTCGAACTAGTATTGGAGGGCAATGATGATGTTTGGCCGGTTTTGACCGGTGGCACAAGATACCACTTTGGCGAATTTTTAAGCACCTCCTAAGGTTTAACCATTGTAAACGTGGAACCCTTTGTTGCTCTAAACTCGTCGAAGGCGGCAAACATGACGTCTGCGTCGCTTGAACTGCTCAGCCTATTTTTGTTGTAATATGGCGGTTGACAATGCTATTGAAGTTGCTACATTTCAACCTCATTGACGACCACTTTCTCGAGAACGAATCGTTTGAACGATACAGTTCGCGGTTCATGGCGACAAAAAGCTTCTCGGATATGCCTCAAAAACCAGTGCCTCTTGATCATTGCGTACGATAATATTTAAAAATTATATATATTTTCAAAACACTTATAAAAATTATTTACTTTAAACTTTTTTTAACAATTTCAAAAATTATATTCTTTAAACTTTTTTTAACACTTTTTAAAATTATTTAAGTAAATAAAATTATATAAGTACATATAGTTATATACAATTTTAAACATCTAAAATACAATTAAATAAGTAAATGAGTACTTTTAAAAATATTATCAACGGCAGGGTCTTCGGATATGTCGACCCAAGCTCGTGCCAAGACTAACTACTCTTTCATCATCCACTTGTCATGACTCTTTTTTGTTCGTGGCTCGTCGGGTTGCTTTCTACGATGTCTCCGAGAGGATGGCGTTTCACAGTTTTCGGTTTCGGGATCAGGTTGGGTACCAAGTACTACAGTTTGGGTATTGGGTGGTGGAGGCATAGGAGACAAGGGTTGTGATATGTATTGACCAAATGTGGGCGGGTACATGTTGATGAATTGTTGGTTGGAAGCGGTCGGTATTCACCTTCGCCGGTGTTGGCGTTGACGGTCCACGGGTGTTGTTGAGTTTGTATATAACGTGGGTTGTTTGGAGGACAGGCATTCGGGTCCTTATTGAACGAAAACATGATGAAGTTATGGGTTGTGAGAGATGGTTTGTAACACCCCAAAAACTCGAATTTTTCAGTTATTAGTATGTTACCACGTTTAAAAGAAAGAAATGAAATAACTAGGTTATTAAACCTAGTTAAATGTCTAACAAAACAACCAAAGGAAGGAATTTGCTACAATTGTGACCAAGTAATAACTAGAGGGGCCAAGGTTGTCAAAAAGGGGAAAGGTTATGTTTAATTAAAGAAAATAAAATTAAAACCCAAAAACACACACTGAGTGTGTTTTGGGCGTCGATATGCGACCAGGAGAGGAGAAGAAAGGGAGTCAAACCCTAGATCACAAAATCCATCAAATTGAAAGGGAATTTAAGGGCTAAACAAATGCATGAACCAAGAAAGTCGATTACCTAAGTGTTTCTAACATCAAGTAAGTCGAATTTGGTGTTTTGATGATGTTTGATTAAGTGGGTTTTGTGTAATCCGAAAATATAGTGTAAGATTGAACATGAATGTTTGTTATAATGAATGTGTAGATGCTAAAATATGTTTAATTTTGACTATGATGATGATTTGGGGAAAACACTTGTAGTAGTAGTGAAGATGACGATAAAGATGATCATTCATGTTCAATAGATGTGTATTGTTGATGAATGATGATGTATTTTATGTTAATTTGATGATACTTGATGTTTATGACAATGGATGTTATAGGTTATTGATTTGAATCTAAATTAAAGTGAAAGTTATGTGAAGAATTAGTAGGAATAATTCTTTAAAAGCTTGTAAATAATGTCTTACAAATGCGAAACCCGCCAAGTGTTCGATGAAATGCCTTAGAGAGCAAATATGTGGAATTGTATGCAAGTTGTAAGTTTATATGTATAGAAAGTGATTGTGATGAAATTGTTAGCAAACTAACACGTGAAGTGTGTTTTAGATGGAGTTCATGTGGATTTCTAGTAAGAATCATGTCCGGTTCTAGGACAGTGACAAATTAGATAATCTTGAATGGTGATGTTGTTAGTTATGAAATTATGAGAATCTTAGTATGAACGGAATGGAATGTGAGTATATAATCAAACGATCTTGTAAGTTTACATATTGTACAATATGAACGTGAAATGCGAATGATGTTTATACTATTGTCTCCTACATTAAGACGAATTCATATCCTTAATTTGAATGAAATTATATAAGCTGAATATTCGACTATTGAAAGTCAACTATGTATTAATGCCATGAATGAGTTTGTGGACATAGTTGAATGGGTGTATGTATGCTAATTATCTTGTGAATGTGACTGCTTCTACGGACAGGAGCCATGTTATCATGGATACAAGCACGGAAGGACAACGGGTCGAAAAGTAAACACGGGATCTATGCGTAAATTCGGACGCACGAGGTAAGTAATTTCCCGGACTCCCACTTTATTAGTAAAGTGGTTAATGGTATGATGAATGTTAGTAGAGGTGGTGAAATGTAAATTAGATGATGATATTTAGTATTTGCATCACATGAGTGATTATCCGGAATCACTCCTTAATGTAGTAAGGTATGGTTATGTTTTAGTTATTCAAGTATGTATTGGAATTTAGAAAGGTAAGGGTATGTAGAAGTAAAGATCTTCGTTAAGTCGAGCAAAAGGGTCAATATGAGAGTTTACTCTTTCGATATGATTTGCTTAGGTGACAATGAAGGTATTATAATTGCGAAAAGGATAGAAGTCCCTACAAGTGTCTTAACCGAGAAACGGGGACTTGGGTTAATGGTCATAGTACTTAGCCTCGCCCTTAGATAAAAGAATTGTTTAACAAAAATGCGAACGGGTCGAATAAATGTGCATAAGCTTTGTAATGCTAATGAAACGCGTAAAGATTAAGGATCCGGATAAGGACGTTTAGCCAATAATGTAAGGACAAGTCTTACGGACAATTAGCGATAAGTTGTGAGCAATTTGATTGAGGAATGCCCGGGATATGCAAGTTTTAATAATAAAATATGAGTGGGTTAAATAGTCGAAACAAGTATGTAGAGCCGAAGGCTTTAAGTTAAGATTGTTCCCTGTTCGGATGTTATGTTATAAGCTCTTATGTTAGAAAATCGTTTTACCAACGCATAGGAAAAAGAATCGTGTCAATCGGATCCGTAGATCAAAAGTTATGCGTATTGTAAGTCTAAAATGCTCTTGGAAATTATAGCTGGGAATTTCCAGCAACAGAATGGAAGTTTCTGTCGTTTTGGGGCTGTCACGCTACGCGACAGCATGGCTGCTTCACCATCGCGTTACGCGACCTCGGTCGCGGTCCGCGAAAGAACAAGGGTTGGCTTTCGCGCCCCGCCAGGGGCCTTCCAGCTGGCTTTTTGGTTCGATTTTGTTGGTTATGTACATGGAACTTGTTTGAACCTTTATTTAAACGATCAAAACTAACCTTTTTGTTGGTTTTGGAATTTAGGAAAATAGAAGAGGGAATGTACGTAGGTTCATATGTATGCGATCTAATTATTTGGAAGCTTGTAATTCAGATGTTTTAGCTAACCCTTTTTGGGATGCCTTATGTAGCGTGTATGTTTGTATAGATTATACATTTTTTACGCGTACCTAATCATGTATGTAAATACGTGTTTTAGATTGTATGTATGATAGCACCTGAGTACGAAGCGGAACTTATTGCTTATGAATCAATGGGATATGTGTGCATGTTTGTATAACTTAAATAAGTTTGTGTGTTAAGTTATTAAACCGGGATCTTGAGTATGAAACGAGAATGCAGGTACACTATTCATGAACTTGTGAAGGTTTAAGGAAATGGAATGCATGATCATACATGAAAGCTTATTCGAAAAGAATGGCACGAGAAGAAGGAACATGGAGCGGTTATTTGATTGCATATGTTTAATTTAAGAAAGACGTCACCAAATCCTAACGATGTTATGTATGTGGTGGATACGGGTTGGGCGGACATAATATTATTATGAAGAATAAGAGGATTGAAGATCGAGTCAAGTGTTGGGATTGTACGGAAAGACTGGTCACTTTGCTTGATTTATGTATTTCCTTGAGATGTTAATTTAATGGAATGTTGTAAATTTCTTACTTGTAAATGTTTGATATTTTGTATTTGAACCTTAATTTAAGTAATGTGTCAAGGAAATAAAGAAATTTTTAAACTCGTTTTTCAGCTGCATTGTTTTTAAGTTATCACGTGTTTGGGCGTTTCATGGTTTTTGTGTTAAAAATATTGGATATATTGGTGAGATAAGTGTTTAAAAATGGGTAGAAAGATTTTATTTATAAGGTAAAAATTTGGTTTTAAATTAATTTTTTTTTGAAGTAGTCGTTGCCAACGGTTAGTCAAGCAAAGGGGCCCCTCTTCACCCTCGCGAATGCTGGCCATTGTGTTCACTGGGCTTGAATAGCACCCCCAATGACGCCCAGGGTATGGTTGGGGGGGGGGGGTATTGGCTGAGGTGGCTCGGTGATGATGCTTCATACCGAGCAGACAAAGTTTTTCAAAAACCCTAATTTGATAAATACTTTTTCAAGGACAATATTTTAATAAATATTTTCCCCACTAAAACTAGTTTAGAAAAAAAAAACTCCATTTTTTTTTTGAACGGCAAATTTGGATTACTGACAGACCATTGGAGTATAATCAATAAATATGAGAAAAACCTCATTGTGGGAATCAAACCCAGGACCTATTTATTACAAAGTTTTATCTCACCCAAAATGCCACTAGGCTATAAAGCCATAAAAAAAACTCCATATTAGTTTGTTAAACTTACACACGTGACCCTGAAAACCGTGGCTGCAAAATACCACACGTATTTTATTTTTATTTGAAATTGTGTACCTAACACTTTAAATTGTGAATGCATAGAGTGGTTAGGTATTTGTATTTATGACTAGTGGATGCCCCGCTCGCGTTGTGGGACGATGGCAGAATAATGAGCGAGTGTTAGGTAGCTCATTAACACGAAAAACAATTAAATCGAGTCAACCAATTAAAACAAAACACTTTTATAGTTTTGATTAAAAAAACCAAAAACAATGGCAATATTGTAATATTTATTCGAGGGAAAGTTGTATTTTTTTTACTGGGGTAAAATCGTAATTTGCCAAAAGCTAAAGTGATGGCAGTACTGTAAATTTGAACCAGGGGCAAATTGTAAATTTTCATAAGGGAAAATTCGTAATTTTGAACTTGGGGTAACAGCGTAATATAAATTTAAACTAAGGGCACAATCGTAATTTTAAGCTGGAGGCAAATCCACAATTTTATTTTGAACCGAGGGCAAAATCGTAATTTTGAGTTGGGGGCAAAAGCATAATTTTATTTTGAACTGTGGAAAAAACGTAATTTTGAACTGAGTGCGAAATCATAATTTTTTAAACGGGGAAAAATCACATTTTTGAACAGAGGTCAAAATCGTAATTTTTAGCTGGGGACAAAAACATAATTTTATTTTGAACTGGGGGGCATAAAGGTAATTCTGAGCTGAGGGCAAAACCACAATTTTATTTTGAATCGAGATAAAAATCATAATTTTGAGTTGGGGACAAAAGCGTAATTTTATTTTGAGCTGAGGGCAAAAACGTAATTTTAAAATGGATATAAAATAATAATCTGGTTGGTCCAATGGAGGAGTGCCAGGCAAAATTGAAATTTTGAGTTGAGGGCAAAATTGTAATTTTGAGATGGGGAAAAAAATGTAATTTTATTTTGAGCCGGGGGCAAAACAGTAATTTTAAACAGGAGAAATAACTTAATTTTAAAACGGATATAAAATACTAAATTGGTTGGTCCAATGAGGGAGTGTCAAGCAGCTGGCTGGCACTATTCCCCATTTGATAAACGTATGTATAGTAAATAAATTCAGGCCATTTGTTCAATAAATGCCACAATTCTTTCTATGGGTTTAACTTTGTGGACTTACCGACCCCAACCATCTCTTTGTCTAATGTTTTATATTATCTGATTATGCAAAGTATAAGAACAATAAATATATACATATAAACTAACAAAAAAAGAATTGTAAGACAAGAACATTCAATTTTAAGTACTAAAACAATGATGATTGTGATAGAAGAAAATATTCAATTGATCAGATATAGGCTACAAAGAACCTCTTTTTCTGTGTCTGTCTAATGATATGTTGGTAACAATACTGTATAATTGAATTAGTTTTGTATATGTTTTAGCGTTTTATCGAGTCATTTTGAATATGTTATAGTGTACTTATATTGTGTGGTGTCTTGCAGAAGTTCGTGGCTTAAGAGCAGGGGCGGACCTACCCTATAATAAGGGGTAGCCTCCGCTACCCCTTGACGCTCCGTTGATAGTGTAAATTTTGGAAAAATTTGACATTTTTTTCGATTTCGTTACCCATTTTTTAAACGTTACCCCTATAACAATTTTTTAGATCTGTCACTGCTTAAAAGCGCGTAAAACGAAGCTTAAATTGAAGAAAATGAGCATCTGAAGAAGTCGAAGAATGAACGTAAAATTCTGGAAAAGTCTCTCGTCCGCACCACGCGAGAGAGAGAGAAGCCCCTGCGACACGCAGGGGTGGTATTTGACTAAAATGCCCCCTAGGGCTACTGGATAATAACTCGCCACCTCCATTACCTTCCCAACGCCACGCGACAAATCAGTATAGGCCCCCCCGCAACACTCGGGGAAGTGTAGAATCGTAAAAGATTAGGTTTCGACCTAATTTAAGCTTATGAGCAAGTTATTGGAGATTAGATTTCTTTGGACGAACTTAGAGCTTACCAAGGGTGATTTTAGTGTTCCAAGAGCAGTTGCAGTTTCATCTGATTTCTTAATGCAAGATTATTCTGAATTGAAGATTAAAGCTGTGATGACAACCATGAGCAACTAAACTTCTCGTGACTTCTCCCAGGTGAAAGATTGTTAGGTTTTTGCACGTAGACTTTGTTTGATTACTTTATAAATGGTACATCTTGACTACTTTGTTTGATTTGGCTAAACGTTTACTTATATTTGAATTATTAGTCTTTTATCAAATGTATTTGCGATTTCTTGCATCATTAGCGGGTTAGTAACTAAGTGGCTAATTGGTATTTGCAAACGGACAATTAGATTGTATGGGTATTATTAAAAATTGTCTTTAATTGTATGCTAATTCACAAATTCCGAGGTTATGTATATGTGGTGTTTAAGTAATTAAAACTGAGTTTTGTGTAAAACCTGTAATCTAAATCCCATGTGGGGTTGCTCTTCTTAATCTGATAATATTTTCATCATCTTGTTAATTGCTTTCTTTTAAACTAACAAACAAACAAACAGTTTTTGCTTCAGTGCTTAGTAAATTTAGGAGAAACTTATCAAAAGTAATAAAACTCTGCTTTCGTATCCGATCTTTGCATATAAGAGTAAATTTTCTCTTAATATATACTTAATGCATGCCTAATATCAATTATCACATGCTCATATCATCCTCTATACACGATCTCACAACCATAAAGGTCAAGTCATAAGTTGATATATACGCGTAGGAAACAACCATAGAAAGTTATACTAACCTCGTTTCTTTGGCTTCGTGATCAAGTCTAGTCAACGTTCATCTATCATCAAGAGCAGTAAGGTTGAGTTTGAATATCACTTCATATTCAAATCTCTCAACCTATGGCTCTGATGCCAACTTGTAACACCCAAAATTTTAAAGTAAAATCTTTTACGCTTTGCGGAAATTTGGCCCATTTTTTTATAAATTTCGACATGACCCATTCAGAAACAAAGATACTCCTTACGATGATGAACCTGATTAGCAAACAAGACACTCACAAAAATAGACATGACTAGATACACCATTGACACATGACCATTTAGCTAAACAATTGTTAAGTTGAATTTTAATACACAACATATAAATATTTGACCGAAAAGAACTTAACGAATGATGCACATTAAATCACACGATCTTAAAGCTCGTCGACCCGCTCCAAGACTTGATCACATCAGCTTTTATTCACATAAACCGGAATCCTCGGAAATAGTTCTGGAAAAAGATTATGCGATTTTGGTTTTGTATTATTAAGGTAAGCGACTTAACACATTAATTGCTATATAAAAGTAAAAGAGTAAATTACAAGTTTTGTCCTTTATGTTTACATCAAATTTCAGACGCTGTCGTTTTGGCCAAAAGTTTTCAGACGGTGTCCTTTACCTTTCAAAACCTTGCACGTTTTGTCCTTTGGGTCAAACCTAGTAGAAAACTCAGTTAAAAAATGTCATGTGCAATGCACATAAGGGTAAAATGGTCATTTCCCTCTCAACCCTTTCAATTCCCCATTTATATCCGACACCAACCCCTCAATTCAGCTCTTATCACATACGTTGTCCCTCATCTTTCAGTATTAAGGTTTTTAGCACAAATTTCTCTCAAACAAACCTGTGAATTGTGTTTATACATTACGATCCCACAATTGGCATCAGAGCCACGTTGCCACATTGAAGAATAAAAAAGATCATTCATCTCCCTGCAAATTTTTGATCGTCCCTGTTTTTAAAAATATATACCCTGTTTTTGCAAAACCAAATCCGCAAACAAACTGGAACAAAATTGAAAACAAAAGGTGTGAATATTGTTTCAGACATTGTCAAATCGAACAAAAGATCAACAAATTAATACCCAGTAAGCGTTTTTTTATAAACCAAATCGGAAAACCGTTTTTCCGGTGAAACTCCGGCAAACCAGAAAAACGAAACAGTGAATATCCGGATCGAAATAACAGTTAATTTCTAAATCCCTTTAACGTTTACGAAGAATCAAATACAAAAATCCTTGTTAACCAGGATCCAAGAAAGAAATCAGATTTATAAAATGATCTGATTAAGGTTTTTAAATCATAATCTAGAACGAATAAGTAATATTCGATATATAGATACGGAGATATCAGAATGGGGAATTGAAA
Organism: Helianthus tuberosus; assembly: GCA_030545235.1. Taxonomy (NCBI): domain Eukaryota; kingdom Viridiplantae; phylum Streptophyta; class Magnoliopsida; order Asterales; family Asteraceae; genus Helianthus; species Helianthus tuberosus. The sequence goes on from CM060383.1 coordinate 184,378,371, forward strand.
GGGTTGAGAGGGGAATGACCATTTTACCCTCATGTGCATTGCACATGACATTTTTTAACTGAAATTTCTAACTAGGTTTGGCCTAAAGGACAAAACGTACAAGATTTTGAAAGGTAAAGGACACCGCCTGTAAACTCTTGGTCAAAAGGACAGCACCTGAAATTTGATGTAAACATAAAGGACAAAACTTGTAATTTACTCAAAGTAAAAATTATGGATAAACATTGTCTAGCTTATGTTTTTCGATCTCTATTTTTACATAATAATCAAATATTCTATTCTAGTAGATGCCGACGGTTTCTTGATCTAGTAACATCAAACTTTTGTCCTAGTAAAATAGTTTGGGTTTAAATCTCATAAAGTAAGCATCAAATGATTTTTAAGATTAGATTTTAGCAGGCTTGTTAGAAAATTATACATTCTAGTTGAATATGGGGTTTAAGATGTGATGAAAAGAATCCTATGGACCAACAAACAAAAGTGAATACATAAAAACAAATATTAACATGTATTTTCGAAAATTATAAAAACAAATATTGGTAACTTTATGATAATACTGATGTACCGATAATCGGTATAGCAACCGAAAAATAAAGCCTAAAAAATAAATCTTAATTTTCCTAAATGATGGAGGCATTAGAAATAACTCATTTTCCTTTCAAAACCATTATTTTTCATTGTTTTGAACACAAGTAAGTAAATGATGGAGGCATTAGGACTAACCCATTTTCCTTTCAAAACCATTATTTTTCATTGTTTTTATCACCTACCCAAAATCCCCCTAGTTAACCCCTTTGAGCCTAAACTTTTTCGTTTCAAAACCCACAAAACAAACACCCTTTGCCACCAAATCCTTTTTCTTTCCAAACCCATTTGTTTTAGTAAAAAGCTCGGTTATCTTGTGACATGAAAAAAAATGAAAATCTTGCAATAAACAAATAAGTTCCTCAAAGAAATCTTGTTTGAATGTGCTTAGTTTGAATAAAAGTCACAAAAACAAAAAGTTTTACGACGACCGACGCTTTTTATGCTTTTCGTCATTTTTACTAATCAAAAGCCACCTACCTTTAGCCCAAGCCTAACCCTTCCCCAATTACTCTTTATATTTACAAAGGTTTGTAGATAAAAAGAAGGAGGTTTGATTGCTTGGCAAGCATATGGTTGAATAAGTTCCACGTCGGTCTCGAGTGTTTCACAAAAATACACAAATCGGCCGAGTGTTGAGTGATCTTCCGTCAGGTATGTGAACTTGTATATAAATGGAATTTTAAAAAGGCATGTAATGCCCAAATAAATAATTTTTCTTATAAAATGTTCTAAATAAATCATGACGAATAAGATTGTAAATAAAATAAAAATAAAACTTAATAAAGATCTTGGATTCCCGATACTTAAGATAAGCCCAAAACTTCTCCTCTACCTCTTCCATTTGGGTGTGTAAGCCACATATTAAAGAGTTTTGCTTGAGGACAAGAAAAGATTCAAGTGTGGGGGTATTTGATGTGTGCAAAATGCAATATATAAATTACATCAAATGAGGCATAAAACTAACCCCCTTTTAGTACTAATGTTGGAAAAAGCGTGTTTCTTTATTCCTTTTTAATTTACAGGATCAAACGAGCTTAAAAGAACAAAAGGAGCAAATAAGCAGCCAAAAGCAACATAAATACAAAAAGAAGGAATAAACGTGACATGCCCGACCCCTCGGCAGCATCCCCAAAGCAAAAACAAGGAAACAGAGACTGACCACGGGGCCGTGCCCAGCTAGGCATGGGGTGTGGTCAGAAGCCTGCACAAAAGACAAACCTGTAGAAGCTTCCACGCCCACCACGGGGGCGTGCCCAGCTCAACACGGGGCGTGGTCAACGTAAAGATACGCAGAATATTGATAGTACACCAAAGAGTTGACCACGGGGCCGTGCCTAGGAGACACGGGGTCGTGTGGGGACTCTGCTGACACTTGCAATTAATGAAGGAAGAGAAGATGCTGGCCACGGGGCCTGCCCACTAGACACGGGGCCGTGGCCAAGGCTCTGTTCAGGCTATAAATAGGGGTGCTTGGTTCACTTGAAAGGCATCCCTTGGCAAACCACTACTCTCCCACTTTGCCACCACTCCACCACCACTACAACACCAACACCCACCACCATCATCCATCATCCATCTTTAGAGTGTGTAGTAGTATCGGGATCCAAGATTGATTGTAAGGGTTCTTGCCAATCAAAGGCCATGTTTGGTTAAGCCTCTTACATCACTTGGTGAAGACAAGTCTTTATTATATTACTTTTGATTTTTAATCTTTCATCACTTTTTATTTGGGGTTGTATTAATGACTTTAATAACTAGTTTCTTATGTTGAAGGTGAATTTTCTTTATCATTTTCTCGTGGTTTCTTGAGGTTAATTTACTGTCTATATAAAGTAAATGATGTCACCATTCGTGTCTTTACGGTCAATATAAAGGTGCGTTGACTACCTGGTCGGGGGTTAGGGAGATGGTTTGGTAAAGTTCTTGTCTCGTTCAGTGTATATATCCTGCGAGGACTCGGTTCAAGCTTACTAGGACCTCCTTCAACACCCACTGGTATTAGATGGCGGGGGTGCGAATAGCTTGAACCCCTCATATGTAAACTACTATTAATACTTTAAACCAGCTTCTTGGGATTGTATCCTTGCTGACTCAAACCACTTAGCCGAGGGTAACGTCACCTTCAAAAGAGGGGCCTACCACTTTTCGCATTAATTGTCTTTCAATATTCTGACCCTTTGGGATTGTATCCTTGCTGACTCAAACCACTGGGTTGAGAGTAACGTCACCTTCAAAAGAGAGACCTACTACTATAACTAAGATAATCTCTTAAAAAATCCGAAAGTGCGAAAATCGTCAAAGGATACATTAAAGACGAGTTGGATCCAAGTGATTCTATCTTGTCTATTTGTTTTTCATTTTATTTATCTTTGCATTTTAAGTTTTTATTTTTATGTTTCCAAACTTTTCTCAAAAAAATTAGATTGATTTGATGTTGAGGATAAAGCGGTATTAAAAGCTCTTGTGTCCTTGGGCGACCTCGGTATCTTACCAACACTATACTACGCTCACGATAGGTGCACTTGCCCAAGTGTGTGTTTAGTGTTAGTATAATATCGTGTTTTATAAATTTAAAACTTGACTAATGTGTAAAATGGGCTTAAAATTTCAATAAAAATATATCACGCTTTGCACACACCAGTAGGCTTGCAACGTTATTGAGCATATAGAACACAAGTATAGGCATGGCATGTAGTAACCAGAATATAACAAGTATCGCGTTTTAACGGATAGAGTGTATGTATAAACAAGTTTAATCGTGATATGTGATTTTTGTAATATAGGGTACACATTGCACCCAAAGTGTGTAAAAGGGAAAATGAGATCGAGTATACTCACGGTTTGCTTTGAAATTTCCGCGTACATGAGTTGATAAGTCTTAATTTAGAAACTCTAAAGTTACCCTAGGATGGGAAACGAAGGTGTGTGAGTTGCGGATTCGATTACTAGAATTGGATTCGGAATTTTAGAGGGAAAATTATATGTCATAATATAATGAAAAGTAAGGTACCATGAAAATGGTCATGCAATGAGGTAGGATGATTAGCATCCATTAAACCTCATTATATGATATACCAAAGCACAAAATCATCAACTTTGTTGATAATTTCAGTTGGTCATGAATGTAAAGATAAGAACATAAAACTACTAAATCTAAAAACAACCAAGTGAGCTAGCAAGATGTGTGCATCCCAAACATGGAGAGTGTTTGGGGACTTGATGTAGTTGTGTCCCTTTGTTGGAAGTTGTTTTGATATTTAGTGTTATAAAGATAAGATAAGATAAGATAACAAATCAATCATGTGAGGTAGTGGAACATAGTTGGAAAGCCAAGGCTTCCATGGTTCACACTTTTACCAAAACACAAGTTTCACCATATTGAAGATGATAAACTTCGATGGTTTCAACACTTGTAGGTTGATTGGAACTTTGTTAAAAAAGAAAGTTTGGGAGGTGTTTAGACCTCTAAACTTTTAAGAATCAACCATACTCAAGCCCCATAACCAAAGGTTGATTAGAAGCATGGTAGGTGCAAGATTCTCACAAGATGTATGAGTTTATGAAAACTTTATAAAAGATAACATCAAAAACAGAAAGTTGGATCTCAAAATGGTGATGCTCCACCTTAATTTATCATGGTAAACTTGTGGAAACATTTCTAGAGGTGTTCCAAGTTTTCAAGAAAAAGAAGAAGTGAAGTAACATGAAGAAAAGTGAGATGGGAGCTCACTTTTGGACTTAAGAGAATTATGCCTTAACCTTGCTATTTCAGTATTTGGAATGTGATTTGAGAGTGTTTGAGGGTTTGGAAAAGTGAAATGGAGGCGTAGGAGGCTTGGTTTTATAATGGTGAAGTAGGGCATGTGTTTTAATGAAGATCGAATGTGATTTGGGAAGAAGAGAGGTGAAAAGGTGAAATCCAGATTGGCTGAAACAACATTCTGTGGATAACCCATCCTCGCGTCGTGTCGATTATCCAGTCCAAGTTTGGTTTTTCATATTTTGGCCCCTAAACTTTTATATGTTCATTATTTTATGCCTAAAATTTATGCTTCAACATGTTTTCGAGTATAGTTGATGTGTGTAAGCATGTTATAAGTATCGTGCACGTATAGATGATGTTTCAAGCGTATAATAAGTCTCGGTTTGTATGTAAATGTGTATCCAAAGATTGATTACGTATAAGTACAAGTATAACAAGCGTAAGTATACAGTGAATTTCCATTATGATCGAAGTCTCGGATTACAAGTTTGGAAATGAAATACGAATATGTTATGAATACAACTTTCTAAAAATAGAAATGCGAATACAACTTTCTAAATATGGAAAATACATAAATACGAAGCGTTACAATTTACATGTATTTTTTGGGCTTGTATTGTGCGTCGGTGATCACCGACACATAGTCTATTAGTGATTTTTATCTTCAAACTCAATTTTAATATTGATAATCAGTTCACCAAGTAGGTGCAATCATCTATGAGGATATGAAACATAATAGATCTTAATAAGCCAATGAAACATGAGATGTATTGTACATCTTTTATTTTCACATAATATTAAGAAGATTTTTTTACGTACTAACAATGAAATATTTATTTAGAGTCAAGCTCAGTAATCACGTAAATAGGTATGTGAAGTGAGCCATGAATTGATAATAACCGAAGGTTCTTCAGGCCTGTATAATGGCACTGAATGCCCTGCACCCTACATAACACAAATGGTACATTTATTGTTAAATATTTCATTTGTTTGATAAGTTTTTAACCATAGTATGTGTTGAAATTAAAATCACTAAGTGAACACTTATTTAATTGTGAAGAGAAAAAAAATTACTTTTTTTTGAACGGCTACTGACTCCAATAGTCGAGAGGTCTTCGCACCCACATGTATCCGAGTGATACATCCATGGGTCCTTAGTCACCCTCGGGTGTGGCATCCGAAAGTGACCAGGCGCTCCCCGAGAAAATTTCCAGCCGACAGCCACATGACTACCGTTGCGGCCTTCGCACTCTGCACCCAGACCGCATGCTAGCACCAGATCCGGAGTAACCCAACTGTAATAGAAAACTCGGGAGTGGCTCAGGATTCGAACCAGAGACCTTTTAGTCCCAAGCCCAAACCATCACTGCCATGACCACTAGGCTGAAGGCCAGGGTATATGTAGTGCAAGAGAATTATTGCCTTAATATATAGCCAAAGGATCAAAATATGATAAATTTGTTAGTCTCTAGTTATTGAATAATTCATATTTATTTGAATCTCTTTCTAAACTTAGCTATGTGATATAGTCGATTCAGAAAGATGTATACTTAAGCCCCTTCTTTTAGTTTCTTTAAGTAACTAAAACATATCAAGAGCTTTTGCGAGTATGTACTTAACATTAAAACTAGTCAAATTATAAAATATTCATCAATAGAGTGTGTATTGTTTCTTACCTTAACGGATGCATGCATTAAAGAGTATCCATTCTTTCTATATATGGTTCGATACCAGAACATAACAAGTATCGTGTTTTAACGGATAGAGTGTGTGTATAAACAAGTTTAATCGTGATATGTGATTTTTGTAATATAGTGTACACGTTGCACCCAAAGTGTCAAAAGGGGAAAAGAGATCGAGTATACTCACGGTTTGCATAGAAATTCCCGCATAAATGAGTTGATAAGTTTTGATTTAGAAACACAGAAGTTACCCTAGGATAGGAAATGAAGGTATGTGAGTAGCGGATTGGATTGCTAGGATTGGATTCGGAATTTTAGAGGAAAAATTATATGTCATAATATAATGTAAACTAAGTGTCACAGCCCCCGCCCCGGTTTTACCCGGTCCAGGAGCCGCGGGACAGAAACCCGTGGTATCTTATTAATCGAGTTGACAGCGGAAGATTTACAGGATCTTTTAAACTTGAAAATGCCTGATTATTTTATTTCCATAATGTGGAATAAACCCCGTAATTTACAATAGAGGAATTTCACAAGGAAATTCCTTGGTTTACAAAACACATTTATTTATTTACTGAGCCACCTCTTCAAGCTTGTTAGTGCTCCGTAGCACGTTTTCCTTGATTCACAGCAGGTCGCCTGAAACATGTTTTAAAAATATTTTATCAGCGAGGAAATACTAGTGAGTCATTCAGGTTAAATAAAACGACACGTGGTTATAAATTACAGCATAAGAGCGATTACAATGGCTTCTATCTTATTTTTATTTGGCGCCGTGTCACCTGGTGACGATGGTCATACCACTATTGGGTCCTTTCACCCAAGTAGTGATGATTATCACTGTTAGGATTTATTAGCCTAACCCGTGAGAAATTAGTAATGTGCACAATACCCCACTTGCCAGTGATTAAGATAACCACGACTTAATCCTTGTAATTATAACATTTAAAAATGGAGTATTGTAAAACACTTGATAAAAAGAGAATGACTCACATTGTAGATTTAAACAGGCAGAGTTTAGCCTACTGATTAGCCTTGTAACCTAATTTAAATAACAATGCATACGAACTAGGTCAGTAACTAATACAACATTTATGATAACTCACGAGATTAAAACCCTCACAACGAATGACAAAGTGCAACACCTAAACATCCATCGAATTCACGACGAATGACAAGGTATAGCCCTAATGTGGGCAGCACTTAAACATCCATTGGATAGTTTCAATCGACCGGACATTGAATCGTAGCAACGATCGAGTTAATACCCTGTATCGTAGCAGCGCCTTGCTATCTTAAATTACGAATTTGAGCAGTGAGATTTCGTTTTTGAGAATTGTTTTCGACACAACTGAACTGCTCGTGAACCAAGCTATTTATAGGTGAAATATGAGTTTCACGCGGCCCGCGTAACTCTCCTCTTAACACTTACGCGTCCCGCGAGGGCCTCCTAATCGTAGACTAGGGCATCCGTGTCACACATAGGTGTCCCACGTGGATGACACGTGGATCTGGACGCTTATCCGGTCAACTCCACATTGATGCGGCCCGCGTAAGACTATGCTGAATCTTTACGCGGCCCGCCTGAAGGCCAGATTTCTTGTTTTCTTGGTTTTTCATGTACAGTAGGGTTTCAGGGGTCCGGGTTTTTACTTATGGGTTGTTTTGGGACATTTTTGCAAGTCCTTACATCCTCCCCACCTTATTTAAAATCTCGTCCTCGAGATTTACTGAAATAAGTGAGGATACTTTCGCTTCATTTCTGATTCCAGCTCCCAAGTGTATTCGGGTCCTCTTTTCGACTCCCACTTCACCTTGACCAGTACCAATCTTTTGTGTTTGAGAAACTTGATCTTTCTGTCTTGTATTTGAAGTGGCTTCTCAACAAAGTTTAACTTTTCATTTACCTCTATATCTTGAAGAGGTACTACCAAAGATTCGTCAGATAGACACTTTTTGAGATTGGATACATGAAATACATCATGTACCCCGGCTAAATCTTCTGGTAGTTGTAGGCGATATGCAACTGGCCCTATTCGCTGGATGATTGGGAATGGTCCTACGTACCTTGGACTTAGCTTTCCCTTCTTTCCGAACCGAACTACTCCTTTCCAAGGAGAAACTTTCAATAGTACCTTGTCTCCAACTTGAAATTCTAGCGGCTTGCGTCGATTGTCTGCATAACTTTTATGACGATCACGAGCCGTTTTCAGTCTCTCCTTGATTTGAGTGATCTTGTCGGTAGTTTCTTGCACAATTTCAGGACCTAATAATTGTCTTTCTCCTACTTCTGCCCAACAAACTGGGGTTCTACATTTGCGTCCATACAATGCTTCGAACGGGGCAGCTTCAATGCTTGAATGATAACTATTGTTATAGGAGAATTCAATTAAGGGTAGGTGGTCATCCCAGTTTCCACCAAAATCTATCACACATGCTCTAAGCATGTCTTCTAGGGTTTGAATCGTCCTTTCATTTTGTCCGTCTGTTTGAGGATGATATGCAGTACTTAAATTTAGTCGTGTTCCCATTGCTTCCTGGAAACTTATCCAGAAATGGGAAGTGAAACGACTATCCCTTTCCGATACAATGGAGAGTGGGACTCCATGTAAGGATACTACCTCGTCTACGTATAACTTGGCTAGTCTTTCCATGCTAAAGGTTTCCTTCATGGGTAGAAAATGAGCTGATTTGGTTAATCGATCCACAATTACCCAAATCGCATCGTTACCTTTTCTGGTTTTGGGCAACTTGGTAACAAAGTCCATGGTTACAAGTTCCCATTTCCATACAGGCATTTCTAATTGTTGTAGTAGACCTGAGGGTTTCTGGTGTTCTGCCTTGACTTGTGAACAAGTAAGACACTTAGAAACATATCTAGCTATGTCCTTCTTCATTCCTATCCACCATAAATTATTTCTTAAATCTTGGTACATTTTATTGTTACCAGGATGCATGGTATACCTAGATTTATGGGCTTCTTCTAAAATCTTAGTTCTTAAGTCTCCTTGCTTAGGTACCCAAATTCTTTTCTTGTGGAATCTCCAAATTCCATCACTTCCTTGCTCTAATTCCTTTATTCTTCCTTTCATTCCTTCAACATCATCCTTGAGTGCTGTTTCTTGAATGTTCTTCAGTTGTTCCATTAAGTCTATTTGTAAACTTAATCTAAGAGCACGAACTCGTCGTTGTTTCTCATGATACTTACGACTTAAGGCACTAGCAACTACGTTTGCTTTTCCTTCGTGATATTGAATATCACAGTCGTAGTCGCTTAGGATTTCCATCCATCTCCTTTGCCTCATATTTAATTCTTTTTGCCCAAATATATATTTTAAACTCTTATGATCTGTATAGACTGTAAACTTACTTCCGTACAAATAATGTCTCCAAATCTTAAGGGCAAAAATTATGGCTCCTAATTCTAAGTCATGAGTCGTATAGTTTTCTTCGTGCTTTTTCAATTTCCTTGAGGCATAAGCAATTACCTTTTTGCGTTGCATTAGCACACATCCTAATCCTAGCTTTGAAGCATCACAGTATACTTCGAAATCTTCTGTTCCTTCTAGTAAGGCAAGAATTGGGGTGTTTGTTAACCTTTGTTTTAAAATCCTAAAAGCCTCTTCCTGCCTAGGTCCCCATTCAAACTTTACTGCTTTATAGGTTAGCTTAGTTAATGGCACAGCTATTTTTGAAAAATCTTTAATAAAGCGCCTATAGTATCCGGCTAATCCTAGAAAACTTCTAACTTCCGTTGCTGATTGCGGGACTTTCCATTTGGTAATTGCTTCTATCTTAGCAGGATCTACGTGAATACCTTCGTGATTCACCATGTGTCCTAAAAATTGCACCTCCTGTAGCCAAAATTCACACTTCGAGAATTTGGTATAAAGCTTCTCCTTTCTTAACGAAGTTAAGAGTGCATGCAGGTGCTCACAATGCTCATCTTGGCTTTTGGAATAAATAAGTATATCATCGATGAAGACAATTACAAATTTATCCAAGTATGGTTTACAGATCCTATTCATCATATCCATAAATGCTGCTGGAGCATTTGTTAGTCCAAAGGGCATGACTGTAAACTCATAGTGACCATACCTAGTTCTGAAAGCGGTTTTAGGTATGTCTTCTTCTTGTACCTTCAATTGATGATATCCGGAGCGTAAATCTATCTTAGAAAAATATCTAGCTCCTTGAAGTTGATCAAAAAGATCATCAATCCTAGGTAATGTGTATCGATTCTTAATTGTAACTTTATTCAATTCCCTATAATCGATACACATTCGCATTGTACCATCCTTTTTCTTTACGAACAACACTGGAGCTCCCCATGGGGATGAACTAGGTTGTATAAATCGTTTACTGAGCAATTCATCTAATTGCTTTTTCAGTTCTAACATTTCAGTAGGTGCTAATCGGTAGGGTGCTTTAGCTACGGGTGTAGTTCCAGGAATCAAATGAATTCTAAATTCTATTTCCCTATCTGGTGGTAATCCTGGTAGTTCTTCTGGAAATACCTCTGGGTATTCTGATACTACTGGAATTTCCTTAAGTTCCTTATTTTTAGTGTTAATGATTACTGAAATCATATACACTACTTCTTGTTTTCTTGAATAACTGGCCAACTTCATTACTGAAATGAATTTCAGTGGCTTTCGCGGCTTATCTCCTGTAATCTTAATTACTTCTCCGGTGGGTGTATGTATTTCTATGGAATTCTTATCACATAGGATTCGAGCATGGTTGGCTACTAACCAATCCATTCCTAACACTACATCGAATCCAGCTAAATCCATAGGTAATAGGTTTGCAGAAAATTTATGACCTGAAAGTTCTATATTTTCTTTTTGCAAAACCGTATCTTTGTTAACAGAATTCTCGTCTGCCGTTTCTACTGTAAAAACTTGCCTAAGTTTTGTTAAAGGTAGCTTAAGAGCTTGGCAGAATGAAGTATTTATAAAACTTTGGTTTGCACCAGAGTCAAATAATACTTTTGCATACACGTTGTGAACTAGGAACGTACCAGCTATCACATCAGGGATTAGCTCGGCTTCCTGGGTAGTCAACTGGAATGCTCTTGCATTCTTCTTGGTAGCTCCGTCTGCAGGTTTGGCTTTGTTGTCAGCCGGTTTGACCAGTTTCGGGCAGTCTGGCCTAAAATGTCCAGCTTCTCCACAGTTGTAGCAGATGGTTGATTTCTTCTTCCTGCAATCTTCCTCTTGATGCCCTGGAATTTTGCAGAAATTGCAATACCCCTTGCATCTCCCAAAATGCTTCCTTTTACAGGCATTGCAAAATGGAACATTGGAAGATTGCCCAGTTCCCTTTTTCTTGAAATTACTACGGTTACCCATACGGAATCCATGGGTAATCTTTTGGGCCACTTCCCTTTTCCGAGTTTCTTCTCGCGTACGTACCAGTCCGTCCGTCAAGGTATTGGCTAATTCCACTGCATCGTCAATCGTGCGAGGTCTCACAGCTTTAACGATATCACGGATTTCGCCAATCAAACCCCAAATGTAGCGAGAAATAAGTACCGGTTCTGGCGAAGCCAGGGTTGGTACCACTCTAGCATACTCGAAGAATGTCGAAGTATATCCTCGACAGTCTACATTCACCATCCGGTGGTTCAGGAATTTATTCGCCATTTGTTCCTGCTCATATTCGGGACAGAATTTTCTTTCCACCAGCTGCTTAAATTCTTCCCAACTCATGGCATAGACCACATCGCTTCCTTTGGCTTGTAGTACCGTATTCCACCATTCTAGCGCCCGTTCTTTAAAAAGATGCGACGCATACATGACTTTGTCCTCCTCGGCACATTTACTTATTTTAATCACCGCCTCGGTTTTCTCTAACCAACGCAGTGCAGCAGTCGCCCCTTCATTGCATGCAAATTCAGCTGGTTTACAGGCAAGGAACTCCTTGTAAGTGCAACCAGGCGTTGCAGCTTTCATTCTTTTATGAATTGGGGCTTGCAGTACATCATTATCGTTATTATTATTGTTGCCTCCTCCATTTACGCTATTACTAAAGTTATCTTCATAAGTACGTTTGCTAGGAATAATTTGTTGTGGTTCAACTGGATTTCGGCTAGCAGCCAGGATTGCTGGAATAGCATTGGCTATTCCCTGAGCAACGATATTCTCGATATCTTGCCTATTCAGAAATTGATCTTCATGGTTTTGCTCAGATTGATTTACTTCATTAACGGGTTCATTACCAGCGTGTGCCATCTGGTAATTAATTTATAAAAGTGATTAGCATAAAAGAATTAATAACCAATCATAACAAAACAATTTGCATATAATCATGGTAACACGTATAGCCAAAATTGTCGATCTTTCGACTTTCGATATTTTATATATAATAGGCATTTGTATACACTGGTTATCTTACAAAAGTTTTATTTTTGAGTTATTTCACATAATTATATTTTTATGATTATATTATTATTATTAAACACGCATACTCATACACCCCACAACTCTAGTCAGCAGGCATTTCAGAAACGACGTTCCCTCTCGTCGTACTTCCAGGAGATCCTCTCCCCTACCTCTCGGATTCTGTTCCCTGCATCCACCAGCTCCTCGCCAAATTGGCGGAGTTCATCCAAGTTCTCATTGCTCATTGGTGGGTGTAGTGGAGGCTCGAGGTCGAACTGAGGGAAAAAGGTATTAGGGTTATTTAGGAGATTCTGAAATTGCCAGTCGGTTGTCCACCACTCTTCTAGCTCTGCTGGTAATGGTTGGGTGTGGATAATAGGATCTGGGATCTCAGGTTATAGGTCAACTGGAAGTTGAGCTTCCGCTGGGTAATTAAAAAGGTTTTCACCGGTAGGTCCGATGAGGTCACTAAGTGCCAGTTTATGATCCAGATCCTCCCAGGGTGGCATTTCCTGGTCTTGCCTAGAACTTTCTCCAATTTCTATTCCCTTGCCTTTATCTTTGGGATCCTCCTTCTTTATAACTTTTCGTGTTGCTGGTTTCCTCATGCGCACACGCCTCTAGCCCACAATTCTTCTTCTCTTCTTTGGCTTGGGTTTCTCCGGAGGCTGGGCTTGAAATTCCATAGGTTCTTCAACATCGGTACAATAACCGGTAAAGTCTCTGGAAACTTCCACATTAACAGAATAAATATTGAGATTCTGAAGAGCTTCAGACAACACATTCATGCTGTTTAGCAGATATGAAGAAACACACAAAATTCTTGGTTAAAATTTTGTAAATTGAATTTTCACGTAATCATAGAAAGGAAATAAAAATTTCACATATCTAATTTTATACAAACCATTTTATTGAAACAAAATATTGTGATATATATTATAATTTACAACTGAAATTCAAAATATACTAGTGGTTATTTAATATATTAAAGTTTCTGGCTCGTAGGTGGCATAGGTGCTGGTACTGGTTTGGCGATTCAACTATAAGTTAGCATTTATTGCTGTAGTGGCTAACATGTAGAGATTTGCCCATTGTTCATCTAATTCATCTTCCCATGGTGGGTTAGTGCCTAATTTCTAAGTTTCCTTATTAAGCATCACTTCTTTTGGTTGTGACTTCTTTATTTTCTCTTGACTTTTTCTAATAATCCAACTCCTTTTATTAGGGGTAAGTGGTTTCTCAAACTGTGCCTTACGAACAAATATTCCTTCCTCGGTATCTGCTGAGTCTCTTGAGGAATTTGGTTGAAATGAGGTTCCCTTATCTTTTGGTGAACTATCTAATTGACGATAGATGTCCAAAATTCTTTGCTTACCCATACTGTAACATAAAGCACATATTTACATGAATTATTTCTTCATACAGAAATTAAAACTTAAGTGTCAGCAGAACACTTCTTTGGCTTGAATAAGTGGCATGGCTCTGATACCACCTTTTCCTGTCACGGCCCCCGCCCTGGTTTTACCCGGTCCAGGAGCCGCGGGACAGAAACCCGTGGTATCTTATAAATCGAGTTGACAACGGAAGATTTACAGGATCTTTTAAACTTGAAAATGCCTGATTATTTTATTTACATAATGTGGAATAAACCCCGTAATTTACAATAGAGGAATTTCACAAGGAAATTCCCTGGTTTACAAAACATGTTTATTTATTTACTGAGCCACCTCTTCAAGCTTGTTAGTGCTCCGTAGCACGTTTTCCTTGATTCACAGCAGGTCGCCTGAAACATGTTTTAAAAATATTTTATCAGCGGGGAAATACTGGCGAGTCATTCAGGTTAAATAAAATGACACGTAGTTATAAATTACAGCATAAGAGCGATTACAATAGCTTCTATCTTATTTTTATCTGGTGTCGTGTCACCTGGTGACGATGGTCATACCACTATTGGGTCCTTTCACCCAAGTAGTGATGATTATCACTTTTAGGATTTATTAGCCTAACCCGTTAGAAATTAGTAATGTGCACAATACCCCACTTGCCAGTGATTAAGATAACCATGACTTAATCCCTGTAATTATAACATTTGAAAATGGAGTATTGTAAAACACTTGATAAAAAGAGAATGAGGGGTTGTTTGGTAGCCTCTTAATGACCATTCAGATGCTACCTCTTAATGGTTTAAAACCTCTGAATGAATAAGAGGTAACCTCAAGTCTGAATGGTTAAGAGGTAACCTCTGAATGGTAAATCATCACATGTCACATTCTTCTACCTTCCCATTCGTAAAATTCTTAATGGTTCCATTAAGAGATAGCCTCTTAATGACCATTCAGAGGCTACCAAACAGCCCCTGACTCACATTGCAGAATTAAACGGGCAGAGTTTAGCCTACTGATTAGCCTTGTAACCTAATTTAAATAACAATGCATACGAACTAGGTCAGTAACTAATACAGCATTTATGATAACTCACGAGATTAAAACCCTCACAACGAATGACAAAGGGCAACACCTAAACATCCATCGAATTCATGACGAATGACAAGGTATAGCCCTAATATGGGCAGCACTTAAACATCCATTTGATAGTTTCAATCGATCGGACATTGAATCGTAGCAGCGATCGAGTTAATACCCTGTATCGTAGCGGCGCCTTGCTATCTTAAATTTCGAATTTAAGCAGTGAGATTTCGTTTTTGAGAATTGTTTTCGACACAACTGAACTGCTCGTGAACCAAGCTATTTATAGGTGAAATATGAGTTTCATGCGGCCCGCGTAACTCTCCTCTTGACACTTACGTGGCCCGCGAGGGCCTCCTAATCGTAGACTAGGGCATCCGTGTCACACATAGGTGTGCCACGTGGATGACACGTGGATCTGGACGCTTATCCGGTCAACTCCACATTGACGCGGCCCGCGTAAGACTATGCTGAATCTTTACGCGGCCCGCCTGAAGGCCAGATTTCTTGTTTTCTTGGTTTTTCATGTACAGTAGGGTTTCAGGGGTCCGGGTTTTTACTTACGGGTTGTTTTGGGACGTTTTTGCAAGTCCTTACATCCTCCCCACCTTATTTAAAATCTCGTCCTTGAGATTTACTGAAATAAGTGAGGATACTTTCGCTTCATTTCTGATTCCAGCTCCCAAGTGTATTCGGGTCCTCTTTTCGACTCCCACTTGACCTTGACCAGTACCAATCTTTTGTGTTTGAGAAACTTGATCTTTCTGTCTTCTATTTGAAGTGGCTTCTCAACAAAGTTTAACTTTTCATTTACCTCTATATCTTGAAGAGGTACTACCAAAGATTCGTCAGATAGACACTTTTTGAGATTGGATACATGAAATACATCATGTACCCCGGCTAACTCTTCTGGTAGTTGTAGGCGATATGCAACTGGCCCTATTCGCTGGATTATTGGGAATGGTCCTACATACCTTGGACTTAGCTTTCCCTTCTTTCCGAACCAAACTACTCCTTTCCAAGGAGAAACTTTCAATAGTACCTTGTCTCCAACTTGAAATTCTAGCAGCTTGCGTCGATTGTCTGCATAACTTTTATGACGATCACGAGCCGTTTTAAGTCTTTCCTTGATTTGAGTGATCTTGTCGGTAGTTTCTTGCACAATTTCAGGACCTGATAATTGACTTTCTCCTATTTCTGCCCAACAAACTGGGGTTCTACATTTGCGTCCATACAGTGCTTCGAACGGGGCAGCTTCAATGCTTGAATGATAACTATTATCATAGGAGAATTCAATTAAGGGTAGGTGGCCATCCCAGTTTCCACCAAAATCTATCACACATGCTCTAAGCATGTCTTCTAGGGTTTGAATCGTCCTCTCACTTTGTCCGTCTGTTTGAGGATGATATGCAGTACTTAAATTTAATCGTGTTCCCATTGCTTCCTGGAAACTTGTCCAGAAATGGTAAGTGAAACGGCTATCGCTATCTGATACAATGGAGAGTGGGACTCCATGTAAGGATACTACCTCGTCTACGTATAACTTGGCTAGTCTTTCCATGCTAAAGGTTTCCTTCATGGGTAGAAAATGAGCTGATTTGGTTAATCGATCCACAATTACCCAAATCGCATCATTACATATTCTGGTTTTGGGCAACTTGGTAACAAAGTCCATGTTTACAAATCCGCGTACATGAGTTGATAAGTCTTAATTTAGAAACTCTAAAGTTACCCTAGGATGGGAAACGAAGGTGGGTGAGTTGCGGATTCGATTGCTAGATTTGGATTCATAATTTTAGAGGGAAAATTATATGTCATAATATAATGAAAAGTAAGGTACCATGAAAATGGTCATGCAATGAGGTAGGATGATTAGCATCCATTAAACCTCATTATATGATATACCAAAGCACAAAATCATCAACTTTGTTGATAATTTCAGTTGGTCATGAATGTAAAGATAAGAACATAAAACTACTAAATCTAAAAACAACCAAGTGAGCTAGCAAGATGTGTGCATCCCAAACATGGAGAGTGTTTGGGGACGTGATGTAGTTGTGTCCCTTTGTTGGAAGTTGTTTTGAGATTTAGTGTTATAAAGATAAGATAACAAATCAATCATGTGAGGTAGTGGAACATAGTTGGAAAGCCAAGGCTTCCATGGTTCACACTTTTACCAAAATACAAGTTTCACCATATTGAAGATGATAAACTTCGATGGTTTCAACACTTGTAGGTTGATTGGAACTTTGTTAAAAAAGAAAGTTTGGGAGGTGTTTAGACCTCTAAACTTTTAAGAATCAACCATACTCAAGCCCCATAACCATAGGTTGATTAGAAGCATGGTAGGTGCAAGATTCTCGCAAGATGTATGAGTTTATGAAAAGTTTATAAAAGATAATATCAAAACAGAAAGTTGGATCTCAAAATGGTGATGTTCCACCTTAGTTTACCATGGTAAACTTGTGGAAACATTCCTAGAGGTGTTCTAAGCTTTCAAGAAAAATAAGAAGAAGTGAAGTAACATGAAGAAAAGTGAGATAGGAGCTCACTTTTGGACTTAAGAGAATTATGCCTTAACCTTGCTATTTCAGTATTTGTTGAGTGAGTTGAGAGTGTTTGAGGGTTTGGAAAAGTGAAATGGAAGTGTAGAATATAACAACCCTCCACAATATTTTCAACACCCTAATATATTTTAAAGTGCCCCAATATGTCCTAAAATACACCCCGTATACTTAAACGGGCCATGAATACCTTTATTTTTATAAAAATTAATTAAAAACAAGTTTTCATGGTCTCTCGCTGGGCACGTAGCTCTTGGTTACCACCTACGCGGGTCGCGACAGCTCCAAGTCAGGACGACACCCGGTGCTGCCACGTGTCGTGCAACGTGTCGAAGCTAGGGCTGAGTCGGACAAGCTAGGGCCTACCCTAGGTGCCCTCGCGGGCCGCGTAGCCCCTGGCTACATCTTACGCGGGGCACGACAAAACTAAAATCAGCTTCTATATAATGGGAGCTCAGGCCTTCAGTTTCAATTCGCACGACGAACAACTTTCTCTCTCAATTTCTGATAATAGGCATAATTCTCGGGTATAATACCCCCTAAATTAACGAAGTTCTGCTCCGTTGTAAGTATCATAACCCCGGTTACGTATTAGATACGCTGCCCGATTGATCCAGGGTTCCGTAACGGCTGTCGTGGTTCTGCCCGACGTAGTCGTTGGAATGCCGTCTCGGTGAGGGTATTACTAATGTAAATAATGGGTTATTATACTAACGCGTGTGCATTTGTGTAATTTATAGATAATCACCAGGAAACCCTTAAAGAAAACCTAAGACATCAATGTGAGTAATCCTTCTTTTTGTGTAAACTGTTTTACAAAACCTTATATATTTTACAATGTGATTAGCAGTGATTGAGTCTTTTTAATTCTTCAATTACTGCCGGTATGTTGGGGTTTTGTATACAAAATGTGGATAGACGTTACCATTGGACAACGAGTTAGCCAATGAGTAATATGACCCACCAGTCAGGATTGACAATACTGAATGAGTAATTGTGTAGATATAAACAATGTGATCGCCCTCAATACTGTTTAATGATGAAATATGTTTTGATTAAACTGTGATTCACTCACCAGTATTTCCCACTGACAAATATTTTTAATACGCGTTTCAGGTAACAAAATTTAAAAGCCAATTAGAAGAAAGCCAGCTGGAGAGCACTAAAGGCTTGGAAAAGTGTGGCTATAAAAGTTACCTAAAAGACGATGTTTTAAATTCAATAAAATAGGGTTTATCCCTATAAACATGTTGTAATAAGAAACTTGGGTTTACCCATGTGTTTAATATTATAAAATATGATGGTTTTACTCTGATAAAATATTTCCTAACTACGGTCCTGATGAAATTTCCGTGGCCAAAATGGTTAAACATACGGATACCACCAAAACTGGTTCGAATCCGCCTGTTCCCGGGAAATAGGGATCGGGGGTTGCGACAGAAGGTGGTATCAGAGCTAAGCCACTGATTCAGCCACAGAAGTGTTCTGCTGACACCAAAATATGATATGTTAGGAAATAAATTACAGAAATACGTGCATATCTGTATTTTATTGTTATGTGTTACTTGACTATTTGTTAGTTTACAGTATGAGTTACCAAGGACCTTCCGACGCCTACCGTCAGTTGTCCAGCTCACCTAGGAGCGAAGGCACCTCTTCACAGCCTGCCCTCTCAGGATATTCAGCTGATAATGAAGACGGGATATTCGTGTTTAAGGCTCAGTTTGAAGAGTCATTCCCTCCTAAAAAGAGAGGATGGTTCAGTAGGGGAGCACATGAACGTAGGAAACGAATGAAAAAGTTGCAAGAACAGCGAGCCCTAGCAGCCGTTAAAAGAAAGACAGATGCCCACACCCAGGATATGCTTAATAGGGGTTTAGCAAATTTTCATATCCTAGCAACCACAGCTGCCGATCCTAATCTGGAGCAACTTGTAGCACCCCAACCTTTACCACTGTTTCCCACCCAGCCAATGGAAATAGAAAACAACCCTGAAAATCAAGTCCAAATGCATGACTTCGACCCAATGGAAATACCTAGGGTACCAGCACCTAATCCCTTAGATCCAAACTACGACCTATGGTTAGATGATAATAGGGACTATGTGCAGCATTACCCGATACCCGAAGACATGCCCATGCCGAATCTAGCAGCTTACCCAGGTTTGGACCCTCTAGATCCCTATTACGATAGTGATCAATACATTAGAGAAATTCTAGAGAATCCATACCCGTACCAGGCACCCACACCCCCGTACCCAGACCCAGTACCAGCACCTGCACCCCTAATGAGTGCAGAAAATGTGCAAGAACTCCGAACTTTCGGAGAAGAGATTTTAGAGAATAGTGAGAGAATGAGGCAGGTAGGAGAGCGACTCGTCTGGAAGTATGACGAGCGTAATATGGATTTCTGAATGAATCCATATCCGTGAAGGTGATGGTGGAGGTAGTAATAATAATAATATAATAATAAATAATATGTGTGTATGAAAAAAAATCATAGCTACAGATGCCTACTAGTAGTGTAATTTTGTTTCAGTTGTATTGTAATTTTAAATTCCAGTTCTGGTTTGTATTAGATGCATATTATAAGAAAGAGTAAGTCGCAATGTTCGACGCTTTTGATCAATATGCGTATCATGTGATTGATTGCCTTAAACTATTTTGTGATATTAATACGTGGTGAATAAAAAATTCAGATGGCTGATCTAGTGAATCAGGAAAATCCGGATAATAACCCGGAAAACCAGAATGATGATAATCTGAATAAAGATAATCCGAATAACAATAACAATGGAAACCAAGTGGATAACAGTGCAATTCAACACATAGTGGCACAAGAAATTATAGATGCAATGCCATTCATTATCCAAAATGTTAGGGAAGCTGATAATAAAAGTAACCGTGACAATAAACGAACAACTGAACCTGAACACAGCGTGAACAATGGACCTATACTTCAAGTGCCCATTCCCAAAAGAAGAAGGACCATGTCTTATGGTTGTTCCTATAAAGAATTCTGGTCTTGTAAACCAATAGAATTCTCGGGCAATGAAGGGGCCGTTGCAGCCTTACGCTGGATAGAAAAGACTGAAGTAGTCTTAAAAATAAGCAAATGTGCAGAAGAGGATAAGATAATGTTTGCTTCCAATCTGTTTAAGAACTCAGCCTTAGAATGGTGGAACACTATCCTCCAGTCTAGGGGAAGTGACAAGATTTACAATATGGAATGGGAAGAATTTAAGAACATGGTAGAAAGAAAATTCTGCCCTCCCAATGAAAAAGAACAGATAACAAATAAGTTCTTAAACCTTAAAATGGCAGGAGTGGATAGTAAGGGTTATACTACATTATTCTTCGAATATGCTAGAATAGTACCAACCCTTGCATCACCTGAACCAGTCTTAATCTCCCGTTACATATGGGGATTAATTGGTGAGATTAGGCATGTAGTCAAGGCAGCTAGACCTCAAACCATAGAAGAAGCGGTAGAACTAGCTAATACCTTGATAGATGAGTTAGTGCGTACGCGAGAAGAAGACCAGAGGAGGAACTTAACTCAAAGGCTTACCCAAGAATTTCGCTACAACCGTGGGAAAAATATAGGTTCTACCTTTGCACCTTATTGCAAGTATTGCAAAAGAAAGCATTCTGGGAGATGTTCCATATATTGCAACTTTTGCAAAATATCTGGGCACAAGGAAGAAGACTGCAAGAAGAAACTCTGTTTGTTACAATTGCGGAGAACAAGGTCACATCAAGCCAAACTGTCCGAAATTAGCTCCAGCTACGAATAACAAGACTACTAAGAATGCTAGAGCATTTGTTCTGACTGCAGATGAAGCCAAGATGATTCCGGACGTGATTGCCGGTACGTTTTTAGTTAATGATATTTTTGCTAAAGTATTATCTGACTCTGGTGCAAACCAAAGTTTTATTAATACTTCATTTTGCAAACTTATGAGTCAATCATTAACTAAACTCCCACAAGAATGTCTAGTAGAGACAGCAAATGGGGAAACCATTAAGATTTGTGAAATCTTGCAGGGAGCAAGAATAGAAATTTCAAACCATAAGTTTATTGCAAACCTTTACCCAATGAATCTGGCAGGATTTGATATTGTATTAGGAATGGATTGGTTAATAGCCAATAAAGCCAGTATTTTATGTGATCAAAAGTCAATCCAAGTAAATTCACCAAAAGGTGAAAAGATCACAATCAAAGGAGATAAACCATCTAGATCCACAAAATTTATCTCTGTGATGAAAACATCAAGTTATATAAGAAAAGGGTCATTAATGTGTTAACTTATTTCTATAATCACTAACACTAAAAGAAAAGAACTAAAAGATATTCCAGTAGTATCTCAGTTTTCAGATGTATTTCCGGAAGAATTGCCAGAATTACCGCCCGACAGGGAAGTTGAATTCAGAATTCACCTGCTACCAAGAACAACACCGATTACCAAAGCACCTTACCGTTTGGCACCCGCAGAAATGCAGGAACTAAAGAAACAGTTAGACGAATTATCGGAAAAAGGGTTCATACAGCCAAGTTCATCGCCATGGGGAGCACCGATTTTATTTGTTAAGAAGAAGGACAGATCGATGCGTATGTGCATTGACTACCGTGAATTGAACAAAGTCACGATTAAGAATCGGTACCCATTACCAAGAATCGATGATCTGTTCGATTAGTTGCAAGGAGCTCGATTTTTCTCTAAAATTGATTTGCGCTCAGGATATCATCAATTAAAGGTACAGGAAGAGGACATTCCTAAGACCGCTTTCAGAACAAGGTATGGCCATTATGAATTACTGTCATGCCATTTGGTTTAACCAATGCCCCAGCTACATTTATGGACATGATGAACCGAATATCTAAGCCATATTTGGATAAATTCATAATTGTCTTTATAGATGATATTCTCATTTACTCTAAAACTAAAGAGGAACACGCAGGGCATTTGCATGCACTTCTAAGTTTATTAAGGAAATAAAAGTTTTATGCTAAGTTTTCGAAGTGCGATTTTTGGTTAGAACAAGTTCAGTTTCTTGGACATTTAGTTAATCATGAAGGAATCCATGTAGATCCCACCAAGATCGAGGCAATTACCAAATGGAAAACCCCTGAGTCACCAACCGAGGTTAGAAGTTTCTTAGGAGTGGCCGGTTATTATAGAAGATTCATTCGAGATTTTTCTAGAATAGCCATTCCCTTAACTAAGTTAACCTCTAAATCCATTAAGTTTGAATGGGGACCGAAACAGGAAGAAGCATTTAGAACCTTAAGCAAAGACTAACCAATGCACCCATACTAGCATTACCAGAAGGAACCGAAGACTTTACAGTCTATTGTGACGCTTCTAAATTAGGTTATGGATGTGTGTTGATGCAACGTCAAAAGGTTATAGCATACGCATCTAGACAACTTAAGAATCATGAAGAGAACTATTCAACCCATGATTTGGAATTAGGAGCTATAATTTTTGCCCTGAAAATTTGTCACACCCTGATATTTCCACGTATTACCGGTGGGGAGTATCGTGACGTAGTTGATATCATCATAGACAATTAATCACAGTTTAATGCACAGCGGAAGTCTGAAAGTAATAATATTACAAACAGATTGAAAGTAACATTAAGTATTACAACGGAATGTAAAATGAACCACAGGCGGAACTAAATAAAAGAAACATTGTTCAACAGATTTTTAAGTGACCGAGCTTGCAAGACACTTTATTTATTCACTCAGGAGTAGCCAGCCTATTTCGCCTAGTACCTTCACTTAACCTTTTTGAAAATACGTCAGTTTACACTGGTAAATACAATTAACCGACTCATTTTGAAAAAGGTTTATAAAAATTGATTTAAATGCACAAGGCACAAATGTTCTTTTTATAACTTGGGATAGTTATTTAAATAAAAACTTGTAAAAAATTATTTGTTTGTTATACGTTCAGTAGCCCGGGCTGAACACCTGGTTAAAGATTAATAGACACACCACATGATATAATCCCGCGGCGAGTTATTCTCGAACAGGCGGTTATATCTTTTTATATACGCACCGGCAGGTGTATGCCTACACCCCACGCTTAAGTCGTGGCCATTTCAATGAATGAGCCGAGGATATCCAGGACACGGTCATTAACCCCCCAAAGGCTTTAAACAAACAAAACAGAATAAACGGGTTATCACAATTTTTTAACCACCATACGATTAAATATTCAATACCCGACCAAGTGGTATTTTATATACCGTACCCCAAGCCCGTATTAGGGAAAATAAGTTAAAAGTATTTACCTGAGCAAAATATAAATTTTATCCCAGCCGTATAACAATCAACAAGTGCAAATATCTTTTACTGGGCTTCTAAATCTGGAAGGAAGGTTTTATTAACCTATTAGATTCCTAACGGGTCTTTATTCAAGTCTTAACTTAGACCGGTTAGTTTTAAAGAAGGTTTGCGGTTCAAAACGCAAGATTAAACAAAGACCGGATCAGAATGTGATTTAGACCCGACAAGTATGAAGACTTGTGTAAAATGGGTAAACTAAACACACTCTGGATTTTGAAGTGCAAATGATAAGGTTTGACCCGTTTCGGTTAATTTATGCAAACTAGTTACATAAACCGTACCGAACGCGAATATGCATAACGGGTAACCAAAAGAGTCATGAACAGGTTCCACAAGTTAATATGCTTAAAATATGTTATGACATCAGTAGGATATCTTTCATTATGCCCAAAACAAATTTAAAACCATTTTATGCCCCGTAGGGGTATTTTGGTCATTTTAAAGTTTATAAAAGAGGTTAAAATAAAAATTGAAGTTCTGGTCCAAAACCTTCTGTGAAAATATTTATTTTATGAGGTTATATCAACAAGATATCATACACATGTGTATTTCATCATTTATGACCAAACTATGCACCGTAGGGGCATTTTGGTCATTTCACACGTGCTTTAAAGGTCAAATTTGGAAACCTGAGTTCAAAACTTTAACTTACTGTAAAAGTGTAAAAATTTATTCATAACATCAGTAGGTAACAAGCCTTAGGTTCCAAATATGGTTTTAAACCATACTATGCGCCTAAATCGCATAAAAGTCGGTATTTGACGATATTCGGGTTGATTAAGAAAATCTGAGGTTTTGATCACCCTCTACTGCTTAAAATAATTTATTAAATATATAAAATCAGTAGAAAAAGGTTTGACATATAAAGGATGTGTAAAACTCATTTTATTAGAAAAAATGGCATTATCGTCAATTACCGAGCCTATGCAAGAACCCTATGTTATGGTAAGTTTAAAATTTAATAAAAATCTTCAAAAATGCCTAAATATTATATTACATCAGTGGGTAGAAAGTTTGATGTCAAAATTTGGGTTTAAATAGGTTTTATGTCAAAAATGCCGTTTAATTAATAAAAAGCTTTCATCTTACGATATCGTGCATAACTCTCATTTTAGACCATAATCTGATGTCAAACTTTTAGAACACACTTAAATATTAGTAATAAAGGTTCTTGTCCATTCACATTGTCACAAATCTCGTTTTATTGATAAAAGGGCGTAATGGTCAATATTTAAGCATTTAACGAAAACAAGTAAATGTTTCAGATTTTAAAGGACCCATGTTGTATAACCTCAGAGGGTTATACTAACATGTAATATGGTCCTAATGGAACCTTAAGGCATATCTAAAATAAGCTAAATCGGGTCAGAACTGAAAGTCAAAGTAAAAGTCAACTTTTGCGACTTTCGGTTGCGAACCGAGCCTAAACGAATTTAAAACCATTTTATGCCCCGTAGGGGTATTTTGGTCATTTTAAAGTTTATAAAAGAGGTTAAAATAAAAATTGAAGGTCTGGTCCAAAACCTTCTGTGAAAATATTTATTTTATGAGGTTATATCAGCAAGATATCATGTATTTCATCATTTATAACCAAACTATGCACCGTAGGGGCATATTGGTCATTTCACACGTGCTTTAAAGGTCAAATTTGGAAACCTGAGTTCAAAACTTTAACTTACTGTAAAAGTGTAAAAATTTATTCATAACATCAGTAGGTAACAAGCCTTAGGTGCCAAATATGGTTTTAAACCATACTATGCGCCTAAATCGCATAAAAGTCGGTATTTGACGATATTCGGGTTGATTAAGAAAATCTGAGGTTTTGATCAGCCTCTACTGCTTAAAATAATTTATTAAATATATAAAATCAGTAGAAAAAGGTTTGACATATAAAGGAAGTGTAAAACTCATTTTATTAGAAAAAAGGGCATTATCGTCAATTACCGAGCCTATGCAAGAACCTTATGTTATGGTCAATTTAAAATTTAATAAAAATCTTCAAAAATCCCTAAATATTATATTACATCAGTGGGTAGAAAGTTTGATGTCAAAATTTGGGTTTAAATAGGTTTTATGTCAAAAATGCCGTTTAATTAATAAAAAGCTTTCATTTTACGATATCGTGCATAACTCTCATTTTAGACCATAATCTGATGTCAACCTTTTAGGAAATACTTAAATATTAGTAATAAAAGTTCTTGTCCATTCACATTGTCACAAATCTTGTTTTATTGATAAAAGGGCGTAATGGTCAATATTTAAGCATTTAACGGAAACAAGTAA
Source organism: Helianthus tuberosus (assembly GCA_030545235.1). Taxonomy (NCBI): domain Eukaryota; kingdom Viridiplantae; phylum Streptophyta; class Magnoliopsida; order Asterales; family Asteraceae; genus Helianthus; species Helianthus tuberosus. Next base: position 184,404,459 of record CM060383.1, read on the forward strand.
ATGTTTCAGATTTCTAAGGACCCATGTTGTATAACCTCAGAGGGTTATACTAACATGTAATATGGTCCTAATGAAACCTTAAGGCATATCTAAAATAAGCTAATTCGGGTCAGAACTGAAAGTCAAAGCAAAAGTCAACTTTTGCGACTTTCGGTTGCGAACCGAGCCTAAGCTCAGAATTGTCGGGTTAAACATGTTTAGACATGTTCTTACATTAATTACCAAGTTATTTTAATGTTAAAACAGGTTCCATAACTTCTACATTGTTAGTTATGAATTTATTTGTAAAAATAGTTTCTGTTGACTTTTTAATATTAGGTTTGACCCGACATTTGACCAAGTTAGGGTGAAAATCAGTAGGTGCCCTCTTAGGGGTTTATTACCTACATAATTACCAACCTATAACCACTTTTAATTTGACCAATGACTAGACCATTAGTGATTAATCACTAAGTCAAAGCTTAATTACGATAAGTTTGACTTTTGGTCATTAAGCTACTAAAACTTGAACTTAAGGAGTTAAGGACACTTACAAGTGGTCCTTAGGACAGAAGATAACTCAAAAGGAAGTTCCAAATGCTCAGGATCCTCCAGAAATGAGAAGATAGCAAGATTGGAATGATATGAGCAAATTTTGCAATTGAACATACCTTCTATTTATAGTGTTTGGAGGGTCTTTAGATGATCAACAAGTGTTATGAGAAGTTACAAGATGATTACAGGTGTAATACCATCTTTCCAAACCATCAATTGATCCATAGAATCAAATGTGTGAGACAAGGAGGCAAACCAAGGTTGGTTTCTAATTTTCTGCTGCTGGGCATTGTTATACGGACCGTAAGGGTCCCTATACGGTCCGTAAGGACCTAGCCAGCTCACAACAAGTTTCAATTGTTGTCATGTTTTGCCCCTGCACTTTCGAATTCTCCCGAAACGATGTTTTTAGCACACAAGGCCTTGTAATTTCAATATTAGGCACATCCAAGAGTATGACCAAGCATCATAAACTTTTCGATACGTTAAAAGGGTCATTCAGAGGCCTAGTTTGGCATATTGACGCTTTTAACCCTTTAATTTGCGAACTTGCGCGTATAATCACGAAATGGCGTAAAAGCCTTACCAAGTTAACAACAAGCAATAACAAGCATTTCCAAGAATATAATGGAGTATTACGATACTCCAGTTCACACCTGTTCGCTTAAAAGGTCGCTCAACGGTGTAGTTTTAAATATTGAAGCTTTTGGTCCTTTTTACGCGTAAACTTGCGCGTATTATTGCTTTATTGCGTCAAAGCCTTATGTTATCCATATTGGGCATTCCCGAGAGTATTATTGAATATTACGATGCTTTGGGTTTGTTAAAAGGTCATTCAGAGGTATTATTAAACATGTTGACGCTTCTAACCCTTTACCGTGCAAATCTTTCGATTTATTATGCAAACGGTTTCGATAATCCAACAAGTGGCTAAATTTTGAGAATACGAATATCACGAGAGATTATTCAAGGTCTTATTTTAAGTATGTAAACACTTCCAGTCCTTCCATAATCAAAGATTTGATCTTTCACAAAATTAGTCCCTCATAGTCAATGTTTTACTTTATTGGGGTTTAATACACGTGTCAACACATCATTGGACGTGTTTTTACGAGGTGTTACATCCTCACCCCCTTTAAATAAATCTCGACCTCGAGATTTGCTAAAAGATAGAAGTTCTTTTGCTACAAAGTGAATACGACCTCTCGTATATATTTGGGACCCCAACGGTATCCCGTTTAACCCTTACAATAGGTATATGTTATCTTTTGGAGCTTTTAATCCTGTCGATACTCAATCGATATTGATTTCTCAACAACCCATAAGTTTTCATTATTCTGCACATCATAATGCTATCGACTTAATGGCTAGGCATATCCTTAAATCACTAGTGTAGAGCACATTGTGATTTCCATCAAGCATCTTAGGTAAGTTTCAGCTTACCGGCTACCGATCTTGACATACTCGGTTTTTCTTGCATGGTCCAATATATATCCAGAGCTTAACTAGCCTGTTAAGTTAAAATTCAGCACACTCTTCTAGGTGATACTTTCAGTGAAGTCTTATTCCTTATTAAGAACTTAAGAGGTTTGCGACTTTCATCGATCATAGATTTTTCCGCCAATTACTGGCAGCTTCCAGACGATCATAAATTTATATGATCTTATCCGTCGTTTCCAGGGTAACTTTCAGATCCTGTTGATTTAACTTACCAAAGTCCTGTCCATCAAACAGACGTTTGTCATTCCGTTTATACAAGGTCCCTAAAGGAGCAGTCCTTGATACTTATATAACAACCATTTGTTATAGGAGAGCTTATTTAAGGTGAGATAGTCGTTCCAACTACTACTTAAACCAATCTTAAAGAATAGTTACCCTCTTGGTTAGTCGAACAAATCGACGATCCTGGGCAGCTGATGGCGATTCTTAATTGTTGCCTAAATAGGGTTGCGGTAATCAATGCATAAGCATAACGAACAGTCTTTCTAAAAAGAATAATGCCGAAGGTCTTAAAATGAAGCTTTATCTTGAAACTCATATGATCAAGGTTTCAATCCTTCCATTAATATTGGTACTAACCGATATGGAGCTTTTACAATAATGTAGCCCCAAGTGGGATGTTATCCTTAACTCTACTAGTCTCTCAGGAGATAACCAGAGTGGTTCCTTGGAGAAGATAACCAAGATACACCGAGATTACCGAGGTATTTCTAAATCTCAGGCTTCAGTTCATCTGTCGATACGCGTATCAGATAAATGACACATTTACTTTACGAATGCAAGGATGCCTTAATTAGTAACACTTACTTGGACATTTCTATATTGGATATCTTCTTTGAATACCATTAGCCGACTCTAGTACTATATGACCATCGGGATATCTCAGTGGTTCCATGCATTAAACCTCCATACTGATCAGGCATGGAAGCAATCTATGGAACACACTAGGATACGCCAATCCTCATATGGCTCTTTTATCAAGCATAGTCTAGCATTCGCAGTTGATAGAAATCAATGAGATAACAAAATAAAGTAACATATATTATCGTACTCGATCTGGAGAAAGAGTACTTTAGATTTTTATGAATGAAGATTATTTGATGAAAATAGAAGGAAAGGTCTCTATGATTTTCTTCTGCAAGTTTTACCTTATTCTTAATATTTGGAGTTCTTATGGGATAAAAAGTTTGCTAAGCTTATGGTCTATGAAAGACTCAATAGCACTTGAATCCAAACATGATTCTTAGTAATACTATCATAATAAGGGATGTACCTGGTGTCATTTTCGATATGAACTGTCTCAATAGCGCCTCTATTCTTAGTCTCTCTATACTTAGCTATACTTTCTTTGACAGTTTTAGGGCAGTCTCAGCTTTGACCGGTTTATTTCTTAACCTATAAAATGTAAGTGGCTGAGGTAGATCCATAATGGATTTATAAGAAGCAAGCTTTTAATATGCCTTCTTATTTCCGATGCTAAACCACCGATATATAGTGCATCATGCTTGGATTTCGGATGAACCGAACAGGACGGTATTCCAGACAATTAAATTATAGTTTGTGATATACTGTCGACAGTCTAAATCCTTCATAGTGAAAGTCAAAAATTCTTATTCCAACATTTCTATTCCGTGCCGCAAACAACCGGTTTCTCTGATGAGTCCATAAACTTGGACTATCCCAAATTATGTAAGAGTATTCTTCCTGTAACTTCATTAAAGTCTTCCACCAATTAAGGGTACTGCCCTTGAATGACTGTGATACATATCTCACAATGTCTTTCTCAATACAACAGCTGATGTCCATAATGGTTCCCATTTCATTCAACAATTTTGCGAAATCAAAGGCTCCCTTTTTCGCCATTGAAGTCTCTTGACTTGTAAGGGGCAAAGTACTTTTAAGTACATCCTTTAGAGGAACGGGGCTCCTCGCTATATGTCATCTTGTTTGGTTTCTCCTTCGCATTCGAAGTGTGAGCAAACTCTTCTCATGAGCAGGGAAATATGATTTAGAGCAAGTAGCATTCGGCTTTTCGAACCTTTTCAGATCCTTTCTCATAGCCTTTCTAACAGCTGCATCAATCACAGCTTGGGGATTAACTCCATTAATCTTGAGGTTCACCTTTGTTGCATCATTAGCATTTGTCGCATCATCAGTATTGCGACTGTTATGTGTCTCATTCAAGTTTGCCATACTTGAAGCTTGGCACTAAACACCAACATTAAACAATTGCATTTCTATAGCTAGTCATCGTCCTGACGACCAACATACATTAGCCATGGTATCCTTAAACCTTACCGGCTAATGGGGTATGAACATTCCTAATGAATGTCATTTGAATGTATATCAATTTTATTTAGCCTAGGTCGCAAAAGGTCCATCAATGGCAATTAAGGTTTGGACCGAGTCCATTACCCTTTTGACAGGAGATCACAATGTCACAACTGTCTTTGTCATATTGATGATTTTAGATAGCTCGAAGGCTTGCCACAATGGCTTTTACAATATGAAACATGAGTCTGTCATGAAAGACATAATAATCATATGGCACGAAGGCCTTGTCGCAAAGGACATCATAAGATATGGCAACAAAAGCCTGTCACGGAGGACATTAATTTATAAGCCGCGATCTTATTAGATCATGGGCTTTAAGATTTGAACATAATTCTTCACCGTTGGACAGGGAGTCATAGACTACAACTGTCATCGTTTTGAATGACGATCCATTTTGGCACATAGGCAAATCATAGGACATCACTAATGGATGTTTCATATATATACATATGTGTGTGTATATATATATATATATATATATAATTATCACAATTGATTATATTAGTCATGATCATATCGATCTTATAGACTATAAGGCTTGGGCATTGCCCAACACCTTTGTCGGTGAACCACAACGGTCACACTTGACAATGTCTCTAATGGATAATACAGTATATAGCCCGTAGGCGACATAAATCATAACGGTGATTCGGGATAACGCCACGAATGGTAATACAATAAACACACTTATATATAGGAAGTACCAGCGACGTATCCACCATGTGTTTATTGTATTATTCTAGTTACGTTATCTAAATCACCGACAACCTACATATAAACCATAATCATTGAGTCGTAAAGTACTTCTTAAAAAAAATCTCACTATGAAGATAGGAAGGCCTAAGCCTGTACTTTGAATATCCTGTAAAATAATATGATTATCGTATCAGATGATATTAGTCATGATCGCATTGATCATATAGAGACTATTAGGTTTGAGCATAGCTCACTACCTTGGACATGGGATCATAAGGATCACAATGTCAATGTCACTGATGGACAATATAATATATGTATAGCCCGTAGGCAAAATATGATCATCTTTTTGATAATATTAGTCTTGATCGCACTGATCGTATAGACTATGAGGTTTGAGCATAGCTCACCCCCTTGGACAAGGAATCATAAAAGATCACCACTGTCTTTGTCACAAATGGACAATATAATATGTATATAGCCCATAGGCAAAACATCACTAAAGGATGTCAAATAACGTGATCATCGTATTAGACGATATTAGTCATGGTCGTAATGATCACACAGACTATTATGCTTGAACATAGTCCGATATCCTTAGACAGGGGGTCATAGACCACATCTGTCGTTGTCTTAAGGGACAACAAGTATAGCCCGTAGGCACTTCATCACTAATGGATGTTTATAATATGATCATCGTATTGAATGATATTAGTCATGATCGCATTGATCATATAGACTATTAGGCTTGAGCATAGCTCACCACCTTAGACAAAGAATCATAAAGATCACAATGTCAATGTATCAAATGGACAATATGTTATAGCCCGTAGGCAAAACATCACTAGGATGTTATATAATATGATCATCTTTTTAGATGATTTTAGTCATGATCGCATCGATCATATAGACTATTATGCTTGGACATAGTCCAGTATCTTTAGACAGGGGTCATAGACCACTACTATAGTTGTCTTATTGGACAACAAGTTTAGCCCGTAGACACTCCATCACTAACGGATGTTTATATTTTGATCATCACATTGATGATACTTGCCAAGATCAAATTCGATCATATAGGCTTTAAGGCTTGGACATAGTCCAAAATACCTTGACGGCTGGTGTGGTTTCTCAAGTCACACTGCAAGGAATGTTAACATGTTCTTAGATGTTAACAAGGATTTAATTTGTCTTAATGGTTACACAATATTACCATGATCGCATTGATCATATAGGCTTGGAGGCTTGAACATAGTTCACCACCTTTGGATAGGAGGGGTAACTCCTTTAATTATCATAGTAGAAGGAATAATTATCCTTAACTACCGAAAATTTTGGCCAATTAATGTGGACTGGCCACTTGGCATGGGTAAACCATTAAGAAGATCTTTTGAAATTATTTAGCTGATCGATAAAGTTCGAATAAAATTCATACTAATGATTGATAAAGGACGATATGAGTACCTATATAATTTTTTTTTCAAAACTCCCAATAAATCATTAGGAAATTTACCATAGTGCCTCAATCAGGACTTTTAATATCATACTTGTCCATAGAGGACTTAAAGGAAATTATAAGTCCAGATAGGGACTATAAAAATATCACATGTCCGTATAGGGACTATATTAAAACAGTTTGCCCATGAAAGGACTATAATGAAATATCAGGTCTACAAAGGTTATGATGAAATATCATGTCCACTAAGGGACTATAATGAAATCTCGTGTCCACGTATGGAATATAATAGGGTATAATGTCCATGAAAGGACTATTTGAAGTATAATGTCCTCGAAGGGACTATTATTAAAAGATAATATCCTCAAAGGGATTTTCAATAGGTAGACGTATATATTTATGGAGTCTTATCAAAAGAGGTAAGTTTATGAGGACTTTGATGAATTAATATGTCCACGAAGGACTACAATAATTAAATGCCCAAACAGGGACTTAAATGAAAAGAAGTATGCTGGAAGGAGGGTCTTCTAATGTCTTCTTTCCTTTATTCTGATTGTTTATTCATCTTTATTTATCGTACGCAGTAGCGATTCTGAAGATTTTAGTGAATAAATAATATTTCAAATCAGGATCTATTGCAGAAGTAGAATCCAAGGATTCAATGATTAAAGAAATGACGTGGATCACGGAATAGGTTTTGACTAGTATAGTCTAAGTTTGAAATTTGAAAACTCAGAGGTAAGAAATAGGGTTTAATAACACCCACATGTATCATCTTTAATATGGGAGCCTCAGGGACCTCCTGGTATGGACTCCGTAGTCTGGATGTGGAGAATTTCCATCTGGTCCTTTCCTCCATCTGGTTTCGGGAATAGGTTCACAAAGGTCCTTTCCTCCATCTGGTTGCACGCTTATCCTAGCCATGGTACGAGGCTTGGCATTTCTAGGCTTCGGGTGTGGAGAATTTCCATCAACAGCTCCCGTGCCTGGCGACATATTCAAAATACATAAAATCGAAAGCAATGTTTATTTAATAGGGATGAGAGCATTCCTAAGTTAAGTCTAGACTCAGAAGGTCTAAGGAATGTGCTACTGTGTCATTTGAGATTAAACACTAAGAGCTAGTGTTTAATTCACTCAAACATTGGCTCTGATACCAACCTGTCACACCCCGATATTTCCACGTATTACCGATGGGCCCGGTGGGGAGTATCGTGACGTAGTTGATATCATCATAGACAATTAATCACAGTTTAATGCACAACGGAAGTCTGAAAGTAATAATATTACAAACCGATTGAAAGTAACATTAAGTATTACAACGGAATGTAAAATGATCCACAGGCGGATCTAAATAAAAGAAACATTGTTCAACAGATTTTTAAGTGACCGAGCTTGCAAGACTCTTTATTTATTCACTCAGGAGTAGCCAGCCTATTTCGCCTAGTACCTGCACTTAACCTTTTTGAAAATACGTCAGTTTACACTGGTAAATACAATTAACCGACTCATTTTGAAAAAGGTTTATAAAAATTGATTTAAATGCACAAGGCACAAATGTTCTTTTTATAACTTGGGATAGTTATTTAAATATAAACTTGTAAAAGAATTATATGTTTGTTATACGTTCAGTAGCCCGGGCTGAACACCGGGTTAAAGATTAATAGACACACCACATGATATAATCCCGCGGCCAGTTATTCTCGAACAGGCGGTTATATCTTTTTATATACGCACCGGCAGGTGTATGCCTACACCTTGCGCTTAAGTCGTGGCCATTTCAATGAATGAGCCGAGGATATCCAGGACACGGTCATTAACCCCCCAAAGGCTTTAAACAAACAAAACAGAATAAACGGGTTATCGCAATTATTTAACCACCATACGATTAAATATTCAATACCCGACCAAGCGGTATTTTATATACTGTACCCCAAGCCCGTATAAGGGAAAATAAGTTAAAAGTATTTACCTGAGCAAAATATAAATTTTATCCCAGCCGTATAACAATCAACAAGTGCAAATATCTTTTACTGGGCTCCTAAATCTGGAACGAAGGTTTTATTAACCTATTAGATTCCTAACGGGTCTTTATTCAAGTCTTAACTTAGACCGTTAGTTTTAAAGAAGGTTTGCGGTTCAAAGCGCAAGATTAAACGAAGACCGGATCAGAATGTGATTTAGACCCGACAAGTATGAAGACTTGTGTAAAATGGGTAAACTAAACACACTCTGGATTTTGAAGTGAAAATGATAAGGTTTGACCCGTTTCAGTTAATTTATGCAAACTAGTTACATAAACCGTACCGAACGCGAATATGCATAACGGGTAACCAAAAGAGTCATGAACAGGTTCCACAAGTTAATATGCTTAAAATATGTTATGACATCAGTAGGATATCTTTCATTATGCCCAAAACAAATTTAAAACCATTTTATGCCCCGTAGGGGTATTTTGGTCATTTTAAAGTTTATAAAAGAGGTTAAAATAAAAATTGAAGTTCTGGTCCAAAACCTTCTGTGAAAATATTTATTTTATGAGGTTATATCAACAAGATATCATACACATGTGTATTTCATCATTTATGACCAAACTATGCACCGTAGGGGCATTTTGGTCATTTCACACGTGCTTTAAAGGTCAAATTTGGAAACCTGAGTTCAAAACTTTAACTTACTGTAAAAGTGTAAAAATTTATTCATAACATCAGTAGGTAACAAGCCTTAGGTGCCAAATATGGTTTTAAACCATACTATGCGCCTAAATCGCATAAAAGTCGGTATTTGACGATATTCGGGTTGATTAAGAAAATCTGAGGTTTTGATCACCCTCTACTGCTTAAAATAATTTATTAAATATATAAAATCAGTAGAAAAAGGTTTGACATATAAAGGATGTGTAAAACTCATTTTATTAGAAAAAATGGCATTATCGTCAATTACCGAGCCTATGCAAGAACCCTATGTTATGGTAAGTTTAAAATTTAATAAAAATCTTCAAAAATGCCTAAATATTATATTACATCAGTGGGTAGAAAGTTTGATGTCAAAATTTGGGTATAAATAGGTTTTATGTCAAAAATGTCGTTTAATTAATAAAAAGCTTTCATCTTACGATATCGTGCATAACTCTCATTTTAGACCATAATCTGATGTAAAACTTTTAGAACACACTTAAATATTAGTAATAAAGGTTCTTGTCCATTCACATTGTCACAAATCTTGTTTTATTGATAAAAGGGCGTAATGGTCAATATTTAAGCATTTAACGAAAACAAGTAAATGTTTCAGATTTTTAAGGACCCATGTTGTATAACCTCAGAGGGTTATACTAACATGTAATATGGTCCTAATGGAACCTTAAGGAATATCTAAAATAAGCTAAATCGGGTCAGAACTGAAAGTCAAAGTAAAAGTCAACTTTTGCGACTTTCGGTTGCGAACCGAGCCTAAGCTCAGAATTGTCGGGTTGAACATGTTTAGACATGTTCTTACATTAATTATCAAGTTATTTTAATGTTGAAACAGGTTCCATAACTTCTACATTGTTAGTTATGAATTTATTTGTAAAAATAGTTTCTGTTGACTTTTTAATATTAGGTTTGACCCGACATTTGACCAAGTTAGGTTGAAAATCAGTAGGTGCCCTCTTAGGGGTTTATTACCTACATAATTACCAACCTATAGCCACTTTTAATTTGACTAATGACTGGACCATTAGTGATTAATCACTAAGTCAAAGCTTAATTACGATAAGTTTGACTTTTGGTCATTAAGCTACTAAAACTTGAACTTAAGGAGTTAAGGACACTTACAAGTGGTCCTTAGGACAGAAGATAACTCAAAAGGAAGTTCCAAATGCTCAGGATCCTCCAGAAATGAGAAGATAGCAAGATTGGAATGATATGAGCAAATTTTGCAATTGAACATAACTTCTATTTATAGTGTTTGGAGGGTCTTTAGATGATCAACAAGTGTTATGAGAAGTTACAAGATGATTAAAGGTGTAATACCATCTTTCCAAACCATCAATTGATCCATAGAATCAAATGTGTGAGACAAGGAGGCAAACCAAGGCTGGTTTCTAATTTTCTACTGCTGGGCATTGTTATACGGACCGTAAGGGTCCCTATACGGTCCGTAAGGACCTAGCCAGCTCACAACAAGTTTCAATTGTTGTCATGTTTGGCCCCTGCATTTCCGAATTCTCCCGAAACGATGTTTTTAGTACACAAGGCCTTGTAATTTCAATATTAGGCACATCCAAGAGTATGACCAAGCATTATAAACTTCTTGATACGTTAAAAGGGTCAGTCAGAGGCCTAGTTTGGCATATTGATGCCTTTAACCCTTTAATTTGCGAACTTGCGCGTATAATCGCGAAATGGCGTAAAAGCCTTACCAAGTTAACAACAAGCAATAACAAGCATTTCCAAGAGTATAATGGAGTATTACGACACTCCAGTTCACACCTGTTAGCTTAAAAGGTCGCTCAACGGTGTAGTTTTAAATATTGACGCTTTTGGTCCTTTTAACGCGCAAACTTGCGCGTATTATTGCTTTATTGCGTCAAAGCCTTATGTTATCCATATTGGGCATTCCCGAGAGTATTATTGAATATTACGATGCTTCGGGTTTGTTAAAAGGTCATTCAGAGGTATTATTAAACATGTTGACGCTTCTAACCCTTTACCGTGCAAATCTTTCGATTTATTATGCAAACGGTTTCGATAATCCAACAAGTGGCTAAATTTTGAGAATACGAATATCACGAGAGATTATTCAAGGTCTTATTTTAAGTATGTAATTCCATAATCAAAGTTTTTGATCTTTCACAAAATTAGTCCTCATAGTTGTAACACCTCGGAAAAATCCCGTCCAATATAATAAAGACACGTGTCATAAACTTTAAACGTGTTATAAATCCGGATCATGTTAAGAAATAACCAAAGGAATTAAAAGCGTCAACATGTTAATTTTACCTCTGAGTGACCTTTTAACATTTCCAACCTTTGGTAAAATATTAATACACCTTCATATAAATCGGAAGGTGAATTACTATAAGACCCGGTACAATAAATTAATGGGACTTGCAACATATTTCAATTTGGATTCTTGGTGGAAATCTCGACAAGTTCTCATTTTTGGCTTTCCAAAAAGGAACACAAGACAATGCCATTGCATGGCCACACTCCCTAGATACCTCAGGTCTGAAAATATGGTCCCCATCTGCTGATTAAGTCCTTAGATTCGTTTAAACAAGGTTGCATGGTCAAATATTAGAAATTCTCAAATTTTTGTCTTCTGATCAAGATTTACGGACCGCAAGGAGGTCACCTTATGGTCTGTAAGGTGGCGGAGCTGGGCGAAATTTACCGAAAAGCGGATACGGACCGCAAGGCCAAAGCCTTACTGTCCGCAAGACCTGTTACTGGGCAGAATTATGGACAGTTGCCTGTTACAGCAGGTTACACCGACTTAAAAGCCTGGTTTTCTAAATCAGGGACTGATCAAATGGTATTACATGCATAGGGACACTTGTAAATGATCAGGGAACATCTATAGACTATTGTGGAATGATCTTGTGAGTTTTATTTTGCTATATATAGAACTTGAAGTTGCAACATTTTTGGTTCATTCCAAAAATCACTTCAAGGCTACTCTCTGGAGCTCCCTGATCCTCAACCAAGTTTTCTTGAGTCTTAATTTCGTGCTTAGGACCTTTGTAAGTGTCCTTAACCTCCTAATTTCAGTTTTAATTAGTTTAATGACCAAAAGTCAAACTTATCGTAATTAAGGTTTGACTTAGTGATTAATCACTAATGGTCCAGTCATTAGTCAAATTAAAAGTAGCTATAAGTTGGTATTTATGTAGGTAATAAACCCCTAAGAGGGCACCTACTGATTATCACTCTAACTTTGTCAAATGTCGGGTCAAACCTAATATTAAAAAGTCAACAGAAAACTATTTTGCAAATAAATCCATAATTAACAATGTAGAAGCTATGGAACCTGTTTTAACATTGAAATAACTTGGTAATCAATATAAGAACATGTTTAGACATGTTCAACCCGACACTTCTGAGTTTAGACCCGGTTCGCAACCGAAAGTCGCAAAAGTTGACTTTTGCTTTGACTTTCAGTTCTGACCCGATTTAGCTTAGTTTAGATATGCCTTAAGGTTCCTTTAGGACCATATTAAATGTTAGTATAACCCTCTGAGATTATACAACATAGGCCCTTAGAATTCTGAATCATTTGCATGTTTCCGTTAAATGCTTAATTATTGACCATAATGCCCTTTTTATATTAAAACGAGATTTTTAATAATGTGAGTGGAAAAAAACCTTTGTTACTGATATTTAAGGATGTCCTAAAAGTTTCACATCAGATTATGGTCTAAAATGAGAGTTATGCACGATATCGTAATTTGAAAGCTTTTTATTAATTAAACGGCATTATTAGCATAAAGCCTATTTAAACCCAAATTTTGACACCAAACTTTTTACCTACTGATGTAATATAATATTTTGGGATTTTTGGAGATTTTTAATAATTTTAAACTGATCATAACATAGGATTATTGCCTTGATTCGGTAATTGTCGGTTATGACCTTTTTGCTAATAAAATGAGTTTTACATAACACTTTGATACCAAACCTTTTGCTACTGATTTCATATGATAAATAAAATATTTTGAACTTTATAAACTAATCAGAAACTCAACTTTCCTTATATAACCTGAAAATCGCCTAAAACCGACTTTTTACGCGTTTAGGCTCATAGTATGGATTAAAACTATTTTTAACACATAAGACTTAATACCTACTGATGTTTTAAGTAAATTTTTATACTTTAATAGTAAGTAAAATTTTTAAACTTAGATTTCCAAATTTAACCTTTAATGCATATGTGAAATGACCAAAATGCCCCTACAGAGCATAGTTTGATCATAAATAATGAAATACACATATGTATGATGTCTTACTGTTATAACCTCATAAAATAAATGTTTTCACAGAAGGTTTTGGACCAGACCTTCAGTTTTTATTTAAACCTCGTTTATAAACTTTAAAAATGACCAAAATACCCTTTCGGGACTTAAATTGGTTTTAAATTCATTTTGGGCATAATGGAAGGTATCCTACTGATATCATAACACCTTTTAAGCATATTAACTTAGGAAACCTGTACATGACTCAGTTGGTTACCCGTTATGCATTTTTCGCGTTCGGTACGGTTTATGTGACTAGTTTGCATAAATTGACCGAAACGGGTCAAACCTTATCATTTTTACCTCAAAATCCAGAATGTGTTTAGTTTACTGTAACAACTCTCATCAAAATTCATATTTATTAAATTAAATTGTCCAATAGGAAACCCTAATTAAGAAACCCAAGTGATTCTGCATAAACCCTAAAATTTTCAGAACATTTGGAATTAGGATTAGGGCCCCTAAAACTAAGGGGGGGTAAACCCTAGTTATATTTATCTACATAAAATGCTGTCAAAATTCAAATTTTACGAAGTTATTGACTCATCAGGGCTAGATAGGTGACAAAGCAAGCCTAGTCTACTTTGACACCTCAGGCGACACGCGATAGGGATCATGGATTCCTTCGCGACACGCGGGAGATGTCAATTTAGGGTATAAATACAGGGGCTTGGGACTTGATTCCTGGCTTCAGTTCGACGTAAAAATTCCAAATATACGTTGAGTTATAGTATAAACAGTTTCATAACACACACGAATCTCGAATTGCTGCCGCAAAACAGGGTAATAACTCGATCGCTATTACGATTCATTTTCCGATCGATCAATGTACTCAATGGATGTTTAAGTGCTGCCCACGTTAGGGTGATGATTTGTCATTAGTCGTTAATTCGATGGATGTTTAAGCATAGCACTTTGTCATTCGTTGTGAGGGTTGATCTCGTGAGTTATCGTAAATGCTGTATTGATTACTAACCCAGTTTTGTGTGCATTGTTATATAAATTAGGTTAACAAGGCTAATCCATAGACTAGACTCTGTCCGTGTTAAATCTGCAATGTGAGTCATTCTCTTTTTATCAAATCTATTTACAAAAGCATGTTTATTTCAAAGTTATAATTACGGGGATTAAGTCTTTGTAATCACCAAGTTACAGCCAGTATGTGGGGTTTTGTATACATTACTTGATAATCATCACCATTGGGGCAGCCAATGGGGGATATGACCATAGTCACAGATCCGGTCGAGTGACAAATACTGTGGGTAGTTGGTTGATATTAGAAACAATGTAATCACCCTTAATACTGTAAATTATAACAAACGGGTCTGTTTTATTAATTAGAATGATTCACTCAGTATTTCCCGCTGACAAAACATTTTTCAAACATGTTTCAGGTGATCTGTTGTGATTCAGGAAAGGTGCTACGGAGCACTGCAAGCTTAAGAAAGTGGCTCATTATTAAATAAAGAAATATGTTTTGTAAAATAAAGATTTCTCCATGAAATCATAATATTGTAAATTAACGGGGTTTTATCCCGAGTTGTGAAATAAAATAAAAGGGAAAATTTTAGCTTTACAACGATCCTGATGATAAACTTCCGCTGTTAAACTCAATTAATACCACGGGATTTCTGTCCCGCGGCTCCTGAAACGGGTCAAACCGGGTCAGGGGTCGTGACATTTACCCATATTATACAAGTCTTCAAACTTGTCGGGTCTAAACCACACTCTAATCCGGTCTTCGCTTAATCATGCGTTTTGAACCGTAAACCTTCTATTAAAACTAACCGGTCTAAGTTTAAACTTAAGTAAAGACCCGTTAGGAATCTAATAGGTTATTAAAACCTTCATTCCAGATTAGGAGCCCGGTAAAAGCTACTTGCACTCACCAATTGTTAAACGGCTGAGATAAAATTATATTTTGCTCAGGTAAATACTTTTAACTTATTTTCCTTATACGGGCTTGGGGTACGGTATATAAAATACCGCTTGGTCGGGTATTGAATATTTAATCGTATGGAGGTTAAATAATTGAGATAACCCGTTTGAACTGTTTTGTTTGCTTAAAGTCTTTGGGGGGTTAATGACCATGTCCCGGATATCCTTGGCATCATTCATGGAAATGGCCACGACCTAAGCACGGGGTGTAGGCATACACCTGCCGGTGCATATATAAAAAGATATAACCGCCTGTTCGAGAATAACTCGCCGCGGGATTATATCATGTGGTGTGTCTATTAATCTTTAACCCGGTATTCAGCCCGGGCTACTGAACGTATGACAAACATGTAATTCTTTTACAAGTTTATATTCAAATAATTATCCCAAGTTATAAAAGAATATTTGTGCCTTATGCATTCAAATCAATTTTCTTAAACATTTTCAAAATGAGTCGATTAATTGTATTTACCAGTGTAAACTGACGTATTTTTCAACAGGTTAAGTGCAGGTACTAAACGAAATAGGCTGGCTACTCCGGGTGATTAAATAAAGAAGTCTTGCAAGCTTTGTCACCTAATAATCTGTTGAACAATGTTTCTCTTATTTAGATCCGCATGTGGATCCTTTACATTCCGTTTGTAATATTTTATGTTACTTTCAAATCGGTTTGTAATATATTTTACTTTAGACTTCCGTTGTGCGTATAAACTGTGATTATTGACTATGATGATATCAACTACGTCACGATACTCCCCACCGGGCCCACCGGTAATACGTGGAAATATCGGGGTGTGACAATAGTCAATGTTTTACTTTATTGGGGTTTAATACACGTGTCAACACATCATTGGACGTGATTTTACGAGGTGTTACAAAATTTGGAGACATTACCTTTACGGTAGTAAGTTTACCATTTTCACATATCATAAGAGTTTAAGATATGATTTCGGGCAAAAAGAATTAAATATGAGGCAAAGACGTTGGATGGAATTACTTAGTGATTATGATTGTAATATCCAGTATCATGCAGGAAAGGCTAACATAGTAGCTGGTACTTTAAGTCGAAAATATCACGAAAAGCCAATAAGAGTATGTTCTCTTAAATTAAATCTACAAGTATATTTAAACGAACAGATTAGAAAAGCACAAGAATCAGTAATCAAGGATGATACTAAAAAGTTAAAAGGAATGATTAAAGAATTAGAATAGGGAATAGATGGAATTTGGAGATTCCATAAGAAGAGAATATTGATACCTAAATTAGGAAACCTACGTTACCATATATTAGAAGAAGCCCACAAATCTAAGTATACGATGCATCCTGGAAGTGATAAGATGTACCAGGATTTAAGAAAGAATTTTTGGTGGATAGGAATGAAAAAGGATATAGCAACTTATGTTTCTAAATGTTTAACATGTTCACAAGTTAAAGCTGAACATCAGAAACCCTCAGGATTATTGCAACAGTTAGAAATGCCAGTATGGAAATGGGAATTGATAACAATGGATTTTGTTACCAAATTACCCAAAACAAGAAAAGGTAATGATACAATCTGGGTGATTGTAGACAGGCTAACTAAGTCAGCTCATTTCCTACCAATGAAAGAAACTTTCAGTATGGAACAATTAGCTAAATTATATGTAAATGAAATAGTTTCATTACATGTAATTCCTTTATCAATTGTTTCTGACAGAGATAGTCGTTTTACCTCACATTTTTGGACAAGTTTCCAAAAAGCAATGGGAACCAAGTTTAATCTAAGCACAGCTTATCATCCTCAAACGGACGAACAAAGCGAAAGGACAATTCAGACAATGGAAGATATGCTTAGAGCTTGTGTAATTGATTTCGGAGGTAATTGGGACGATCACTTACCATTAATAGAATTTTCTTATAATAACAGTTATCACACAAGTATCAATGCTGCACCCTTCGAAGCACTTTATGGACGAAAGTGCCGAACCCCAGTCTGTTGGGCAGAAATTGGGGAAAAGCAACTGTCTGGACCTGAAATAGTGCAAGAAACAACAGACAAGATCATTCAAGTCAAGGAACGACTGAAAGCAGCACGTGATCGACAAAAGAGTTATGCTGATAACAGGCGAAAGCCATTAGAATTTCAGGTAGGTGACAAAGTATTATTAAAAGTCTCTCCTTGGAAAGGGGTAGTCAGATTCATCAAAAGGGGAAAGCTAAGCCCCATGTATGTAGGACCTTTTGAGATTATTAGAAGAATAGGACATGTAGCCTATCAGCTACAACTGCCAGAGGAAATGACCGGAATACATGATGTATTTAATGTATCTAATCTCAAGAAATGCTTAGCCGATGAATCGTTAGTCGTACCTCTTAAGGATATAGAGGTAAATGAGCAGTTAAAATTTGTAGAAAGACCTCTACAGATTGAAGACAGGAAAGTCAAGAATCTCAAACACAAGAGATTGGTTCTAGTCAAAGTAAAATGGGAATCCAAAAGAGGACCAGAGTACACATGGGAGCTTGAATCAGAGATGCAAAGGAAATACCCACACCTGTTCCAGTAGATCTCGAGGACGAGTTCTAAAACAAGGTGGGGAGGATATAACAACCCTCCAAAATATTTTCAACACCCTAATATATTTAAAAGTTCCCCAATATGTCCTAAAATACACCCCGTATACTTAAACGGGCCCTGAATACCTTTATTTTTATAAAAATTAACTAAAAACAAGTTTTCATGGTCTCTCACGGGGCGCGTAGCTCTTGGCTACCACCTACGCGGGCCGCGACAGCTCCAAGTCAGGGCGACACCCGGTACTGCCACGTGTCGTGCAGCGTGTCGAAGCTAGGGCTGAGTCGGACAAGTTAGGGCCTACCCTAGGTGCCCTTGCGGGCCACGTAGCCCCTGTCTACATCTTACGCGGGGCGCGACAAAACCAAAATCAGCTCCTATATAATGGGAGCTCAGGCCTTCAGTTTCAATTCGCACCACGAACAACTTTCTCTCTCAATTTCTGATAATAGGCATAATTCTCGGGTATAATACCCCCTAAATTAACAAAGTTCTGCTCCGTTGTAAGTATCATAACCTCGGTTACGTATTAGATACGCTGCCCGATTGATCAAGGGTTCCGTAACTGCTGTCGTGGTTCTGCCCGACGTATTCGTTGGAATGTCGTCTCGGGGAGGGTATTACTAATGTAAATAATGGGTTATTATACTAACACGTGTGCATTTGTGTAATTTATAGATAATCACCAGGAAACCCTTAAAGAAAACCTAAGACAGCAATGTGAGTAATCCTTCTTTTTGTGTAAACTGTTTTACAAAACCTTAAATATTTTACAGTGTGATTAGCAGTGATTGAGTCTTTGTAATTCTTCAATTACTACCGGTATGTTGGGGTTTTATATACAAAATGTGGATAGACGTTACCATTGGACAACGAGTTAGCCAATGAGTAATATGACCCACCAGTCAGGATTGACAATACTGAATGAGTAATTGTGTAGATATAAACAATGTGATCGCCCTCAATACTGTTTAATGATGAAATATGTTTTGATTAAACTGGGATTCACTCACCAGTATTTCCCACTGACAAATATTTTTAAAACGCGTTTCAGGTAACAAAATGTAAAAGCCAATTAGAAGAAAGCCAGCTGGAGAGCACTAAAGGCTTGGAAAAGTGTGGCTATAAAAGTTACCTAAAAGACGATGTTTTAAATTCAATAAAATATGGTTTATCCCTATAAACATGTTGTAATAAGAAACTTGGGTTTACCCATGTGTTTAATATTATAAAATATGGTGGTTTTACTCTGATAAAATATTTTCTAACTACGGTCCTGATGAAATTTCCGCTGCCAAAATGGTTAAACATACGGATACCACCAAAACTGGTTCGCGTCCGCCTGTTCCCGGGAAATAGGGATCGGGGGTTGCGACATAGGAGGCTTGGTTTTATAATGGTGAAGTAGGGTCTGTGTTCTAATGAAGATCGAAGGTGATTGGGGAAGAAGAGATGTGGAAAGGTGAAATCCGGATTGGCTAAAACAACATTCTGTGGATAACCCATCCTCGCGTCACGCTGGCTTGCGCGACGCGGTGTGTCGATTTTCCAGCCCAAGTTTGGTTTTTCATATTCCTGCCCTCAAACTTCTATATGTTCGTTATATTATGCCCAAAATTTATGCTTCAACTTGTTTTCGAGTATGGTTGATGTGTGTAAGCATGTGATAAGCATCGTGCACGTATAGATGATGTTTCAAGCGTATAATAAGTCTCGTTTTGTATGTAAATGTGTATCCAAAGATTGATTGCGTATAAGTACAAGTATAACAAGTGTAAGCATAAAAGTGAATTTCCATTATGATCGAAATCTTGGATTACAAGTTTTGAAATGAAATACGAATATGTTACGAATACAAGTTTCTAAAAATAGAAATGAAAATACAACTTTCTAAATATGGAAAGTATAGAAATGCGAAGCGTTACAATTTACATGTATTTTTTGGGCTTGTATTGTGCGTCGGTGATCACCGTCACATAGTCTATTAGTGATTTTTTATCTTCAAAACTCAATTTTAATATTGATAATCAGTTCACCAAGTAGGTGCGATCATCTATGGGGATATGAAACATAATAGATCTTAATAAGCCAATAAAACATGAGATGTATTGTACATCTTTTAATTTCACATAATATTAAGAAGATTTTTTTTACGTACTAACAATGAAATATTTCATAATAGATCTTAATAAGCCAATGAAACATGAGATGTATTGTACATCTTTTATTTTCACATAATATTAAGAAGATTTTTTACGTACTAACAATGAAATATTTATTTAGAGTCAAGCTTAGTAATCACGTAAATAGGTATGTGAAGTGAACCATGAATTGATAATAACCGAAGCTTCTTCAGGCTTGTATAATGGCACTGAATGCCCTGCACCCTACATAACACAAATGGTACATTTATTGTTATTTGTTTGATAAGTTTTTAACCATAGATGTTTACTTAAGCCCCTTCTTTTAGCTTCTTTAAGTAACTAAAACATATCAAGAGCTTTTGCGAGTATGTACTTAACATTAAAACTAGTCAAATTATAAAATATTCGTCAATAGAGTGTGTATTGTTTCTTACCTTAACGGTTGCATGCATTAAAGAGTATCCATTCTTTCTATATATGGTCCGATACCTACAAAAACAATGACTTGTCACCTTATATGATTGATGGGAAATGATCATGAGAAAACTACATATAAATGAGAAAACTAGAAAACTAACTAAAAAACCTAAAAAACATACCAAAAATTTTTTTTTACAATTTTTTATAAAAAAATCGCTAGTTTTTATATATAAAAAAAAAATTTGTTGTACTGCACATGTGCATTATATGTGTACTACACATGTGCACTATATCCGTAATAGTGCACATGTGCAATACAACAAAAAACTTTTTTATTATTATTTTTTTTTTTTTTGAAATTTTTTTCCATGCATAAAAAGCTGCGATTTTTTAAAAAAAATAAAAAATAAAAAAATGGTATGTTTTTAGGCTTTTTTAGTTAGTTTTTTTGGTTTTCTCATTTAAACTAGTTTTCTCATGATCCATCTCCATTGATTGATTTTCAATATATATATATATATGGTAACAATTATTTCAGAACTCTAAATAATTGCTGAACTTACATAACTTCTAATAAACAATCATTCTACTTATATATTTTCATATTTAACATTGTTTAAGGGTATTTTTTTTATCATTTATTATGATTCCATGTGGGTTAAGAGTAGTTTTATCGTTTTTTATATTACATATATGTAAATATAAATTAGTTACTACACATAAATAATTTGGTTTTTCATATATGTAATCATAAAAAATACATATAATAAATGATAGAAGGATCCTTAAATAATGCTAAATATAAAAATATATAAATAAAGTAATTGTTTATTAGCACTTCTAAAAATTATGTGAATATTTAGAGTTTTGAAATAAATCCAACCATATATATATATATATATAATTTGAACGATAAATTTGGATTACTAACAGACCACTATTGTATAATAAAGATATAGGTTATAGTTGTGTTACTTTATACTAAATGACCCTAAAAGTGATAAACTAAAACCAATGGGGTGGTGTTCCATTGGCAAAGGTAAAGCCTTTAAACACCTTGATAGAATCAGGTCTTATGTTCAAGTCTCATAGATGACAAGATTAAAGAAATTTGTCGTTAAAAAAAAAGCGATAAATTAAAAATATAGTTTACAATGATAAGAAAAATAAATTTCAATAGATGCATATAAAATTAAATTTATGTGTACAATATTATATTTTAATGGATAAAAATAAATTCTTTGAAACTATTTTTAAAATTCTATACTTGTTTATAGTTTTTAACCATATTTTTTACACATTAATACCATCTAACCTCCATTTACAAGTATGTGAACCCACTTTAGAGCCCATAGTAGATTAGGTCGCACGTCCCTAAGGCTTTTTACTAAACGATAACAAGAAAGGAGCTCACCCAGCAACTTGATTTCTAACAAACCATGGTGCCCATGGGTTTTCGATTGGAAGATTGAGAGATGTTATCCATGCCATCGTGCCAACATATGGAAAAGTCATATCATGATCACCGCTGTAAATCCAAATAAGTTATAATCACGACCAAAAGTGTAGATCTTATGTACATTATTTGTATATATGTAAGGATACTTGTCGTACTTGATGATCAAAACTTGGCAGTTTCTATCAACAAGTAGTTTATGATATTCGAAACTGCTGAAGATGTCGAACGAGTATGTGGAGTTCTCTGAATCGCGATGAAAATTACCATTGTCTAGCTGCCACATTTCAACTGTTCCCTGCACAATGAAAAAAAAAACATTTAATGTGGTTGAACCCAACTAAAATGGTAACATGTCTTTATATCAATAAATGACAGTTGTAAGTTGTATGTTTATACATGTAGTAATACCATGATGATTAACTTAACATTAATGGATTCGCACAAGAACCATTAAATATTTGGACCCGAATGAACTTTCAACCTTTGATAATGATTTAAACAACGATAACTTGGGTTAGTAGTGGAGTTATGAGGCCATAGGCGGTTTGGCACAACTGTATGTTAAAAATCAAACTCCTTCATCTAAGGCTTTGGTTTCGCCACACTAACACTTAGGGGCGAACCTACCCTAAGTGATCCTACACTTTGTGTATACTACTAAATATTGATAACAATGAGCAGGGTCGTTCCAACGTCTTTGGAGGCCCAAAGCGAACTACAAAGTCGCGGCCCTATTGAATTGGTTTAAAGAAAATCGACAATTGAGATTGAGATTTGAGACATTAAATAACCACAACGATGATTTTTCCTAATGTCGGCCCTAATTTCGCCCAATCCGCAATCAGTTTCACATTGGTTACTCAAAAGATGCTGCAGATAACGAGGGTTGGTGTGTTACGACGCTTCTTTTGGATTCAGGAATGAAGTGTGTGCGGACATTGTAGACTCCTGGAATAAGATCCTAAATCTTGGGCCTAGAAAAACTATTTAATTGTGCCAAAAACAAGTCTAATAAATGAAAAGAAAAATAGAAGGTTCTTGTTTTTTTATGACTCCAGACCTCAACGGCTCAACCTGGGTTGATAAGCCTAAAGGGCCGGCCCTCCAGTGAGTTTTCCATTTTTAACTAAGTATTCTCTACTAAGAAAGGGTAGATCCTTACTTACTTCATGGGAACTAATAAAGAAGGAGAAATTAAACTTCTCAAAACACTTTTATGACTTAAAGTGAAACAAGTTGTATGGAGAACCCATGAGCCTTCACATGTGAGCTACCCCACTTATGATCTAGTGGACAATTATCATTGAGTAAATAGTGTCATATAAATTGCAGTACCTAGGTTATATTAAACTTGATAAAAATTACATTGAAATAGAAGGCAAACAGGAACAAGCTGCGCTGCTACATACCTCACGAACATGGAGAGCTTTTTGCACATCTTTATCGTTTGCCCAAAGCTCTAAATATATCCTATCAATGGACTGAAAATACAACATAAAAGAAGTTATATACCCTCACAAATTTCTGTGTTGAAAACTATTTGCCTTCAGAAAAACAAGTTACAGTTTTCTTATGTTAGGTTTATATCAGCTTTTGTATCCTCATCTTCATTAGAACAAAGAGGATTAAGATGAGTGTAGTTATATTTTCTTTTTGCAACCAAAAGGCCAGGTAAACATACCAAAATGCGGTAAAGTGATCATTGAATTTTTTTTAAAGTTTAAGAACGAAAATTGTTTTCTGATATAAGTCTAAGAACGAAAACTGTAATTTACTCTTAAAAAATATGTGGCTTGTAACTTCAGGAAGAAAAATTACACAAGTTGGATCCGTATCTGAATCTTCACAAAGCGGCTCCAATATATTCGATAGGTTAATTCCACTCGTGCACTGCAATAGAGATTGATTTTGATTTAGAATTGTCATCATACAAAAAGTTTCTAAATAACGTATCGAAATATATGATCAGTGAGCACATACTTCATCCATCCGTTGAAGAGCACTTGAACATAACACGTTGTTCAGATCCTTATCGACATAATTACCATGACAAGATTCTTTCGCTGACTATTTTTATTTAACACAATTTAAGAGGATCATGTCAACATATTTTTTAAACTAGAACTGTGAATTTTGAAGTAAATGTATAATGAATAAGTTGACACATATAACTATCTTATGTTACCTTGTAAATATCATCAGATATTAGTGCAAGCCTGTGAGCAAACTCTAATCTTGAGTTAAAATCACTGAATTTATCGGTGAGAGGGTTAATTATAAAGCATCCCTGTATAATGGGTATTGATGATACATATACATAGAGTTAGTTAATTTGGGGTTATATATGTATTGTTAAGTAAAAAAAATCTTTATGTCAATATATGTATATGTATTTACTTTGATATTCAGATGTGTGAAACTAGTTAATCTCTTAACATCCCGTAATTAGATAGATAGATAGTTAGAATTAATATTACTTAGCGGTTACAAAGTACGAGGACCAAAGTTGACAAAGTGGAAGTTGGAAACTACCCTAATAACCGAAAGGGTGTGTCTCTACACACACACCATTTCGAATCAATACAAGGCAAAACATCAAGGGACGCGACTGTTGATCATGCGGACGAGAATCAACACACCTCTTCAAGATCCAATCTCAACCACACATCCAAGAGACATGACTTTTCACGAAGAGACGCGTCTATTCACTCGTACCCAGATCAAGATCCATTTTGGGGCCAACAATTGGTATCAGAGCATCAGGCTCTAGGAATCGCAAGGCAACGAATCGGCGGGAAGTCATTCGCGATCAGGTTTCATCATTCTATTTTTCAATTCGCAAGTTTTTAGTTTTATGGGTTCAAGGTTATCGAACCAGGGGTTAGGAATCTAGGGTTTTGATTCCGGGGTTTAGTGCGGATTAGATTGATATGGTTATTACGCGTTTCGGGTTATACGCGGTTTAAAGATTTGAGAGTTTGTTGAAATTCAATGGAATTGAATTTACCAGTACAATGGTTCGTATTGGTGGCAAGGAAATTTTAGAAACAAGAAACTATGGGTTGTGAGAATTCTAAGTTATCAATCAGACTAGGGTTCGTGAGTGTACCGAACTGAGTACAAGAGCGCAGAACAGGGTTATTTTTGTTTCATTTGGAGGGCCAGGAAGAATCAAAATTTAGTCCGGTGTTTATACGCGATCAGTTTTATTCGCGGGTGAAGGTTTGAAGGCCAAATTCATAGTATAGAAAAGAAAATTGAGCGAATCAATTGGGAAAAAGAAAATCGAGTGAGTCGATCGTGAAGAAGAAGCGAGTAAAGACGGAATCATTCGAGTGATTCGAAGTGTGTTCGAAGAATCTAGAATTACCAAGTGAAGTCTCGAAGGTTTTTTTTAATCAGAAACAAAGTGCTATGCGGAATAGACAATTATAGATGCAGTGAATGCAAAGAAACACGATGATGCAGCGGATGCAGGATAGTGAAAAGTGTTGCAGTGAGTGTAGAAAAGGAAAGTGCAGTGAATGCAGAAAAGTTGAAGTTATTGAAACAATGAATACTATTGGCGAGACATCAAAAAAAAAAAAAAGTTTGTGTGATTCGAAACCGTGTGGAAAAGTGTAGTCGATTTGTGAGTAGTCGAAGGGGAAGAACCGTGTGACGCGGAGATAACCTGTGAAAGGTATAACAAAACAGTCCAGTGAGTGGATCGGATCAAAGCAAAGAATCCGTGAAGGAAGCAACCAATCAATGATGAAGAACCCGTTGTGAGAGACAACCGTGATGACAAGATTAAATCTGTGATAGACCAAGAAGAAGGCACGCGTGTGAAAGAAAGAAGTATCCTGTGACTGGGTCAGAAGATGGATTATTGTGTGATACAACCGCAAGAGAAATCTAAGTGAGTTAGATTATTCAAAATCTATGCGAGATGGATGCAAGTCATGTGATGTGATGGTGGGCAAGTTAATCAAGACCGGTGAAGTTCGTGTTGAGACAACTACACAAGAAAAGATTCGTGTGATACAAATCAAGTACGGTCAAGACAAGTGTGAAGCAAAGTGTTCGCGTGAAGCAAGTTCGTGTGAAGCAAGTTCAAGTGAAACAAGGTTCGTGAGGAGCAAGGTTCGTAAACAAGAAGATACATGTGAAGTGTTAGATACGGAGAAACTCGAGATGATAAAGCAGCTCGGAATTCAAGACTTAAAGCAACTTATGGATGTTCGAGATTAGGGGGGTGAATGAAACCAGTTAATCTCTTAACATCCCGTAATTAGATAGATAGATAGTTAGAATTAATATTACTTAGCGGTTACAAAGTACGAGGACCAAAGTTGACAAAGTGGAAGTTGGAAACTACCCTAATAACCGAAAGGGTGTGTCTCTACACACACACCATTTCGAATCAATACAAGGCAAAACATCAAGGGACGCGACTGTTGATCATGCGGACGAGAATCAACACACCTCTTCAAGATCCAATCTCAACCACACATCCAAGAGACATGACTTTTCACGAAGAGACGCGTCTATTCACTCGTACCCAGATCAAGATCCATTTTGGGGCCAACAATGTGGTTGATTTCCATGTTCATTACCTGCAAAATGATATGTATAATTATATGATTCACTAATTAGAGAAACTTGGAAATATATGTCTAGATCAAGATTAAAAAAAAAAAATCCTTAAAGTGGTTAACATTATAACTCATATATTTATAGGGTTGTGTTCCGGTTAACACATTTATTAAACAAGTCATGTTCGTCAGGTTGACATATTAGATAGTTAAACGACCCAAAACCTATTTATTTCGTGTCGTGTTTGGACAGTGTTTCAGAATTCGCCGCCCCTAACAAATGCAACAGAAGTCTTACCTTTATACGCCTCTAGAGTAACTACCGGTACTATAATGCCCATGTATGAAATACCAGTTATGTACAACGGATTATTGCGAAACCTCGGATGCATAGAGAGCCACTGTAAGCATCACATAATCATATACATGGAGACGTATTTAAACATGGAAATACAAAGATAAGACTTTGAAAATGTGTATGAACTTAACCTTTTTAAGAAACTCATAAGTTTGTAAAGCTAAGATGGAATCACCACTCTTTGATGCTTCAAATATTGTAGCATATGAAAACCCTACACCGATGGGTAGATCTAGAAATATTATACTAGCAGCCTACATAAATACAATAACCATTAATAACATCCTTAATATAACTATGAATAATGAAATATTGATTTGGAAAAGCATTATTATGATATATAGTGTAATTTGTTTGTCAAAATGTATAGTGTAGTAAGAATGTTCACCTTTGTCAATGCATTGGGATTTAACTCCAACGTAATGTTATCCCTTGTTGAACGTTCAAGACTAATAGTTACTGGACCTGCAGAAGTTATAGTAAAATACTTGTACATACATACTAATGGCCGTTTGATAGCCTCTTCATGATTTTATTAAGAAGCTATATCTGAATTAGGCAGTAAGTCGCTTACTCGTTAAGTTTCAAAATTATGCTAAATGAAAATTTTAGTTCTCTATCCCTTCACCTATGTTCATAACTCTCACTCGACCACTCACACACCACCTCCTTGACTCGCAACCACTTCCTCCACTACCAACGGCATACAATAATAAATTTATGATTATTTTTAGATTATCGGTTCTTTTGATTCTTTGAAGATGTGCAACATTTTTTAATTAAAAAAAGTTAGAATGCAACAATGAGGAGTCTCTATTCACAATATTAAGGCTATCACTATTGGTGCTATTGTCTCAATTTCTAGGTATCCAAAATAAGGGTGTAGGGACAGTGTACGTTAATTCAGAAGTGTGGAAAATGTATTATAACACTATATATAACACTATATAACACCATATAAACACCGTATATCACTATGTAACACCATATAACACTATGTAACACTATGTAACACTATATAACAATATATAACATTATACATCTATCATAGACATGCTATCAGACAAAATATAGTGTTATATTTGTTATATAGTGTTATATAGTGTTAGATAGTGTTATATGGTGTTATATAGTGTTATACGGTGTTTATATAGTGTTATATATAGTGTTATAATACACTTCTCACACTTCGAATTAATGTACAGGATCCTCTACCTCCAAAATAATAAACTTAAAAATGAAAAATTCAATTAAATCCACCAACCTAATTGCAGGAACGACCTCGATTGTGACACCAATGTTCACACCTTTCCTGTCACTCGTCCACAAGAGATCGGATGATATTTTTATTTTTATTTCTTTTTTTTTCTTTTAACACAATTATATATATTATATATATTGTTGTTAAAGACGATGAATAGTAATTTTATTTTTAAAATAATATATAGTTTTTTTTATATTTTAATACCTTATTATTATATTTACTTTTAATATATTTCCTTTATTCCCTTTAATCATTTATTTTTGTTTCTCAAGAATTCTTTTTTTAAATGATATTACCTTTATCAATTAATTTAATATTTCTTTAATACCTCTCTTTTGTTAATTAAAAAAAGACTTAGGTAAGCAGTTGTGTTTATCCCCCCCCCCCTCCCGAGATTCTGATACAAGTATTGTTAAAAATGAAGCTGTATTCAAACTAGAGTATTTATTTGGTATCGTTTTACAATAAGATGAAAAACTAAATCGATTCTAATGTTTGGCTTTCGAAACAACATGCTTCATTTTCAAATATCGTTTGTTTAACATTATCATTTGCTCTGATCAGCCGCAACGTGCGACACAATAAAACCTACACTACAAAAAAAAAGCCATTTAGTGGCACATATTTTTTATGGCATATAGGTTTTGTGCCACTAATTTTTGTTTTTAATGGCACTTTAGGTATTTAACACATACATTCAGTGGCATTTAACTTTTATGTCACTAATCAAAGCTTTTAGTGGCATTTTGCATATGCCACCAAAATTTTCTATATGTTTTAATGGCACTTTGCCTGTGCCACTAAAATTTTTGAACAACTCCGTAAAATTTTCACTATTTCTCTCTTTGAAGCCTAAAAATTTCTTCTTCTCTTTCACCAAAAATCAATTTCCCTCCCCAAATCATTTCATATTCCCGCTCATTCCCCTAACCCCTCATCGATTTCCCTCTCACTCTCACCAAAAAATCAATTTCCCCCACTCTAATTTTTATCTCTCCAAAATCTCGTCCATTGCGTTCACTCTGTTTGAGTACGACCACTACAAGAAAAATGAGCAATAGGGACGACCCCTTTAGCGGTGATTCCTCCCTTTAGTGGCGACAAGCACATGGATCCGCTTTTACCCCTTCTTGATTAAACCTGACCGTTGATTAGGGTTCTGATCCAATGGATGGGAAATATAATTGTAGGCGGGATTTTTCCCTCCCATCTATTTTCACCAGTTCTCTCATACACCCCCAAATATTGCCTCCAGTATTGCAGCATCTCCCCCAAAATCACCACCCATACGAGACCCATCTCCAAAATCACCACCACATACACCAACCGACAACAGACGCACCCCACCTTCAACCCTTCGTGCACCAGACGCTCCCGCACCTTCAACCACCATCTTCATCCGCGGCTCTGAAACCACCACCACTGGTCTTCATCACCAATGACCCACCAACATTCAAAATCGGTATCTACATTCCTAATTTCTTTGAAATTTCAGTAGATTTGTCTTATTTTTTAGTTTAACACACATACATTCTAGTCGATTCGGTGGGTCTTTTGACCATTTGAGGTTTTCATTCCATGTTGTTTGACTTTTTTTAGTCAAAGACATGTGCTGTTAGGGTTTTGGGTCCGGGTCCGGGTCCAGGTGTGGGTTGGGCTTGATTGTTCAGGTTGTTGCAGGTTGCTGGTCCTGGTTCGGGTAGGGTATTTAGCTTGTTGCGGGTGGGTTTTCAGATTGTTGCGGGTCTGGGTGCAGGTTGGGCTTGAGTTTTTAGATGTTGTTGTGGGTTGCCGGTCTGGGTGTGGGTTGGGCTTGGGTATTCAGATTGTTGATTGTTGCGGTTGGTTTTCAAATTGTTATGGTGGGTTTTCAGATTGTTGTGGGTCGGGGTGCGGTGTAATCGTAAGTTGTTTGGAGTAATTGTATGTTAGTTTAGCTGGTTCGGATTTGTTAGTTTGGATGGTTCAGACATGTTGTTACTACTTTAGATAAATTTCATGTTTTGACTAAAAAGCAAATTTGCATATAGGGCATCAGATTATATTTAAAACACATAAGAATACTGCAGACATCCAGGTCAAATCTCCATTGTATCAGTAGTTCAGAGCTAGTTGAGAAGTCAACTGAATACACTTAAAATCTCTTTTTATTCTTGCCATAACTATTTCAAATTATATTTAAAATGGACTTTCAAATAGTATATTGCTATAAGTGACGTGTATAAAGACTGCAACACTTTTTAATGAATAAAAATAACTAGTAACAAAACAGAGATGCCTTTCCAAATCTTAAACAATTAAACTAAGTTCCATGTTTAACTACAAAAACTAAAACTCGCTGCTTTTCCAAATTGTTGGTCTTCACGAGCATGTAGTGGTGGCAAAGTGGGTAAGTTGGATGGGTTTGGGTAATGGGTCAAGATGGGTTTGGGTTAGGATGGGTATAGGTCAGGATGGGTATTTTAAAAAAAGGGTCGGATGGGTAAGGGGTTAAGATGGGTTTGGATTAGGATGAGTTTAGGTTAATATAGGTTTGGGTAAAGATGAGATGAAAATATAATTAAAAAATTAAAAAACATAAAATATAAAATATAAAAGTCTAAAAAAATCAAAAGAATTCTAAAAAATTCTAAAAATCAAAAAAATTCTAAAAAATCAAAAAAATTCTAAAAAAGTACAAAAACCCTAAAAAATCAAAAAATTTGTAAAAAAATTCAAAAAATTATAAAAAGTCAAAAAAATTCTAAAAAATCCTAAACTCATCCTAACCCAAACCCACGGATGAAGAGCCGTTTGCGCCTAATAACCCGAAAGGGTTTGTGGGGAAGACTCTGGGTCAGCCCGGGTTGAAACGGTCGGTTCAGGTTGGTGAAACAGGCTTTCGAGAAGTGGCTGCTTATCTTCTTGATTATGATCATTTTCCTAATGTGCATTGGTTAAAATTACTCATTATGTTTTCAACGTTAATGATGGTATGAGTGGGAATAACAGAAAGAAAAAATGTTTTAGCAAAATTGCTTCATTTCAACAATTTATTGTTTATGATTTTGATGCTAGTGATCATGGGACATCGAGTTTTTTGGTGTTCAATGTTCATCGTGTCGGTATATTAGATGTTAGGATCTTAAACACAGACTGACACGCGGGAATCTACTCATTAGAAAGGTTAATGATGGTGGAAAATTCGGTCAGCAAGTTGAGCTCATACCGATTGATCGCGGTCTGTGTCTGCTTGAAAGTTTAGAGGATCCGTATTTCGAGTGGATTCATTGCCACAAGCTTCGATCCCATTTTCAGAAGATGAACTCGACTACATTGAATCACTTGACCTGTATCAGGATTCGGAGATGTTGAGAAATGAGCTTCCAATGATTCGTGAAGCCTGAACTCGACTACATTGAATCACTTGACCTGTATCAGGATTCGGAGATGTTGAGAAATGAGCTTCCAATGATTCGTGAAGCCTGTCTACGCGTTCTGACCCTATGCACCATTTTTCTAAAACAGGCTGCGGGTTTCGGTCTGTGTCTGGCTGAGATCGGTGAAATGATGACCCGTGAGTTCAGGCGTGGTGAAGAGGCACCCAGTGAGCTCGAGGTGTTGTGTATGGAGGCTAGACGGGCTGCAGCCGAGACCAATAGAGAAACATTTGTGTTATCTCGAAAAACCGGACTGCAGGAAGACGGTTTCCAATTTGAAATCGATTATGATGATTTGGAATCTTTCATAAACCCGACGCTTCCATTCCAATTCGGATTCGGGAGAAACCCGCTTTCTAAACTTGAAGAAGAACATGAAAACGAAGAAGACGTTGTGCATTCCGCTTCAGGAAAGATTCCTTCTGTGTTCTTTCTAAACTTGAAGAAGAAGATGAAATGCTGACCAGTATCTAGAAGACAATGTATGTTCTTTTATTTGTTTTTGCATTCACATCAACCATCACTTATTTTAAATAAATATACTAATGGTTTTTGTTGCTGGCTCATTTCTTCTTTCAGCAGCTCATTTCAGGAGTCAGCTACTGCCACAATATGGTTTAAGTTAAATAAGTAGCTAGTTTATATACAAATTCTTGCTGCACGTGTTTGTCTATTTACAAGTTAACTCTAATTAAATATATTGATTTGTTATACAACAACAACCATACCCAGTAAATCCCACAAATAGCAAAGCTACTTATAGGGTCTGGGGAGGGTGGGATGTAGACAGACCTTGCCTCCATCCCTAGGGATAGAGAGGCTGCTTCCAGAGAGACCCTCGGCTCCAAAACGCACATCATACAAAAACACCAAGACAAATAATATAGACACAAGCAGTCTCACATACCAAGAAAGTGATCAGAATGACACAATATAATGTAAATCATGTATAATAGTATACAACCTCAATTGGGCATAAACACAAGGCAATCACCGAAAAAGTCATACGTCCCTAAAATACACCTAAGACATTACTGCAATATCCTCTAGAAGTCCTTAACCTTAATTCTACGCCTCCACGAAGTCCTATCTTGGACCATGTCCTCAGAAAGATGCAACTCTAGTAAATCATGCCTAATCTGCTCATCCCATGTCAGTTTGGGTCTGCCTCTTCCTCTCCTCCCCTCCACAGTAAGAGTTTCCACTACTCTAACTGGTGCCGTCGTTTCCCTCCGCTTCACATGCCCAAACCAACGCAATCTCCCCTCCTTAATCTTATCTGAAATACTAGCCACTCCTAATTTTTCCCTAAAAACCTCATTTCTTATCCGATCTAACCTCGTGTGTCCACACATCCACCTCAGCATCCTCATCTCTGCTATCTCCATCTTGCGCGCTTGTGTCTTCTTGATAGCCCAACATTCTGTTCCATATAGCATAGCAGGCCTAACTGCTACCCTGTAAAATTTCCCCTTTAGTTTAGTTGGGAACCTTCTATCGCACAATACCCCACTGGCTGCCTTCCATCTACACCAGCCAGCCTGTATGCGATGGGTTACATCACTATCTATGTCACCATCTCTTTGGACAAACGACCCCAAATACTTAAATCTAGTTGCTTGCGGGATCAATTGATCCTCAATGGTGATCTGGGTGTCATCGTTATCGGCTACACCACTGAAATCACAATGTAGATACTCAGTCTTAGATCGACTAATCCTTAGGCCCTTGCCCTCTAGAGCTACACGCCACTCCTCTACCCTTGCGTTCAGGCACTGTTTGGTCTCTGCAATCAACACAATATCGTCTGCAAAAAGCAAACACCATGGAACTTTCTCCTGAATCAACTGGGACAACTCATCCAAGACCACCGCAAAAAGAAAAGGACTTAACGCAGACCCCTGGTGGAGTCCTACCTCCACCGGAAAGAAGTTTGTATCCCCTACAGGCGCGCGGACACTAGTTTCCGTTCTATCGTACGTATCTTTAATTATGTCTATATACTTCCCAGGTAGCCCTCGACCCTCCAAACTATCCCAAATCAGTTGCCGTGGGACAGTGTCATATGCCTTTTCTAGGTCGATAAACACCATATGTAGATCTTGCTTTTTCGCTCTATATTTTTCCATCAACCTCCTTAGAATATGTATCGCTTCTGTAGTTGACCTCCCTTTCATGAATCCAAATTGGTTTACTGAAACCTGAGTTTCTCTTCTAATTCTAGTTTCGATTACCCTCTCCCAGAGCTTCATAGTGTGACTTAGCAATTTAATCCCTCTGTAGTTCCCACAACTTTGAGCGTCTCCTTTATTCTTGTATAAAGGCACCACAACGCTACTCCTCCACTGATCTGGCATT
This sequence comes from Helianthus tuberosus, assembly GCA_030545235.1. Taxonomy (NCBI): domain Eukaryota; kingdom Viridiplantae; phylum Streptophyta; class Magnoliopsida; order Asterales; family Asteraceae; genus Helianthus; species Helianthus tuberosus. Next base: position 184,438,465 of record CM060383.1, read on the forward strand.
TTTCCAGTCTTGAAAATACGGTTGAACAAAAGTGTTAACCATCTGACTCCTTCTTCCCCCAAGCACTTCCACACCTCAATCGGTATTTTTCCATCAACCTCCTTAGAATATGTATCGCTTTTGTTATTGTGATGCTTATACAAGTTAACAATAATATTTGCTTTTATTTAACACAGAAAGTATGTCACCATGCCTTGAAAAACTGGAAAACACACTTCTAGATGGTAGTTCAGCTCCCATACCATGGCTTAAAATATTTTGATTTTGGGTACTAAGGTATATTTTTACATGCTTTTACATATAGACGTTTTATATATTCTATTGTTTGTTATATAACATTTCGTTGTGTTTGTTATAATAACTGGATGGGGTAACTTTGTAGAATAGTAACCAAGGTCTATAATTTATGTGATTACTAATGTATATAAAATCATTATATACAAATTCCGCTTACATGATTACTAATGAATCTATAAATCTAGGTGTTGACGAAATTTGAGTAAAATTAGTTACCCTCGCACGACGCCACATCCCTGCCCTGCGCACCACCTCCTCTGCCCGGCATCCTCATCCCCGCGCACCACAAGGTAATCTTTACAAATTTTTCTCTGATTGTCAAAATTAGAATGTCAAGTAAGATAGGGCAGGTTATTGTGCTATTGTTGTCAAGTTTCTTGAATTAGAAAATATCGAATTTCTTGAGTTAGAATGTTTTAAGTTGGGCTCTTATTACCTTTACGACTTATTGGCTGCGACAAGTCGCCGCTAAAACCTTTAGAGGCGACATTTGGGAGTATTAGCGGCGACAAAAGTTTAATATTGTTGTTGTTAAAAGAGTGCAGAATGGCTGGTTTATTTTATTGCTGTCAAATGATGTCTTTTATTGTTTTCAAGGATAGTGAATTATTATCTTGAATCCATAGATGACTTGCAACCCTACTGATGAGGCTATATATGTGTTTCTATTATTGACAGGTACTTCACTAGTACACAACTCATTTGATGGTGCCATGGGTTGTTTTTTTTTTTTATGATGCGGTGCCATAAACAACCGCTTATATGTAATTTCCACCAAATTAAAATTGGTGAGCATCATTTTGGCAAGACCCGCACCTTTAATAATTAAAATAACTATTTAGTCTGTTACATATTTGACCCGTCTCTCTTTTAGCTTTTTTTTGAGTTAATCTATTTGACACTTTTAACTTGTAGAGTTGTACCACGTTCTTCTGACCTACAAACAGTTTCTATGCAACTAATAATTGGCTAGTTTTCTTTGTTCTTGGTTTTATTTAGCTTAATTTTTTGTTTGACCCGTTGGTGATAAATATATGTTGGAAGTACAGTTGAAAACGAAGAGATAATCTCTGATTACGATCTCGACAATATCGTGGGTGTTGCAAATGGCTCTGAGTTAGAGGTATCATTTTAAATTCTATTATATAACCTTAAGCATTTTAAGTGATCTGAAAACGTTAACAAATATATTTGTTTTGTGTTAGGAAATGGGACCTCCTAGTGCCTTATCGTGTGATCTTCGTCCCTATCAAAAGCAAGCGCTTTATTAGATGGTTCATTTGGAGAAGGGACCGTGCATTGATGACGCAACTACAACCCATCACCCGTGTTGGGATGCCTATCATCATGCCGACAAGTACATCTTTTTTCACGCAATATAATTACAACAGTAATTTAAATAAGGAGTAAGTGCAGGGAACAACTATGAAGCGGGAGATACGATTGCTAAGAAAATGTTTACACAATGAATATTTTACTCGCATGAAGATTGTGAAAGAGATTCATGAACGCAGTGGAGTTTTGAGCTTTTGTTCAAACATTTTTTAAATATTTGTTTTGTATATTCGATATTTAGACTTAGATTGACAATTATTAGTTATTTCATTGCAAACATTTGGAATCTTTGGAAGATGATTGATTGAACTTTTTAATTTAATTGATTATATTATTATGATTTCTACATTTTACAATTTTATTTTTATTTTTTAATGTAAATAAATAATAATTCAATAAAAATTAATATGATAAATAATTTGATATGATTTTTGTGGCAAAAAATATGTGCCACTAAAAGCCCAAAAGTTTGTAGTGGCAGAAAAAATAGTGCCACTGAAAGCCTATATACTTTGTGCAGCAGTTTGAAAAAGTGTCACTAAAAGGCTTTAGCGTCAGCGCTTCTAGTGGCACTTTTTTTGTGTGCCACCCATTCCTAGAGGTGTTTCTAGTGGCATTTTTTTGTTGTTTTGTGGCACTTTTTGTATGTCACTAAATGGCATTTTTTTTGTAGTGCTAGTTACTTATAAGTATAATTAGATTATCTCTAATAACTTATAAAATTTAGTTGTTTTTAAAAATCTAAAATCATAGTCTTGTTTATTTTTTTATTTTTTTTGAACATCCAGATATAAATTTTATAAATATATTTTTAATTGTTTTTTATCTAAAATTATCTTATTTGCAACATGTCAACGTTCTTTAGATTTTTTTGATAAAATTTATTGTCTAAAAATCTAATATTATCCGTTTAAAAAGGGATTTATAAATATATGAGATTTTTAGATGTATTATAAATATTGTACAAAACATAGCAAACTTTCATATCCATTTATGATTCCATATCTCTAATCTTTTTCGTATTCTCTACCATGAGTTCTTCGTTTTCAAACTTTTATTTTTAATAACTTTTATATTTAAATAATAAAGTTTAAAAAATAAATATTTTTGTTATTTATAATAAATTTTATAAAATAAATTATAACCTAAGTCATATTTATTTAGTAAAAAAATAGTTTAGGTAGGGTTGCTAATGAGGTGAAAGGTTGGGTTCGGTTGTGTAAGTAAAAGAGAGAGAGAAATTATTTTTTTATTAAAAGCTAGGGTGGGTTATGTTGGGTTGTGAATAGAGATAGTATAAGGTCATGTTTGAAGTGACTTATTAACTTTTCCACTCACATAAGAATTTCATGTCAAGCATCTATTAATTTTTCAAAAAATCAATAAGCTAATAAGTTACTAAAATAAGCAATCTTAAACACCCCCTAACTTAATCTCACTTTCCCCTTCCCTCTTCTTATTTTTTATTGTACAACTACATACAAAATTCAATCGGGGAGGTCACTGAGATTTTGCCGTTTACACCGAAATTTAGGCGCCCGCAATGTAAGGTAAAAGATGGAAGAAGGCCAACAATATATGTGGCGAGAAGAGAGGACAACGATGCCCTTTTTAGGCACTCCTAAAAACAGGTAGTTGCGAAAGGAGAAGAAAGAACAACCATCCACCCCATTAGGTTGGTCTTTTATAGTAACTTATTAATGAAAGAAAGGTCCTTCTAATAGTATATAGAATGTTACAATGATAATGATAATGATAATAATAATGATAATGACAATAATAATGATAATAATAATAATAATAATAGTGGTTTCACCAACCTACCATAAATGATAAACCCCTAAAAGGATTGATTATACCAAAAATAGATTAAGCATGTATATTCTTGTTTTGAATAAGCAGGAACATGAAATAGGTAAACACGAATATGACATGAAAATTCACAGGTCTTATCCTGTTGATTTGTTTAAGACACGAAACCTGTTAAGAGTAGAACACGAACTTGTTACGGTCGTGTCTTGTTTTGTTTTCGTGTCCGTGTCTCAACCCTATTTGAAAGCCTTTTTGGTGCACGTGTGTAAACAGAAGATGGTTAACATACAGGGACGGAGCTTAGTGGAAACCCGGGGGCGCACCTGTCCCCCGAATGTTTTGGTTAGAAGTGTAAAATTTTCGATTTTTCGTCCAAAAATTTTAAAATTATAAAGGATCGCCCCCCAATTATTTTGCCTAAGTATTTATACTGTACAATATATAAATTGGGTCCCATGACTTTCTGCCCCCGGGAACTTTTAGTCAAGCTCCGCCACTGCTAACATTTAAACTGATGCAATTTGGATTGGTTGTAACATTTTGTTCTCTTCTATATCATCTTATTTGAGCAGTTAATGGTTATGAACTATATACACAAATATAATTTTATTTCTGTATTGATACTATTTTCTTCACTCACATATAGTAGGTGTATAGCTTTTTAAACAGTAGTATACATCTAAACAGGCTTATACCATGACTTTAATTTTACCTATTTGATACATGAACGAATACAATGCTGGGGCGCCCGGGCCACCGGGGAGATAAAGAAGAAGAGGATCGCGCGACGGGTCTCTTTGAGACTCAACGAAATAGTAGAAAAACTGGGCTTCATTGTCATCTCCCACTTCTACGTATCTTTTGACATATGAAAAAACAAAAGAAATGATATAAAAAATAATTTCTAAAAAAATAAAATGATGAAGTTATAGACTTGTATACATACATACATACATACATACCCAGTTTCAAAAGCAAAAGGTAGATCACCATGAAAACCAGGGAGATTTTTGATAATTGATTCTGTGTTAGAAAAAGGGGTGAGATGCACAATGATGATCAAAAGAGAAAGCCATATGTAAGTAGACTTCATTGTGTGAGGGCAGCTTGCAACTCTTAACTCTCCAATTGGATTCCTTTATATAAATATTAAGAGCATTCACATCATGTCCCTCAAATTCCATGTGGGTGAAATTGGTTGCAAGTGGTTGAGAGTGGAGGAGAGAAAAAATGTTAATGTGTCGAGGGATATTTATATATGCATGTTACAGGAAATGTATGATGTAGATATCACAAGAAATCTATTTACGATGGACTAAAAACTCACCAAGCTCTATTTATGTATTTTTTTTTTATATTCTAGTTGTGAAATTTGTAAAATGTGGTACTTTTCCTTTCGAAACGATGTATCGTATTATTGGAATTAATGGAAATGAAATTTCGAGTTTTAATTATTGTCGCAATCTAATGTTATGATGCTTTTGAGCAATCTATTTACGTCTCGCCTCGATGTTTCCGGCATCGGTTGGGGTGTGACACCTCAAAGTCTAGGTCGAGGTTGCCGTCGTTTAGGTCTAGGAAAGAACAAGCATCAGATGCGTCTACGGACGAGCGCGGCTCAGGCGTGCTCAAACTAGTCTTGGAGGGCTATGATGATGTTTGGTCGGTTTTGACCGGTGGCACAAGATACCACTTTGGCGAATTTTTAAGCACCTCCTAAGGTTTAACCATTGTAAACGCGCAACCTTATGTTGCTCTAAACTCGTCGAAGGCGGTAAACATGACGTCTGCATCGCTTGAACCGCTTGGTCTATTCTTGTTGTTAATATGGCGGTTGACAATGTTATTGAAGTTGCTACATTTCAACCTCATTGACGATCACTTTCCCGAGAACGAATCGTTTGAACGATACAGTTCACGGTTCATGGCGACAAAAAACTTTTCTCGGATACGCCTCATAAAAACCGGTGCCTCTTGATCATTGCGTACGATAACATTTAAAAATTATATATATTTTCAAAACACTTATAAATATTATTTACTTTAAACTTTTATAACAATTTCAAAAATTAAATTCTTTAAACTTTTTAACACTTTTTAAAATTATTTAAGTAAATAAAATTATATAAGTACATAAAGTTATATACAAATTTAAACATCTAAAATACAATTAAATAAGTAAATGAGTACTTTTAAAAATATTACCAACGGCAGGGTCTTCGGATATGTCGACCCATGCTCGTGCCAAGGCTAACTACTCTTTCATTGTCCATTTGTTATGACTCTTTTTTGTTCGTGGCTCGCGGGTTCCTTTCTACAATGTCTCCAAGAGGAAGACGGTTCACAGTTTTTGGTTTCAGGATCGGGTTAGGTATCAGGTACTACGGTTTGGGTATTGGGTGGAGAAATAGGAGACAAGGGTTGTGATATGTATTGGCCAAACGCGGACGGGTACATGTTGATGAATTGTCGGTTGGAAGCGGTCGGTATTCACCTTCGCCAGTGTTGGCGTTGACGGTCCACGGGTGTTGTTGAGTTTGTATGTGACATGGGTTGCTTGGAGAAAAGGCGTTTGGGTCGTTATTGAACGAAAACATGATGAAGTTATGGGTGTTATGGGTTGTGAGAGATGGTTTTTGTGTTAAAAATATTGGATGAATCGGTGAGAAAAATGTTTAAAAATGGGTAGAAAGATTTTATTTATAAGGTAAAAATTTGGTTTTAAAATATTTTTTTAAAGTGGCCGTTGCCAACAGTTAGTCAAGCAAAGAGGCCCACCTTCACCCTCGCGAATGCTGGCCATTGTGTTCACTAGGCTTAAATAGTGCCCCCAATGACGCTCACGGTATGGTTGGGGGGGGGGGGGGGCGGGGGGCTATTGACGGAGGTGGCTCGGTGATGATGCTCCATACCAAGCAGACAAAGTTTTTCAAAAACACTAATTTGATAAATACTTTTTCAAGAAGAATATTTTAATAAATATTTTCCTCACTAAAACTAGTTTAGAAAGAAAAAAAAAAGAAAGAAAGAAAAGAAAAGAAACCCCCATATTAGGGGGCTGTTTGGCTAAGCTTTTCAAAACTGCTTATTTGTTTTTCAGAAAAGCAAATAAGCAAATAAGCAAATAAGTAGTTTTGAAAAGCTTAGCCAAACAAGCCCTAGTTTGTTACGTGACCCTGAAAGCCGTAGAACAATATTTTAATAAATATTTTCCCCACTAAAACTAGTTAAAAAAAAAAACCCTCCATATTTACACATGAACCGTGGCTGCAAAATACCACACGTGTTTTATTTTTAGTTGAAATTGTGTACCTAACACTTTAAATTGTGACTCTCAGAGTGGTTAGGTATCTGTATTTATAATTCGGACCATTTGTTCAATAAATGCCACAATTCTTCCTATGGATTTAACTTTGTGGACTTACCGACCCCAACCATCTCTTTGTCTAATGTTTTATAGTTGTGATTACGCAAATTATAAGAACAATAAATATAGACATATAAACTAACAAAAAAAGAATTGTAAGACAAGAACATTCAATTTTAAGTATTAAAACAATGATGATTGACAAAAACATTCAATTTTAATTACTAAAACAATGATGATTGTGATAGAAGAAAATATTCAATTGATCAGATACACGTTACAAAGAACCTCTTTTTTTGTCTGTCTAATGATATGTTGGTAACAATACTGTATAATTGAATTAGTTTTGTATATGTTTTAGCGTTTTATCGAGTCATTTTGGATATGTTTTAGTGTACTAATATTGTATGGTGTCTTGTAGAAGTTTGTGGCTTAAAAGTGTGTAGAACGAAGCTTAGTTTGAAGAAAATGAGCATCTGAAGAAGTTCGAAGACTGAATGCAAAATTCTGGAAAAGTCTCTCATTCGCGCCACGCGAGAGAGAGAGAAAGAGAAACAAACCCCCGCGACACGTAGGGGTGGTATTTGACTAGAATGCCCCTAGGGCTACTGAATAATAACTCGCCACCTCCATTACCTTCCCGGCGCCATGCGACAACTCGGTATAGGTCCCCTCCGCCAGTGGCAGATCTAGGATTCACGCCAAGCAGGAACGTTTTATAAGAAAAGCGGTAACGAAATCGAAAAAACGTCAAATTTTTCCAAAATTTACACTAAAAACGTCAATTTTTTTCCCGCCAAACGGTAGCGGGCGCTCCCCCTTGTGTCCACATAGGTCCGCCCCTGCCCTCCGCAACACCCTTGGAAGTGTAGAATCGTAAAAGATTAGGTTTCAACTTAATTTAAGCTTAGGAGCCAAGTTATTGGAGATTAGATTTCTTTGGACAAACTTAGTGCTTACCAAGGGCGATTTTAGTGTTCCAAGAGCAGTTTCATCCGATTTCTTAATGCAAGATCATTCTGAATTGAAGATTAAAGCTGTGATGACAACCATGAGCAGCTAAACTTCTCATGACTTCTCCCAGGCGAAAGATTGTTAGGTTTTTGCACGTGACTCTGTTTGATTACTTTATAAATGGTACATCTTGACTACTTGTGTTTGATTTGGCTAAACGTTTACTTATATTTGAATTATTAGTCTTTTATCAAATGTATTTGCGATTTCTTGCATCGTTAGCGGGGTAGTAACTAAGTGGCTAATTGGTATTTGCAAATGGACAATTAGATTGTATGGCACAAATTCCGATGTCATGCCTATGTGGTGTTTAAGTAATTAAAACTGAGTTTTGTGTAAAACCTATAAACTAAATCCCATGTGGGGTTGCTTTTCTTATTCTGATAATCTTTTCATCATCTTGTTAACTGCTTTCTTTTAAACCAACAAATAGTTTTTGCTTCGATACTTAGTTAATTTAGGAGAAAACTTAATTGAGCACCAATTCCCTATGGAAACGACTCGACTTTAATATACATAACATACTACCGTTTTTCATTAGCCCACGATAGCTACATTAAAATGGCGCTGTTGACCGGGAATCGGTGCACTAAGTTTAGTTTTCTTTTTGTTTTTTTCTAAAAATCATAAAAAAACCCAAAAACAATTTCACATGTCAAAAGTAATAAAACTCGGTTTACGTACCCGATCTTTGCACATAAGAATAAATTTTCACTTAATATATACTCAACTCATGCCTAATATCAATTATCACATGCTCATGTTATCCTTTATAAATCATCTCACAACCATAAAGGTCAAGTCATAAGTTGATATATACGCGTAGAAAACAAAAATAGAAATTTATACTAACCTCGTGTCTTTGGCTTCATGATCAAGTCCTGGGTCAACGTTCATCTATCATCAAGAGCAGTAAGGTTGAGTTTGAGTATCACTTCATATTCAAATCTCTCAACCTATGGCTCTGATACCAACCTGTAACACCAAAAATTTTAAAGTAAAATCTTTTACACTTTGTGGAAATTAGGCCCATTTTTTTATTAAATTTCAACATGGCCCATTCAGAAACAAAGATACTCCTTACGATGGTAAACCTGATTTACAATCAAGACACTCACAAAAATAGACATGACTAGATACACCATTAACACACGACCATTTAGCTAAACGATTGTTGAGTTGAATTTTAATACACAACATATAAATATCTGACCGAAAAGAACTTAACAAATGATGCACATTAAATCACACGATCTTAAAGCTCGTCGACCCGCTCCAAGACTTGATCACATTAGCTTTTATTCACATAAACCGGAATCCTCGGAAATAGTTCTGGAAAAAGATTATGCCATTTTGGTTTTGCATTATTAAGGTAAGCAACTTAACACATTAATTGTTATATAAAAATAAAAATTATGGATAAACATTGTCTAACTTAGAGGTTGTTTGTTTACCTCTTAATGAGGCTCTTAATCGTTCAGACCTCTTACTGGTTCAACACTTAATGGTTTAGACTGTTTGCTTCACAAGCAGATGTCTGAATGGTTCAGACATTTGCCTCTGAATGGTTAAGATTTATACAGAGTCTGAATGGTTAAGACCTCTAATCTGAATTGGTCAGACATTTGCCTCTAAACCTGTTAAGTATTATACAAGCTCTTAATGGTTCAGACCTCTTACTGGTTCAGCACTTTACCATTCAGATGTTGCGAAACATCCTCTCATGTTTTTCGATCTCTATTTTTACATAATAATCAAATATTAAATATTCTATTCTAGTAGATGCCGACGGTTTCTTAATCTAGTAACATGAAACTTTTGTCCTAGTAAGATAGTTAGGTAACTTTATGATAATACTGATGTACCGATAATTGGTACAGCAAGCAACTGAAAAATAAAGCCTAAAAAATAAAGTTTTAATATTCCTAAAACAATACTAAGATGTGTTTTGCATCAATTGAAAATCACAAAACCGAATAATGGTAACGTTATGATAATATTGATATCAGTACTAATGTTCGGTCAGAATCCATTATGTTCATTACGACACCATCACTTGTATAGCTTAGAATACCAAAAACATTTCCTATTTTAAATACAACTCGTTTTCAACAAAAAAAGTTATGATTCGTCACATGAGCAAAATTTATACAAGATTATCGAAAACACCTGATGTCCCTAGACCAAGACGCCATCTCCCAAGTTACGGAAAGTGGTCGTGATCTGGTCAAACTCACCGATGGTATCTCACACGTCATCCATTAACAATATCCACGTGTCATCGTTCTAACTCACTCTCTGCCACGTGTAACACAGCACACTCACGAACTCACCCACCATTTCCACCCTCTAAAACTACACATTTTCACAGTTTTTATAACAAAAAAAAGCCTCCGGAAAAAATGTCAGGTGGGGTTGGTCCTAGTGGCGACATACTCCTCAAAGAAGAAGAAGAACCTAAACATGATCAACAACAATCTCAACATCAACCACTACCACCAGAAGCCCAACAAAAAGCCCATATCCGACGTGGCATCTTCTCGTTCCAACAGCTCAACGCGTTAGCGGTCGCGGTGGTCCTGTCAGCCTCCGGCTTGGTTGCGGTTGAAGATTTCGCGTTTGTAATATTCTCATTCTTTTACATGTACTTCATGTCCAAAGTTGCGTTCCCCACTCTCCATCCGTCCCACAACCACCAGGTTTTCGACGATAAGAACCGTCTCCTCCGCGTCTACTCGCTCGTTGGCGTTGTTGTCGGACTTATTCTTCCGGTGGCGTATATATTTGAAGGGATTCTTGAAGGAGATAAAGAAGGTATTGTTAGCGATATAGATACATGAAATAATATAATCAGTGTTTTAAAAACCGGTTTTTAAATCGTACCGGGTTAGAATCAGAAATGGTTCAATCAGTTGAACCAGGTTGTGTCGGCCAATTCAACTGGTTGACTAATTGACCCTATAAATCCATAAAATACAATTTTTCCTCGAAAAATAATACAAAACTACATCATTTTTTAATATAAAATATTTCAAAAGTTAATCCATAATAAAAAATAATCCAAAAATTCACTTTGGGGCACTAGGTTTTACTATAAAAGAAAGATTAAAAGTCCAAATTTTAACCTTTGACCATATACCGGTATACCGGTATAACCCAACTTACCTACGTTACAACTTCTTTGTCGTTTACTCAATTTACCGGTATGATTTGTGCTGGCCACGCTTTCGGCATCTGGTTTAACCGGTTCAAACGGTTGGTATAAACCGGTTTTTAAAACATTGAATATAATACGTTAGTTGATATGGAGTGAGTAATGGACTATAATTTTTTCTTATATATCAAGTTGAGGTGGACAAAACCGGTTTTTCTATGGTTCCTAAACCAAATCGTTTTTTCTTTTCTTCCGATTAGGGAACTTTGTAGGCTGGTTGGTGTTGTTGATGTTTGAAACCGGTTTAAAAAACGTTTTTTTTTTTTTGTCCAAACCGGTTTTAAACTGAACCGTACTGAACTGAGTAGTATCAGTTCGGGTTCCCATCGTATAAAACCGTTTTTTTGCTCTAAAAAAAACCGGACCGGTTGTTAAAAAACCGGTTTGTACACCTCTAAATTTGAACCGGTCTAGGAGGGAAATGTCCAAACCTATCAAAATCAATTGGGGTCCGGTTACAACCGGCTTGGAAAAATGAGACTATGAACCGTGCCAAACCTATCGGTTGGGTCGGGCCCAAACCGGTTATTGACTCGTTGACTAGGATCTGAACGGGTCCTATCCGGCCTTGAACCGGTTTATTTTTAAAACTTGGTTGTGTGCAATAATAATACACATTATCTCATTATTACAACAGGTATCAAAGCAGCAACTCCACATGTGTTCTTGTTGGCCAGCCAGTATTTTCTAGAAGGGGTGGCGGTTTCGGACTGGTTTTCGTTGCCGATGCAGATGCTGGTGATGGTGGTGTACAACACCACAAGAATATTTGCGTTGATGGAGTGGGTGAGATGTGAGGTATCGAAAGCGGAACAGGAGTTTCATGGAAGTAGCAGAAGGTTGTTTATGGGGACAGTGTTGGCAGTTGTTAACTTGGTGTATTGGGGGTTTAATTTGTTTGGGTTTTTGTTGCCGTTTTATCTTCCGACAGCTTTTAAGAGGTACTACTCCGAGGGAAAGAATCTTAAGGATTAAGATTTTGATTGATGATGAGACGATGATGATGATGATGATGCAAAACATGTTAATATGTTCTTGAGTTGATGTTTTAGTATGTGTGTATATTAGAGGGATTATCGAACACGATGAATGATGTTTTCGAGTTGTATAATATAACTGAAACGCATTAGAAGGTTTATTAGGTAAATTATGTTGATCAGTTCCATTTAAACATAATGAAAAACATGAATAACATACCTGTTACAGCAGGCAGGTCAGTGGAGAATCCAGTCAGAGATGCAACCATTGAGTTCGACATACTTGTCAGGATGATCTGGTTCCTCCTTAGGGTGTAAAGTGATGATGGTGATGAACCGAAAGTAGGGAGGTTTCGGTTATGGAGAGAAAGGGACGAATTGTGATGTTATGTTGTTAGGTTGTGTGTCTAACCTTTAACCTCTCTAATAATCTCCTTATATATACACCCAAGAGGAAACCCAATTAGTTAATAAGGGTAATATGGTCCATCAACAATTACCAACTAATTATTAATAGGTTATTAATATATTTTGATCTATATTATATAAATGATAATGATGGCTACTAGATTAAATATAAATAAATAAATATTTAATCTTACATTCTCCTACTTAGCCGAATAATCATTTATCATGAGTATTAGATAAGTCTGATCAGAAGTTAATACTCATTTTAGCCTTAAACAAGTACTATAGCAGAGAAATACAGCCGTTGAATCATTATGCGACTCAGGACCCCCATTAGTCATACTATAGCCTTAATTTAAAACCTAACAGTTATGATCAAAATAAGTAAGCCCTTTAACGTTTGATTTGTATTTATAGTTGTCTATATGTCATTACACCGGCAGAACATATGTAAGAGACATACAAAATCAAACTGATGAGGAAAATTAAAAGTTAATCATTCATAGTACGATATGCAGTTGTACATAGTCATCAATAAACCCATGATTATTATAAGCGCTTACATAATAGTTATGGGTGATAGACTTTTAGTTATAGGATCCTTAAGCATATCATGAATGCATTCGATACAAAGATTTAGTTTCCTCAATTCGTTCATAAACAAATAATTAATTGCGTATCGAAATTTAATGCAGCACCTCTCGAACTGTTACTGTTCAAGGAGACATGGTAGCTGACTTTATCACACTAAGTTTTCAAAACATTAATTATATGGAGTTAATAAAGTTATGAGTCCCCTGATAAATTTTCAACAACATTTAGTGACTATATTATGTCGTTATAACTTAGGTTGTTGATATCAGTCCATTATGACTCTTCCATGAGGTAGATTTTGTCTGCTGACATAAAGATATACCCGAAATTACATTTTGTCATCTTTGAATATTACAAAGTTAGAGTAATAAACCGGTTTTAATTATCACTTCTTCTTCAAATCATAGCCTCTCGTTTCTTTTAAAGATATTGTAATACTCTATTCGATGCTTCACATTAATCTAGACATATCTAGTGTGTTGCAATGTGAGTAATATCTAAACGAGTATAGACTTGAACTTACATAAGGCTTCTAATTAATGAAGCATAAGTAAATAATCTCGTTTATCCTATTATCCTCTAAATGAGAGCATTAATGTTTGTTACATATGTAAGGACCAATTTAATGTTAAACTTATGGAACGGAAGTAATGTCCCATTTGGTCTATCTCAACATGTTATGATATCTATTATGTAAGAGATATCTCTGAGATCTATTATATCAAAGTTTGTGTTAACAATGCTTTGACTTATGTAACATCTACTTGTCAAAAGAATATCATCTATATAGACAAGTTTATCTTATTTGCTCCCACTCATCTTGAGGTAGGTACATTATTCCACTTGGTTGTTGATGAAAATAATTGCGTTAAGATTTCATCACATTATGATGTTTGCATTAACCCATACATGGATTTTATTGGCTTATAGACAAACTGTTCTTTAACCTTCAGTTTGGAACTTTCAGGTTGTTTTATGAATATGTAAATATGTCAGCCATTTGTTAGGGAAAATTGTTTTAATGTTCATCTAATGTAGCTCAAAACTATTATAAGCTACTAGAACAGTGATGATCCTAAAAGAAATCTTTTGTTAGATATGTAATAAAGATTCTTTAATAATTTATCTCTTCCTGAGTACAACCTTTGACAATCAATCATGCTTCTTTGTGTCTTAACGTTTATATCAGGATTTGGTTTAGTTATGAACACTCTTAGGTTATTCAATCAAATCCCAAACGTTATGCGAACACATAAAATCAGTTTTACTAGAAAACTGTTTTATTCCATTCAGAAGATTGATTGACACTAATGGCTTAATTAGAAGAGATAGGATCAGTAAACTTTTCCAAAATCCATTTCAACTCCAAATTAGGGAGGTTATGTAATCATCAAAGTTAGTAGGTTTTTAAACCTAGATGACCTCCTGAGTTGATTATTGGGTTTGTTAGAAGTTTCAATTTTATGGATTAGCTCTTGGTTAAGTTGCTATCATTTTCAGGATTCTAAGTTTGTAAGAGTTGGTGCAGTATGGTGTACAAGAGGTGTAATCGGAGTTAAATTTGGAGTGAAATTTAATGACACTCTTCCCCCCGCCTCTTGTATTCCTTGCAAGTCATGATAAGGACTTTGACTGCTCCCACTGACCTTAGAAAACTTTAGGAACTCAACATGCTTAGGGTCAATATTTAACGACCAAACAAATTCTAAATAGAGAAAACATATTAATGAACATATTAATGACGTTAGTCATTGTAGTTTCTCTTGTTGAGGATTATGTTAGTTTAGATAAGAAATCTAAGTGTGCCCACAATTAAGCAACAATGAAACTTTTGTAAGAGTAGCTGTAGATTTTAAGGAGACAAGTTATGATAGAACAGTGTCAAGATGGAGCAGTGTCTTGTACAAGAGGTGTAAATTGAAGTAATATAAAGTTTTCACTCTTGCAAGTTATTATTAAGACACTTAATGCTCCCACTGATCTTTAATATCTCTAGAATGCTACAAGAGAAGTTTCAATGAGCTACGTGACGTGGGAACCTATCACATATACGTTAGACTTTATTTGATTTCTTTAATGTCCAGATATCATAAGAAACTTAGGGACATATTTAATAGAAATCTTATTAAGTACATATATGAATAGATTTCTTATAAAACCGTGGGCCATATGCAACAAAATTTAGATACAAGTTGATAGTCTTTTAAATGATAAATGAATTGTGTCTGAATATTCCATTTGAAATAAGTTCCATGAATGTCAATGAATGACTTATGATGGACCCATACTTATTCCTTAAGCCAAGTAATATTTAGGGCTATAACGTCATGATTTAAAATCACTTAGAATGAGATTAGATAAGAAATCATCCTCATTAACCATGTCATGATTTCTCATGAATTTTGGTTATAATGGATGAAATTTGTAAGTCTCATTTTCCTTTTGTCAAATGTTTCATTTGCATGATGACAAAAGTTGTGAAAGTGTAAGGTATCATCTAGTTTTATCTTAATAATGTTTCAATCCAGATATTTAGAACAAATAAAATGAGAGTTTAAGGTAAAACTATGCAAACCTCACAACCTTCATAACATTGCTTAATTATGATACTATATTCTGATTAATACTCAGAATATATGTACGGTATCGAAAAACGTTTTGTTAGAAGACTGCTTATTATGGTTTTTATAGCCTTAACATTTAACTTTGTCACTAACTCTCATGTTAGTTATTTGTCGAGTGCTGGTAAGGAAACCTATGGAACTAGAGTCAACTAATCATGTGTTAATTGGAATATTAAAATTAGCAGACTGAAATATCTTTAGTAAGTGACTACCTAGTTAACTTATCCAACTGTTCTTTAGAATAATGGATAGTCTCGTTGCTTATGTCTAGTCTAATGACATAATTATGCAGTGAGGTTTTCCCTTGAAGAACCTTAGAGGTGGAATTAACACTTGTAATTTGTCTATGGACCTTAGAACAATCCTCTTTTAAGGTTTTAAGTGGTTGTAAGGTGAGTAACAACTTATTTTCCAGCTTCAAACATTTATTTCTTTGTACATATGTTGCTTATCAACACACTCATTATACTTTGGTATGTTTGAGTGTTATAGTTGATTTATAAGGCATCAAATTGTACAAGTGAAAATCTTAATATGTAATGTACTGGAAAATGTACTTATTTCCATGCGTAAGCCCTTAACTTAATGGATCATGGTATTGTACATTATTATGTATTCACATATACCACTTAACTTTATAGTTTAGAATTTTAAAAGAAGGCATGCATCTTAGGAGTTCTAGTGATTATTCCATATATAAGAGATTAGCCTTAGGAAAGACTTAATCTGAAATAACTTTAGTGATAGCATTATGTTAGAGAGTTCTTGATTATCATAAGAGACATCATGTTCGATTTGTCCTAATCATCATGCTCTAATTTTCTTCTTTATAATCTTTATCAGAAGAGAGCAATAGGATTATCGTGTCTTAAGAAATAATCAAGGATTTAATTTAAGAGCTAATTCTAATAGAAACTTTAAATAAAGCAAACATTTTAGGTTTAGGAATTAAAGTGGATGAGATATATGTAGAAGTAAATTATAGTGAGTAAAATTATGAGTACTAAGAATAAGACAGACGAAATGATCATAAAATTAATTAAGGATCATTAATATAAGGATCATTATGTGAAGAGATTGTGATATGTCTATTACTAACATCAAAATAATAGACTTAGTAAAATTCTACTTAAACAAAGACAAATCAGCTTTGGCCAGAAGTGTAATCATTTAAGTATGTGTGCAAAGTAATCGTGACAAATCAGCTTTGGCCAGAAATAAGACAATCACTTTAGTTATGCACTTGTCAAGCATGCTAAACATAAATGAATTAAATCAGCTTTGGCCAGAATTAAGACATTTCACGTGTGTAATGCATACTCAACATAGCTTTTTATAATACTTGAACAATAAATAGATGTACTAAATCAGCTTTGGCCAGAAATGATACATCAGAAGCTCATTCAAGTTAAGCTAGTTTGGTTTTGTAAAACATTATTTGATCCTTATTAATTAACTAAGTATTTACAGAACCAATCTTTTAATAGCAAACCACCTGTTAGCGCGGATCGAACAGTAATGCCCAAGTTTTGTGCGATCAGTAAGCCCAATAACTTGTGTGATCCGTAAGGCCCAATAACTTGTGTGATCAGTAATGCCTTGTGCGATCCACAAGTCTTATGTGATCCACAAGTCTTGTGCGATTATGCAGTCTTAACTTGTACAATATGCTTAATTAGTTGTACAAATCTTGTGCGACTGTCTTGTGCGATTTCCCTTGTGTGATCAGATCATATCTCATGTGATCTGATCTTGTGCGAATGTCTTGTGCGATCAGATCATATCTGATCTGATCTTGTACGACTTTAGGGAAAACTTGTGCGATTAGTTCATTTATAATTTCGAACCTACTGTTAATAGCTGTTTCTTGTGATTATAACTAAAACTCGAAATTTAAGGGATTGTGGGATAGTGTTTCCTATTTTATTTATGATCTAAACTTATCAAATATTTCGAAATTTTAATAGATAAAATTTAGATCAAACATTGGAAAAACATCCACTAATCCAAATTATATTCCAAAATAAGGGAATTTTCGAGTTTTCGCTTAGAACAAAATGATGAACCCTAAAATATAAAAAACATAATTTTGGGTTCCGAAATCTAAATTTTAAGACTTTCTTTAATGGATTTCGAATATTAGTTTACCCATTATAATTTCGAGTCAAATTCATTAAGCATCAACTTCTGAAAACAGGGATTTCGGCAACAAAGACTCGAAAACAGCCGTGATCATGAAGGCTTAAAAAAAAATTTCTGTTTTCCAGATTTTGATCCCAGAATAATGGATACAAAACAGAACTGATTTATCAACATATGCTCTGATACCACATGTTGATCAGTTCTGTTTAAACATAATGGAAAACATGAATAACATACCTGTTACAGAAGGCAGGCCAGTGGAGAATCCAGTCAGAGATGCAACCATTGAGTTCGACATACTTGTCAGGATGATCTGGTTCCTCCTTAGGGTGTAAAGTGATGATGGTGATGAACCGAAAGTAGGGAGGTTTCGGTTATGGAGAGAAAGGGACGAATTGTGATGTTATGTTGTTAGGTTGTGTGTCTAACCTTTAACCTCTCTAATAATCTCCTTATATATACACCCAAGAGGAAACCCAATTAGTTAATAAGGGTAATATGGTCCATCAACAATTACCAACTAATTATTAATAGGTTATTAATATATTTTGATCTATATTATATAAATGATAATGATGGCTACTAGATTAAATATAAATAAATAAATATTTAATCTTACAAATTATACAACTACTTAAATAAAATAAGTAAATTAGGGGTTGCTAACGCTATACGGTGTGGGAGGAGACGCATGAAGAGGGGCAGGAAACGTCACAACGTGGTGTCAAAAAGCACGGGGTGAGATAGGCGGGGAAGGGTGATGTGGTGTGGCGCGGGTCACTATTTATATTTATTTTATATTTAAAAACAAAACAAATCCTCCATCCAATGAACAATCGCCATGTCATGGAGGCAAGACCTTGCCACCCCTACCCACACCATGCTCCACGCCGGTGTGGCGGCGTGGTTGGCCCTCCACGTTATCACACCATGTGGTCCCAAGGACATGTGTTATCACACTGTGTGGTTCAAGGACATGTGTGTTGATTAATTCTGTTTAAACATAATGGAAAACATAAATAAAAATACTTGTGACAACAGAGAATCCAGTCAGAGATGCAGCCATTGAGTTTGACATACTTGTCAAGATGATCTGGTTTCTTCTTAGGGTGTAAAGTTATGATAGTGAGAACCGAACTCTAGGGTTTGAATTCGGTTGTGGAGAGAGAGATGGTAGGGACGATTTTGATGATTATGATGTTATGATAATTCTCTAACCCTTTAGTTCTCTAGTTATCTCCTCTAATATACATCTAAGAGGAAACCTAATTAGTTAGTAAGGGTAATATGATCCATCAACAATTACCAACTAATTATATAATAATTTTTTAATGTATTTTGATATATATAATATAAATGATTATATGGCTACAAGATTAAACATTAAAACAATAATATATTTAATCTTACAATGTGTTGTTGTCGCATAGATAATGGCTTTAGCTTATCATGTTGTGGTTTAACTAATAAATAGAAAAGAAAATAATATATTTGACTGGTGCTTAATTAAGAAGAGAATTATATATTTGACTGGTGCAAAGCACATGGACCCTACCTCTTTCTCCCTCTCATGCCCGTTAAGGGATTAACGAATGCAATGATGGCGCCTGGGTTTAGCTACCTCGCAGTGTTTGGTGTCGTTACCGGTCCACGTGTAAATATGGGGGATTCTAATGAATGTTGGTGTAAATTTTGTTCTCAACGCTTCAAATTGGTTAAAATGACAATTATTTGAATAGCCAGTTTCCGGCCAGTTCTTACACATATGTTTTATGCGGATGATGCGTTGATTTTGGGAAAGTGGGATGATAGAAACATTAATATAACAAATAGGTTGCTTCGGATTTTTTTCTTGTGTTCGGGCCTACAAATAAATATTCATAAGTCATCTCTTTTCGGGTTGGGGGTGAATGATTCAGCGGTTAACTCCATGGCGTCTTTGTTAGGTTGCAAGGTGGGGAATTTGCCTTTTCTTTATTTAGGCATTAAGGTGGGCGCTAATATGAATCGGGTTAGTAACTGGGATCCGGTTATGGAAACCATTCGAAATCGATTGAGCTCTTGGAAATCGAAGTTGTTGTCTATGGGGGGGGGGGGGGCTCACTTTGTTAAAATCGGTGCTAGCTAGTCTACCGGTATATTATTTATCTATTTTCAAGGCTCCGGTTAAGGTGGTTGAGGATATTGAAAAAATGATGAGGAGATTTCTTTGGTGTGGGTGTAAGGAGGGGAGAGGTATGCATTGGGTGGCTTGGGAGGTTGTTACTAAACCGAAAAAGGAGGGAGGGTTGGGGATTACTAGCCTTTCAGTTGTCAATACGGCTTTGTTAGCTAAGTGGGCGTTTAGATTTAAAACCGACATCGATGGCCTTTGGAGGAATGCCATTATTAGCATTCATGGTGGTAGGAATAGGTGGTTATTCCTGCCTTTGAAATGCAATATTACGGGCTGCTGGAAGGCGTTGGTCCGGCATTTGGAAGGGGTGGGTAAAGATGGCGTTCCTCTAATGTCTTGTTTCAGGGGTATTCTTGGTAATGGGGAGACTTTGAGGTTTTGGAAAGATGTGTGGATAGGGAACACTGCTCTGCAGATTCGTTGGCCAGCCTTGTACGGTTCAGATTCTAATAAATTGGGGTCTGTTCGTGACCGGTTTAAGGTGGAGGGGGATGTAGTCTCGTTTGACGAGGCTGGGTTTACGGAGACTAATTCTGTTTCAGCGATTTCTGAAGTCCAGGATGCGAGATTCCTGCTGTCCCAGGTCCGTTTTTCCTCGGTTAAAGATAACTGGATATGGGTTCCGGATAAAAAAGGATCGTTCTCTGTGGCTATGGTGAAAAGCTGGCTGCGTTTGGATGGTTCGAGTCAGCAGAGGACAGATATGATCTGGGAGAACTGGATTCCAATTAAAGTTAATCTTTTAGTTTGGCGTTTGGGTATTGATCGTCTTCCGACCCGTTTGGCGCTGAGAAACAGAAATATCAGCTTACCGTGCACGTTGTGCCCTTTGTGTGACACGGTGGATGAATCTGTGAAGCATCTTTTTTTGGAGTGTGGTTTTGTCTCCGGAGTTTGGAGTTGTATTTGGTCTTGGTGCAGGATGTCCAGGTATGACTTCTTGAATATTGCTGATTTATTCCGGTTGTAGGACGTCACTTTTAGTTCCAAGTGGGCGAAGAAGGTAGTCCGTGGTATTTTTATGGTTACTTGCTGGGCCATTTGGACGGAGCGGAATAAGATTATCTTTAATGGGGCGAAAACGAGAGTGATTGATATTGTAGCTTTGGTGAAGGCGTTAACATTTTTTTGGTTTAATCATAGAACAAAATGTAAAAAAGCGGATTGGAACAGTTGGGTGAAATACCCTTTGTATTGTTTGTAAGGCGTTTTTGGCGGTCCTCGGTTTGAGGTCTTGCCTTTGTTGTTAATGAAGTTTTAATTTCAAAAAAAAAAAAGGTGTGCTTTAATAAAGTGAGTTCTCAAAAACAAAAACTTGAATTTTGGTTAAAATGAAAAATGACAATTAGAAACTTTGAATGTTGTAAATTGGTTGATCAAGTGTCGCAACTCCTTAGTGGAATTTTGTAAAACTCTTTTCAGTGACTAGTTATAAATGGGCTATGAACTGGGTTAAAATATGTTAAAATTCCTACAAATCCCTACAGGGTAACCAATTGCTTAATATGGTGATGAACAGGAGCGGATCTACGCATATAGAGATGGATTCCCAAGAACCCATTGACTTTCGGATTTTTAATAGAAAGTATATATATATATATATATATAAATAAACATAAGGAACCCATAGATAAATAATAAGTGAACATTAAAACAAGTTAATCTTGTGTTCCGGTGGATACTTGTCTTGAGGGCTTTAGGTCATGAGTTCAAGTATGCTCCTTTACAATTTTTGCAACCTTTTAATTTTTAAATCCCCCAAATTAAACTTCCTACTTCCAGGACCATTCAAACTCAGTGACTAACATTACAGACTTACGTTCTGACATCACCTCTTTCAAATTAAGTTATATGACGTTCTGACATCACCCTTTTCAAATTAAGTTATATGGCCACATCGGGTATACACATCCATATTTGCTTGTTTTAATGATAGCACAACATTTGTCATGATCTAAGAACTGCTTATTTAACTTTATATGGATCAACAGTTCATAGAAAAACAACTATTACTTTTTAGCATTTAGATAGGATGTTAAAGGAGATACCACACAGTATGTGATATAAGTCCACATCTGGTGGCAGAGATGAAACTCACGTTGACATTGAATTTGGCACAATGCATCCTCAGGTTATTAATTTGGGATAAAAATGTCAAAAAGCATCATAGAAAAAAAAAGGCGATACTACCACCTCTTTCTTATCTTATTAAAAAAGTTTATAAAACTTAAAATATGTTTTATGGAGAATAACTTAGTTTGGTATTTTTATAAACTTTATTATTTGTTTCGTAAAAAAAAAAAAAAAAACTTTGATTTATTTTATTTTATTCATAAAACAATCAATTTTTATAACCACTCATTGGATAGGATAGTAGTAGCTGTAAAAAACGGTTGTTCCAGTTGTTTCAGACAATGTTCGGACTCACAGGACCATCTGGGTTCTCAAGATTCTCAACGGCAGAGGAAGTTACCCATGGGATTGACGGGTCGGGTCTTACCGCCATTGTTACAGGTACTTAACTCACCTGTTGCTCCAACTTTTAAATGTTGCCCACCAAGTGTTTGATGAAAGTACCCACTGAACTCTGTTAACGGATTCTGCTGTGGCAGGAGCATCTAGTGGCATTGGGACCGAAACCGCACGGGTTCTTGCGCTTCGCGGGGTACATGTAGTTATGGCGATTAGAAATATGCCAGCTGGAAGAGAGGTTAAAGAAGCAATCTTGAAGCAAAACCCGACTGCCAAAATCGATGCCATGGAGCTGGATGTAAGCTCGATTGCATCGGTAAACAGTTTTGTATCGGATTACAAGTCATCGGGCCTTCCACTTAATATCCTTATGTAAGATAAATCCCGCGGTTTCAGATTATTGAGGTCGTATGATTTAAACAAGAAAACATTATAATTCGTATATCAGTGTGTCATATTTTGTGTTTCTAGCAATAATGCAGGCATTTTGGCGCCACCATATATGCTTTCGAAAGACAACATGGAGCTGCAATTTGCAACTAATCATGTCGGTAAGGATGTAATGTGCATTTTTCATATTTTCTTGATGTGTATGCTTTAATGCTCTTAAGGAATATGTTAACATTCAGTGATTCAGTTATAGCGTCCACTCTTCATTCGAACTCCATTTAATAAACAGATTTAACATGTGTATGATCACTGGATCAAAAGGGTCACTTGCAGTGCCACATCAGCACACATGTTAAGGCGTGTATGCATAGTCAGCAAATCTGTTAAACTATCAACGAGTCTGATTCAACGGCTACACTTTTAAGGGGTGTATACACAGTAAATAAACCATTTGAAATTGAACCATAGTCATCTTAAAAATTTAATCATAAAACAAGATTCACTAAAATGTAGTCTTACCACTGTATATTACACTTCTTAGTCATATCTACTGTTTTATGTATGATCCATATGTAATCCTTACTTAGTTTAGTGCTAATCACGTACACTTTGAATAATCTTTTTTTTTATTTATTATTTTACTTGTTTTAGAGCATTGTTAAATCTTTTTTTGCAGGCCATTTTCATTTGACAAATCTTTTACTAGATACCATGAAAAGAACCGCACACGAAAATAGTAAAGAAGGAAGGATTGTGAATGTGTCATCACGCAGGCACCAGTTATCTTATCCTGAAGGAATTCGCTTTGACCTGATTAACAGTCAATCTGAGTAAATTACAATCTTGACCTTTAGTCAAATTCTAGTTTGACTTTTCTGGATCTTTTGTTTGAGGTGGCAAGATGGATGGGTTACAAACACATTTTTGTCCATTTTTATAAATAATCAGTGCATTAATTATGGTTAAAAAGACACTAGTGTTACTGTAATCGATTCATGAGGTTGTATGCATTAAAAGTAGCCTTTTAACCCATTTGACCCATTCATTTTTAGCAAAACTTTTTGATTCTGGACTCGTTTGACTATTTCCAGGTACAACGCGTTATCTGCATATGGTCAGTCAAAGTTGGCAAATGTTCTCCATGCTAATGAGCTTGCGAGACGCTTAAAGGTAGGGTACTCTTCATACGTGTAGTTTGATGTAACCCATTTGATCATATCCAAGATTCCAATTTGATAATTACAATGCTAACGATAAAGATGATGGTTTCACAAATAGAATGATGGAGCAGATATAACTGCAAACTCAGCTAATCCTGGAGCAATCCCCACCAATATATTCCGCCATCATAGCTTTTTTAGCGGTATATTTTCATGTCCTTTTTCTATATGGCCATGAGAACCTGTTACTGGTAAACTCACGGGACCCCACCAATACCCTGCTAACTAGTGGGATCATGTAAAACACAACTTACACTGGCCAGGTAACCTTCAAGGGGTTAAAGGAAAAAAAACTAGGGCTGCAAACGAACTGAACTTTCAGCAAAGAGTTCATGAACCGTTCGGCGGGAAGTTCGTTTGTGTTCGTTCATTTACGTTCATGAACGTTCCGTAACATGTCCGTTTATCTTCTTCCGTTTATGTGCGTTTGTGTTCGATACTTAATCAGGGTTTTTAACTTTTATATTCATTTTTTATATTATTTTATTTTTATTTGAGTTATCTGAGGCAAATAAAACCCTATTCCAGTATTCCCAAGTTCATTAGTATATTTTGGGTGTTCATCAACGCTTGTTTGTATTCGTTTGTGCTCATTTCCATTCATGAACGCTTGTTTGTGTTCATGAACGTTCATTTGTGTTTGTGTGTGTTCATGAACATTTGTTTTGCGTTCGTTTGTGTTCGGTACCTAAAATTAACAAACGAACATGAACACGTTCATTTCCTTAATGAACGAACACGAACATAAAATCTCATTCTGTAAGTGTTCATGAATTGTTCGTGAACACAAATATTTCTTTAACAAACGAACATGAACAAGGCCTTGTTCGTGTTCGTTTGCAGCCCAAAAAAAACAATGGAAGGCGCTTACCACCGTTATGATTTCATGTATTTACAACTAAATTGTATGTGAATATTGATGCAGGCCTTGCTAGCATATTTGGTAGATTCGTGCTTAAAAACGTACAGCAGGTGTTCAAAAAACTTATTTTCTTTTGAGAAATTTGAATTGAATTTACGCAAAAGTTTACAATTTATGTCACAAATAATACCATTGGTTCTACTTGAAATAGAACGTATTTGCAGGGAGCCGCAACTACATGCTATGTAGCATTGCACCCACAAGTTAAAGGAATCAGCGGCAAGTATTTTTCAAATTGCAATCTAGATGCAACAAGCTCACAAGCTAATGATGCACAACTAGCCGAAAAGTTGTGGAATTTCACTGAGAATTTGATCAAGGAAAACCATCCCAGTTCTCGTTAAGATTATCAAGATTTAAACCTCTTTAAGGCCACCTGCCAGTAGCAAGCTTTGATTTGCCTGATCCCGTTGGTTTGCAGGGTCTTGGCGGGTCCCGTGACATTTCCGGTACAGATTCTCATCACTACCAATAAAAAGATTATTAAGATTTTGAGATTCTTTATGTTTAAATGTTTAATGCCAAGTTGAAACTTTTGTTGATCATATTAGAGGATTCAAGTCAATTGTTAGTTTGTTTGACATTAAAAGTCGAAACAAGATATTATTTCAATAATTACATATAAACTTGTCGATTTATGTTGTAATATCTTGATAAGGGGACAAAAGTACAAAACATGTGAAATATATAAGAGGAAGTAATAATAATGAGGTTGAACTAGTTAAACAAGTAAAAGTTGTCAAAACTGTATTCAAAAGCTTATAAATTTATATTTTCTAATTTGTTTTACAAATAAAGTATTTAGTAGTAACTCTTCAATATTTAAGACTACAAGCAAAAATTAATGTTGAAATGTGTTGAATTAAACATCTTATTGTTTCTTAAACAAAGCTAATCAGCTTTAGGATTAGTTAGTATTAAAATATTTTATGTATTTTTAACTCTTAGTTTGTATGAATTCTTTTAGGGGAGCGTATGAGTTCTTTCAAGCGAATTTGTGTTACTTCATCCATGTATATATGCTATTGTATTTGTTACTACTATAGTTTTCTCACCACTTTGTGTTATTAGTCATTTACTGCTATTATTTTGGAATATTGGATTTTAATAATCCCAGCTATTCGTCGTTGGCCGCCTATAGTCCCAACTTTAAAAATAACCACTGGCAGTCTCAACTATTGACATATTGGCCTCTAATGGACCCTGACTAACAGAACCCTAACGTTGTTATTCTACGGTCGCCGGAAAACCGTTTTTGGCCAGAAAAAGGTTTGTAAAGGTCCGATCTAAGGTTACAAAGAGGTTTGGGACGAAAACGTTAAGTTTTCCGGCGAAAAAGTTGAGTTTTCCGGCCATAAAGAAGTTTTCCGGCGAAAAAAAGAGTTTTCCAGCGACTTCAATAATTGGTGCTTTTACTAGAAAAAAGGTTCATAATAAGTTTAGAGAGAGGTTTGGGACGAAAATGTTGAGTTTTCCGGTCAAAATGATTTTCCGGCCAAAAACGTTTTTCCGGTGACCGGAAACTAACGGCGTTAAAGGGTCCATTGGTGGCCAATATGCTAATAGTTGGGACTGTCATTGATTATTTTTTAAGTTGGGACTGTTGGCAGCCAACGACCAATAGTTTGGATTATTAAAATCTAATATTCCTATTATTTTTAGTACCTTTTGTTCTGTTGCGGTTTTGACTTGATGTGCCACATTGTATGTTATTTAGATACATTGTATTTTACATGTCAAAAGAATGTTTTTCAAGCTAAGGGTTTCAACGGGAGCAACCTCTATCATATGAGTGAGATTTTAATGATTCAGATAGTGTAAAATGAAAAACTTGGTAAATAAATGGTAAGTATTTATACTTGTGCCAACTGTTTTGCACTTTTGCATCATCACAGGCAAAAAGTTTGGCCAGGTTAAAAACTAACCAAAATTGCTTATTGACAAAGTGGCACTTTTGAGTTTTGAAACACTAATACATTAATTTGGGCTCTGATTATGAAAAGAACAGTCGAAACGGGTCAAAATGTCAAGTCACAAACGGGTCATACTAGTTGAAAGTAACCTAAAGGAGTCGCGTTGATTTTTAGCTGTTAAAACCAACATAAACATGGGAAAATGAGTCGAGTGTACACATAACTGAGACAAATAGAGGTCAGTGTCGAATAATGGGTTTGGTAACGGGTCCAAACGGGCTCGGATCAAAATCTGTCACATTTTAGTACGGATCAGAGCTGGCTCAGGTTGAGTTGCAATGACCCGAAACAATTCGTAGTCATTTTTTAAATTAAATAAAAATAACTAACGCCATTTAATATATCTAGAGATACAATACTATTGCAATAATACTTGCCTTAAAATGTTAAATGAATTGTAATCTGAATATTTATACACATATAACCATCACAGAACCATAAAATTCGGTTATCAAAAAAAATCATAACCGACTCATCGGTCTCACAATCAGTTCAGTAACTTCAGACATGGTTCGGTTTTTCTACTCGCTGCAACCCGATTTAGCCAAGCTTACAGGACATACGGTTCAGATGAAAGATCTCTAAAATTTTGGTCTCATCTTTTCCATTACCATTAACAGATTTAAATCTTTCTATTTTAAAATTCATAATACATGTAAAAGATGGACTAACTCGGAACTAATCTACATGCATACGTATATATAGATTACATACAACAACGAGTTTACATGATCGGTTGGTCCTCGTTTCATGCCACCTATTCAACCAACCATATCATTACTAACCTCAGCTCGGTTTAACCGAGGGCTGCAACGTAGGGAAAAAGGTCCAGTTGTTTTGAGACCCCAACTCAACACCATTTGTGTTGTCAAAATTGAAATCCCTACTAACCGATGCTCGTTTACACTGACATTCTTTCTCCTTTAACGCCTCGAGTATTTCACCCGAGTTTTTCTTGTTTACACAATATTCGCAAAGATTCTCGGTCTTGTTTGAAATCGTTTTACGCCCGGATGACGTTCTAAACGAAGCTTCTAGATTGTTTGCCACACCGCTAATGACATCTAAATTCGTCAACTCAAACGAGACCCTGTGATCAACTAAAATTTCCCGTTTCGGAGAACTGGTTGCTGAGTTGGCAAGCGATGCCACCTCAGATATTTGACTTTCCATTAGGTACATTTCTCCCCCGCCGTTCGGGGTTAACGATCCCGAACCGACTCTCGAACCCAACCCGTACCCGTACGGAGTTGCCGAACCCGAAACACCATTCGGTGTTCCAGATTCGGAACCTAATCTCGAACCCCACTTACGCGTCGAGAAATACTCGTAACCAATGAACTTCGGATCATCACCGACTCGTAACTTTAGAACACGATGTTGTTTATCCGGAAACGGAGACGACGTCCCGGAATTAGGAATTGTTGACCCCGGTGACATCACGCCGCCACCTGGACTTCCCGTGTACGGCTGGAATTCATACTGTGAAAACGGAAACTTTTGGTTTGACCCCATGCTGTGTCTCCGGGCCCTTGCGAGAGATGACGTCAGCAGCTGCGCAAACGGGACTTCGGGTGAAGAAGGTGTGGTGGCATGTACGGATTCAGGTGGTGGCGTAAAAGAAGCGGTAGATGGTTCGGTAGTGTATGTAGAAAACACAGGGGGTGAAACTAATTGTGTCTCGTAAGCGTAAGGACCAACGGTGAAAATCGCAGACGAATTAACTCCTTGTGAGTTGGGGTTTTGAGAAAGCGATTTAAACGAAAGTAACCCAACAGGTGAATACGAGGCGGAGGGTGGATCGGATTGGAGAAAAGACGCAGGAGAGGACGGTGGAGCGATAAACGGAAATATTATCGAGTTGTTGTTAGGATTTTGTGTCGTGGATGACGGGGCTGGTCCAGGTGGCGCTGACTCAGGTGCCAAGAGCGCGTGACTGATTTGTTTGCTGTGTTTGTAAGACCCGAAACACGAGTATAGACTCCAACATCCGCCCCATCTTCTCTTCTGAAGACAAATATATAACAAGAAATTTCAATGATATTTCAAAAAAATCATATAACCAAAACAATATTCAGCACTGAATACCCAAACATAAACATAGAACCGAAAAGTAGAACTATAACATATGGTCCAGCCAAAATTCATTTCATCTTAGCTTCTAAAAGTATCACCTACTATAACATTATTCACATCCAGTGGTCCATGAACAATAAATTCTCAGATCACGTAAAACAATCGGTACATCTCTAGATTCGATTCAACAGCTACACCGTCTCAAATTCTACCAGTGTTTTCAGACCCGGACCAGGAACCGGAGGTTGAGCCGGTCCGGGTCATGGTATCGGGCCGGAAATGCATTGAACCGAAGTTGAACCGGCGACCCGGCGGTTGGACCGGGGAACCGGCCGGTCGGACCGGTTTTTGGAAGGGTTAGACCGGTTTTTTATATATTTTTTCAAAATTTAACCCTATTAATTATTTATAATATTTACGATACCTTCCGGTTCTTACGTTCGGTCCGACCGGTAAGAAGACCGGTTCGACGTCCGGTCCGGTTCTGAAAACATTGAATTCTACACAATCAATTTTTTTTTTTGAAAATAAACTTTCATTAAGAACCGCCTCCGACCCAAACGGGCAAAAGGCCAAAACAACTACACAATCAATTAACCATAAATGCTGCAAGTCTTCAACACCAACACCAACACAAAAACAAACAAAACCCTAAATTTCATATCCAGTGGTCCATGAACAATAAATTCACAGATCATGTAAGACAATCAGTACATGATTCAACACAACAGCAACAACAACATCCTCTTAAATTCTACCCAATCAATTAACCACAAATGCCCTGAATTATTTCCCATCCAGTCATCATACTTATTAAAACCTAAAACAAACAGATCAGGAATCTAATAAACACAAACAGATCCAAAAAATCACAAAAATATCATGAAATAATTGCCAATACATATCCTCACACACGATCCATAACATCATCAAATCGTAACATATTCCAACACACACACATATATATATATAATAAATCGAAGAAGAAACCTGTACGGAAGTCGGTTGAACACGAGTTTCTGCAGAAATGATAGCGGTTGCAGCAGCGTTAACCGTCTCAACGCTCTGATTAATCGAACCCATATTCATATAACAATTACAATTTGTTTTGTTTCAGCGATTAAGATTAAGCAAAGTTGTAGATGATAAGAATTAGAAATGAAAGAAGAAATGAGACAGTAATCGAAGAACATCACATCAGGATATGTATGTATAAAGTAAGAAAGAAAGAAAGAAAGAAAGAAAGAAAGAATTAATAATAAAAATGGTGATGATTTAAATAAAAGGGTGTGACAAAAAAGGAGATGCACACGACTCGCATATCTCTATCTCTCACATACATAGAGTCTCTCTCTTTCACACAGTGTGTCTGTAAGTATAGGTTTCTCTCTCTATCTCTATCTAGCTGTGATTTTGTAATTATGTCGCACGTAACGCTAAGATTAAATATTATTTAATAAAGTGTGTTGATCATATAATAATGACTAGGGGTACACCCGTGTAAATACACGGGTTTGTTCTAATAACGATCGGAATCAAATATTAAAAAATACTAAAAAACATATTATAATATATTATTTAAATTCTTTGTGTTTAGTTACATATCTTTATAAAACAATGTTAAAAACAGTATGTGTTAGTGTACATGTTTGATATAGAAGTAAACTAAGTAGTTTATAATGTGCAAAGTTTTTAGCTACATCTATATGTAAAATATGACGTGAAAATATTTAATGAATTCACATTCGCATTATAGTTATGAATTGACAACAACATCAGGCATATAAATCATAAGTTGAGCTACAAAACATTCAGAAACAAAAGTCCTATGTCACTGTTTCAAGCCAAATATTGACCTTGAAACCATATCTACAAGTGTGAATACACGGGGATGTTTAATAACAATCGAAATCAAAGACTAAAAAACACGGGGATATATCATTTAAATTATTTGCATTTGGTTACATATCTTTATAAAACAATGTTAAAGACAGTATGTGTTAGTTTACATGTTTGATATAGAAATAAACTAAGTAGTTTATAATGTGCAAAGTTTTTTCCTACATCTATATGTAAAATATGATGTGAAATTATTTAATGAATTCACATTCGCGTTATAGTTATGAATTGACAACAACATCAGGAATAAGTCATAAGTGAAGCTACAAAACATTCAGAAACAAAAGTCCTCTATCTCTGTTTCAAGCCAAATATTGACCTTGAAACCATATTATTCCCACGGTTCTCTTTCTTCTGCTCAATATTAGATATGATCCTCCATGATGCCCTCCTGGCTCCGATCACATTCTTGTAAGCCACAAAAAGAAGATTCCTTTCCTCCACGGTCAACTCCTCGGAGTCAATGATCTTCACGACCTTTTTCCATAAATTCGACCTTAACTCAAATAACTGACATAAATTAATTAAATTTCCTTTCATACCTGAAACAAAATTCATACCCGATTTCATACCTGAAATTGTGATCGGAAAGAATGTGATGGCTCAATGATGGTTGCTGTCATTAGGTGCATTGAGACCTAACGTCAAGAATTTAACGGCTTAAGTATAATTATAAGCTTATTAACGAATGAGACCAAATTAATTTAAAATTTAACCTTATGATAACCAAAAGGCAATCTTTGTATAGTCTGAAACATAAGTCATCAGCCAAATCAAATACTAAAAAACAGATTATATCCCTGCATGAAAAACAAAATGGATAAATTTAGGGAAAATGGGTTTGAAAAATGATAACCCAACAGTAGATGATCTCATTCTAAAACTCCGATAAATGCAAGGGTGTTCTCAAATAATGGTTCATAGATATTTGAAAACCAACAAAGATCAACAAATGTTAACAGTACTGTTTCCGTGGACATTTGTCGGTCTTCAAACATCTAGGAAGCATTATTTAAAAACACCCCTGAATTTATCGAGGCTATAGAATGAGATCCTCAAATACTGGGTTATCATCTTTCAATCACATGTTCACTAAATTTATCAATCTTGTTTTTCATACCTCATCGAGTCAACCTATTCGCCTGCAAACAGATCGAGAGGGCTTGAAGTATAAACTGTACTTAATTATATGGCACCGGATTTTCACTGATTCAAGAATCTCAACATCAGCTGATAACAAAGAACCAATTTACAAATATCTTAATACCAATCCATAATTCAGATTATTAACTTCTGAATGCACTAACCGGTTTTTCCTGAAGAATTGTTGTTTGGTCTGTGTGATCTGGTGTCAATTGTACTGTTATTCCGCTTCTTGGCTGTATTTCGATGGTTAAAATCTTAAAACATAAAAGCAAACAAAATGTTCAAAAAAAAAAACAAAACACAAATAGTTAGTTATATGCTACCAACCTTGAAGTGTTGCACCACAGCCTCCACATGTGTACACCGGTTTGTTGCTTATCAAACTAACCGTCATCGTAATCAGCAAATTGTTGTTATCATCAAAACACGTTTAAGAGAAAAGTAAACTGAATGAAAAACAAACAAAAAACATTGAATCTATAAACATTATCCAGATTGCCTTCATTGAGTCTATAAACATCATCTACAACAAAACAAAAATCATCACCACAAACAAAACCAACCAAAACAGATGAAACCTTTATGAAAAACAAATTCTTGAAATTACCAATCACAACTAAGAACAAACAGACCTTTCTCCATCTTCAGGGATGGTAAAAGTACCTTATCTTTCTGAGTGAACAACAATCGAGAATTGAGAGTAACCGCCCTGATCTGTAGCAGAAAGATGCTTCAACCTGCACATCTTCTCAGTCACCCCGTATCAATGGCAACGATGATTCAACAAAATTCAAAAACTAAAGTGGCCACACAACAACCTGTAAAACAAAACACAGGAATCAGGCCCAAATGTCAATTTATATCACCAATCTACAAATGAAAAATTTATCGGCGTCCTCGAATCCTAGCTAATTAGGCATCTCTGACATTTTGCAAAATCCATTTTCTTGTATAGACGTGACAACAATTATACACGATCCCTTTTCAAAACCTAGGAATTGAGAAAACTAACTGATGTTAGGCGCAGGGACTATCCGGGAACGAAAATTGAAAAGTTGGGGACTATAGCTATAATTTTAGAAAGTTAGGGACTAAAGGTGAAAAATGGCAAATCAAAGGGACTATCCGGGCATTTAACTTGCTTAAATTTTGTATATTTCATAAAATTTATTACTTGGTGGCTTTGTGAATTGCTTATGCTACAAAGATACTACTTGTTTTATAATTCATATTTACATTCATGTATACATATACCCAATAATTAACTTTTCTTTAAAAATTCATTCAAAATGTTAGACAAGTCTTATCTTTTCTTTACTTCATCAAATTTGATCGATGAATTGATCTAACGGGATCAAAAGGCCTTTGGTCTATTGTTACCAAAGTGTTGAAAAAAAAGTGGCCCTTCTTAAACAGGAAAGGTTCGAGTCTCGTAGTGAAAAAAATGTGTAGATTTGAGTGTGTGTGCGTGTGTGTAAATTAGTTGTTCTAAGTTAAACAAAACGATCTTACCTCATTTAAAGTGAAGTGTTTCATTTACATTACTTCATCAAAATTGATGTTACATTTTCAAGACCTTACTTCAGTCGATAAATTGACTCATTCAATTTGCATACCATTTGTTGGTCGCCTTTACACTCAAAACATTCCGATTGTTTTACAAACACAAATCTCATTTAGAAACGTAATTTTAGCATTCATTTGATATAGCTCTAACTCAAAATTTGAGCTAGGGTTGTTCATCAGGTTAGTCAAGTTTGAAAGTTTTGAAACTGAATTGGAATTTGAATCGAATTAATTAAGTTTAAGAGATAAAAGAAGTGACTTGATGCGTGTGAAGTGTTATATATATTAGGTGTGTATTTTAAGCCCCTTTAACACTTATTTTTAGCCAAGTTTTAAATTTATAAAACACGATATTTTACTAACACTAAACACACATATGGGCAAGTGCACCCATCGTGAGCGTAGTATAGTGTTGGCAAGATACCGAGGTCGTCCAATGACACAAGAGCTTTTAGTACCGGTTTATCCTCAACGTCTAATCAAAATAAAAAGTTTAGAAAAATGTTTTAAACTAAGAAAAAATAAAAACTAACTAAAAATGCTGAAAAGAAAATAAAAGAAAAAACAGATAGACAAGATGAATCACTTGGTTCCGACTCGTATCTAGTGTAACCTTTGATTATTTCCGCACTTTTGCACTATTTTAAGAGATTATCTTAGTTATTGTAGTAGGCCCCTCTTTTGAAGGTGTCGTTACCCTCACCCCAGTAGTTTGAGTCAGCAAGGATACAATCCTAAAAGGGTGGATTATTGGAAGATAATTAATTAAGTTATTAATGCAAATTATGGTAGGCCCCTCTTTTGGAGGTGACGTTACCCTCGACTAAGTAGTCTGAGTCAGCAGGGATACAGTCCTAAATAGCCGGGTTATAGTATTAATAGTAGTTAACTTATGAGGGGATCAAAGAGTTTGGACCCCCGCCATCCAATACCGTTAAGTATTGAAGGAGGTCCTACTAAATTTGACCCAGGTCCATTGCAGGACCTCTAAACGCTGAACAATGGTAAGACCTTTACCAAACCGTTCCCTTAACCCCCGACCAGGTAGCCAACATACCTCCATATAGACCGTGGAGATATGAATGGTGAAAATCTTTTATTTTATATAGACAGTAAAATAATGCCAAGACACCACGGGCAAACGATAAGGAAAGATCACCTTCAACATAAGCAACTAGTTATTAAAGTCATTAATACAAAACCAAGTAAAAAGTGCAAAAGATTAGAAATAAAAAGTATTACACTAGACACTTTGTCTTCACCAAGTGATGTAAGAGACTTAGGCAAACATGGCCTTGATTGTCAAGAACTCTTACGATCAATCTTGGATCCCGAGACGACTCACACACTCTACGATGGACAATGGATGATGGTGGTGGATGATGGTGTTATGGTGGTGGTGGGTGGTGGGTGAAGTGTGAGAGAGGTGGTGTGCCAAGGGATGGTTTGAGCTTGAGCCAAGCACTCCTATTTATAGGCTGAACAGAAGCTCGGGCACGGCCCCGTGTCCAGTGGGCACGGCCCCGTGTCCACATCCTTCTCTGTCTTCATTTATTGCAGCTTGTCTTATTAGTTGACCACGCCCCCGTGTCCGCTGAGCACGACCCCGTGTGCAGAAGAATCTTTGTACTATGAAGATTTGCCTGGATTGTGCGAATGTTATAGTTGACCACGGCCCCGTGTCCGCTAAGCACGGCCCCGTGGTGGGCAATAGAAGCTTCTACCACTTTGTCTTTTCTGCTGACACTTGGGCACGCCCCCGTGCTGGCTGAGCACGGGGCGTGTTCAGTCCTCTGTTGCCTTGTTTTGCTTGGGAAGATGCTGTCGTGGGGTCGGGCATGTCACGTCTTGTTCCTTTTCTTGTATTTATGTTAGATTTTGGTGTCTTTTTGCTTCTTTTGTTAATTTGAGCTCATTTAATCATGAAAATACAAAAGGAAGACAAAAGCACACTTTTTCCAACATTAGTACTAAAAAAGGGTTAGTTTTATGCCTCAATTGATGTAATTTATATGTTGCATTTTGCACACATCATGACTCGTATTAAATAAAAAATTGAATATTGGTTGATTGGAATAACCAGAATAAATAAATAATATTGTACTTCTTAAAAAATACTCAAATACATACAAATATTCAAGTGGAATATGCTCGAAATCACACGTTCGAATTCAATTTGGAATGTGATTCAAAAAATAAATTCGAATTCAACTTCGTTTAGTTCGAATTTTGGTTTGATTTTAATTGGTCTTCCATGACACTAAACCACCAAGTTACTTGATTACAACTCATCGCCTCTCTTTGATTGTAAACATGTAATTTGGTTGTTAATTTCAATCAAATCAAAGCTAACCTCGTGAAGGTAAGTCACGAAGTCATCGTATCTTATAGATCCTTAAAGACTTTCGTAACGGTAAATGAAGCCCCTTAAGGGCACCCGGGGTGGTCTGTGATACCACCCCATCACTCATTATCATCCACAAAACACAGCCGCCACTCCCTTTCTTTCGACGTTTCCGATGTACAGCGATAGCGATAGCCAATCGTCTTCTGACAATGAGACGCTTGAATTTTTCGTGTCGGTGTATAACGAACTTGAATCAAGTTCGAACCTCCCAAAGAAGAAAATGGTGGATCATGATCGTATACATGCCAACGAAGTGTTAATGAACGATTATTTTGTGGAGAAACCGGTTTACAGTGTCGAAACGTTTAGAGATCGGTTTCGTTTACCAAAAGAATTATTTTTAAATATTGTTGGAGACATCGAAGCAACTGAAGAATGGTTTCAAGAAAGTTACGACGCGATGGGCAAACCAAGTTTCACGCCGATACAAAAATGCACGTTCCGCCATTCTCCAACTAGTGACAGGTAACCCTCCTGATCAATTTGATGAATACCTAGCTATGTCGGCCAGAACTTCACGTGAATTACAGACGTGAAACTTGGTTTGCCATTCTGTCCATTCTATGTTAACGGACGATATTACAGACGAGGCTTTATTCTTGTGGATGGTATCTACCCATCATGGTCTGTTTTTGTGAAACCTCTTTCATTTCCTGTCGAGGCTAAAGAAAAGGCGTTCAAAAAGTTGCAAGAATCGGCAAGAAAATATGTTGAGGGGGCTTTTGGTGTTTTAAAGGGTAGATGGGGCATACTAAGCCGACCGGTTCGTGCGATGAATAAGAAATCAATACATAGCATAGTATATGCATGTATCATATTGCACAATGTGCTAATCAAACAAGACGGGCGTGCAATATCTCCAGATTGGGTGTCGGATCCTCCTACACAAGTTCCCGTTCCCGAAAATATCCAACAAGACTTGCATGATAAAGAAATTCACTTTCAGTTGAGATTCAATATAATTGAACATGTAGGTTCTTTATGTTTGAAATTTCGTGATTCGGACGATGAGTAGATTTTCTTTATGTATGTTTTTTTTTATTGTAGTCTAAAATAATTATTGTATGTTTAATTGAACTAGTATGTTTTAATTTAAATGAAATTTACAATTTATAATTTTAGTGTTTTATTGTTAATTTATAATTTAAAAAAAAAGTTGTAAGCGATGGCATTTCATCACAAGTGATGACCGTTTCCACTAAAAAAGGTTGTGACTCATGGAATAATGGTTGATGACATGGCGGAACTTGATTGGATGTTGTGAGCGATGAGTGATCACCACCACCACCCCCCTAAGACCATGTGTAGTGGGAGGGGAAGATAATGCCCCCACCCTTGGGCGTTTTGCGCCATGTGACGGTCCAGTCAGCTTTTGGGCATTATCTTAAAACGAATGTAGTAGTATAATGCCCTTGCAATTATTACCCATTATTAATTTTTTTAATTAAAACAAATAATCAATGGTCCTCACTTCTCATTGGTCAATTTTACAAATCAAAGGCGTTTTATAAAACACGCCAAAAGCAAAAAAAAAACAAAACAACGCCCATCGTAGTGGTTCCCGGCGTTTTCGGGGCAATTCACGCCCAAATACTACCTCGAATTGGACAACGCCACACAAACATCTACGTCACATGTGACCACTTTAAACTAATTACACAATTGGTGTTTACCGTTAGACGGTATAGGCGAGGAAATTTGTCTCGAAGAACCGTATCCCTTATCCACATATCGTTCCAAAATCTCGTGTCATCGCCACTAGCCACCTTCTTTTTTTTAACATGTGCCATGGAATTATGTATTTGTCATTAAGAGTTGAGCACAATTTCAAAATTCTTAACCAAACCCCTTTATTTGGCCCGTTTAAAATACCATCTTCCACCCTCGCCTTTTTCCCATAAAACGATTTCAAAACTCGAACCCAAAGTTCATTTGGCCTATTACCAAATCGCCATCTCCATTTTTGTAAGAGAGTTAGGTTGATACTTTTCAGACTTCCGATACCCAGCCCTCCTTTTCCTTTATCCGCTAAAACAAGATCTCAGCTGACCCTAGGAATCTTCGTCAATCGTGTCGGGTTGATGGGTTGGTGGGTTGACGGGTTGAAATGTTCAACCCGAACCTGACCCATATTATTATTCGGGTCAAAGATTTCAACCCTAACCGACTCATATTAATTCGGGTCAACCCGACCCGTTGGTAAATAAGTTTTCCACCCACACTAGTTTGGGAAAAAACTCATAAATTTCCCTTGCTTTGTTCATTCAAACCATTAAAATGATTGGCCTTGAAGTACAGCCAAACAGGTGGATTAAAACAAATTTTGAAGTTATGGTTCTAAAATTGCAGTATCAACAAAATCGTTGGTACGGAAATGACCCATTATTGGAAAGTGATTCATGCAAATATATGTTGTTTGTACTTAAATTTAAATGTAAGTCATGACGTTTTTTTTTTCCATTTCAATGTAATGATCAATTCATATGTAAGTTTTATGGATTTTGCAAAATATAGGAAAATGCCAAAAATCCATTACAAATTGAAAGAGAGCCTTCTAAATTTAGTTAATCACACAACAATATCCCACATACAAGTAGATTTCTGTGTATATTCATCTATGAAACTAGGACGAGGATGATTACAGAACAATAATTATTGCGAAAACAAAAAAACAACTCTAAATCACTAAATTTTGGGATTTAAGGTTCATATTTCTTAAATTTTATGTTTCTTACGTTCATATGTGTATTATATATACATAAAAATCATATATTTTTCCTACACATAGTCTACATACATGTAGGTAATTTAGCCTACACATAACCTACATGTGTGTAGGTTATTTAAAAACTAGAGATTTTTCATATTTTGTTTTAAATTCCAGTGTGAGAAACAATAAATCTTACATTTATAACATTTTAATTTACTTTTTAGGTTTTAGGATTGAAAAAATGAGTGATTCATTTTGTTCTGCATGTTCTCGCAATATTTAGTGTTCTGCTTATAGGAAAGTTTAAAAGTCAACGTTATTTTTAAAGGATTGTACAAAGTTTTAAAGGTGTAATTACTTAAAACTTAAAATGTCTAATTATAAAAATGCAACTTTTATATGTATGTGTGTGTAATTTTCTCACTTGTTGAACTCGAGTTTTGAAGTTAAAACTCAAAATAGATTTTTCAATATGTGCTTTATATTACTATCTCGTCATTAGTAAAAAGCACTACAAAAGTATTCTTATATAGAAGTCTATTAATTTTATTTATTATTAAGGCTGGAGGGTGTGGCATGGCGCCACTCGGCCACATCATCTTCCATTACACCTCGGGGGTGCCAACCTCCATACCGCGGCAGCGAAAGGGGGGCGCCATCTTCAGCTCGCCAGCACGTCAACGAGGTGAGTTTGTGTTGAACGATGAAGGAAAGGTCAAAATGGGAGTGCTATAGTGTAAAGCGGGTAGTTAAACCACACCCTCCAAGTTAAAGGAAGGGGCTTTAAAGTCCCTGTGTGACGTAGACATGACCTGACGCTGAGGTGACATGATAAAGCCCCTAGATGCTTTATACCACACCCTCTAGCCTAAAAAAATATAATAAAGTAGATTTTTGAGACGCAATTAAAAAAAAGCACTATGTTTAAGACCAAAATTATTCAAGCTAAAAGAACCTTTTACCATTGACATTATTAACTTTTCGACGTCCAACTTTATCCAAACTTTCATGAGTGCCTTTTAAGGTTATAGATTTTTCTCATGACTTTTTTTTTCTTTTCAAGCCTTAACTTACATGTTGGATTTGTAATAATTATTATCTAGGGTGAAATCAAAAACTTCCTATTATATCCTAACCCTTATTATCTAAGCAAAATATATATCAATTATTAGTTAAACTTTATGATTGCCCCAAACGGGTGTGTCACTATGGTAAAATTGTAGTAAAAATTATCCCTCGTCCAAAAAAACAAGAGTTTAAAATTGAAAGCGCCGTTAAAAAAAAAACTATATATTTATATTTCAATGATAGATTTTATTCAATTTATGACGATTGAATTGGTTAAAAATATCGTCATCCAATTCATTCTATGTATATGTTATTTGAAATTAATTATAATGTTAACAGGTTTAATTGCAATTACAAAAATGATCCGATATGTAATAAAATCACAAAGACGACTTTGTGGTAGTGTATGGTATACGGAACGTTAGTTTTTTCGATTTTAGGTTAAATAGGATGAAAAAAAATAGGTATTTTAATACCTGTGTTGGCCAGATTATGATTTTTTATTTATTAGCATACACAATATTGATTTTTCGATATTAGTATGGACTACAATTATTTTATAAAATTTAAAGATTAAGTTGTAATTTTTATTTATTCTATACTTCCCAATTTATCAACATTGTTGATCCATGTTGAACATAAAATAGTTTCGTATTTTGTTTTAAATATTTACATATACATGCATTTAATTATTTATTACATCATTCATATTTCGAAACTGGTATGATCAATATATTAGTAAAACAACCAGTTTAACGATCAATATATTGGTACAATTTGTGATGTACTGGATTTTATAATTTAGTTTACTTTTTGTTTAGAGTAAATTACGTTTTTGGCCCATGTGTTTATATCACTTTTACTATATTAGCCCAAAATAAGATTTTTTAACATATGTGCCCCCATGGTCTCTATAACTAACTATTTTGGCCCGTGAGTCTAACCAAACCCCAAACTCTGGTTAATTATTAGTCATATGATGGGCACATGATGAGAATATATGACTAATAATTTAGGGGTTTTGTGGTGTAAATGGGTATTAAATTGTTTTTAATAGGTCTCATTAAAAGGGGGAAGAAAAATTACCATTATACCCATCATGTGTCTGCCATGTGACTAATAATTAACCAGAGTTTGGGGTTTGATTAGATTCATGGGCCAAAATAGTTAGTTATAGAGACCATGTGAGCACATATGTTAAAAAAATCTTATTTTGGGCTAATATAGTAAAAGTGATATAACCACATGGGCCAAAAACGTAATTTACTCTTTTGTTTAATCACACACTTTATTGATCCAATATATTTATGTTAACTTTTTCTTTAAAAAACATTTTTACATTTTATTCCAAACATTTTAAAATGTTGTGTCTGTAAGATACAATGTTTTTGGATGATCATGATGTATTTGTTGGTATAGCTTTCAATATAAATAAATATGTAGTCTAAATTAATAATTTTAAAATGTTATAACTTCCGGATTTAAATGTGTTATATGATGATCGATCTCAATATAAAATATGTGGTTTAGTGTTTTAATTCTTTTATTTCATGAACGTTAGAGATTATTTGATTATTATAGTTATTGTCGTTAATATTATTATTATTATTATTAATTATATTTTATTTTCAACTCATGAAGTGATTATAACACAGATTAAACACCACCATCATAAATGTGTTGACGAAGAACAAGTTAAAAGGATTTAAAGTGAATTTTACCACCACCACAATTAGCTAGTGAAAGTGACACAAATCAATAAATCTAGAAAATATGTTTTTAAGGCGAATCTTTTTAGTCCTTGTTTGTAGGATTTTAACTTAACACTAAATATGTTTTTAAGGAGAATCTTTTTACTCCTTGTTTGTAGGATTTTAACTTAACACTTCCAAACCCAAACCCGAGTTTTTTCCTAAAAGGGTGTTGTGGAAAAACTTATTTACCAAAATGGGTATTTTGAAAAATATTTACCAAAATGGGTGTTTATTAAATAGTTACTTTTTCTCTCTCCTAATTTTATTGGATAAAAATAATTTCTTTTTAAAATATGTTATATAAGAAGAATTAATTAAAAGTTTCTAAGCCAAAAAAAAAAAAAGTTTCTAATATAATTAAAAAAAAAACATTTTCCTTGTTTCATGAAATGTTATAAACGGATTTTTTAATTGTTATATACAGTTTTCTTATATTTTTTTTCTTTTTTTTTAATGTGTTTTAATAATCATATGAACATTATCTTTTAACTTTTTTTAATAAAGTGCTTAAATGAAAAAACAATAAAAACAATTTATATTGATATACGTAGCTAGCTTTAAAATAATTTAAAAATATTTATTCTTTCGCATAGCTAACTTTGAAATAATTTACCTTGCAAATATATATAGACGATGTAGAATTTTATAACTAAAATGTAATTTTTTTTATACATAAAAAACTGGTTTCAGATAGTAGATTGGTTTTCTTATTATATATTTTAAATTTAAATTATCCAAAAACGTACTTTAATATTAAAGAATAAAGAAAATGAAAAACAAAAATTGTTACAAAGAACGAGTGTTAACTGTTAAGAAATTAGATGTGAAAGAATATAAAAGTTTCATTTAGTTAAACATTATAATTTTTTTAAAGAAAAGTTTACATAAGAAATTAAAAAATAATCCGTTTATAAAATTAAATGAAACAAGCAATTTTTTTTAATTATATTAGAAACTTTTAATTAATTCTTCTTATTTAACATATTTTAAAAGGAAATTATTTTTACCCAATAAAATTAGAAGAGAGAAAAGGTAACTATTTAAAAACACCATTTTGGTAAATATTTCTCAAAGTACTCATTTTGGTGTTTACGCTAACCGGACTAAGGCAACACCCCTAGCCACCTCAGCTAGATAGTGCCCCCAACATCATCCCTGCTCCGCCAAAGATGGGGCGCTATAGATGCTCCGCTAAGATGATGGCAAGCACTAAAGGGGGATAGGTGGGGAGGAGCCAATCACAATTGTTTTATTTTTAATTTCTTTTTTATATATAATTAATGGGGGCTTTAAAGGGGTTTTGTTTCACAATGTGCAAGTTAACGGTAAAGTCTTCCGCTTACTTGTCGCCTACGTGGTACTCAGTTGGTGTGATAAAACCCCTAAAGGTTGTATCCCGCACCATAAAGCCTTATAAAAAATGTCTTTGTTAATGAGTCACCAACCTCATTGGTAAATCCAAAAAGTATGTGTATGTGGCGGTGGTGATATTGAGAGGGGGAAGGAAGTGAAAGAGACTGTGTATGTGATGCTGTAGCAACAACAACAAAAGTGAACAAACCATAGAGACGTAAATGACACTTAGCTCAAACTTTTTTTCAACTAAAAAAACATGTTTGAGTAATTGAAAAAAAGTTAAAAAAAAATATTTCACTTCTCACATTTAGTATAAAAATTCATTTGTATTTGATCGTTATGTATAATAATGACAATAATAATAACCATTTCAAAATAATAATAATAATAATTTTTTTTTAACGGCCAACAAACTCAATCCCGAGCACTCTCAGGGCACCCACTGGACAAACGGAGTACTCCGAGAGTAACCCGAGTCCATCATCAATTTGTAATAATAATAATAATAATAATAATAATAATAATAATAATAATAATAATAATAATAATAATAATAATCTCTAACGTCCATGAGATAATTATAACTTTAATCTACATATTTTATATTGAGAGCGATCATCATATAACACATTGTATCCGGAAATTATAACATTTTAATAGTTATTAATTTAGACTACATATTTATATTGAAAGCTAAACAACAAATACACCATGATCATCCAAAGACATTGTATCTTAGAGACAGAGCATTTTAAAATGTTTGAAATAAATATTAGATTGTAGTGTAAAAAAGTTTTTGAAACAAAAGGTTAATATAAAAATATTGGATCGCCCCCGCCGTGTAGCTCAGTTCATTAGGGGCGTGAGATTTGCACAATAAGCACAAGGTCGCGGGTTTGATTCCGATCCTAAGCGCCAATCGCCTTGTCAATGAGTTAGGCTGATTTACCTCTTACGTGTTAGGTCTAGGTGACGGTTAGCGTGTCTGGACATACACGTTTTGCACAACAATA
Source organism: Helianthus tuberosus (assembly GCA_030545235.1). NCBI lineage: Eukaryota > Viridiplantae > Streptophyta > Magnoliopsida > Asterales > Asteraceae > Helianthus > Helianthus tuberosus. The sequence goes on from CM060383.1 coordinate 184,482,397, forward strand.
AAAATATTGGGATCAATAAGTGTGTGATTAAATAAAAAATAGACTACATTATAAAATCTAGTACATGACAAACTGTACCAATGTATTGATCATTGGTTGTTTTTCTATTCGTCTCCAAATGGGATAGTTGCAAGTGGGAACAATTTAATATGGGTTTTGAACTCTTCAAGGAGTCACATATTTTCTGGATTTATTGATTTGTGTCACTCACTTTCACTAGCTAAATGTGGTGGTGAACACATTTTAGTTTAATTATCAAGTATCAATGGTCTTTTGGTCTAAATATGTTCTCGTCTAATTAAAAATTTGTCCTCATCCATTATATGTCATTGCTACATATCTATCTAGAGTTTCAAGTTTTCTATTAAAGTTTTTTACTTTATTAAACACACTAGTTTATAAATAAATAAATAAATAAATAAAAATAAATACGGTGGTTTAAATATATATTTATTTAATGTGGGGGCAAAGAATTGAAGGACCATTGTGGATATTTCACAAGCCAACCATGGGTGGTGTGGGGTGGGATTGGATTATGGGTATGGGTTGTGGCCCTACATCACAAAAGCCTACACCGGCATACCACATGCCTAAAGTGGTTGACTGGTTGGTGCTTTCATTTTGTAATTACGATAATATAATTTTTATAAACTTTTAATTATTAAACAATCAAACCAATTTAACGATTATTGTGTATTTTATTATGGTAGGTTCCACAAACTATCATGTGTTAAATTTATGACATTTAGATGACAGAAAATAACATGTTACATTATAAAACTTATGTAATTTATTACAATGTAATATAAAAGTTGAATGCGATTTAGAACTATTTTTTTTCTTAACTTTCCGTTAGTTTTAACAAAGTTTAATGCCATTTAGAACTATTTTTTTTCTTAACTTTTAGTTACTTTTAACGAGAACACACTCCCTGAAACACTAGAGGTTTACAAATTGGTAAGTTTAATAAATTTTCAAGTTGGTAAGTTTTATAATTTTTCAACTAACTCATATACTATACTATTTTACAAATTGGTACTTATAAATATTTATTAAATTTTTAATGAGTTTTTAAACTACATGTATAATATTTGCCAAGATGTTGACGTAAAAAATCTAAATTTATCATCCTCCATAAATACAATAAAGAATAATCTAACAAAACATAAATTATGAGTTTTAAAATTTAGATTATATACAAGTTATTTTAGCCAAAGCATAATTATTCATAATTTAATTTTATTATATATAATAAATAGAAATGATAACTTATATGGTAAAAATATTGATTAGATGTTTTATACAAAACAACATTTCATAAGTAGTTCATTTGTTTTGAATATAATTATCTGGGCCTGTGGAAAGTTTGGATCATGGGCCGCAGTTGTTTGCAGCAAAGTCAGATCAAATATAAAAATGGGCCTGCTGTTGCACTATAAATGCAGAAGTATGGGTGTTTAGGGTTAAATTAAAATCTACTTTTGACCAAAAAGTTGTTAGTTGTATTAAAAAACAACCCTAACCAGCTTGGTTGGCGTGGCGGCTAAACCCGCCAAAACGACCCGGGTTGGCTGCTTGACGGTTCTAATCGACCCTAACATCCATTCAAACAACCTTAGAGCATGTTCACTTCGTTTTAGATGGCTTGATTGATTTCAACGATTTATGAACACCTTACATGGTTGGTATTGGGTAGAGTTCTAACAACTTCGAAAACAGTAGCTTATTAGAAAAAAAAAACTAACGTAAAAACTAAAGGACCGTTTACTTTAAGCAACAAACAGAATAGTTGAGAGTGGAATGAAGACCATGAATAAATGTAATTTAAAAAAAAAAAAAAAACTGAAATCAAAACCCAAGTTGTATATAATGGACAAAGAGAACAGTCCGAATAAATGCAGCCCAAAAAACTTTACATTTAGGAATATATCATTTTGTGACTTGTGAGTGAGATAGAGTTTGCAATTTAACATATATATAGAATGGTAGTGCAATACATGAAAATTTGTAAGTTCTAATTTGAATCTCACCATGTATGGAGACATATAAAGGTTCCAAAATTACCAAGCCCCCCTTCGTAACTCATCAGTTTACGTAAACGTTTCATTTTTTTATATAAGGATTCGAATGTATTGAAGTAAGCGGTTAAAGCCAGACGTCGCAATTGCCCATTTTACATTTACTAGTAGGGTGCCTGCACGATGCGACGGGGACAACACTTTGCATTACGACACTTATTTCTGATAGTTTTCTTATTCATAAGTGTTAGATGTCTAGTAAGTAATAAATTTAGCATTTAAATTATCAAGTACTTTAAGAAACCATTGATGCAATAAAGTAACATACGAAAAAAAAATAAGTCTTAAACATAAAAGTTGAAAACTCATAACCGAATCCATGCCTGACGTTTTTTAGCAATTGAAATAGGTGTGCAATACTATGTATTTATAAGATAAACATTAGTAGTGTAGTAATTTTTAAATTTAAAAACTTTGTTTTCCCGTTTGGTTTTATAGCAGATTTTGCCACCCCGATAACTAGGAAGTTTGTTTTGTTGAGTTTTGGTTGTGTTTAATGTTTTGTTTATTGTGCTTAATATTATGTTTTATATTTTTATGTGTTTAATATTCTGCTTTTTAAAGGTTTTATTATGTTCTATATTTTTTTTTTCATCAGTCACATACGCATGCACATTCTATAGTATGTTAAAAAATGTGCATACGATATCTAACCCCCAAACTGGTTGTAAACATACATGTGAGCAGTTAATTGCTTTTGATTTCTTGAACGTTCAGTTATGCTTATGCTGATGCAAGTGGAGCAACAAAGGATGTGTATGAATTTGTAAATTCACTCATTATCCAATATGGATGTTTATATGCGGACTATGAATGATGCATTCATGGTTTAACTTAACATTTTTAAATAATATTTGCTTAGGTCAAATCTATTGAGTGGTTTAAGGGGACAAAACGAACATAATGAACATTCGATGTAATCTTGAGAATCATCAAATATTACAACCACTATGTGATGCGCAATTTGGATCGAGGCTATTCAAGAAGGGACCTCGGTGTCAGCTATGTTAAGGTATGTATACTCTTATTAAAGTTCGGTGTTTCTTGTGTTCTTTTAGGTCAATATATGAGTTAGTGTAAGATTTAATGTTACGGAGAAAGCTGGTTGTTAACATACATGTGATGTGTGTTAACATACATCGTTTTGAAGAAAAGCAAAAGCAATTAACACATCATATGTATGTCAACAACAAGCTCTTCACATTCTCATTCTCATTGTTTTGTTATCGGTAAAGTCTTTAAGGGCTCGACAGCTACAACAGTTAAAACGATCGAGGAAGTAATAAACGAACCATAGGGTAAACATCACAAACCAACTACATGGTCATGGTCATGTTACAATTTAATCTTGCATTTGCTTATATTTAGTGCTCATTTTTGTGTCCTGTCAGCACAAAGAAGCACGGTCATAGGGGTGGTATTCTATTTCGCCACATGTTAAGCTTAGAGATTCATCGTTCCCTATATTCCTCTCTATAATGATATGAATTTAATCTCCTAGGTATGGGTTGTTTAATCTTGTGTAATCTGTTGAGATATTTTGATTTGTACACACATTCAGGTTCGAAGGTGTGAATATTGGGAATTGTGTGGGTGTATCTTAAAGTACAACTGTTCTAATGTTTGTTCAGTCCTGGGTGTAGTAAATGCACATGTTTATGCGTGATCAAATTTATTTCAGTTGCGGTTCTGTTTTATTATCTACCGTATGGTTTATACTTTCAATAATTTGTTGTGGTATGCTTTAATTTACGTTACTCTATTTAGTTTTATTTATTTCATTTGTATTATTAAATTTCCACCCACTTGTATTATTAAATTTCTACCCACTTGTAATTTTAATAAAAAATATACATATTAGCTATTAAACATTCTACAACATTGACGGTATTTAATCACTTGGCGTCATGTAGCTATTAAACATTCTGTGATAATGACCAAGGACATTGGGCTTTAATCACTTGTCAACTAAGGCATCATCTACTTGTACCTTTTAATCCACACATCAACACTGACCAAAACAACTACCGAAACGTCGACAAAAATGAGCAGGTCGTAATGGTACCTTTGGAATTTTTTAAAGCATTATAGTTTATAAGATACGACAAGAATACGTAAAAGAATTATAAGTTTGTTGTGGATGGGGAAAGTGTAATTAATTATCCATGATTTTGTTAAAATTTAGGGATTTAAGTGTGATAAGATGGGAGTCTAAAAATAATTATTGTTTAAAAGACCAATGTAACTTTATTCTAGGGGTGTATTTATATATTAAGAGGGAAAAAAATCTTATTTTTTGGGTATCTTAAAATGTTCATTCTCATGCGTTATAATATAGTATAGATTAGTTATTATAAAGATAAGGGATATTATATTTAAATAAACTCAACTTTCATCATTTAGCCGATAACACTCCCAACTTATGAATTGTACCACGCCACTCTCAACTTTCAACTTATTTCCCTCTAGCACTCCCAACCTAATTGAGCCCTAACCCAGTTAGCTGACGTCAGATAGCACGTCACCATATCAGATGTCACGTCAGCAAAAGTACCACGTCAGAAAAAAATGTCATGTTAGAAGCCACATTAACAAAAAAACTAACCGGGTTAAGGTTCAATTAGTTTGAGAGTGAGTGTCAGAGGAAAATAAGTTGAAACTTGGGAATGACGTAATACAATTCGTAAGTTGAAAGTATTACCAGCCAAATGATAAAACGTAGATTATTTCAATCCAATTTCCCTAAAAACAATAATTATTATATATATCAATTACTATCGTTTGTTTGCGCCAGGGATTTTTTTCGAGTTTTTGTTTTTGCCACTGAAGTTTGTCTTCTTTGATTTCCACCCTCAGCATATATCAGTTGTTAATTTACTAACCTTTGGCTTATTCATACGACTTTTGGTCACACAGGTTCTAGAGAGAGAATCTAAACAGAGGAAGGGTGAGAGGTGGTAGGTACGGTGGACCACCGACGGACGGTGGCGGCTTACAACGCTGAAAACGGTCGTCATCGTTTTCCTCGGTCACTTGAAACTAGATCCGCCAGCTGTGGCTTCTAGAATAAAGGCAACGTCATACCGCCGACAACAGCGGCGAACGGAGATAGCGATTCTTTGTCAAGGAAAGGGCGGTGATGAAGGTTCAACAGCACGGCCCGAGACCTGGTTGCGCCGTTGGTATGTCAAGGAATGGGCGGATTGGCTTTTTGACGAACTCGGCTAGGGTTCCGGTAATTCAATTCAGGTTCGCATTTCTTATCGCAAGATTATCTCAGTGTAAATATCATAATTAAAACCTAAAAATCATGTTTATGAAGATTTTCTTTGAGATCAAAGTTATATGAATTTTTCGATACAGTTTGTGTGCTACTATCTAAAGAAAAATTGACTATTTGTCAATTGTATAGTTATGCATAATTGGTAGCTTAGAAGAGCTGTGAGTTTCACTATGCATATATTTAAAATATTCTTGTATCATAACAAAATAGGATGACTTATTTGATGCAATTGAAGAGCTCCAGCTTCACAAGAGGAGGATAAAAGGTGTATTATGGCTACTCTTTGGACGTTATGGAATCGGAGAAATAACTACGTATGCAGTCGAGAAAAACAACTAGCTGGAGACAAGAAAGGGATGCCCCGATGGGTATCCCGATCGATAGATAACCAGCAAGAGAAGATGGAGACAAATGTTAAGGTAAAGGAGAAATTTGAGAAGTAACTTTCCTGTGGTTAAAGCACTAGGCTAAACTGGAGTTTGTTAGTATAGATAATGTTTGCTTATGGAGTGAATGTAATAAAAATGTAAATTTTGGGGTAATTGCTTCCTTCTAGCTCCTGGTTAATTTTAGGAGATCCATGTTTTTTGGCGGTGTTAATAAAGTTGTTTCCCTTCCCTGTTCAAAAAAGAAACAAGAGTGTCATTACTAATCAATGCATTATTAATTTTTTTTCATTTCTTTTAACTTTACATGTAATGTTATTCGGTTTAACCGGTCCCGAACAAGTGCCGGCCGCGAAGCGCGGGGCATCCGCTAGTTGAGTTAACAAAAAGAAGTTTTATATAAAGTTTTGAGACTAAGTTGGGCTTAAACCAAAGTATTTGGGTCACACTCACACAACTCTTTTGTTCGGGCCAAGCCCAGTAAGCAAAACCAAAACAAATTAAAATATTCATCAACCAGAAACAAAAACCCTAAACCCTAACCTTATAAAAACCCCCAATTCGCCGTTCTATATTCCCACTCCACCCCATAAACCCTAATACCCTTTCACCTACACAAACCCTAAAATGAGGGCACCAATGAGAGGCGGAGGAGGACGTGGCGGCGGTTTCAGTGGCGGCCGTAGCGGCGGTTTCAGCGGCGGCCGCGGAGACGGTGGCGGCAGAGGTGGAGGAAGGGGAAGAGGAGGTTTCAGCGGCGGTAGAGGCCGTGGTGGCGGCGAGATGACCCGTGGTGGTGGAAGAAGCGGCGGCAGGGGTGGTCGTGGTGGCCGCGGTGGTCGTGGTGGCAGAGGCGGTGGAATGAAGGGTGGAAGTAAGGTGATTGTTGAGCCACATAGACATGATGGTGTGTTTATTGCTAAAGGGAAAGAAGATGCTTTGTGTACTAAAAATATGGTGCCTGGTGAAGCTGTGTATAATGAGAAGAGAATCTCTGTTCAGGTATTGTTGTTTTTTCATTGTGACATTTTGTCGAACACTTGGTGTGCATACAAATTTGAAGCTAATATGTAATGTTTAATTAGGGCTAATTACAAGTTTGAGCATTTCTTTTTGTTATTAGTTGATTATTTGTTAAGTTTGGGGGTTCAAGCCAGCAAGATATTTATTTACTTAATTTACTGTTATTATAACATAGAATAGTTTTTTAGCTAAGTTATACTATAATATAATGTGAGAAATAGGAAAGTTTAGAGCTTGCTTAAGCTTACCTTGATTCGAGTTATTTTTGTATATATTTATACTTGTATTTTTTAAGTTATTTTTGTAACAATTTGCTATATATTAACTAAAAATTTTGTACATTTAAAATGTAATATAAAAAAGCTATTTTTTGTCAAATATTAATATATAAGTTTTAGATGGTTTTATTATTTTTTAATTTGTATGCATGTCTATTTTTAATGATCAATGAAGATGTGTTTTTGGTTAATTTCTTGTGATTAGAATGAAGATGGAACAAAGGTTGAATACAGAGTATGGAACCCTTTCAGATCAAAGCTTGCTGCTGCTGTTCTTGGTGGAGTTGACAACATATGGATGGTAAATACTATATTCACATCATAGCAAATATCTTCTTAAATATGAATTATTATGTTATTAATATTTGCTTATTGATGTTTTTCTAGAAACCCGGTTCCAAGGTACTGTACTTAGGAGCTGCATCTGGAACCACTGTCTCTCATGTTTCTGATCTTGTTGGCCCAGTAAGTATTAGTCTACAAACCTTTTGTGTTCATTTTTATGAATTTTGACAGCTATTAAGTTGTACTTGTTCTCTTAATGTTTATGTTAGACTGGAGTTGTGTATGCTGTTGAGTTCTCTCACAGAAGTGGTAGAGATTTGGTTAACATGGCGAAAAAGCGAACAAATGTTATCCCCATTATTGAGGATGCTAGACATCCAGCTAAGTACAGGATGCTTGTTGGCATGGTTGATGTTATCTTTTCTGATGTTGCTCAACCTGATCAGGTTTGATTTGTGTTTATCCTATTTTATTTCCTTTCAGTTTCTTAAGCTCTACATTTATAAATTTCTCTTTTAAAATGTAGCAAGACTATTGTTTTTATTTGCACTTGCATTTTTGTTTTTGTATTTTGGTCGTCTTTCATGATTGTTTGATCTTTGAAATCACATTTTTTTTATTTTTGTTTGTATTTTATGATTGTTTGATTATGCCAATTTGTTTGCATCTTAGTTTTTAATAGTTGGTTTATATTGGTAATCACTAATTTTTATTTTTTTGTTAATTTTTTTAGTTGACAAGTTTTTTACAATTATTTTTTCATTATTTGCATTTTCATGATTTTTTGACTTTTTTTTGTCTTTGTTTGGTTAAATAACACTTACATATGATGATTTACTCGGATTCCCCTTCAGGACATCTTGGATGATGCAAAACCGAGTTTCTGATGTATCTTTATACTTCTCTAATTATGTTTTATTGGGTTATTTTTTTCTGTTTTAAGTTTTATAGTGTATTGTTTTCCAATTTGTTTCGAGTTTTAGTATTTTATAGTAAGCTGTGTATGATGAATTAACTCGGATTCCCCTTCAAGACGTCATTGGATGATGCACAAATCGAGTTTCTGATGCTATTAGGTGTCGTTTTTCTTTCGGGTTTAAATCTGAGTCGGTAAAGTTATACATATTAACTTTTCTCGGTTATTCGTGAATCACCACTAAAATCAACATCCTTTGTTTTCTGTTGTTATGCAGGCAAGAATTTTAGCGCTCAATGCATCTTATTTCTTGAAAGCAGGAGGCTATTTTGTTATATCTATCAAGGTTTGTTAGTTTATTTATAATTGTTGTTATTTATTGATCATTGTATATAATTTCAAGTTGAACTCATCATGTTTCTTTTTGTTGAAACTTTGCAGGCAAACTGTATTGACTCAACTGTTCCTGCTGAGGCTGTATTTGCTTCTGAAGTTAAAAAGCTTCAGGCTGAGCAGTTCAAACCTATGGAACAGGTGACCCTCGAGCCCTTTGAGCGAGATCATGCATGTGTTGTTGGTGCCTACCGTGTGCCAAAGAAACAGAAACCTGCATCATAGATGATGCTTCTGGTTACAAGTAAACCTATTTAGTTTGTTTTTCATGTTGTCTTAGGATTTGTTTATGTAATGGGATACCAGCTATAAAGTTAAAATTTTGGGCTGAACTTGGATTTCTGGGCTTTTGCTATTACTATATAAGTTGGTAGTTTGTGATCTGTCTATAACTTTGTTACATTCCGCCAACCTGTTCTCGTTTAAATATTCAAAGTCGGTGCAACTTTCCCGGATGACCCTTAGTTTCTTTTTTGATACACAAGACCACAAGCTTCTTTTTAATACAGTTCAATGATCAAAAGTTCTTCTAAGGGCGAAGTCAGGAAGTGTATTAGGTGTTTGAAAAACCTAAAACTTGTCAGATGTCCTTAACTGGACAATGCAACTTTCTGGCCATTTTAACATCAAACGAGTTATGTATAGATCCAGAGTCGGATAACATATGCAACTGTCGGACCATCGTCCCCTGGGCTTTCATGGTTGAATACGGATGTATTCCTAACAATGCATGGACTGGTATTAATGGATCTGGTAATGCGTTACGAATATGTCTAGCGGGTAAGAGAGGTAGTTTAGTTGCATTAAAAAGAGGTGATACCTTCTGTACAATATGCAGGTACAGTCAAACAAATGACTAGGATCACAAAGCAAACCGATACGAGTAAACGACGCCAACTCTTTATTAGCATCCAGTCCTATCAAACTTTGGAAACCAATTTCATCAAATCCTTGTTGAACAACAACAAAAAAAAAAAAACGATAAACCGATTAGATCATGTTTCAAATATTGGTTCCGATCCAGTTAATCTGTTTTTTCTCACCCAAGTCGAAAATACTGAAATATAACATAAGACTAGCTGTTGTAGCGAAAGAACACCAAAATGGTAAATACAATCCAGACTTAAATTATATACACAACCATTATTAAAAATTCGATTTCAATCTCTCACCCTTTCACCATTCTTTTAAACACAAAAGCACTAATATCTTCATCATCCGCAATCTGAAGCGTCGAAACAGCCCGTGCAGCAACTAGTCCAGCCGCAGACATCTCATCAACAAACGATCCCGATCCTTCGACACCCCTTACAAAAGACCCGTTTTCACCGCACCCATATCCATTCCATCCATTCCATCGACATACGGATCCTCCATGGGCATTCCTGTAAATTCGTTTACCATTATCGACTTGACCGCACGCGTCATTCGAGTCCTCACCGATCAACACTTGCAACGCAACCGCTTCAGCTATAGCAGCACCCTCTTCTTCCAGCCTCCGTTGCTCTTCTTTCTCCCGCTGTTTCTTCTTCTCCAGCTCCGAAATAATGGCTGCTGACGTGGCGAGCGCTTTCTCCAATCGCCTTTTTTTCTTCTCCGCTTGTTTGATTCGATCTAACTCATCTTTCACTTGCTTTTTCTTCATCTTTTTAACACCAGATGGCGTTTTACCACAATCCATGCTTAAGTTCTTGATTGTTTCTACTACTAAAAACTCGAAAAACAAATTCTAACAAAAGCTAAAGGTCGCTTCTTTGTTCGGTTGTTCCTACACCCACTCGGAAGTAAAAGAATATCGAATCTTGCGAACAGTACAATCCCAAACCGATATAGCAGGATCTAGCATAAGACAACATTGATAAATACTCATGAAACTATCTTTCGGTACCAGCATTCTTCGTAAATTTCCACAGCCCATGCATTTGCTCATCTCGTGTAACAATACCCGAATAACTTATCAAGTAGCCAAAAAGTATCAATCTTGCTCAAGATGGCATTCCCACCTGAAGAGGAAATCAACAAACGCCTTAGTAAGAACACAAAGTAACTAGTAAAACAATTAAGTGTATCACATGGCTGAAGTGCCTCATACAGAATCACATTCAAATATTTAATTCACAATTCAATATTCATCACCAACAAACTATAGATGATAATGAAGAAGAAAGCTGCAAAAAAGTATAACTCACAATCCAAATGCGTATATTCATAATGTGTGGCGCTCGAGGGGCAAAAGTGAAAGTGCACTAATTTTAACGTTATTTACTAATTTCGTGAAAATAATGTTAAAAGAGGGGGATGGTTAATCATGCATCATGTGGTGGCGTTGATAGCCGAAAGACAAGGGAGTACATGCACTAATTGGCCTTTGTCTTAATTGCAGAGTGTTGTGTGCCTTATGTCCAAGGTTTGATACAAAACTACCATCGAGCCGGGGGTCTCACTGGAAGCAGCCTCTTTATTCCTACGGGGTAGAGGTAAGGCTGGCTGTCTACATCTTACCCTCCTCAGACCCTACCTTAGCTTTGCTATTGGTGGGATTTATTGAGTATGATGATGATGAATGTTAAAGCTAACAAGATCTTCTTAACACTCCTATTGCTCTTACTCTCTTAGGCATGTGGTTCGAGGTCGTATTGTTGTTTTGTCTAGCTTCTTGCCTATGCACTTACCGCGGTCTAAAAATGATATATTGGTCAAGGGCAGATATTTGAGATATAGGTTATCGCGGTGGGATATCAGTACTTTCAATATCATGCATAATTTATATATACACATATATAAAACGTAAAACATATATAATATTAATAGTAATATCAAATGTCAAAACTCAAAAGTACCAATATCTGAAACATGATCCAATCGTAAGCCATGGAATCTTCCTCCGTCTACATCAACCAAGGCATCCAAAATTACGATCAATGGTCAAATATCAGTCAATATCGCCGATAATATCGGAGCCGATATTCCAGACCGATATTTTGTAGAGGGACTATAACCGATATTAACTGCATAGCTTCTTGCTAGTCGGGTTTTCGTTTCTTGAAATAAAATTTTGGCAAAAAAAAAAAAAAACACTCTTGTTGCATAATTTCAAGAATCTAGTTTTCAAAACTCCAAAGATATTATTACATCAACAAAGCACCATATACAAAACAGAATCATAACCTAAACCGTAAACTGTTGAAAAACAAACTCAATTAGATCCAAAACAAATACAAATTCAAAACACTAGTGCTCAATGAAGTGCTTCAAATATCCATCTGGCATGTGCTACAATTATCAATCAACCGATTTTTCAACCAATTAGGGTTTATATAACTAATTTTCAATCAATTTTTATCAATCAACTCGAAGTAAAGATGTACGAACACATATATACCGTAGATTAAAAGAAATCAATCAACCAAACGAATTAAACTTATACAATTTAACACAGAATCTACAGTCGCATTGAAATTGAATATAATAAATGAAGAATTGATGGTACCTTGTGTGAGAAGAAACAAAACTAGGGTTTGTGTTGGATCTGAATAAGAAGAAACATGATAAATTGGGTGCTGAAGTAAGGGCATGGTGGTCATTTTTTAAAAGTATGGACACGTGGCGGAAGATGCGACGAGTTTTGGTTGTTTGAGTTGGACAGACAGATGGTTTCTGATCAGACGTCTTGCTGAATGACACGTGTAAGTGACCACTACAAATCCAATTATTAGGCTATCTGGTACGGTGATGGTCCTCCATTAGAGTATGATCCGTCACGTAGACGTCACGTAGATCGGGTGTGAGGATCAGTGGCGGACCCAGGAATTTTTTCCTGAGGGTGCGAATTTTTTTTAAAATTTTAGACCTCTAGCTATATAAACAAATCGGTTCATAGCGGGTCGGATCGGGTCGGGTGATGTAAAACAAGTAAAAACAAAGTTTCATAGCGGGTCGAATCAGATCGGGTCGGGTCCATTTCAATTCTCAAACAATCAAACCCTAGTTCCTAACTTCCTATCACATTAACAAACAAAAAAACATCAAAGTTCAAACCATCCCTACTTTTATTTCTCTTAATCATTCAATAAAAGAACAAAAAAAACTTATCTATAACATACCTTGGTCTTTAATTAGAATAATCCGGCGAAAAAAATGGTTCAACCCCTTTCCTCTTGAGAAATCGCGGCATAACTTCCCTACTCATTGTTCATTCCTAATTCTATCACATACAAAATAAGCAAGGATCTTCAAGTGTTCAACCATAGCCCATGTTCCTTAATTTTCAATTTAAAATTTTGAATTTCAAGCCTTAGTAATTATTATTTGCCAATCAACAATCATATAATCAACAAACATGTTTGCCAACCAAAATTTTGAATTTCTAGCCCTAGTAATTATTATAAGCCCTAGTAAAAAACATGTACCTGTCAGGGGCGGCCTGAATTAACCAGTTTGCAGCCAAAATTTTGCAGTCGCCGGCCGGAATTATGCTGTCGCTGGGCGCTGAAGTGAGGCAGAGGGAGGGTGGGAGTCGCTGGCAAGTGGCATCGATTTGGGTTTTTTTATTATGTGGACTGGTTTGTTTAACAAAACTAGTAGTTGGGTTGGGCTTGAATGTGTATTAAGTTATTGGGCTTGATGGATTGAATTTAAATTTTATTAAAGGGGTTAGTAGGCTAACTTGTTCACATAATTTGATCGGGCTTCAATCCGTGTTCACAATTTTTTTACATAAATTCCTAACATTTTTTTCTAAGGGGTGCGGACGAAAATCTCCAAGGGGTGCGGTCGGAATTTTTCAAGGGGTGCGGTCGGAATTTTTCAAGGGGTGCGGACGAAAATTTCCAAGGGGTGCGGTCTGGATTTTTCGCGAAAAATATCACTAATTTTTTTTTCAAGGGGTGCGGCCGCCCACCCACCCCATAACTTGGGCCGCCCCTGGTGAGGAAATGAGGGGATAAACCTAAAATGTATGTATAGGTGTGTGAGAGAGTGGAAGGGGCGTCGCCATCGTCCGTTTCTAGCCGGAGAGGACGTTGGACGCCTCGGAAGAACGGAAACGCCATTGAGGTGCCGTCTCCCGTCCCGGGGACTGCTATGGGACGGAAACGGCACGGGGACGGCCGGGAAACGTCTCCGGCATGTTGGGTACGGCCAGGAAACGTGCTGCAGAAGGGGACAGGGTTTGGGGACGTGCAGGAAACGTCTCCGTCAAGTTTCCGTTTATTTTTCTGGCCGGAAACCTGCAATTTTCGCCTGAAACCTGTTGGAAACCAGGAAGAAGAAGAGTGGTTGCGTGTTTGTTGCGTTTGAGCCTTTTTAGGGTTAAATAAGTTTATGGATTTTAACTTTTAACCCCTCTATCTTTCATTAAGTTACATTTACTCCCTAAAACTTGTAAAATGTACATAAAAAGTGTAAAATTAGTTTGTGTATCTTAACATTTAACCCCCATATTTTCACTAGCTTACATTTGGTCCTTAAAGTTATAAATTTATACATAAAAAGGTATAAAATTAACATTATATATATATAAAAAGATTATATAGATAGCTATTTTTTATTTCTTAAATTTTAAACTACCTTATCGCTAAACACGAAATAGCGAGCGCTATTTCATCGCTATCGTACGTAGCATATAGGTACGTTGTCGCTATTCGCTATCGATAACTATGCTGTTAACGTTTGATTAGATTATGAAGATATGAGATTTTTGAACTTTACATCAATATATAACTATTTTGGGGTTTTGTGTTACATTATCTTTAATATATATTTATTTTTTATATGTTTTTATTCCCGTACCCGTCCCGTCCCCGCTTGTTGAATTTTTTTAGTTTTGCCGTACCTCGTTCCCGTGCCCGTCCCAGTGCATCATAGTGGACGCCGCAGCAGGGAACGGAGGGGAGGGGGGGAATGGCTGGCGGATCGGCGACGAAGGGGGGACGGAGGGGGACAGACCTCCATTCCGTCCAGCCTTATAATCTCACATCTCATTCTTATCGCATTTTATCACACCATCACAAAAACACTTACAAGTGCAACACTAGTCACACCAGCACAAATAAACCTACACCTAATCATAACCCTTCTATCTGGTTCCACAACTACAATATACATCACAAACACAAACAATACCGCTGTGAAACAACCGCTTATGACAATGTTTCACGTTCATCACAATCATCACGGGGTTGTTATGAGACCTTTGCTTGATACAAAGGTTATGTGTTGAGAGAGATGCAACTTTCACTGTAATTAAGCTTTTTGGTTGTGCATAAAGTAACGGCGCCTGCATGTGGTACACTCACTTACCTCGGCTTTTGAGACCTAAAAGCCTCATAGCTACTTGCACTTTTAACGAAGATTGAATATGTTAACAATGTTATATATATCTAAAACAACTATACATCATAGTTGTTTTGGCTAGAGTTATAAAAACACGAATATATGTGATCAGTGATGTATCCCTTAAATTTGTGAATAGTAAAAAGTGCATGTACAAACTTACCGACTTTGTATTTAAAAAAAAAAGTTACATTCTTCAAAAATATTTTGCTTGCGTGACTAAAAGTTCACGTATAAACAAAAGTAAGTACTAAATAGTGATATATGTTGTAGTCTCGGTTGGTATCTTTCATTTTGCTTAAAATAAAGTAGATGCGCAAATATTATTCGTGCATTTCGTAACTATATTTACATGCTTAGAACATGGGGTATGGTGTGGCGGGGGCAGGGGATGATCTACATTGAAGGTTACGGGTTCGCCCGAACCCACTCGGTTTCAAATTATTAGTAGAAATGGTAAAAGAGAATTCTGGTTGAACCCATAAATAAAATTTGCGATGAACCCATTCATAAAATTGTATGATAGCTGAGTGGTCAGCGCGCCTCCTTTCAAGGAAAAGGTCACCGGTTCGACTCCTCCTGTTCGAGTTATTATTTGTTTTTTTCGCAGTTTTTTTTTTAAATCTAAAAAAGGACTAGGGTTTTCTAAACTTTATACCAGCGCCCCATACCCCTTTTTTTGAAACTTGCTGCTCTCCTTCTCGCATATCAGACCCCAAATGCCCCCATTCTCTTTCTTTTGTGACTTCCAAATCCGAATCCCTTAGACCCTCACGAAAATTCATCCAAAATCCTTCATGAAACTTGCTGCTTGCACATTGGTTCTGAAACGAGGAGACGGTTTGACTTCAATTTCTAACCATTCTTGAAGAATGAACGGTAAACTGATATTTCTTGCAATTTGTGTACTTTCTTTCATTTTCTTGATAGTTTCATTGAATGTATGATGTTAAATCTTAATATGTTGTTGAACTTGAATGATTATGTGAACTTAAATGATTTTGTGAAGATTCTTGAACTTGAATCAATGATGTTAAATTGTTGAACTTGAATGATTATGTGAAGACTATTGAACTTGAATGATTTCAAATTGTTAAACTTGGATGCTTATGCGAAGATATGAATATGAATTAGACATTTAGTGATGTTGGTTTGTAATTTGTTGAAACTTGAATTCCATATTTAGGTATGAAGAAAATTGACAGTTTTTGCAAAGAAAACCATCAAACCTTGAATCAAATGATACTCAGGTAGTAAACCCACGAAAATAGATTTAAAATGATGTTACATTGGGATCCTTCCGAAAGAAAACCAAACTGTCGAACCGACCCGAATTTTACCCGAGCCAAACCATCGAACCGACCCAATTTTTTTACATATGGTCCTATGACATTAGAGTATCTAAAAACAATGAACCCACTGAAAAAAATTTCTGGATCCGCCACTGGGCGGGGGTTGGGGGAATGAGTTGACACGTGGAGTTCGAGCCCCTCCACCGGTGAGGGACGTGTCTGTGAGGTATGGCGGGGCGTGGCTAGCCCGCGTGGCTTGGCAGTTTATTAAAAAAATACAAAAAATTAAAAAATACACACAACATTAAAAAAAAGCCTAAAATTTTATTAAATTCTTAAAAATTACAAAATTCTTAAAAATTACAAAAAAACCTAGAGCGTTAGGTAAATTTCAAAAAGAGCGAGCTTGTCGAACGTCTTCGCTCCTTGCCCCGAAACTCAATGTTCGCCACCGCCACCCGGTCTCCGTGGCTTATCTCACCGCTCGGAACGGCTTCGTAGTAGGCTTTGAAACGAGCAAGCTTCGGCCGTAGCTCGCGCCATTTATGTTGGCACGCGTTTAAGTTGTGCCGCTCGTTTCCCACGTTATGTCGGTAGCTAGCAAAAGCTTCCGGCCAGCTTCATTGCGTCAACGACGCTCGTGACATGAGCTAGCTCTTCTTCGTGTGTCCAATCTTGGGCATGTGGCGTGTTGAGTAGGCACTGCCCCGTGTTCAGCTTACTGTCTGACTTAAAACAGGATTGCCAGTTCCAATGATTGGACACGGGGCGTGTTCAGCGGGCACGACCCGTGCTGAGTTCTGCAGAAGCTGAAAAATTAAGGAAATCCTAAAAAAACAGAAAAATTAGAAAAAACGATTAGGCCGCTGGTTCCGAACTTTCTTAAAATCCTTGTGTCCCCGGCAACGGCGCCAAAAACTTGATGCAGGTTGGTGTGTATATGGAATTAAGTATATTTTAAGCCCCTTTTACACGTTAGTCAAGTTTTAAATTTATAAAACACGATATTTTACTAACACCAAACACGCATATGGGCAAGTGCACCCATCGTGAGCGTAGTATAGTGTTGGCAAGATACCGAGGTCGTCCAAGGAAACAAGAGCTTTTAGTACCGGTTTATCCTCAACGTCTAATCAAATAAAAAGTTTAGAAAAAAGGTTTTAAACAAGAAAAATAAAAACTAACTAAAATGCTGAAAAATAAAAAATAAAAACAAAAACAGATAGACAAGATGAATTACTTGGCTCCGACTCGTGTTTAGTGTAACCTTTGATTATTTCCGCACTTTTGCACTTTTTAAGAGATTATCTTAGTTATTGTAGTAGGCCCCTCTTTTGAAGGTGACGTTACCCTCAACCCAGTAGTTTGAGTCAGCAAGGATACAATCCTAAAGGGTCGGATTATTGAAAGATAATTAATTAAGTTATTAATGCATATTGTGGTATGCCCCTCTTTTGAAGGTGACGTTACCCTCGGCTAAGTAGTCTGAGTCAGCAGGGATACAGTCCTAAGTAGCCGGGTTAAAGTATTAATAGTAGCTTACATATGAGGGGATCAAAGAGTTTGGACCCCCGCCATCCAATACCGGTGGGTATTGAAGGAGGTCCTACTAAATTTGACCCAGGTCCTTTGCAGGATCTATACACTGAACAATGGTAAGACTCTTACCAAACCGTTCCTTTAACCCCCGACTAGGTAGCCAACATACCTCCATATAGACCGTGGAGATATGAATGGTGAAAATCTTTTATTTTATATAGACAGTAAAATAATGCCAAGACACCACGGACAAACGATAAGGAAGAATCACCTTCAACATAAGAAACTAGTTATTAAAGTCATTAAAACATAACCAAGTAAAAAGTGCGAAAATATTAAAAATAAAAAGTATTACACTAGACACTTGTCTTCACCAAGTGATGTAAGAGACTTAGGCAAACATGGCCTTTGATTGTCAACAACTCTTACGATCAATCTTGGATCCCGAGATGACTCACACACTCTATGATGGACAATGGATGATGGTGGTGGATGATGGTGTTGTGATGGTGGTGGGTGGTGGGTGAAGTGTGAGAGAGGTGGTGTGCCAAGGGATGGTTTGCAAATGAGCCAAGCACCCCTATTTATAGCCTGAACAGCAGCTCGGGCACGGCCCCGTGTCCAGTGGGCACGACCCCGTGTCCATCCTCCTTCTCTGTCTTCATTAATTGTTCTTGTCTGCATTAGTTGACCACGGCCTCGTGTCCGCTGAGCACGACCCCGTGTGCAGAAGCGTATCTGTACTATCAAGATTTGCCTGGATTCTGCGAATCTTATAGTTGACCACGGCCCCGTGTCCGCTGAGCACGGCCCCGTGGTGGGCAATAGAAGCTTCTACAGTTTTGTCTTTTATGCTGACACTTGGGCACGCCCCCGTGTTCACTTAGCACGGGGCGTGTTCAGCCTTCTGTTCTCTTGTTTTGCTTGAGAAGATGCTGTCTGGGAGGTCGGGCATGCCACGTTTGTCCCTTTTCTTGTATTTATGTTAGATTTAGCTGCCTTTTTGCTTCTTTTGTTAATTTGAGCTCATTTAATCCTGAAAATACAAAAGGAAGATAAAAGCACACTTTTTTAACATTAGTACTAAAAAAGGGTTAGTTTTATTCCACAATTGATGTAATTTATATGTTGCATTTTGCACACATCAAATACCCCCACACTTGAATCTTTGCTTGTTCTCAAGCAAAACTCTTTATAATGTGACTTTACACTCCCAAATGGAATGGATAGAAGAGAAGGTTTTTGGGCTTGTCATAGAGTGTCGGGATTTCCAAGATTCTTTATTAAGTTTCATTTTTATTTATTTACAATCCTATTCGTCATGATTTATTTAAAACTTTTCATAAGATAAATTACTTATTAGGGCATAACATGCCTCTTTAAAATTCTATTTATATACAAGTTCACATACCTCACGGGGATCACTCAACACTCGGCCGAAGATGTATTTTAGTGAATCACTCGAGAGCGGGATGGAACTTACTCCTACCATAGGCTTGCCAAGCAATCAATCCTCCTCCTTTTTAACTATAAACCTTTGTAAATATCAGGAGGACTTTTGGGTGAAGGGTTAGGCTTGGGTTAAAGGTAGGTGGTTGGGTTAGTGGTTAGTAGAAAATGGCGAAAAGCGTAAAAAGCATCGGTTTTTCGTAAGACTTTATATATTTGCACTTTTTATTTTGATGAAGCTATTATTCAAACAAAGTTATTTTAGATGAACTTGCTTGTTTATTTCTTTTGCTTCATCATCAACATTTTTTTTTGAAAAAGTCATAAGAAAAACCGAGCTTGTTACTAAAACAAATGGTTAAAAATAAAAAGGGCTTTGGTGGGTGAAAGGGTGTTTGGTTTGGGTTAAGAAATGAAAAGGTTTAGGCTCAAAGGGGTTAACTAGGGGGATTTTGGGTAGGTGGTAAAAAAAATAATGCTGTAAAATAAAAAGGGTTAGTCCTAATGCCTCCATCATTTACTTACTTGGGTTTAAGTTGGTAAGGACCGGGAATGTATCGTCGTGGCAAGTTCTAGAGTTGTAAGAACCAAGCGGCTATTCACACAAGAAACGAAAAATGAGCATTTAGTTTAAAGATATGTATTTGTATGCTCAATAAAGGCTCAAAACTCACTTTTGTGGGAATGGGTTTTTATGTGATCAAGTATATATAATCAAATTTTAACTAAGCTTGTCATGCCTTTTCATAATTTTCTTATGTTGATTCTTTTTATCACGACGCTATCGGTTGTAAATTTGTAAAAATATAACCTTTTTAGAACTTGAATTTCCCAAGTTAAACCTAGACAAGTAAAAAAATGAAAAAAAAAAAAATTTGAAAAAAATTTGGGGTGATTAGCGGTTCCAATAGAGTTTTGTGTAAGGCTTGTGATTAGGACTTGCGAGATTCAAAGCTTTAGCATCCCCCCACACTTAAATTAAATGTGTCCCAAAAATAAGTTTTTAGGTTGATTGAATGTGTAAAAAGGTGTGAAAAAGCAAAATTTTGTGTTACTGGACGTCTGGACACGGCCCCGTGGTGTCCGGGCACAGCCCCATGTTCAGTCGCCAGTAACAGAAATAAATAAAGAGAAACAAAAGCCTGGGCACGGGGGCGTGTTGGGTGAACACGACCCGTGTCCAGTTACCTGAACTGGGCATTTTCTGCAGACTGTGCAGCACGGGGCCATGTTGGGCGGACACGGCCCGTGCTGAACTTGCTGTAATGAAGAAGATTTTCGTCGGATGACCCTGTTTTCGTGCATGGGGTGCTGGTTCAAGTTTCCCTTGTTATCCTTCACCATCCCGAGTGTGTTTTACTCATTACAACATCATCCAAACACCAAATTAGCTAAAACCATCATTCATTAAGTCATAGAGAGAATTACATAATAATCCTAAAAGTTAAAATTCTAGATAATTAGGTCAAAGAAACACAAGAAATCTAAACCAAGAAGCTTTAGCCTACTACTTATTCTATTAGCAAAATTTCTGAAAAGATAAATCCCTCGGTTAGATGCGGCTTGAAAAATTCTTTCTCCGGGCATGGGTTCCTCACACGTCGGCGAGCCATTCTTCTATCTCCCTAGGGAGAAGAAAGGCGGGCTCATTGGCATCTATTTGAGGGGATACAACCTCCACCGGGACTTCTTGTAAATCTTCAAGAGGAGGTTCCGCTGGAATGTTTTCGTCCCAACCGGTAGGATTGTTGATTCCAAGTGCTAGGTTCCAATCCTATTGAGGGAGGATTGGTTCCATGGGAGGTGTTACAAGAATGTTTAACCTCTGGTGCAAGAGGTTAATTTCTTGAAAACTGTTTTCCAGCCCCACCGTAAGATAGTTTATACGGTCTATTAGGACCTCCTCTACAGAAGTCATCTCGTCAAGAGCTTCACGTAATGCCATTAAGTAACGTACGAGAGTTGCTTCAATTGATGACCTTCTTTCCCTTCAACTGTTTCTGGAGTGTGCAGAAGAGGTTCCACTGTTTTGACTAGACATTCTAGGATGGTAGGTGAGAAGATCCTTTCAAATCTCTGTCCTTGGATGGTCCAAATGTGCAGGATTCTTGGCTGCATTTATAGAAAACGACAGTATGCTGAACACGGCCCCGTGTCGGCTGGACACAGCCCCGTGTGCAGGCAAGATCCTAACACGTTTTGTCCGTATTCTGACAAAAGTCAGAAAGGAATCTTTTGGTGGACACGGGAGCGTGTTGACCTGGGCACGACCCCGTGTCGAAAGGCTGTTTATGAAGTTTGTCTATTTTTAAGGAACTTTTCCGGATCGGGTGGTTCCTTACTGGATGGGACAACCCCAAAGTGCCTAAGATACCTTAATTGTTCTAGATTAAGACGAGAACGCAAGAGGTTGTCGGTGAGGGTGATTCCTATGCTATAAGTAGGTGGACAAGTCCAACCATTTCCCGGGCTCTCGTTAAAGAAGGTGTATGTCGAATCGCTCAGGTCTATGTATGCATCGAACGAAGTCGATGGGGAGTCCTTCACGGCACAATCGACACAGGGACGACTATCGCTCAAGTCTTCACTAGAGTTAGAGGTAACATCGGGAACAACGAAGTTGTTTTTATTTGAATGCGATCCCAATAATTCTTCTTGGTTATTGTCTTGAGATAAATTATTGAAATCTTTCCTAAGTTCTTTTAACCAATTAAGAATTAGATCTTCCATTTGAAATAGTTCATCAAGAAGCATTTCCCCTAAAAGATCCGGTTGAGAGCATTCGAGGGATAGATAGGGATTATTTTTACTTTCGCCCCTCTTAAGGATACGGGAAAACGATGGGTCTATATAATGGGGCTTATAATTTAGAAAATAACATTCTAATTCTTTATGGGAGCCACCACATATTTGACACCACGTACCATAAGAGTGCCGAAAGTAAAAAATATCAGTATCACTCATGTTTGTGTCAGAAATTACCAACCGTCGGTAACTGAACACGGTTATGTTTTCAGTAACTGAATCTTGGGCACGGGGCGTGTTGAGTAGGCACGGCCCCGTGTTCAGCTTACTGTCTGACTTAAAACAGGAGTGCCAGTTCCAATGATTGGACACGGCGCGTGTTCAGCGGGCACAGCCCGTGTTGAGTTCTGCAGAAGCTGAAAAATTAAGGAAATCCTAAAAAAACAGAAAAATTAGAAAAAAACGATTAGACCACTGATTCCTAACTTTCTTAAAATCCTTGTGTCCCCGGCAACGGCGCCAAAAACTTGATGGGGGTTGGTGTGTATATGGAATTAAGTATATTTTAAGCCCTTTTTACACGTTAGTCAAGTTTTAAATTTATAAAACACGATATTTTACTAACACCAAACACGCATATGGGCAAGTGCACCCATCGTGAGCGTAGTATAGTGTTGGCAAAATACCGAGGTCGTCCAAGGACACAAGAGCTTTTAGTACCGGTTTATCCTCAACGTCTAATCAAATCAAAAGTTTAGAAAAAAGGTTTTAAACAAGAAAAATAAAAACTAACTAAAATGCTGAAAAATAAAAACAAAAACAGATAGACAAGATGAATCACTTGGCTCCGACTCGTGTTTAGTGTAACCTTTGATTATTTCCGCACTTTTGCACTTTTTAAGAGATTATCTTAGTTATTGTAGTAGGCCCCTCTTTTGAAGGTGACGTTACCCTCAACCCAGTAGTTTGAGTCAGCAAGGATACAATCCTAAAGGGTCGGATTATTGAAAGATAATTAATTAAGTTATTAATGCATATTGTAGTAGGCCCCTCTTTTGAATGTGACGTTACCCTCGGCTAAGTAGTCTGAGTCAGCAGGGATACAGTCCTAAGTAGCCGGGTTAAAGTATTAATAATAGCTTACATATGAGGGGATCAAAGAGTTTGGACCCCCGCCATCCAATACCGGTGGGTATTGAAAGAGGTCCTACTAAATTTGACCCAAGTCCTTTGCAGGATCTATACACTGAACAATGGCAAGACTCTTACCAAACCATTCCCTTAACCCCCGACCAGGTAGCCAACATACCTCCATATAGACCGTGGAGATATGAATGGTGAAAATCTTTTATTTTATATAGACAGTAAAATAATGCCAAGACACCACGGACAAACGATAAGGAAGAATCACCTTCAACATAAGACACTAGTTATTAAAGTCATTAATACATAACCAAGTAAAAAGTGCGAAAAGATTAAAAATAAAAAGTATTACACTAGACACTTGTCTTCACCAAGTGATGTAAGAGACTTAGGCAAACATGGCCTTTGATTATCAAGAACTCTTACGATCAATCTTGGATCCCGAGATGACTCACACACTCTATGATGGACAATGGATGTTGGTGGTGGATGATAGTGTTGTGATGGTGGTGGGTGGTGGGTGTAGTGTGAGAGAGGTGGTGTGCCAAGGTTTGGTTTGCAAATGAGCCAAGCACCCCTATTTATAGCCTGAACAGCAGCTCAGGCACGGCCCCGTGTCCAGTGGGCACGGCCCCGTGTCCATCCTCCTTTTTTGTCTTCGTTAATTGTTCTTGTCTGCATTAGTTGACCACGGCCCCGTGTCCGCTGGGCACGACCCCGTGTGCAGAAGCGTATCTGTACTATCAAGATTTGCTTGGATTTTGCGAATCTTATAGTTGACCACGGCCCCGTGTCCGCTGAGCACGGCCCCGTGGTGGGCAATAGAAGCTTCTACAACTTTGTCTTTTATGCTGACACTTGGGCACGCCCCC
Source organism: Helianthus tuberosus (assembly GCA_030545235.1). Taxonomy (NCBI): domain Eukaryota; kingdom Viridiplantae; phylum Streptophyta; class Magnoliopsida; order Asterales; family Asteraceae; genus Helianthus; species Helianthus tuberosus. Next base: position 184,506,412 of record CM060383.1, read on the forward strand.
GTGTTCTCTGAGCACGGGGCGTGTTTAGCCTTCTATTCTCTTGTTTTGCTTGGGAAGATGCTGTCGGGGAGGTCGGGCATGCCACGTTTGTCCCTTTTTTTGTATTTATGTTAGATTTAGCTGCCTTTTTGGTTCTTTTGTTAATTTGAGCTCATTTAATCCTGAAAATACAAATGGAAGACAAAAGTACACTTTTTCCAACATTAGTACTAAAAAAAGGGTTAGTTTTATGCCACAATTGATGTAATTTATATGTTGCATTTTGCACACATCAGTAACTTTTATAGCCACTTTTCCAAGCCTTCAGTGCTGTCCAGCTGGCTTCTAGTTGGCTTTCACATTTTGTTACCTGAAACGCGTTTAAAAACATTTTGTCAGTGGGAAATACTGGTGAGTGAATCCCAGTTTAATCAAGAAGATTTTCATCCATTAACAGTATTGAGAGCTATCACATTGTTTATTTCTACACAATTACTCATTCAGTATTGTCAATCCTGAGTGGTGGGTCATATTACACATTGGCTAACTCGTTGTCCAATGGTAACGTGTTCCACATTTTGTATACAAAACCCCAACATACCGGCAGTAATTGAAGAACTACAAAGACTCAATCACTGCTTAATCACATTGTAAAATAATTAAGGTTTGGGAAAATAGTTTAAAAAAGGAGATTACTCACATTGCTGACTTAGGTTTCTTCTAAGGTTTCCTGGTGATTATCTATAATTTACACAAATGCACACGCGTTAGTATAATAACCCATTTTAACATTAGTAATACCCTCCCCGAGACGGTATTTCAATGACTACGTCAGGCAGAACCACGACAGTCGTTACGGAACCCTAGATCAATAGGGCAGCGTATCTAATACGTATCCAGGGGTTATGATACTTACATCGGGGCAAAACTTTGTTAATTGGGGGGTATAATGCCCGAGTATAGCGTACACTACGTAGAAATTAAGAGAGAAATGAAAAGGCTGAGCGAATTGGACTGAAGGCCGAGCAAAGCAATTTATAGGGCTGATCAGCGAGGCCGTCGCGCCCCGCGACGAAGGAAGGCAGGGCCCTTCACGGCCCGCCACATAGGGGGTCGACGGCGTAGCTTGGCCTGGTCACGAGATAGGTTCAACACGCGTAATGACACGTGGCGGCTCAGGGTGCGGCCGCTTGTCCAGGCGCTCGCGCCCGCGTAAGCCTTTGAAGGCTCTGTCGCGGCCCGCCAGGGACTAATATAATTTGTTTTTATTTATTTTTCACAAAAATAAAGGTATTCGGGATCCGTTTTCACATATGGGGTGTATTTTAGGACATATAAGGGTATTTTAAAATATATTAGGGTGTCGAAATTTTTTTCAGGAGGGTTGTTATATCCTCCTACCTTGTTTTAGAGCTCGTACTAGAGATCTTACTGGAATAGGTGTAGATATTTCCTTTGCATTTCTGATTCTAGCTCCCATGTGTATTCCTGTCATCTTTTGGAGTCCCACTTCACATTGACCAGAACTAGTCTCTTGTGCTTGAGGTTCTTAATTTTCCTGTCTTCAATCTGTAGAGGCTTCTCTACAAATTTTAACTGTTCATTTACCTCTATATCCTTAAGAGGTACTACAAGTGATTCATCAGCTAAACACTTCTTGAGATTAGATACATGAAATAAATCATGTATTCCTGCCATTTCCTCTGGCAGTTGTAGCTGATAGGCTACATGTCCTATTCTTCTAATAATCTCAAAAGGTCCAACATACTTGTGGCTTAGCTTTCCTCTTTTGATGAATCTTACCACTCCTTTCCAATGAGAGACTTTCAATAACACTTTATCACCTACTTGAAATTCCAAGGGCTTTCGTCTGTTATCAGCATAACTCTTTTGTCGATCACGTGCTGTTTTCAGTCGTTTCTTGACTTGAATGATATTGTCTGTTGTTTCTTGTACTATCTCAGGTCCAGATAGTTGTTTTTCTCCAATTTCTGCCCAACAGACTGGTGTTCGACACTTTCGTCCATAAAGTGTTTCGAATGGTGCAACATTGATACTTGTGTGATAACTGTTATTATAAGAAAATTCTATCAATGGTAAATGATCGTCCCAATTACCTCCGAAATCAATTACACAAGCTCTAAGCATGTCTTCCATTGTCTGAATTGTCCTTTCGCTTTGTCCGTCTGTTTGAGGATGATAAGCGGTGCTTAGATTTAACTTGGTTCCCATGGCTTTTTGGAAACTTGTCAAAAAATGTGAGGTAAAACGACTATCTCTATCAGAAACAATTGATAGAGGAATTCCATGTAATGAAACTATTTCATTTACATATAATTTAGCTAACTGTTCCATAATGAAAGTTTCTTTCATTGGCAGGAAATGAGCTGACTTGGTTAGCCTGTCTACAATCACCCAGATTGTATCATTACCTTTTCTTGTTTTAGGTAATTTGGTAACAAAATCTATTGTTATCAATTCCCATTTCCATACAGGCATTTCTAACTGTTGCAATAAACCTGAGGGTTTCTGATGTTCAGCTTTGACTTGTGAACATGTTAAACACTTTGTAACATATGCTGCTATATCCTTTTTCATTCATATCCACCAAAAATTTTTCCTTAAGTCCTGATACATCTTATCACTTCCAGGATGCATCGTATACTTAGACTTATGGGCTTCTTCTAATATACGGTGACGTAGGTTTCCTAATTTAGGTATCCATATTCTCTTTTTATGGAATCTCCAAATTCCATATGTTCCTTGTTCTAATTCTTTAATCATTCCTTTTAATTTTTCAGTATCATCCTTAATTACTGATTCTTGTGCTTTTCTAATCTGATCATTTAAATCTACTTGCAGATTTAACTTAAGAGAACGCACTCTTCTTGGCTTTTCATGATACTTTCGACTTAAAGCATTTTTGGCATTTCCAATCAAAATCACTAATATCCAGTATCACGCTGGATATTACAATCAAAATCACTAAGAATTTCCATCCAGCGTCTTTGTCTCATATTCAATTTTTTTTCCCAAAAACATACCTTAAACTCTTATGGTCGGTAAATATGGTAAACTTACTACCGTATAGGTAATGTCTCCAAATTTTAAGGGCAAAAATTATAGCTCCTAACTCTAGATCATGGGTTGAATAATTCTCTTCATGATTCTTAAGTTGTCTAGAGGCGTAAGCTATAACCTTTTGACGTTGCATTAATACACATCCATAACCTAACTTGGAAGCGTCACAATAGACTACAAAATCCTCAATTCCTTCTGGTAACGCTAGTATGGGTGCATTGATTAATCTTTGCTTAAGAATTCTAAAGGCTTCTTCTTGTTTTGGTCCTCATTCGAACTTAACGGATTTACAGGTTAACTTAGTTAAGGGAATGGCTATTCTAGAAAAATCTCGAATAAATCTTCTATAATAACCGGCCAATCCTAAGAAACTTCTAACCTCGGTTGGTGACTCAGGGGTTTTCCACTTGGTAATTGTCTCAATCTTGGTGGGATCTACATGAATTCCTTCATGATTAACTATATGTCCAAGAAATTGTACCTGTTCTAACCAAAACTCACACTTCGAAAACTTAGCATAAAGCTTTTCTTTTCTTAATAAACTTAGAATTGCGTGCAGATGCGCTGCATGTTCCTCTTTGTTCTTGGAATAAATAAGAATATCATCTATAAAGACAATTATGAATTTATCCAAATATGGCTTACATATTCGGTTCATCATGTCCATGAATACAGCTGGGGCATTAGTTAAACCAAATGGCATGACAGTAAATTCATAATGGCCATACCTTGTTCTGAAAGCGTTCTTAGGAATGTCCTCTTCCTGTACCTTTAATTGATGATATCCTGACCTTAAATCGATTTTAGAGAAAAATCGTGCTCCTTGCAATTGATCAAACAGAGCATCGATTCTTGGTAATGGATACCGATTCTTAATCGTGACTTTGTTCAATTCACGGTAGTCAATGCACATACGTCCTTCTTCTTAACGAATAAAATCGGTGCTCCCCATGGTGATGAGCTTGGCTGAATGAGTCTTTTCTCTAGCAATTCATCTAATTGTTTCTTCAGCTCTTGCATTTCTGCAGGTGCCAATCGGTAAGGTGCTATGGCAATTGGTGCAGTTCCTGGTATCAAATGGATTTTGAATTCAACTTCTCTGTCTGGAGGTTGCCCTGGTTGCTCTTCTGGAAACACATCTGAAAACTGGGATACTACTGGAATATCCTTTAATTCTTTTCCTTTAGTGTTAGTGATTATAGAAATCAAATACACTAATGATCATTTCCTTATATAACTTGTTGTTTTCATCACAGAGATGAATTTTGTGGATTTAGAAAACTTATTTCCTTTAATTGTGATCCGTTCACCCCTTGGTGAATTTACTTGAATTGACTTTTGATCACATAAAATACTGGCTTTATTGGCTATTAACCAATCCATTCCTAACACAACATCAAATCCTGCCAGATTCATTGGGTAAAGATTTGTAATAAATTTCTGATTTAAAATTTATATTCTTGCTCCCTGCAAGATTTCAGAAATCTTAATAGTTTCCCCATCTGCTGTCTCTACTAGACATTCTTGTGGAAGTTTAGTTAATGATTGCTTAAGAAGTTTGCAAAATAAAGTATTAATAAACCTTTGGTTAGCACCAGAGTCAAATAATACTTTAGCAAAAACATCATTAACTAAAAACATACCGGCGATCACATCCGGGATCATCTTAGCTTCTTCTGCAGTCAGAACAAATGCTCTAGCATTTTTAGTATTCTTGGTGTTCGTAGCTGGAGCCAGCTTTGGACAGTTAGGTTTAATATGACCTTGTTCTCCGCAGTTGTAGCATATCCTGTTGTTAGGCTTTTTCCTGCAGTCTTACTCTTTGTGTCCAGATATTTTGCAGAAGATACAATATATGGAGCATCTTCCAGAATGCTTCCTTTTACAATACTTGCAATAGGGTGCAGAGGTAGAACCTATATTTTTCCCACGGTTAGAATTTCTAGAAACGGATTTCTTGGGTAAGCTTCTGGGTTAGGTTCCTCCTTTGATCCTTTTCTCGTGTACGGACTAACTCATCTGTCAAGGTGTTTGCTAGTTCTACAGCTTCTTCTATGGTTTGAGGTCTAGTTGCCTTGACTACATGTCTAATCTCCCCAATTAATCCACAGATGTAACGGGAGATTAATACTGGTTCAGGTGATGCAAGGGTTGGTACTATTCGGGCATATTCAAAGAATAATGTAGTATAACCCTTACTATCTACTCCGGTCATCCTAAGATTTAGGAATTTGTTTGCTATCTGTTCCTTTTCATTAGGAGGACATAATTTCCTTTCTACCATGTTTTTAAACTCCTCTCATTCCATATTGTAAGTTTTATCACTTCCCTTAGACTGGAGGATAGTGTTCCACCATTTTAGTGCTGAATTCTTAAACAGATTGAAAGCAAACATTATCTTATCCTCTTCAGCACATTTACTTATTCTTAAGACTGCCTCAGTCTTTTCTATCCAGCGTAGAGATGCAACGGCCCCTTCAATGCCCGAGAATTCCATTGGTTTACAAGACCAAAATTCTTTATAAGAACAACCGTAAGACACGGTTCTCCTTCTTTTAGGAATGGGCACTTGAAGTACGGGTCCATTGTTTATGCTGTGTTCAGGTTCAGATGGTCGTTTACTATCATGGTTACTGTTATTTTCTGCTTACTTAACCGTTTTGATAATATATGGCATCACATCTATTATCCCTTGTGCCACTATATGTTGCATGGCACTGTTATCCACTTGGTTTCCATTATTGTTATTGTTCGGGTTTTCATTATCCAGGTTAATGTTACTCTGGTGATCATTATTCTGGTTTTCCTGGTTTACTTCGTCGTCCATCTGAATTTTAAACATTTGCCAATTATTAATATCACCAAATAATTAATAATTTAGGCAACAACCACACAACACACATATTGGTCAAAAGCGTCGAGCATTGCGACTTACTATTTTCTATTATAGTATGCGTCAAATACACACTAAGACTGGAATTAAAATTACAACACTATTATGCATCGCTAACCACGAAGTGGTCTATACTACAACATATATTATTAATATTATTACACGTATATTTTTTTTCATACAAACATATTATATATTATTATATTATTATTAATACCAACTCCACCATCCCTTTCACTGATCTGGATTCATCCAGTAATCCATATTGCACTCGTCGTACTTCCAGACGAGTCACTCTCCTACCTGCCTCATCCTTTCACTACTTTCTAAAATCTCTTCTCCGAAAGTTCGGAGCTCGTGCACATTTTCTGCACTCATTGGGGGTGCAGGTGCTGGTACTGGGTATGGGTACTGGGGCATGGGATCCTCCTGAGGGTACGGATTCTCTAAGATCTCCCTAATGTATTCATCGTTATCGTAGTAGGGATCTAGAGGGTCCAGACCTGGATAGGCTGCTAAGTTTGGCATGGGTTCGTCGTTTAAGTGGTAGCGTGGAACATAATCCCTATGATCATCGAACCATGGATCATAATCCGGGTCTAAGGGATTAGGGGCTGGTATCCTAGGTATCTCCTCAGGGTTGAAATCATGCATTTGGACTTGGTTTTCTGGGTGGTCTTCTATCTCCATCGGCTGAGTGGGGAACAAAGGTAAGGGTTGTGGGGCTACTAGTTGTTCCAGGTTTGGGTCAGCAGCTGTTGTTGCTAGAATATGAAAATTGGCTAGGCTTCTATTAAGCATGTCCTGTGTATGGGCATCTGACTCTCGCTTAGCAGCTGCTAGGACTCTCTGCTGTTGCAACTTTCGCATTCTTTTCCTACGCTCGATTTTTTTATGAGGGAATGACTCTTCAGACTGAGCCTTAAAGACAAACATCCCTTCTTCATTATCAGCGGCATACCCAGAGAAGGCAGGCTGTGAAGAGGTACCTTCACTCCTAGGTGAATCGGACAACTGACGATAAACGTCTGAGGGTCCTTGATCACTCATACTGTAAACTAACAAATAGTCAAATAATACACAATAATAAAATACAATTATGCATGTATTTCCATAATTAATTTCCTAACAATCTGAATAATATTTCGGTGTCAGCAGAACATTTCTGTGGCTGAATCAGTGGCTTAGCTCCGATAGCACCTTCTGTCGCAACCCCCGCCCCCTATCTGTCCCGGGAACGGGCGGCCGCGAGACCAGTTTTGGTGGTATCATTTTAATTATCATTTTGGTAGCGGAAATTTCATTAGATCCGTAGTTAGGAAATGTTTATTAGAGTAAATTCCATCAGCGAGTCCGTCGCGCCCCGCGACGAAGGAAGGCAGGGGCCTTCGCGACCCGCCACATAGGGGGTCTACGGCGTAGCTTGGCCTGGTCACGAGATAGGTTCAACACGCGTAATGACACGTGGCGGCTCAGGGTGCGACCGCTTGTCCAGGCGCTCGCGGCCTGCGTAAGCCTTTGAAGGCTCTGTCGCGGCCCGCCAGGGACTAATATAATTTGTTTTTATTTAATTTTCACAAAAATAAAGGTATTCGGGGTCCGTTTTCACATATGGGGTATATTTTAGGACATATAAGGGTATTTTAAAATATATTAGGGTGTCGAAAAATTTTCCAGGAGGGTTGTTATAATCAAGTGGGTTGGGGTAGCGGTGGACAGCCAACAAGTGTGTTTGGGTTGGGGTAGCCGGTGGGGTTGGGGTTATATATATATAGCGATGTTGACTGTTGGGTTTGGTGAACCGCTTGGCTTGGCCAAATGTTTAGAATTTGAAATTTAAATGCCCCGCTATGACCTAGACAACAAGCGAATATGAGCCGGCCACATAGGATCGCTAGCCCGTCCCGAGTCCGGCTTTAAACTCCCCCCCCCCTTGGGCCACGCCCAAACCCAAGCCCACCCGGGGTGGTGGCTTTGGCGTTTTCAGCCAACCCCCCCCCCCCCCCCCCATACCCCACAGTCTTATACCGGTTCGTCTTGGATGAGATGCGAGATTTTACCGATTATTCCACTGTTGTGCCTTTGGGCAGGTGAAGGTTGGTTTCCGCGTATTTGAGAAAGTGAAGGGGCTCACGGCGGTCGACTACTCGACTTTGGCCACAACGCCTGATGTCACGGTGATTGCCGTTAAAAAAAACGTAACCACTAATTTTTAAAATATGAGCTATTCTTGTTACATAAATAATAAAATAAGATGTAAATACGAATCTAGACATGTGCAATATTCATGTAGCAAGTGAAGTGTTATGTATAATAAAAGGTGGTTATGATTTTGTCAATCTTACAATAAATTAAATTATTGTAAACTTACAATTTTTTCTAATAAACCTTCTATCTCGGCTTTTACAAGGTTAAATGTTTTTTTACACGTCTATAATCTCGGCTTTTGTGGTTTTCTTAATGGATTTCATGCTAAAAGACATGGCCGTCTCTGAAAATAACAAAAAAGAATTTGGCCATGTGCGAGAAATTTTTTTTGAGCCCTATTCGAAAATTTCCATGTATTATAAGCTCATCAATTATTTAATCACTAAAATTTACGTGAAAGTAATTTAAATAGTTATTTTTAGCTAAGCGTAGTTAGTAATTTATTAATTAAAGGAAAAGATGTAGTTAATAAAATTAAGCATTAAATGTCATATACAGCTAAACAAACTATAAAATGAAGCTAAAATATAGAATTTGGAGACACCGGGATTAGAACTCACGTCTCCTTGTTGTCTAAGCAAGGCAATAACCACCCGACAAGAGTTTGTTTGTATCATCTTTCGATTCAGTATATATATATATATATATTCTAGCTTATACAACGTAAATTATATACAATTAAAAAGATTTGGGCCCCGAAGAGTTTGGGCCCCGTGCCGTCGCCCACCCCGCACCCCTGAAAGACGGCCTTGCTAAAAGACTGTTTGATAGCCTTTTAAAAATATCATTTGAATCAATCACCATTAAGTGTGTTTAGTTCGGTGGTATAATATAATACATCTGAAACACATAGCAAGTCTCTTACCTATTAAATTTCAAAATTATACCGAGTAAAATGACAAAAAAATTATTTGAACTAATATAACACTTTTGGTCAAACTGCAGGACTAAATTGACACTTTCCTCTTTCACTTTGTTTGCATTAAAGTTATTTTTGGAGATGAGTGTGTGGATATATAGGGTTGGATTTGAAATAATAAAAAAGTTTTAATAAGCTGTGAATGGTGTTTTGTTTGTCCTTTTATTGCTTTTCACACTCTACCTCCTCCACCTTATTCATGTTGTTTCATTTTAGATTAAGTAACTTAAGTTTCTATCACTAAACTTTAACAAAGTTATTATACGGTCCTAAACTTTATTATTTCTTTTTCTATAACCAATTTACTTTCTACTTCTGAAATTTAATAGAGTTGTCATACGTCATTTGAGTTTAATAACATTGTTTTTATTTTTTTAACAAATATTTTTTTTTATCTTTCTTTATCTATACGTTTAATTGCTTTTTTTCTAATTCTTTTTTTATATAACTTATTACAATTGAACCTAAATTATAACTTTAAACTTTTATTTTTAGTTTTTTACCGTCGTTTCAAATGATATTTTTTAAATACTAATGTACATACTGTCGAAGCCGATCGTTACATAGTTTTCGTCGATCCTACAACCGTCGTCGCAACACGCAATAATCCCACGAGATAGTATTTTTTTGTCCATATTTTAATTTATAGGAGTTATAATTATGATAGTCTTTACCATGGACGAACATTTAAACCTTTCGTTAGATCATGTGTAGTGGTAATGTTCCAATCTTGGACGTTTTGGGCCATGTGGTAGCCCAGTCAGCAAAAGGGCATTATGAGGCGTTTTTCATATATGGGTGTAGTGGGATAATGCCCAATAATGCCCATAAATGATTACCCAATTATTATCTTTCAAAAAATAAAACAAAAAATAATACTTGGAAGCTTCTGATTAGTCAAACAATAATGGAGAAACATTCACCGACGTTCTTTACACAACGCCTCCCCCCTCTCATTTTCTGAAAACAACGCCCAATGGGGCGGTGAGGCGCCGTTTTGGGGCGTTGTTGGGGCAAAAAACGCTCAAAATCTTTAACACTACGGGTGGTCTTAGTGAAAATAAAATGTCTATTATTACTCCTGCTACGAACCAACATAATTAAGAAATAAATATTAACTTAATTAAATCGTCTATCAATTCCTGGGCTACATCATTTTATTTAAATATATATTTATTACCAATCTTAAAATAAATTAAATTATTGTAAAGTTCATTTTTTTAATAAACCATCTATTTCGGCTTTTAAAAGACATGTGCAATTTAAATATTTTCGCACACATATCATGTTGGGTTTTTAATGGGTTGATGCAAAATATAAAAAGCTTAGGCCTAAATACAGATACAACCAAATGTTAATATCTTTACACTTGATGTTATACATATATTAAAAAAAAACCGGATTGACGAACGAAACCGGTTTCAAAATTGAACCGAGAACACTTCATAAACCTATCTGTGTCAAACCGGTTAGAGACCGAACCGAACTATCAGTTAGAGTATTGTCTCGATGGTTTTTTAAGAAATCGGGAATTTGAACTAGCTGTTATTTGATGCATATACACCCATTTATACGTATTTTGATCTTTTTTAACCTTTTTGACCGTTTTACCCTCATATGTTGGTGTGTGTATCTACACACCACCTCTTCCTCACCCATCTCTCCGTTACCAACTAATTATACCCAAGAAAGAACAATCAAATCCCAATTGGATGAATGCAATGAAAAATGAATTTCCTGCCTGCCCTACATGAAATGATAATTAATCCAAGATAACGTGTATATATAGAAACAAACAAACAACATAGTTTTATCGTGAATAAGTGAATGTAGCACCAAACGTATTTGGATTTGTTGTGTTTGTTTTTTGTTGGAATAAAACTATAAAAGTATATGAATGAGACGTTTGCTAGTGAAGAAATGGTGGGTTTTCTGTTAAAAATATCCACTTTGAATTATTTATTTATTTATGCTTTCTTTTTTGTGACTTTTATAGTCCAATAATTGATGAAATTGTTACGTGTAAGAACACTAAGCATGATTTGTGGGAAATGAAATGAGTGTATATGCGACACGTTTCATTCTATTCAAAAAGGGCCACCAATAATGTTGTATTTGGGTTAATGAATCATAAATTCATAATTTATCTTTTAGAATATGAAAAAGAGTCAACGATGAAACTTTTTGTTGTTTTTATTCGTGGATTAAATAAAAATATCTCTTAAACTTCTATCCAAAAAGCCTAACATGACGTACCCACGTACAGTGGCGGAACTAGCTTACTAAATCAGGGGTATCCCAATTTTTTTTTACTGTGCAATCATACAATATAAAAAATGGCAATAAATAAATCAAGTAAAACAAATACCTAACTAATTGGACCGCAATTTCAATCATATTATTAATAATTTGAGTAATTAGACCATTGTTTCAATCGGGCTCCCTTATTCTGCAAGTTTAGGTTGGTTAGGGGTAATCTTGTATTATTTTAGGGGTATCTTTGGTATAAAACCGGAAAAAAATACACTATGAATACACACTTGAGCCGTAACCCGTGTTATGGCTGCTAAAGCATTGGGTCCGCCCCTGCCCACGTATGAGGTATGTGAAGGATACAAACTCATAAGTAACCTCGGATTTAAATATCAACAACGTGTTCTAAGCATATTAATTGTAGATAGGAGAATAAGTTAAGTGTATTTGAGTGAAAGCAAAAGTTTCGAGCTTGATAACTGAAACTAATATATGAGTTAGTCGTAAACAAAACGGATAATATTGCTTGATATTTAAAAGAGGATTTAAAAACAATATCAAACGTTTTAGATAACTTTCAATGTCTATAGTACATGAAACTTTGCAAGTGTATGTGGTCCTTTGAAATGACTTTTGTTGCGAGATAATCTCATTTTATACTCAAACAATTGTTGGAATCGTCTTGCGAGATAATCTCATTTTATACTTAAACAATTGCTGAAATCGTCTCTCTTATCTTTGTTGGTTAGAAGTTAGGGTTTTTGAACGTATCTACAATGGTTTAAGAAAAGAACACAAAACGTAACATGTGATCCATATGGATTGTGTTTCACACAAATTATGAAGCATTTCAAACGTTAAATTCTCTTTGACAAACATTAGTCCTTACATTAGTATGGTGTTTTTCTAATTATAAAAGTTCTTTTGTTAAACAAAAACTCTTTTTACATTATCATCTTTAGATCAAGTGGGGAGGGCTTGCATTTCTCTTGAGAGATACAGGTTCAACTTCCACTTGGTGCAGAGTGAGACACTGGTAGACAATGATAGGAGACCCAGGGAAACCTGGGTTGGATCCTTGAGCCAAACGGGTTTTACCGGTAATTTCATTGTCGTGCCTACGGACGGATGGGTTACCGGGTTTTCCCCGGAATTGGTGGTGGACTCATGTTACTTTCAGTATACCTCGTTTGTTCAGTGGATACCCAAAAAATGCTCGAGATTGATTCTGTTAAACGTTAAAAAAAAAAAACCGTTCAAACATAAAGCCTTGTTAAGCACTAAAGGAAACAAGGAATCCAATAAAGTTAGGATAGGGTGTCATGAAACTATAATTGTTTTTATTAAAACTTTTCTAGCAACTGTAGGAAGATTTATAATCTTGATTTTATTTAATTACCAAACTACCCTTATTCTTTTGTTGGATTTTCCGAGCCAATAAAACAAAGAAAATTAGACACGACACTTCAATTTACCTTAAAAACACAAAAAATTACAAGTTATCATCTCAAAAATTAAGAACACGACAGAAATTTAAATATCTCTCTACCTCACAACAAACAAACAATTCTTCTTGTCCCTTACGCCTCTTTTTCATTAGATCAATATCACAATAAACATGTTTGAAGTCAATAAAATTAGAGTCACTATTAGAAAGAAAAAAAAAAAAAACTAGTATCTTCAACTACTTATCATCGCCAACATATTCCGTCAGCAACTACCAACGGAGTCGTTAATAGTCTAAAAAAAGAGTAAATTACTTTTTGAGTCCCTGTGTTTTAGTAGTTTTAACCAATTGAGTACAAAATCAAAAAATTTAACGCCCTGAGTCCATAACCGTTCATTTTATAACGTTTTGAGTCTAAATAAAAAAAAATGGACTCAAAAGGTTACAATTTGGACTCAAAAGAACTCAAATGGTTATAAAAAAGCGTCTAGAGACTCGGGGCGTTAAACATTTTGAATTTGCACTCAAATGGTTAAAACCACTAAAACAAAAGGACTCAAAAATTAATTTATTCTAAAAAATAGACAATTGAAAAATAAAATACCCCTCGGTAATTAATGACAGATCATTTATGGTTACCATAACCTAGGATGTTGATATCATCGCGGATGAGTTATCAACATTTCATCGACAATGGTAAATCTTAAACTTGGCTGTTGTTGGTGGGAATTGTTTTCCCAATTACAATCACATTAATAACCATGACATCAAACATTGTAAATAGATTAAGCTACGTGATTTTGTTTGTAGCATCAAGGAGAAATGCATCACACAATGTGTGTGATAAATTAATATGCAATGCAAATTCTATATCTAACAATTTCAATTTCAAAGAGCTTGTACAGTAGCTCTCTTTTTTTTTTTCTTTTTGACTTTTTCTTTTTATTATTTTTCTTTAAACTTTTACCCTTTTAACTTTCAGTGTTAACAATTTCAATCTCTTAACTTTCTAAAACTTTTGTAATTAAGTTTTACGTGTTTATTTTTATGTACGTGTTTCTATAAATTTAAATTGATTTACGTTTAGACGTAAACTTTTTCTACTGTTAATAAGTTGGGTCAAATATAATATATTCCTTATGCTAATTATTATGTACATTTTCTGTTGGTTTACGTTTTGATGTAATTTTTTTCTATAAATGAGCCGGTTAAAATATAATATGCTTTCATGCTTATTTTTATGTACGTGTTCAAATGGTCTACGTTTTGACGCAAATTTTGTTCGGAAACACGTCGAGTAAAATATAATACGTTTTCATTAAACGCTATAAATTCGAGTCACTTTACGTTTCGACACGCCACAATGCGCCGTAACTATTTTCTTACGTGCTTATTTTTATGCACGCGTCGGTATAAATTTAAGGTGGTTTATGATTCGACGTAAATTTTCTTCGGAAATATGTGTCAAATATAATTCGTTTTCATGTTTATTTTTATGTATGTTTTCGGTTGGTCTGCGCTTTAACGCAAATTACAATTAGCAAGTTATGTGGATAGTGCTTTTAGCAAATTAACTTTTTTGTTTCCTTCTTGATTTTTTTTCTGGACTTTATTATTTTTGTTTTTTAGTTTTCTTTATGTTTAGTGTTTTAGTTTTAGGTTTCCTTTCATTAAAGCTATATTTAAGATAACATTTACGTTTTCATTTACAATTAATTTAAAATCAATTCGTCCTGCTGTCCAATTTAAATTTATTTTATGGTTTTCGGTCAATGTAAAACATGTGTCGACATTCTTTTGAGCATATTTCTTTCGGTTGGTATATTGAACCAAAATAGATATCGACCGAAACCACGCAGCGTAGCGCGGGTGTTCCTACTAGTTACTAACATCTGTCAGTTGAAGTGAGATATTTAGTAAAAGAGCTTTTAAATATTATATAAATTAAATATATTATAATGCAATTAGCAATAAAGATAACTTTTAGGTTTTAAAAGTATCCGTTGTATTATGATAAACATGTGACTTTAGATAATTAGACCACAAAGTGTCTTTAGAAACATGACATGTGTGAAGATTAAAGAAAAAAAGATAAGTCAATCATTTGTAAAACAATATGATATCATGATAAAAATAAGACCAGACTCGACTGCCGCCCAAAATAATCCTTAGTAATTGTCACACATCCGCATTAAACTGTAATTTATCTCAATATAGTCGATTGATAACAGATTCACAATTTGCAGCAGAAGTAGAGCGTAAAAATACGAATATTTAAAAGCTTGAAATGAAATTATATTAAAATGTATAATGTTGTGTTCGGTACAAATATCCCACAAGGAAGGATCTAATAAAAAGAACTTTAGATATCACAGGTCTTTAGCCATGGAGTCGCAAATTCCAAAGCTCTTTGGCCGAACCTTATCCAGCCTAATCGTCATCTGTAAGTTTAATCTTTATAAATACGTCAGCTTTTGCTGGTAAATACAATCGTACATAAATGTTATTTATTTAAAGAATTGACTAATACATTATCTGTGTAAACTGCAAAATAATATTTTAAACATACAACTTCCCCCCTTTCAAACTTAAAGTTTTTAATTTAGTTTTTTTTTGTCTAAACTTTATGCATAAAAAATATATAATAATATAAGTTACTTTCATCAGCCCGGGAAGCAATCCCGCATGATAACCTAGAATAGTATAAATGTAATACTAACAAAATATAAAGATTGAAATAAACAAAACATGGACCTGAATTAGTAAAATATTCAGTAAATGATTTTTTTTTTTCTAAATGAAATTTGATTCAACCGTCTAGTTTCAGATTGTCGATTCAACCGGTTCAACCGACCAGTTAAAATGCATGTGCTACAAATGGATAAAACCATATCGTCATTGTAGCCGGGTCCCCATTCCACTAGCCGAACAAAAGACTAATGTTTTTCACGTTTGTTGAAACGTATGTTTTACATCAAACCATACGTTAGCGAATTAAAGACATAAGAGTAGTTCATACGTGTAAGAGAAGTTTACGTGTGGTTGAATACTTTATATACATTAACATAAGGTACACAACATTCTTTAATACTGATTGTATTTGATAGAATAATTTAACTAACTCCTATTTTTTTTAACAGCGGAAAGATTCTATGATATATACAACATGGCCAGCATAGCTGTAAAACCCGACAAACAGGTGCGTAGCATTTAAGGGGCCGGGAGAGGAGCCCGACCCCCCGAACTTTTCGCTCAGTAGTGTTGTACATGTACTTTTCGTATAGAAATTTTTGGGTACATACGTTTTCAACCCCCCCCCCCCCCCCCCCCCCGACGAAAACTTCAAGCTTCGCCACTGACGACAAGGAACAAGAACAAAAAAGACAACAAAACAACAAACGACGCAACTTATGAGATTGCATCTCTAATTTAAATCCCGCCATCTAGCAAGTAGCGTGTAAAAACACGAATTGAATAAAGTAAATTGGTTTACACGTATTTGAAACCTACTTTTTTTTTTTCAAAATTCTATCTTTTTTTTCTCTCTCTTTTTTATAGGAAATTCTCTCTTCCCCCCCCCCCCCCCCCCCCCCCCCCCCCTCTTTTTTTTATACTTTCCTATGCTTAACAAGTAACAAAATAAAAAGATATAAATATAAATTTATTTATATATAAGTTCATTTATTATTATACAGCTTAATTCTTCTTTGGATTTCCTTCTCCAATTCCTCCATTCCCCCCACTTCTTCAAGCTCCTGCATAACAAATCATGTTTAATTTTTTATTATTCTAAAAAAAAATATAATAATTTTAATGATTGTAGAACAGAGTGATAAGGTACCTTAGGTCCCAAGAACAAGCCATAGGGAACTCCATTGAATTTCTCTGTGTGATGCAACTGAAAATGCCCACAAATTCTTTGTTAATTAAAAATTTCGACCCGAATATTCCTAAAACAATTAAAAAAAAGTGCACACAGCGTTTAACCGACTACAACTAGTTTAGTATAGTTTAGCGATTAATCGGGATTAATGGAGATTAATTGGAATGAGTTTCTATATGTAATTTTAAGTTTTATATGTATATACACACATTTTTATGGGTAAGTTTTTTAAATAGACATGTTTTAACATCTTCTTTGACCCATATTTAGAAGTAGATATGATTATTTGCCAAAATTTACAGGCTGTGGATGAAATCTGGCCAGAATTTGGATGTTTTGGTCGGAATATTGCCGGAAACACTAAATTGCCACCGATTAGGACCAAATTTGACCACTGTTGATCGTCTACTGATTAATTGGTCGATTAGATGAAAATTAATCAGTGAACCGAGAACTAGCGATTAATCAGAGGCTAGACGAGATTTTTACAACCATGCTACTAATACATAATACATGATATATAATAGATGTATCTTCATATCTCACTTTTGTTGAAAAAAAAGACAATTTTTAAAAATTGTAGAAAAAAAGACAATTTAAAAAAAAAAATTGTAATAAATGAAGTTATATATATTTAGAGATGAGAAATTTAATAAGGTTTGTGAAGGAAGAGAGACCACATGTTGTTACCTGATGAGCGGCTGCAACCCTTCGCAGGTAAGGAACATTTGCAATGGGACCCACTTGGAATCTTTTGTGAACCAAACCGTCGTGGACGAACATGTACGCCATTCCAAACACCGTGATCCCCAGCCCCTACAGTTTCACCACCACCACATCTCTTTATTTATTATTTTTTTTTTTACTTTTTTTGTTTTTTCATACTCTTATACGTTGTAATCACTCGTCTGTCCGTTTTGATACGCAGACAAAAACCCTATTTACGAGAACAATGTCGAACAAACGTGTTGTTTTTAAACAACCGGGTGTTCAACCCGGTTGTTGGACTGGCGTACCCAGTCACTGAAAAGGGGCACCCGCCCCTTGGAAAAAGAAACTAGTATGATTTTTTGGAAAAAATCACAATCGCCCTCTTAAAAGTTTGGTTAAGCGCCGATTGTAAAAAAATTCTGGGTCTGTCACTGACTCGGTAAGTCGCAGAGTTGAGAATAAGAAACTCACTGCGCCGAAACAGAGACCGGGAACTATGCCTTTGTGGAAGAACCCATAATTCAGCAACGCGATCGCTGGAACAGCGTTTATGATTGCGAACACGTCGTTGAGCTCGAACGGACCTTCTCGTGGTTTATGGTGTGACTGCAAGATTAAACGGACCCGAATTCATGATTATTGATGATCAGAATATAATCAACCTTTTTTAAAAGGCAAAAAACTTTATACATATATAAAATATAGACAAAGAACAGCAAGAAGCTGGAAATCCCGAAAAGAAACTAATTAACTGATTAAATTATACAAATTATGACTAATTTGTTGACTTGGATCCCATGATAGGGGCAACTTTTTAGGGGCATGTAATTTTGCCTAAATTTCCATGTGAAAATATTAATTAAAAAATAAACTGTAGAGATTTGGAGTCAAAGACAAAATCTTTTGATCTAAATTTCCATGTGAAAATATTAATTAAAAAATAAATTGTAGAGATTTGGAGTCAAAGACAAAATCAATATGGGTTTTGAAGATATGGGGATTTGTTAATTACCTCATGCATGTGCCACAAAGAAGCATGCCATAGTGCTTCATGAGCCCATCTTGCCCAATACTCCATTCCTACCTGCATTAACCAATTTAACTATTTTTATATAAACCCAAATTTCAACCAAACATATACATATACACATTTCTATATAAACACACACACCAAAAGTCAGTAGTCAGTCTAGCAGTATCAACGTGTTTAGTAAAAGTATTCCTCTAGAAATGAGGATTCTAGTCCTATGAAGAACATCGGTGTAGATTTACAAGTACGTAGGAGCAGAAACCAGAGGGGGGTCAACAGAGTTGCTAACCCCCGGCCACATGAATTTGTTGTATTTTTATATACAAAATTCAAGATTTTTATAGATAAACACAATTTAGACACTCAAATTATAGTCAACAAAGAAGAGCGCCGCATGATGACCCAATAAAAACGTTCTGCTTCCGCCACCAAAAGTATGTTACAAAAGGTGTGCAAGTTACATATTTTAGAGAACAATATAAACACTAGTGGAGTGGAGACGCAAGTTCGATTCCAAATTGGGCCATTTTCGAGGGACAGCTGGGTCAAGGGACGAATCAGGGCTTTAATCTCGGGTTCGAACCTGATGGTGGACAAGTGTTTACGGATTCCATCCGGTTCCACGCACAGGGAGACATGGTCTCATAGCGGTCGAAGACGTCTGTCGACCTTTAACATAGCCCCAAGCAGGGTGGGTTTTCACATGAGATTCTTTGTTGTTAAAAAAAAAATATACACATAGAGAGAGATTAGTGGGTACCGCAGCACCAACAGAAAGAGCGAATGTACCAAACATCTCCACATAAGGAATCTCTCCACCCTGTACCAACAACCAATTCAGTTTTCCCCAAAACAGTAATTTCCATAATTCAATTGTCTATCAGAAATCTGTAAATCCAACAAAACAAACCTCCATTTGCCACGAAAACCGGTAATAAACAGCCATAACAGCCAAAGAAGTGATTCCAAATGTAGACATGATAGCAGCCACAAGGTAAGTAAACCGCTCAGATTTCTTCCTCTTCATTTTCTCCTCCACCGTACTGTTTCTGTTCACCACCGGAATTATCAATTCCGGTGGCGAAGAATCCTGGCCCCGAACACCAGGGCCAGGATTATTATTATCATTATTATTAGTACTACTACTAGTACTAGTACTGCTAGTATTATTACTAGAGTTGTTTTCAACAGCATCAAACCTTTGGTCTGCCCTAACAAAACATATGGTCAAAGTAGGTGTTCGCCTAGAGCGAACAAGTGGGTCGAAATTTCGATACGAGAAGGGGGATTGTGTGGTTGTGGAGGCCGATTTTTGACCGAAACGGTGCAAACAGAAAGGTCTTGAGCTGCAGGAGACGGCATATGTTGCCGCCATTGGTGTTGAATTGGAGGTCAGGTGGTGGTTTGTGAGAGGTGGTCTGGTGGTTGTGGGAGGAGAGAATTGGGGGTGGAGGATGGATGGGTTTGAAGAAGAATAATATGTATAGAAAAGTGAAGGCGGTGAGAGGGGGTGATGGTGGTGAGTGGATGTAGACCACATGTTAAGTTGTGTGTGGTGAAGGGCCCATATATACTCACACCAACAACTTGATTGCACTACTTTCTTTTGTATGGGGGTGTGAATTTGTGATATAATATTAAATTATTATTAATTTAACATCTTGTGAGTTTGAGTTTATTACAAACTAGTCTTAGAGCATTCACATCCAATCCACTCAAATCTGTGAGTGGAGTTTTATAATATAAAGAGTATAAAAGGTGTTGTGAGTGGAGGAGAGAAAATTTTACTGTCCATCTCTATATTTGAGTGGACACTGTTCACCTCCTATAATTTTTTAATATATTTTAAAAGTGATTGTGAGTGGAGGAGAGGAAAAAGATAATGATAAAGGTATAAAAGAATATTATTTAATTGAAAAGGAGAGAGAAGATGTAGTGGTTTTTAGTGTAATTTAAAGTGAAAAATTGATGGAATGGATGTGAATGCTCTTAGGCCAGAGTGTGGTTTAGCGCCATCCCGTCATATCAGTCATACTCGTAAAATAAAATAGCAAGTAAAATAAAATAAAAGTATTATTTTCTAAAATATAAATTTTAGTCTAAGGAATTAATTTAGAAAACTCATAAAATAAAATAGCAGTATAGCCATCTGGGGACTAAAATTATTATTTTCTAAAACTTTGAGGTTATTAAAAGTAAGAGACTTATATTGCAACTTTATGAAATTTTAAGAGGATGAGGCAAAGTCGGTGGAAACCCACATATAACAATATTAATAAGTTTGGGTGACTTTAGGTGGAATCTGTAAAACTTGTTTAGTTAAAGAGGTTGGTTTTATGCTAACGGGTTTATTGGTTGATATGATTAACTTGTCTATTTTTAATTTTATTTTCTTAGTATGTGTATTGTGATTAAATTTGGTTGGGTATTCATTAGAGGTGTACAAAAAAAACCGGTTTTAGAACAACCGGTTTTTTTACAACCGATTTTACAACCGAACCGTCGGTTGTAGACCGGTTAGTAACCGAAACCGGTTTTAAATAAACCGGTAAAAACCGGTTTTTTTTGGCAAAAACGGTTAAAAACCGATCCCAACCGGTTACACCGGTTATTGTTTTGGACTTGAAAAACCGGTTAGTAACTGAAACCGATTATAGAAAAAACCGGTTTTCGTTTTGGATGAAAAAAACCGTTTGGGTTAATAACCAAAACCGGTTTTTGAAAAAAAAAACGATTTATACACCTCTAGTATTTCATAATAAAATCTAAAATTTAGAGAAATTAAAATAAAGTTTTATAATTAAAATGTAATTACTTTGTACACATTTTTATTTTTTGCTGTGAAAAGATAAACTTGGAGAATTAATAATAAATAAAAGGAAATTTTAATAATAAGTAAAAGAAAATTATGAAAATTTATATTAAACAAGTGATGTTTGGTCAACATGTGAATATCCGTACTGTGTTCGGATTCATATATCTGACACAATTTTCGGTTTCGAGCCGTGTTCGAATATGTGTCATATTTTTAGGTTTGTATCGGGTTAAACCTGCCAATCCACAAACACAACCAATTAAACACACCTAGTATCTTTTGCATTTTTGGGTTAACGCTGGTTAACCCTGATATACATACCTTCTATATTAGATTTTACTATTTTTTTTAATTAATCATATTACATACGAGTGAAACAAGCCAATTTTGATTTATTTTTCTTACATCAAATTAGTTTCGACCTAATTTAGGCTTTAAGTTAGTTTCGTGTTTGGTTCTTATCCACATATTTCATATTTTTACAAGTCGTATTAATGATTAGTGGATAAGTAGCTTTAGTTATTTTCGGTTAGGTTTTGTTGTTTTTAATGAATTAAAGAAATGTACAATCGGAATAATCTTCCCATACTAGCTTTACCTATTTCATATTTTTACAAGTCGTGTTAAGGATTAGTGGATTAGTAGCTTTAGTTATTTAGGTTGGGATTTTTTTTTCTTTTTGTTTATTGAACGGCCAAACTTTAATTAAAACAAAAACTAGTAAGAAACTAGACAACGAAAACAACCTAAACTCAAAATAAATGATACGACTTCAAAACACAAAACCTAAACCTAGTCATTGTGGAATAATGGGGAGGTGCCACCTCAGCCTGTTAACTAAGTAAACACCGCCCTGGCCCATTAACGAGGGGCGCCAAAGGCACCCTTACCAGCCCAATAATGGGCATGAGTGTCACACTCCAACTGATAGCGGAAACATCGGAATGTGACGAAAATGAGATTGCTCGAGACTTCATAACTTGCTAATTGTGACAATATATAAGTAATTCTAATTTCATTTCATGATAATGGAAATACATTGTTCAAAAATGGAAAATACAACAACTTGCACGTTCGATCATAACGACATAAACGAAAATACATAAATTCAAATGGTGTGTTTCTAAGGCCATCCTTGTGGATTTCTTGAAAAGTCGCATCATCAATTTCCCGCAACATATGTTAAAGTAACGGTCAACATATAAAGCGTTGGCGAGTATACAAGTTTATACATAATAAACCATTGTTTCAATCCAACATGGAATAAATGTATACTAAAGCATAAAATACAAAGCAAGCATGCAACAAATACAAGTCAACCCAAAGTATCCACTAGCGTAATCTTGACATCGCAATGAACAAGACCGTTATACGATTGATTACTTAACAATGACCCAACAAACGAGCGGTGTGCTACTCCTATAGCGCTATATATGTTAAGGTAGGCTCGCGAAGTTAATGACAAGTATAGTGCAAGAATGGCTTCTAGCATGTGTGCATCCTAAGCATATCATCATAGCATGTATAATTGGATTGGTTGATTGAATAGTGTGATTGCATGTATAAGTGTGAATTTTGATAGTTTACATATGTTACACCCAAAGTGCGTTTAAAAGAAAAGGGGTCATGTATACTCACATTTTGGAAAAGCTTCAAAAAACGTGGGTGAAGAGTCTTGAGAATTTGGGGAGTGCCGAGGTCACCTTCCAAGGAGAAACGAAGGCGTGTGAGTTATGGAGTTCGGTATTGAGTTAGATTAGGAATGTGTACACGGATTATGATTAAGTATGAAATTAAGTAAAGGTTTTCTTGTTAAAACACTCATATTGGACACCATGATTACGTGTTTTTCATAGGCACAAGTTCACCTATTTGAAGTCCGAATATGAGGAATTTTAATCTAAGATAACACAACCATAACTCTTAACATCAATCCATGAATTGGTTAGTGTTTAGGTTTTGGTTGTTAGGATTCTATTATAGATATATATTATGTATTTTAGTCTTATGGTCAAGAGATGTCATGTAAAGGTCAAGCAAGGAGGTAGGATGAAACTCAAACTAGACTAGTGCATTCCAATCATGGTAAAATGTTTGGAGACTTGGTGTAGTTTGGACACTTTGTTGCTATGAAGTTTATTTGATGACTTAGGTTAAAAAATAGATTAACTAACTAAGTGAGGTGGTGGAATCATAGTTGGAAAGCCAAGGTTTCCATTTTTCACACCTAACCAAAAATCAAGTCTTTCAACATTGAAGGTTGAAAGTGTAACAACCCGCACGTTTGTGCTTGTTACTCTCACTACACTCGTTACGCCTAGCACCAGAGATTCGGATCATAATGTAACTATATCGCTTACAACGCTATTTCGCTTATACCCGCATACTTTCGCACGCTATGTCGCATATCACAACGCATACACTAACGTTCACGATGACATCGCGTGGATAGTTAAGCTGTTCCCCTCGATCGTCGTGATGCAACGCGATCACGCTAACGACGACATCGCGTGAGTAACTTAAGCGGTCCCCATCGATCGTCGTGATGCGTCGCAACGCTAACGCAGACTCAAACGCAATTACTTATGCTATGACCTGTTGTATATAATAATAAAATAATAATAATAATAATAATAATAATAATAATAATAATAATGAAGTTGTGGAAACTATCTAAACGCGCACTCGCAGGCACGCGCAACTCAATCTATCGCACTTAACTCGACGCTACTTATATCGCTAAAACGCTTAATGTGTCCACAATGCTTAACGCAACAAAACACGTCAAACGAAACGAAAATCGAAAAACCAACTCGCACAAGCCGCCCGATCGAATGACCCTTCGATCGAATGGCCATCCGACCGAACGACCATCTGACCCAGTTAACTCTCACCGCCTTTTTCCTCTTCCCCTATAAATACTCAGCAGTCACATCAACTATTCAACTGATGTGACATCCCCCTCCGACCAACACACTCCCAAGCACTTTTCTCTCGATTCCTCGCGATTCCGTAAGTATTTCATCCTAAATCTTGTACTTCTATAATTAGCACACACTTTCTCATCATCTTGTCCATCAAACCATACTTTTTCACCGTGAAATCACCCGATTTGGGTTGTTTTAGGGTGACGTCATCTCGGGTTCTTATGAACATTAAAGTGTGACCTCATCTCATCAAGAACGGTCCAGATCTAAAGGATTTTTACATGATTTTACACAAAACTAAGCTAAATCTAAACATTTTTCAACTGATTCAAACTCTCTTCCAACTCTTTTACACTCTTCTATGCAAAACCGATGGAATCTAAGCTCGTTCAGGTTCTTTACTCATTCTCTAGTGAAGAACCGATCTGAGAATGGAATTCTACCGAAGAGACGCCCGGGGTGATTTCCCGTCCGATCGGATGAGTTGAACTTGATGTAATTTCCGTTGTTTAACACGGTGTCATACCGTCTCCATCAAAGCGCAAACTTTTCAACTTAACTGTTTTTACAAGTTACCAAACAAACAGTTGCTCGATCGAATAGCCATCCGATCGGACGACCATCCGATCGAACAGCTATTCGACCAAGTGACTTGTGATTTCAACACTTAGCCATTTTTTGCAAAATTCAAGGAATGTCAGTTTCCAAACGAATAGTCATCCGATCGAATGACTATCCGGACAGGAGACTTACTTCTTTGTAACTTTCCACTTAAACGAATTGCCATCCGATCGAACGGCCATCCGTCCGGAAGACCATCCGATCGAATGAATTTACTTATACTACAACGAAAACTTCAAAAGTTCCACATTTCGCAAACACACTTTTCCAACCAAATGACCATCCGTCCGGATGAGTCATCCGATCAAACCACCATCCGATCCAACAACACACTCAACGCACTATTACACGTTGTTCAACGCTTACGCTATCATTATGTGATCAGGCTAACTCAGACGCGCTCTCAATCAATCCAATCAAGTTGTGTTTACTTGTTAAACACCTACTGTGAGTATACTTGACCCCTTTTTAACGCTTTAAACACACTTTGGGGTGTAACATACATTCATAACTAAAACACACTTATCAAAACTATTATCACATGTGAATTACTGACGTACATATTTACACGTGATGCTTGATACATATGTGCTAGGACTCTTACTCGCGATGTCCCACCTTAGCTAGCATCGAGCGACTTAGCTGGTAGTATTTGTTTGTAGTTTGTATGTTGTGTATCTCGTTTATGTATGTGGAAAATTCGCAGCACTTTTATCTACTTTTCTTACTATGTCAAACCTGTATACTCGCCAATACTTTTTGTATTGATGTCGCTTTAACGTATGTTGCAAGATAATCGCAGGCTATCTCGAAATCAAGCTAGGAAGTCTAGAAACTCACAATAAATCTAGGTTGTCGGATTTGTATTATTTGAGAGAACATGAAGATCTGTATGACTATTTATTGATGTATTGTTTGTTAGTATGGGATAATAAACACTTTAAATATTATCACTAAACAGTTGTTATGGATTCTCTTGAGCAATCTGATTCACCTAGTGTCGCGCCCCGATGATTCCGCCATCGGTTGGGGTGTGACAGAAAGCTTGGATGGTTCCATCACTTGTAGGTTGTTTGGAACCTTTAGGGCAGTAACCAAGTGAGGTTTTGAACCTCTAATCTTTTGTAAATTCACCATAACACAAGCTCCACAACATGAGTTTCGGTTGGACCATGTGTGGTGCAAGAATTGCACAAGATAAGCATGAACAAAGACAAGTTTGTAAAAGTTTTATAAAACAAAATTTTGAACTCACTTTGGGGCCTCGTATAAGTTATGTACCACCTTTGTTACACCTTGGTGAACATTGGGTAACATCCTTAGAGGTTATCCAAGGATTTATAAAGCAATAAATGAGAAGAAAGGGATGAAGAAGCAAGTTAAATCTCACGAGTTTTAACTTGTAGTAATATGCCCAAAGTTGGAGTTTTCTTGAAATTCTTGGAGTGTTTGAGAGTGAAATGAGGTTGTGGAAAGTGGAAATGTGTTAGAGAATGCTTGCATTTATAGTGGAGGATTAGGGTTAAGTCATAATTGAGTTAGAAGGTGATTGGAGGAGAGGGGGTGGAAAAAGTGGTTAAGAAGGTGGATTTCGGAGTTAATTTGCGAGTTGTCAACATTTTTTCCCGTCTGAACCTCTTGAGGACCGTAACATGTTGTCTTGCGGTCCGTAAGACATGTCAGAAGATTTTTTTTATTTTTAAACCCTAATTGTTGGTGGTTTGGTTATATTATGTAACAAACTTACATGTTAAGTGTTTTTGGGACATTTTAGGGTATGAATGGTCATGTGATGAGCATGATATATGTATGATGTGTATGAATAATAATCCGAGCATAAATATATATATATATACCAAGTATGATTCAGTTGCATTTATAAGACGCCAAACATGATTCAGTTAAGTACACAATTTAACATCGTGTATGTATACATAAACAAGTGTGGATAAAAATTGTATTTCCATTATGATCAAAGTCTTGGATTACATGTTGGGAAAATTGTAACACCTCGTGTTTTCGGGAAGTCAAAGTCAAAGTCAAGGTCAAAGTCAACGACCGACTTGCGCAATTTGACTTGTAATAGATTTCTTTTATGTGTTTAATTTAGTTGTATTATGTGGAGTAAGTGTCAATAATTACAACAATCGACGTATTACAACCGCCATCTAATCGACTTACGACAGTGAACTATAGGAAGTAATTACAACAAATGATAATCAAACTATGCTAATCAAATCGACATCGAATCGAATCGCAACTCGAACTACGTACTTTAATTATTGTTATACGTGTGTGTGTGCCTCATGTGTTACTTGTGCATGTTCATTTATGATATGTGTGGAATCGAAACCGAACTCGAAATGCAATCGAACTCGAATCACAATCGAACTATGATAATTAGTGGAGAAGGGATAGTGCGAGATATGAGTGGTTGGGACTGAAAGTAATTTGAATAGGAAACTCTATCGTATCGCATCGATCGCAACCGAAATCGAATCAGCAAAAATCGTCGCGTCAAACACACAAACCAAGTGCCATCCGGCCGGATAGCCATCCGACCGGATAGCCAATTGGTCATGGGTGTCAGGTGCCATCCGATCGAGATGTCATTCGACCGGACAGTCATCCGGGCGGTGTGCTATCCGACCGGACAGCCCTTTCCTCTTTTGGAATCCTATAAATACCCGTGTCACTTTCATCATTTCCACTTTTGGAAATCTTCTGTCCGAACAGCTCGTGCTCTCCACCTTTTCTTCGATTTCTCTCAATCCAGGTAAGATCTCGTCCTAAATCTTGTACTTTCTTGATCTACACGCACTCCTACACCTTTCTATCTTTTGAATCTTAACTTGTAACCGTGAAATCACTAGATTTGAGGTGTTCTAGGATGATGTCATCATGAGTTCTTGAAGAACTTCTTGTTTTGACTTCAACCCACCAAGAACAACTCGGATCTAACCGATTTCCACACAAATAAACAAAGATCTAGCTTAGATCTAAACTCATTCATGGTGAAAAAGGATTGGAAGATGGTTTCTCACTTTCTTCCAACTCTTTTACACTCAATACACTTAAAACCAATAGAATCGGATCTTGTTCTAAGTCTCTTACTCATTCTTAGTGTTGTACTAGTCCGAGATCTGAATTCTACTCACGAGACTACCGACTCCGAGTTAAACAAGGACGATTGTCTTGAACCGGTTAACAGGTCGAACTAGGGTGATTCCTGGTCGGTTTGGTCACTTGGGTCAAGATGGGGTTCTGATGATTAAAGCGTTGTCAAAATGTCTCGATAAACGACAAACAAACAAAACGACCTAGTGTAAGACGAACGGATTGCTGTCCGACCAGATAGACTACCCGAACGGATTGCCATCCGAACGGATCACACTTTGGGTCCCACACTTCCGAACGGATCACACTTTGGGTCCCACACTTAGTCAACTTTATCAGGAGTCTGAGTATTGAATGGATTGCTATCTGATCGGACTACCATCCGACCGGATTACTCTTCGAATCATGAGATACTAGGACTTTAAAGATTTAAACAATTTTCAACATGTTCGCTAACAGGGCTGCCACCCGGTCGAATGGACATCCGACCGAGTGACTCTCCTGCCATGAACTGTTCCCACTAAGTAATCTCATCACTAGGGTCGCCGTCCGACCGGGTGACCATCCGAACGGATTGTTGTCTGCATGATTGACCGTCCGATCGACCGACTTGAAGGATAGAGATACTTCAATGTTTTCAAAATGCTACAACGAAAACTTCAAAGGACAAGCCATCATACACAAACACATTCATCCCATAGGAAGAAACAATCCACTAGAATAGCCGTCCGACCGGACTACCGTCCGAACAGATTGTTATCCGCACGAATTGCCGTCCGATCGGATTACCATCCGACCGAACTGCTATCCGACCCATTCCCTCTTTGTATCGTCTTACGCGTCACTTATCGTTATGCTATCAATCCATTCAGGCTAACTTTACTCGCTAAGCGCTCCCTTCAATCCATCCACCGCTGTGACTATACTCGATCCCTTTTTGCTTTATGCACTTTTGGGTGTTACATACGTTACAACTATTCAAATCACATCAAACACACTACTCATTACTATTTGAACGCTAACCGTTAATGCATGTTATACGTGGCTCATGAATGCTGTTTGTTATGTTTACACATGGAATGTTGTCTACCTGCCTTAGCAACGATAGTACTATAGTTTGGACTCAGCACCCGTTTACACGGGGGTTGTTAAGGACAATTACTTGCATGGATTACGGTGGTAATCATGTATTGCGAACTGCCCCGGGCAGTCAACTCGTAGTCATTGGTATCGATGGATCTATATCGATAACTAACGTGCTTCATTTCACTATGTGTACGTGCTGGTTATGCGTAAACGAATTCGAACTCTATATGCTATTACCAAACTTGTATGCTCACCTTTACATTATATGTATTGACTTTATTTTAACGTATGTGACAGGTGCTTAGGATGCACACCTGATAGGAAGTTGAAGCTAGAATAAAGCTTTAGAGTCCAACAAATAGTTGTCTTTAGTAAATGAATCAAGGGTCTCTAGAAGCAGATAAACAATTGCTCTATTTTGAAATCTGAGTTGTCGGAATAGAATATTTGCCTGGATTTTGTCTATAATAATTTGTTTACTGTTTGAGACATGGTATGGGACATGTTACTTTAAATTGAATGGTAATGATGATTGTTATGGAAACTTCTGGACAATCTGTTTCGCTCAGTGTCATGCCCCGATGATTCCGCCATCGGTTGGGGTGTGACAAAAATGAAATACGAATATAAGTTTCTAAAAATTGAACGTGAATACAAACTTTCCATAAATAGAAATATGAAAATGTGAGGTGTTACAGTGAGGCTCTTGGTGACTGTTGGCGAGTGTGGTTAACGAGGATAAAAGGACTAATTGGGGGTGGTTGGGGTTGACCGTTGGAGTGGGGTTTGAATTTAAATAAAAAATAATAATTTCTAAAACAGAAATTTACTATATATACCACCATTTCTCATCCAAATCTCACACAACAATTCAAACCATTTCTCTATTTCATCCAAATTTCACCCTAAACCATATTCTCATCATGGATCTCCCACCCGACTCTCCACCTAATCAAAATACGAAAGATTTGATTATTGTTGCGGTTTGAGCGGTCGTACATCTTTTAATCGATCATGCCGAAACGTCTGAACATTAACAAAATGTGCTCCGTTTCTAAGAGATCATGAGGCCGCTCACAGCCGACTTATAAACGATTATTTTCTGAGAATCCGCTAGATTCAAATGATTTTACAAACTTCCAATTTGAGCACGACCATGCATTTAATACAACTATGAATTAACGCGGGGCCCAATATGTCAAGCTCTCGCAAAAGTAAGAGAGCATAATTCCATATCGACTACATATACAGCTCCCACTGAACTTCAAATGTCACGGCCCCCGTCCCGGTTTTACCCGATCCAGGAGCCGCGGGACAGAAACCCGTGGTATTTATTAATTGAGTTGACAGCGGAAGATTTAACAGGATCTTTTAAAACTTGAAATGCCCGATTATTTTATTTCATAAGTCGAGATGAGCCCCGTAATTTACAATAGAGGAATTTCACAAGGAAATTCCCTGATTTACAAAACATGTTTATTTGTTTAACTGAGCCACTACTTCAAGCTTTGTTAGTGCTCCGTAGCACTTTTCCTTGGTTCACAGTAGTCACCTGAAACATGTTTTGAAAATATTTTATCAGCGGGGAAATACTGGCGAGTCACTCAATTTGATAAAATGACACATAGTTATAAATTACAGCATAAGAGCGATTATAATGGCTTCTATCTTATTTTTATCTGGCGTCGTGTCACCTCCTGGTGACGATGGTCATACCACTATTGGGTCCTTTCACCCAAGTAGTGATGATTATCACTGTTAGGAGTTATTAGCTTAACCGTGAGAAATTAGTAATGTGCACAATACCCCACTAGCCAGTGATTCAAGATAACCACGACTTAATCCCTGTAATTATAACTTTTGAAAATAAATGGAGTATTGTAAACCATTGTTAATAAAAAGAGAATGACTCACATTGCAGATTTAAACGGGCAGAGTTTAGCCTACTGATTAGCCTTGTAACCTAATTTAAATAACAATGCACACGAACTAGGTCAGTAACTAATACAGCATTTACGATAACTCACGAGATAAAAACCCTCACAACGAATGACAAAGTGTAATACTAAAACATCCATCGAATTCACGACGAATGACAAAGTATGGCCCTAATGTGGGCAGCACTTAAACATCCATCGGATAGTTTCAATCGATCGGACATTGAATCGTAGCAGCGATCGAGTTAATACCCTGCATTGTAGCAGCGCCTTGATATCTTAAATTTCGAATTTGAGCAGTGTATCTTCGTTTTTGAGAAAAGTTTTCGACACCACTGAACTGCTCATGATCCAAGCAATTTATAGCAAAAATTTGAGGTTTATGCGGCCCGCGTAAGCCTCCTCTTGATCTTACGCGGCCCGCGAGGGCCTCCTAGTCGTAGACTAGGGCTAGCGTGTCACCGGTAGGCCTGCCACGTGGCCTGTTTGCTGCTCCGGAGATTTGGTGAGCTGTCGCGGCCCGCGTAAACTCACCTTAAGGTTTACGCGGCCCGCGTGAAACTAAAAAAACTGTTTTTCTTGATTTTTGTTATGGCTTTGGGTTTCAGGGGTCCGGGTTTTCACTTACGGGTCGTTTTGGGACATTTTTGAAGGTCCTTACATTCTCCCCACCTTATTTAAAATCTCGTCCTCTAGATTTACTGAAATAAGTAAGGATACTTTCGCTTCATCACTGATTCCAGCTCCCAGGTGTATTCGGGTCCTCTTTTCGAATCCCATTTAATTTTGACTAATACTAGTCTTTTGTGTTTGAGAAACTTGTCCTTTCTGTCTTCTATCTGCAATTTTTTCTCAACAAATTTTAACTTTTCATTTACCTCTACATCTTGAAGAGGTACTACCAGAGATTCGTCTGATAGACATTTCTTGAGATTGGATACATGAAATACGTCATGTACTCCAGCTAATTCCTCTGGTAGTTGTAAGCGATAAGCAACTGGTCCTATTCGCTGTATTACTGGGAATGGTCCTACGTACCTTGGACTTAGCTTTCCTTTCTTACCGAACTGAACTACTCCTTTCCAAGGAGAAACTTCCAAGAGTACCTTGTCTCCAACTTGAAACTCTAGTGGCTTGCGTCGATTATCGGCATAACTTTTCTGGCGATCTCGAGCCGTTTTCAGTCTTTCCTTGATTTGAGTGATCTTGTCGGTGGTCTCTTGCACAATTTTAGGACCTGATAATTGACTTTCTCCTATTTCTGCCCAACAAACTAGAGTTCTGCACTTTCGTCCATATAGTGCTTCGAACGGGGCAACTTCAATGCTTGAGTGATAACTATTGTTATAGGAGAATTCAATTAAGGGTAGGTGGTCATCCCAATTTCCACCAAAATCTATCACACATGCCCTGAGCATGTCTTCTAGGGTTTGGATCGTCCTTTCACTTTGCCCGTCTGTCTGAGGATGATATGCAGTGCTTAGATTTAGTCGGGTTCCCATTGCTTCCTGGAAGCTTGTCCAGAAGTGGGAAGTGAAACGACTATCCCTATCCGACACAATGGAGAGTGGAACTCCATGTAAGGATACTACCTCGTCTACATACAACTTTGCTAACCTTTCCATGCTAAAGGTTTCTTTCATGGGTAGAAAGTGAGCTGACTTGGTTAATCGATCCACAATTACCCAAATCGCGTCATTACCTTTTCTAGTTTTGGGTAACTTAGTAACAAAGTCCATGGTTATAAGTTCCCATTTCCATACCGGCATTTCTAATTGTTGGAGTAATCCTGAAGGTTTCTTGTGTTCTGCCTTAACTTGTGAACAAGTAAGACACTTAGAAACAAATCTAGCTATGTCCTTTTTCATTCCTATCAACCAGAAGTTATTTCTTAAATCTTGGTACATCTTATTGTTACCAGGATGCATGGTATACCTAGATTTATGGGCTTCCTCTAAAATCTTATTTCTTAATTCTCCTTGCTTGGGTACCCAAATCCTTTTCTTGTAGAATCTCCAAATTCCATCACTTCCTTGCTCTAATTCTTTTACTCGCCCTTTCATTCCTTCAGCATCATCCTTGATTGCTGTTTCCTGAATATTTTTCAATTGTTCTATTAAATCTAACTGTAGATTTAATCTAAGAGAACGAACTCGCTTTTGCTTTTCATGATACTTACGACTTAAGGCATGTGCAACTACGTTCGCCTTTCCTTCATGATATTGAATATCACAGTCGTAATCACTTAAAATCTCCATCCATCTTCTTTGCCTCATGTTTAATTCTTTTTGCCCAAATATGTATCTTAAACTCTTATAATCTGTATAGACAGTAAACTTACTTCCATACAGATAGTGTCTCCAAATCTTAAGGGCAAAAATTATGGCTCCTAACTCTAAATCATGAGTTGTATAGTTTTCTTCATGCTTTTTCAATTGTCTTGAGGCATACGCAATTACCTTTTTGCGTTGCATTAGCACACATCCTAATCCTAGCTTAGAAGCATCACAGTAAACTTCAAAATCTTCTGTTCCTTCTGGTAAGGCAAGAATTGGGGTGTTTGTTAGCTTTTGCTTCAAAATCCTAAAGGCCTCTTCTTGCCTAGGTCCCCATTCAAACTTAGTTGCTTTACATGTTAACTTAGTTAATGGCACAACTATTTTGAAAAAATCCTCAATGAATCGTCTATAGTAACAAGCTAACCCTAGAAAGCTTCTAACTTCCATAGCTGATTGCGGGACCTTCCACTTGGTAATTGCTTCTATCTTGGAGGGATCTTATCACACCCCAATATTTCCACATATTACCGGTGGGCCCGGCGGGGAGTATCGTGACGTAGTTGATATCATCATAGTCAATACACACAATATAATAGCACAGCGGAAGGCTTGGTGAATAAACTATTACAAACCATAACGTCTGAGTGTTCGAGTTTATGAATATACAGACTGGAATGTAATAAGATCCAAAGGCAGATCATAAATGTACAAGGAAACAAAAATAACAGACTTCAGGTATCTATGGATTTGCAAGATCCTCTTATGACACCTAATAGCTCCAGCCTATTACGAGAGGTACCTGTCAAATCAGTCTTTAAGAAAATACGTCAGTTTACACTGGTAAATACAATTAACTGACTCTTTCGAAAATATTTATGAAAATTGATTTAAGTGCACATGGCACAAATCTTTTATAACTTGGGACAATTATTTAAATATAATCTTGTATACGGATTTACATGTTTGTCTTACAATTGGGGCCGGTTGGAAGCCGGTCATGATTAACCGACTCACCACTTATAGAACCCACAAAGGAGTTATCCCCAACATGTGGGTTTATATTTTAGCATTTGCATCTGTCAGGTGTATGCCTACACCCCGTGCATAGGTCGTGGCCATTTTCAAATGAAATGAGCTGAGGATATCCAGGACACGGTCGTATTAACCCCTAATGTTTATGTTATCAAACAAGACAGATTAAAACGGGTTATGTAAATTTATTAATTACAATCCGATTAAATGATTTCATACCCGACCAAGTGGTATTATTATAATACCATATCCCAAGCCCGTATAAGGGAAAATAAGTTAAAAGTATTTACCTGATGCTAGTAGTAAAATCCTAAAGCTTTTTGAAGGCACCTTCTACCAGAAGCTATTTAATCTGTATAGAAGGTTTATTAACCTATTAGGATGCTAACGGGTCTTTAATTCAGTCAAGGACTTAGACCGGCTAGCTAGAAGGAAACCTTACGGTTCTAAACGCTAGATTAAGCGGAGACCGGAATAGAATGTGGTTTAGACCCGACAAGCTTGGATACTTGTATAATATGGTTAAACCAAACACATTCTGGAAATTGAGAGTTTAATGATAAGGTTTGACCCGTTTCGGCTATTTTATGTAAACTAGTCACATAAGCCGATCCGAACGCGTAAACGCGTAACGGGTAACCCAATAAATTATATACAGGTCTTAATCATTATTATGCTCAAATTATGTTAATACATCAGTAAGATGTTAACATATATGCCCAAAAGGTAGTTTAAACCAAAATAAGTCCCATAAGGGCATTATGGTAATTTTAATGCCCATAAAAGAGTTTAAATATGAAAATGAGTTTCAGGTCTGATTTAATTAGTAAAAATATATATTTTTATGAGTTATATCAGTAGGGTATTTTCTATATGTGAAATTTATCTTATATAACCAAACTATGCACCGTAGGGGCATTTTGGTAATTTTACATAGGCTTTAAAGGTCAAAATAGACTTCCGAGTTTAAAAACTTTGGCTTACTGTTTAATTGAATAAATTAACTTAAAACATCAGTAGGTAATAAGTTTTATATGCCAAAAATAGTTTTAACTCATACTATGTGCTAATAACGCTTAAAAGTCGGTTTAAAAGGGGTATTTGGATTAAAATAGGAAATCTGAGTTTTTGATTAGTTTATACAGTTCAAAATACTTTATTTATCATGTAGAATCAGTAGCAAAAGGTTTGACATCAAAATGTTATGTAAAACTCATTTTATGCATGAAAAGGGTAAAACCGAGAATTACCGAATTCAAGCTATAATCCTATGTTATGCTCAGCCCAAAAATAAATAAAAATCTTCAAAAATCCCAAAATATTATTTTACATTAGTAGGTAAAAAGTTTGGTATTAAAAATCGGGTTTAGATAGGCTTTATGTTAATTACGCCATTTAAATAATAAAAAGCTCCTTAATTACGCTATTGAGCATAACTTCTATTCTAGACCTCAAACTAATGTCAAATTTTTGGGACATGACTAAATATCAGTAGCAAAGGTTTTAGTCCATCCACATTGTTAAAAATCTCAGTTGTATGTAAAAAGGGCATTTATGGCATTATTAAGCATAATTACGACTAAGTGCATATAACTCAAACCACTAGTCACCATGCAATATAACTCTAGAGGGTTATACTACTAAGTAATGTGGTCCTAATGGAAGCTTAAAACATGGGATAATTAAGCTTAAACGGGTCAGAACTGAAAGTCAAAGCAAAAGTCAAGCTTTTGCGACTTTCGGTTATAAACTGACCTTAGACTATTAATTGCCCGGTTAGGACTGATCAAACATGTTTTAATATTAATTACCAAGTCATTAGAATGTTAAAATATAATTTAGAACCTCTAGTTTATTAATTTTAATCATTTTCAAACATTATGTCCAGTTTGACTTTTTGTCAAACTACTTTGACCCGACAATTGACCAGTCAAACGAGATAATTAGGAGGCGCCCTTTTAAGGGTTAATCACCTACACTAATGTGGTCTTATAACCACTTTCAATTTGATCAGTGGTTAAACCATACGTAATTAAAATGAAAGTCAAACTAAATTTACGATATGTTTGACTTTAGAGTAATTAAGCTAATTAAAACAACTAAACAAGAAATTAGAGGCTTACTACAGGTCCTAGCAGTCTTTTATACACTTCAAAGTCTTCTCCTTGTCCTAAGCAAGCTCCAGAAGTAGTAGAATGAAAGATGGTTGCAATTGTGTTTATGAACACAAGAACTAGCACTCCTTATATAGCAATTCACAAGGTCATAGATCATCTCCAGGTGTTATTGGAGGCCCTGGGATCACCCCAGGTGTCCTAGCTAATGAAAATAACCGACTTACAGCTCCCTAGGTCGTTACAAACTAGGTTAAGGCGGTGGAACAGCCAAAACCCGCACCTGTCATCATTTTTCTGTTACTGGCACTCTGAGGCGGGCCGCGTAAGCCATGGGGGGGAGGCTTACGCGGGCCGTTTGGACCGGCTGATCAGGTAAAACAAGTTTCAATCTTGGCAGTTTTAGTCCCTGATCGTTTTAAACCTTCTTTAACTCCATTTTTGACAACCAAGGCCCTTGTAGTTAATTTGTTGAGGCTCAAGGATGTATAAACTAACTTCGTTAGGTTCGGGTTCGTTAAATATCTCTATGAAAGTAAGTTTCATCAAGTTGACACTTATAGCCCAAAGTTTTGGAAACATGCCTAACGATCTCGAAACCACGTGAAATTTATACCACTTATTCTTAAGAGTATATTTGAATGTTTCGAAGCCTCGGTTTCATTAAAAGGTCACTCAGAGGTCAGAATCGACATGTTGACACGTTTAACCCTTATAATTTAATAATATTCCGATTATTTTCATAAACGGATTCTTATATCAAATCAATCACTCGTTTAAGAATATATTCATCATGTATGGTCATTCAGAGGCACAAGTTTGGCATGTTGACACTTTTAGTCCCTGTGGTTTCATAGTTTCACAGTTTGACAACTTTGGTTCTTCAAACTCAATCTTTCACGCCGTTAGAGTTTAGGACACGTGTCTTTACATTATTGGACACGTTTTTACATGGTGTTACATCCTCACCCCCTTAAAAGAAATATCGACCCCGAGATTTACTGGAATAAGTGAGGGTACTTTTGTCGCATAGTGGACTCAACTTCCCACGTATATTCGGGACCTCTGCGGGCGTCCCAATTTACCTTTACTATAGGTACATGCTTCCTTCGGAGCTTTTTAACCTGTCGATCCTCAATCGATATAGGTCTTTCAACGAATCTCGAGCTTTCATCAATCTGTACGTCTTTATGAGACATAGCTAGAGATTCATCGGCTAGGCATTTCTTGAGATTACAAATGTGGAACACATTATGAATTCCACTCAGCTCCTCAGGTAAGTTTAGCTTATAAGCTACACTGCCGAC
This sequence comes from Helianthus tuberosus, assembly GCA_030545235.1. Taxonomy (NCBI): domain Eukaryota; kingdom Viridiplantae; phylum Streptophyta; class Magnoliopsida; order Asterales; family Asteraceae; genus Helianthus; species Helianthus tuberosus. Next base: position 184,544,051 of record CM060383.1, read on the forward strand.
ACATTCGATAATCTCGAATGGTCCAATATACCTAGGGCTTAACTTGCCCTTCTTACCAAAACGCATCACACCTTTCCAGGGTGACACTTTCAATAAAACTTTATTGCCTACCTCAAACTTTAGAGGTTTTCGCCTCTTATCAGCATAACTTTTCTGCCTATCCCTGGCAGCTTTCAGGCGATCTCGTATCTGGACAATCTTGTCTGTTGTTTCAAGGACTATATCAGGTCCTGATAATTGAGCTTCTCCTACTTCTGCCCAGCAAACAGGCGTTCTGCATTTCCTACCATATAATGCCTCAAAAGGCGCAGCCTTAATGCTTGTATGGTAGCTATTGTTATAGGAGAACTCTATCAATGGCAGGTGGTCATCCCAACTACCACTTAAATCGATAACTGATATTCGCTAATTTACACATATTTTAGTCCCCCGTTTTACCCTTATTTTATGCGTTTTTGGCCGTAAAACCGTCATTCGGATACTTATTTATCTACATTTATGTTTACAGGCCTAAAACAGCATACCAGACAAGATGATAGCGAAAACGAGGACTTTCCGGACAAAACGACGAAGCTGCGGACATTCTGTTAAGGAAACTGATCTGGGCCTGTGGAACGACCGTTCCACCTGATGCACGGTCGTGCATCTCCGACAAAGTTGATCAACCCGGCAATGAACGAGAGGTGCGACTGGGCGTTCTAGGAAAACAAGGCGGCTCGGTGAAGAACGGACGTTCCGTCTGAGGAACGACCGTGCGTATCCGATGAACCAACAGAGTCTCGGTGATGAACGACCAGTGCGACTCGGCGTGCAACAAGTAACCCGGAACTGAACGATCGTTCCACAAGAAGAACGGTCGTGCCATTTCGAATCTGGTCAACGATCTGATGACGTCATGCAGTATGGTGTGCCCATACCCAATAATTGCTTAAAGTGCACGGTCGTGCCATATGGAGAACGACCGTGCGACAGCGAAAAATATAAAAACAGAACAGAAACCTTCTGTTCGACATTCTGGATTTTTGGAGAGCTTCACAGGCGATTTTTAGGCTCCGGAGGCGTTAGCTTTCACCCGGATTCAAGCCACATTGTCCCGTTTAGCTCGATTACTACCCGGATCCTTAGTCTAGTACTTGTTTATGGTTTTATTTTCTAATCTTTCCATGTTTTTGTTAATCTTTCAAGTACTTAGATTATTGTTTATGTATTATTGTAGCCTTTGGGCAAAAACACAAATAATCCCTTGCTAGATTATTGCCATTAGTGTGTTAAACTTTGTTTGTAATGACACTTGAAGTATTTTCTATGATAATCTTTGATGATTAGTTTGCAACCTTGTTATTGATATTGAATTCTTGATTATAAGTAATTATGTTGGATGATTGATGCTTGGTTAGTTAAGATAGTTGAAAAATGAAGCTTAATTAATCTTGTATTAGTAAACTTTGAATTTGGTTAACTAGTTTAACTTGGTTTAAATGTATGCATCATGATACTAGAAATGGTTAGTGATTTAATAAAATATAATTATTGTTAATCAAGAGAGCTTGCCGTCACGTAAGGACGTTAACGGGTTAGATGGTGTCGTTATAAATTCTTGCCATGATTTGTTAGCTTAGTTAGTAGTTTAGGCCAAAATTGCTATCTTAGTGAATTATTGTGCAAGATTTGTAAAATGAACTCGGTTGTGATTTAATCTAGTTTATGCTTGTCTCGGTGGTTGCATTGTGTTTATCGGTATCTCTTTCCTTGATTAAGTGCGGTTAGAAAACTCCTAACGGATGACTAGCTTATTTTTAAGAGATTTTCATAGACATTTATCAATTGCACGTTAAAGAACAATTTTAGGTGGTTAAAGTGTGTTTATCGTTTTAGCTTTCCGAATGATTGTCATGTTAGGATTCCCGAAAGGGATACTAACTGTCTTAAATTGGAAAATTGACCGAATGCTTCTAGTGCCAAAACCGACTTAGTTGACATCTGTGGTTGTGTATTTAGCAAGGCTTTTTATCTATTATCTATTATGTTTTTATTATGTATTTATTTATGCTTACTTTAGTTTAGTTAAAATCAACCAAACTTATGTTTTTACCGGTAGTTTAGTGACAAAGGTCTAGTATTATTCCTCCGCCCATTTCCTTGGATCGATACTTGGTTCTTACCGATACTTTATTACATATGTGACGGGGTACACTTGCCTCTTTCATGTGTGTTTTGATGTAAAAGTAATAATCACTTTTATAAATTTAAAACCAAATCGTGTGTAAATTCATTGCAAAATTATGTATATATACGCACACGTCAATAACACATGCACGAAGCATGTCTTCCAAAGTTTGAATTGTACGCTCACTCTGTCCATCAGTCTGAGGATGGTAAGCAGTACTAAAATTCAAATGTGTACCCAAAGATTGTTGGAAACTTTTCCAAAAATGAGAGGTGTATCTAGTATCTCTATTAGAGATAATAGACACTGGTATGCCATGAAGAGCTATAATCTTGTCTACGTACAACTGGGCTAACTTGTCGGAGCTATGAGTCTCCTTGATGGGTAAGAAATGTGCTGACTTAGTCAGTCTATCAACAATAACCCATATGGTATCATTCCCATGCCTTGTTTTAGGTAACTTGGTTATAAAGTCCATAGTTACCATTTCCCACTTCCATGTGGGAAGTTCTGGCTGTTGTAAAAGGCCTGATGGCTTTTGATGTTCAGCTTTAATCTGAGCACATGTCAGGCACTTAGCTACATGTGTGGCAATAGATTTCTTCAAACCTATCCACCAATAACTAGGCTTCAAATCTTGATACATTTTGTCACCTCCAGGGTGAACTGAGTATTTGGAGTTATGGGCTTCCTGGAGGATTACATCTCGAAGTCCTCCTTGAATAGGAATAAATGTTGGAGACTTTTGTGATCAGAAAAGATCACGCATTTGGTTCCATACAAATAATGTCTCCATAATTTTAGTGCGAATACAACGGCACCCAACTCCAAATCGTGGGTGGTGTAATTCTTCTCATGCACTTTTAATTGTCGTGATGCATAGGCAATCACCTTGCCTCGTTGCATAAGCACACAACCCATACCGGTGTGTGAAGCATCACAGTATACGACAAACTCTTCAATTCAATCAGGTAAGGTTAATACTGGAGCATTGCTTAATTTCTGCTTAAGTATCTCAAAGGATTCTTGTTGTTTCGGACCCCAATCAAACTTAACATTCTTACGGGTCAAAGAAGTTAATGGTGCAGCTATTCTTGAGAAGTTCTCAATGAATCTTCTATAATATCCTGCTAAACCTAGAAAGCTGTGAATTTCGGTTGGAGTCTTTGGTGCTTCCCAATTCATTACGGCTTCTACCTTAGCGGGATCTACTTGGATACCTCGCTCACTGAAAACATGTCCAAGGAATTGGACTTCACGAAGCCAGAATTCACCTTTGGAGAATTTAGCGTATAACTTCTCCTGTTGAAGTAATCCTAAGATACATCGAAGATGCTTCTCATGATCAACTTGGTTACGAGAATAGATAAGAATGTCATCTATGAAGACGATGACAAACTTATCTAAGTATGATTTGCAGACTCTATTCATGAGGTCCATGAATGCTGCTGGTGCATTAGTGAGCCCGAAAGGCATTATTAAAAACTCGTAATGTCCATATCTTGTTGTGAATGCCGTCTTAGGCACATCCTCAGTCCTAACCTTGAGTTGATGATACCCAGATCTCAAATCAATCTTCGAGAAGAAGCTCGCTCCTTGGAGCTGATCAAATAAGTCGTCAAACCTGGGTAAAGGATAACGATTCTTAATCGTTACTTTGTTTAGCTCACGATAATCAATGCATAGTCGCATTGATTCGTCCTTCTTTTTCACAAATAATATTGGAGCTCCCCAAGGCAAAGAGCTAGGTTGTATAAAACCTTTTTCCAATAAATCATCTAATTGAGTTCTAAGTTCCTTCATTTCAGTAGGTGTTAGGCGATAAGGAGCTCATGCAATAGGTGCAGCTCCTGGAAGAATGTCTATCCTGAACTCTACTTGCCTCTCAGGAGGTAATCCAGGTAACTCATCAGGAAAGACATCAGGATACTCAGAGATGATTGGTATGTCTTCAATCTTAGGTTTCGGATCATTCACAGTCACTTGTGCCATGTAAATGACACATCTGCTCTTTAAACACTGCGATACCTTGAGAATAGACACATTGCTAGGCAATCCATATTGTGTGTCTCCTTGAATAGTGACAGATTAACCAGAAGGGGTTTTGATAATAACTAGCTTTTTTTCGCAGGCAATTTGGGCTTGGTTATGCGACAACCTATCCATGCCTAAAACTATATCAAATCCAACCAGTTTCATTGGCAAGAGGGACAGCGGGATAGAATGATTCTTGATGGATATAGAGCATCCATCAAGAAGAGTTGAAGCTGTTTCTAAGGTACCATCGGCAAGTTCTACCTCATATTTTATGTCTATAGTCTTAATAGGCAGATTCAATAACTTACAGAACTTATGGTCTACAAAAGACTTATCAGCACCGGAATCAAATAAGACTCTAGCATAATTATTGTTAATGAGGAAGGTACCTGTTATGACGTTATCGTCGTTCACTGCTTCCCTCGCATTCATCTGGAAAACTCTTGCGTTGTTCTTCTTTGCCTCCTCAGGCTTCTTGGTATTCTTGGGGCAATTGGTTTTAATGTGCCCCTTTTCATTGCAACCGTAGCAGGTTGCATCCTTTATATTTCGACACTCAACAGACTTGTGTCCTTTCTTTTTACAGATCCCACATGGTTTGGCCTGTGGGTCTTGGTTGCACTTTCCAAAGTGCCTCTTATTGCATGTTTTGCATCTGGGCTTATCACTTGACTGCCCCTTCTTAGAATTAAAGTTCCCTTTTCCTTTTTTGTTCGATTGAGGAGACTTATCTTCCTCTCTCTTCCTCTTACCATCATCAGTGGTTTTCTTTACCCTACTCCTCACAACATCCAAAGAGAGGGACAAAGATAGATCTACAGCAGATCTATAAGTAGTTGGCTTAGAGGCCTTAACGTTCCCTTTTACTTCGGGAGCCAAACCACCGATGAAACGCGCAATGCGTTTGGGTTCAGGAGTGACTAAATACGGTACTAGCCTTGACATTGAATTGAAACTAGTCACATAGGATCTACAATCCAGATCCTTCATCACTAAGGTGAGGAAATCAGTCTCTATCCGCTCGACTTCATGCTGAGGGCAATAGGTTTCCTTAACTAAATTAACAAACATGTTCCATGATAGATTGTACAAAGGAATCTTCCCGGTGGCTTGTACTAACGCTTTCCACCAAGTGAGGGCATCGCCCTTAAAGGATTGAGACACAAACTTTACTATATCCTCCTTAGCACATCCGCTGATGTCTATCACAGTCTCCATCTCGTCCAACCATTTCATGCAATCGATTGCTCCCTTTTCTCCTGTAAAATCCCTCGGTTTACAGGAGACAAAGTACTTATAGGTACAACCCTTGGTGTACCGGGGAGTCGGCTCGAGGACAACCTGCCTCTTTGGCTCACTACCCTGATTAGATGAGTGCTGAGACTCACCTTTCTTATGAGTATGGGGTTGAGAATGGGATCTTGAATGAGTTTGAGACCGAACAATACTTGGCTCTTTAAATCTAGCATCCATAGCCTGAGCGACTGCTGCGGTTATCATTTCTTGCAGTTCGGCACCAGTGATATTAATCCTGGTGTTGTTTCCTTCTGTGGGATGGCTATTTGCTTCATCCGAGCCAGCCATTTTCGAATACTATATAAACAGTAATGATATGTTTAAATTATGCAATAAATCATCATATTGATGATTAGATGGTCATGGTATTATTAAACCATATAGACCATTTTAAGAAAATAGTAATAGTCAAAGAGATATAATTCTCTATATTTTTATTAGACAGGGGAATATAAATCACACTGTCAATGTCATAAGGACATATTCATATTACACAAAGCTCGCCTCGAAGGACATTTAGATGGCACAAAGCCTTGTCACAAGGACGATTATAATCATTGATTTCTTTAAGGGTCGAACAAAGTTCATCGCCTTTTTGACAAGAAGTTTATAAATTTAAAACTTTCATTGTCATTATTACACCTTTGCTTATAAACATACATCACTAATGGATGTTGTGGTGTATACATCATATTGATGTTTATTAGCCATGATTCATGTTTGATCATATAGGCTATAATAGTGACTTGGAAAAGTCCAAGTACATAGGAAGATTGTGTGGTTTCTCGCACCGCACAAATTCAGGATTGTTAACATGTTTTCAGATGTTAACAGAGAGTTATTATCTTAAAAAGGTTGTACCATCATAGCCATTTAGTATTTAGGCTAGGTTATACCTTTAAGAAATTTGTTGTCAGATCAATAAATTTGAAATGATATAGCAATGATGTAATAAAATACATAATTAAAGTCGAAAATAACTTCGTTAAACTACGAACGAGTACAACATTGCCCAAAAAGGGACTTGAGAAAAACAACACAAACTGCCCACGCAGGGGCTACTGAAACAGAAAGTAAGTCCGCGCAGGGACTTGGTACAAGAAAATAAAATAAACGTCCTCGCAGGGACTTTTTGAAATACAACATGAAACAACAGTTTCCTACTTCTTCTTGCCCTTAAGAATGTTCATAAGACCCTTGACAAAACCATTGTGCTTCTTCTTAGTTTCATGGGCTTCATGTTCAACCCGATCTAACCTCTCTAGAATTTCTTGAGTTTGTTGCTGCTGAAAAGAAGGAGGTTGCTGGTATGGCGGGTATTGATAACCCTGCCCTGGGTATCCAGTTGGATACACTGGAGGGTAAGAAGAAGGGTAAAGATGATGGTATTGTGCAGCTGTAAGGTACGGATCATGGGTTCCATAATCCGATGGATATCCCGATGGGTTATACCCGGATGAACCTGGGTATGTCGGGATCGGATTGTAGAAACCCAACGGTGGCTGCAATGGTGCGTGAGAAACTGGTGGAGGGTTGACTTCCGGCACCGTGTGTGAGGGTCCGCCCAACTGTGGGTCCTCAGGGATAGGAGGGTAAGAATTTGAGCCATGTGGAGATGCAAACCGTGGTCCCCCACGAACGGACATTCTAGCATTTCTCCTTCGCCTTGGCGGCTCAGGAGGTTGTTGAGGTGGTTCCTCAACTGGTAACGGTGGTGGGGTCACAGCTTGGAGCTGGGGTTCAACCAAGGGAGGTTGGGCTGGGGAGTTATGGTATGAAGGTGTAAAGAACCAATCATATTGTGCCATCCTCTCTTGATATGAGTTGGGCCCATGGTACGGTGATCCCTGAAATGGGGAACCGCTTGAGATGCTTATTGGGTGGCCTGGTGTTCCTGTTTGCAATTCTGGGTCTGGGTCATCGTCCATCTCCATTTCCTGAGAAAAGTGATCCTCAGGACCCAAAGGGTTGTAGCCCAAAAAGTCGTTAACATAATCATTCAGATTAAATTGTGCGGGAGAGTAAGTAGAGTCTGAGTGATGAAAAGGATGAGATTGAAAGGAGTGGTGTGATGGGTTTGAATGATGAGATTCCAACGAATGATGAGAATGCTGGGGTTCGATAGGAACGGGCAACTCAAAGTAAGGATGATCGATTGGTGAGGATCCCAGCGAGACAGAATGTCTTGCTGGTTCAAAGCTATGGCTCCAATTATCCCTTGAGTCGGAGCCGGAAAGGGAATCGGACGGTGTACGTCTGTGGGAGGGTCCCGCGCTGCCAGACGGTCCTCCACGCATTGGTCCTTTGCCTCTTCCCCTAACTCTTGGTGGCATATTTCCAAGTGGTAATACCTGTCAAAACAAGTAACTAAAATAAAACAATAAAAGGAAGGTTAAGAGTAAAATCCTAGGTCATTTGCCTAGACTCGTGAGTCTAAGGAATGTGCTTATTGTATCATTGAGATTAAACACAAAAGGTTAGTGTTTAATTCACTCAATGTTGGCTCTGATACCAACCTGTCACACCCCGATATTTCCACATATTACCGGTGGGCCCGGCGGGGAGTATCGTAACGTAGTTGATATCATCATAGTCAATACACACAATATAATAGCACAGTGGAAGGCTTGGTGAATAAACTATTACAAACCATAACGTCTGAGTGTTCGATTTTATGAATATACAGACTGGAATGTAATAAGATCCACAGGCGGATCATAAATGTACAAGGAAACAAAAATAACAGACTTCAGGTATCTATGGATTTGCAAGATCCTCTTATGACACCTAATAGCTCCAGCCTATTACGAGAGGTACCTGTCAAATCAGTCTTTAAGAAAATACGTCAGTTTACACTGGTAAATACAATTAACTGACTCTTTTGAAAATATTTATGAAAATTGATTTAAGTGCACATGGCACAAATCTTTTATAACTTGGGACAATTATTTAAATATAATCTTGTATACAGATTTACATGTTTGTCTTACAATTGGGGCCGGTTGGAAGCCGGTCATGATTAACCGACTCACCACTTATAGAACCCACAAAGGAGTTATCCCCAACATGTGGGTTTATATTTTAGCATTTGCATCTGTCAGGTGTATGCCTACACCCCGTGCATAGATCGTGGCCATTTTCAAATGAAATGAGCTGAGGATATCCAGGACACGGTCGTATTAACCCCAATGTTTATGTTATCAAACAAGACAGATTAAAACGGGTTATGTAAATTTATTAATCACAATCTGATTAAATGATTTCATACCGGACCAAGTGGTATTATTATAATACCATATCCCAAGCCCGTATAAGGGAAAATAAGTTAAAAGTATTTACCTGATGCTAGTAGTAAAATCCTAAAGCTTTTTGAAGGCACCTTCTACCGGAAGCTATTTAATCTGTAAAGAAGGTTTATTAACCTATTAGGATGCTAACGGGTCTTTAATTCAGTCAAGGACTTAGACCGGCTAGCTAGAAGGAAACCTTACGGTTTTAAATGCTAGATTAAGCGGAGACCGGAATAGAATGTGGTTTAGACCCGACAAGCTTGGATACTTGTATAATATGGGTAAACCAAACACATTCTGGAAATTGAGAGTTTAATGATAAGGTTTGACCCGTTTCGGCTATTTTATGTAAACTAGTCACATAAGCCGATCCGAACGCGTAAACGCGTAACGGGTAACCCAATAAATTATATACAGGTCTTAATCATTATTATTCTCAAATTATGTTAATACATCAGTAAGATGTTAACATATATGCCCAAAAAGTAGTTTAAACCAAAATAAGTCCCATAAGGGCATTTTGGTAATTTTAATGCCCATAAAAGAGTTTAAATATGAAAATGAGTTTCAGGTCTGATTTAATTAGTAAAAATATATATTTTTATGAGTTATATCAGTAGGGTATTTTCTATATGTGAAATTTATCTTATATAACCAAACTATGCACCGTAGGGGCATTTTGGTAATTTTACATAGGCTTTAAAGGTCAAAATAGACTTCTGAGTTTAAAAACTTTGGCTTACTGTTTAATTGAATAAATTAACTTAAAACATCAGTAGGTAATAAGTTTTATATGCCAAAAATAGTTTTAACTCATACTATGTGCTAATAACGCTTAAAAGTCGGTTTAAAAGGGGTATTTGGATTAAAATAGGAAATCTGAGTTTTTGATCAGTTTATACAGTTCAAAATACTTTATTTATCATGTAGAATCAGTAGCAAAAGGTTTGACATCAAAATGTTATGTAAAACTCATTTTATGCATGAAAAGGGTAAAACCGACAATTACCGAATTCAAGCTATAATCCAATGTTATGCTAAGCCCAAAAATAAATAAAAATCTTCAAAAATCCCAAAATATTATTTTACATCAGTAGGTAAAAAGTTTGGTATTAAAAATCGGGTTTAGATAGGCTTTATGTTAATTACGTCATTTAAATAATAAAAAGCTCCTTAATTACGCTATTGAGCATAACTTCTATTCTAGACCTCAAACTGATGTCAAATTTTCAGGACATGACTAAATATCAGTAGCAAAGGTTTTAGTCCATCCACATTGTTAAAAATCTCAGTTGTATGTAAAAAGGGCATTTATGGCATTATTAAGCATAATTACGACTAACTGCATATAACTCAAACCACTAGTCACCATGCAATATAACTCCAGAGGGTTATACTACTAAGTAATGTGGTCCTAATGGAAGCTTAAAACATGGGAGAATTAAGCTTAAACGGGTCAGAACTGAAAGTCAAAGCAAAAGTCAAGCTTTTGCGACTTTCGGTTATAAACTGACCTTAGACTATTAATTGCCGGGTTAGGACTGATCAAACATGTTTTAATATTAATTACCAAGTCATTAGAATGTTAAAATATAACTTAGAACCTCTGGTTTATTAATTTTAATCATTTTCAAACATTCTGTCCAGTTTGACTTTTTGTCAAACTACTTTGACCCGACAATTGACCAGTCAAACGAGATAATTAGGAGGTGCCCTTTTAAGGGTTAATCACCTACACCAATGTGGTCTTATAACCACTTTCAATTTGATCAGTGGTTAAACCATATGTAATTAAAACGAAAGTCAAACTAAATTTACGATATGTTTGACTTTAGAGTAATTAAGCTAATTAAAACAACTAAACAAGAAATTAGAGGCTTACTACAGGTCCTAGCAGTCTTTTCTACACTTCAAAGTCTTCTCCTTGTCCTAAGCAAGCTCCAAAAGTAGTAGAATGAAAGATGGTTGCAATTGTGTTTATGAACACAAGAACTAGCACTCCTTATATAGCAATTCACAAGGTCATAGATCATCTCCAGGTGTTATTGGAGGCCCTGGGATCACCCCAGGTGTCCTAGCTAATGAAAATAACCGACTTACAGCTCCCTAGGTCGTTACAAACTAGGTTAAGGCACCCGCACCTGTCATCATTTTTCTGTTACTGGCACTCTGAGGCGGGCCGCGTAAGCCATAGGGGGGAGGCTTACGCGGGCCGTTTGGACCGGCTGATAAGGTAAAACAAGTTTCAATCTTGGCAGCTTTAGTCCCTGATCGTTTTAAACCTTCTTTAACTCCATTTTTGACAACCAAGGCCCTTGTAGTTAATTTGTTGAGGCTCAGGGATGTATAAACTAACTTCGTTAGGTTCGGGTTTGTTAAATATCTCTTTGAAAGCAAGTTTCATCAAGTTGACACTTATAGCCCAAAGTTTTGGAAACATGCCTAACGATCTCGAAACCAAGTGAAATTTATACCACTTATTCTTAAGAGTATATTTGAATGTTTCGAAGCCTCGGTTTCGTTAAAAGGTCACTCAGAGGTCAGAATCGACATGTTGACACGTTTAACCCTTATAATTTAATAATCTTCTGATTATTTTCATAAACGGCTTCTTATATCAAATCAATCACTCGTTTAAGAATATATTCATCATGTATGGTCATTCAGAGGCACAAGTTTGGCATGTTGACACTTTTAGTCCCTGTGGTTTCATAGTTTCACAGTTTGACAACTTTGGTTCTTCAAACTCAATCTTTCACGCTGTTAGAGTTTAGGACACGTGTCTTTACATTATTGGACACGTTTTTACGTGGTGTTACAGATCTACATGAATTCCTTCGTGATTCACCATGTGTCCTAAAAATTGTACCTCTTGTAGCCAAAATTCACACTTCGAGAGTTTGGCGTAAAGCTTCTCTTTTCTTAACAAAGTTAAGAGTGCATGCAAGTGCTGACAGTGTTGATCCTGGCTTTTGGAATAAATAAGTATATCGTCGATGAAGACAATTACAAATTTATCCAAATACGGTTTATAGATCCTATTCATCATGTCCATAAATGATGCAGGAGCATTTGTTAACCCAAAGGGCATGACTGTAAACTCGTAATGACCATACCTAGTTCTGAAAGCAGTTTTAGGTATGTCTTCTTCCTGTACCTTCAATTGATGATATCCAGAGCGTAAGTCTATCTTAGAAAAGTATCTAGCTCCTTGCAATTGATAAAAAAGATCGTCAATTCTAGGTAATGGATATCGATTCTTAATTGTAACCTTATTCAATTCCCTATAATCGATACACATTCGCATCGAACCATCTTTCTTTTTCACAAACAACACTGGAGCTCCCCACGGGGATGAACTAGGTTGTATGAATCCTTTGCTTAATAATTCATCTAATTGCTTTTTCAATTCTAGCATTTCGGTGGGTGCTAACCGATAAGGTGCCTTGGCTATCGGTGTAGTTCCAGGAATTAGATGAATTCTAAATTCGACTTCCCTATTGGGTGGTAATCCCGGTAGTTCTTCTGGGAATACATCTGGATATTCTGCTACTACAGGAATTTCCGTAAGTTCCTTATCTTTAGTGTTAATGATAGCTGAGATCATATACACTATTTCTCGTTTTCTTGAATAACTGGCCAACTTCATGACTGAAATGAATTTCAGTGGCTTATCTCCTATAATCACTACTAATTCTCCTGTGGGTGTATGAATTTCTATGGAGTTTTTATCACAGAGAATTCGAGCATGATTGGCTACTAACCAATCCATTCCTAATACCACATCGAATTCGGCTAAATTCATAGGTAACAGGTTTGCAGAGAATTTATGGCCTAAGAGTTCTATCTTTCCTTCTCGCAAAACCTTATCTATGTTAACAGAATTCCCATCTGCCGTTTCGACTGTAAAAATATGCCTAAGGTTGGTTAATGGTAAGTTAAGAGCTTGGCAGAATGAAGTATTTATAAAACTTTGGTTTGCACCAGAGTCAAATAATACTTTTGCATAAACATTGTAAACTAGGAACGTACCAGCTATCACGTCAGGAATTAGTTCTGCTTCCTGAGTAGTCAACTGGAAGGCTCTTGCGTTTCTCTTGGTAGTTCCTTCTACAGGTTTGGCTTTGTTATCAGCTGGTTTGACCAATTTGGGACAGTCTGGCCTAAAATGTCCAGCCTCTCCGCAGTTGTAGCATATTGTTGCTTTCTTCTTTCTGCAATCTTCTTCTTGATGCCCCGAAATTTTGCAGAAATTGCAATACCCTTTGCATCTTCCAAAATGCTTTCTTTTGCAGGCATTGCAAAATGGAACAGTGGAAGACTTCCCAGTTCCCTTTTTCTTGAAATTGCTACGGTTACCTATACGGAATCCCTGGGAAATCTTTTGGGCCACTTCCTTCTTTCTATTTTCTTCTCGCGTACGTACTAGTCCGTCAGTTAAAGTGTTGGCTAATTCCACTGCATCGTCAATTGTGCGAGGTCTCGCAGCTTTAACGATATCACGGATTTCACCAATCAAACCCCAAATATAGCGGGAAATAAGTACCGGTTCTGGCGAAGCCAGGGTTGGTACCACTCTAGCATATTCGAAGAATGTCGAAGTATACCCTCGACAATCTACATCCACCATCCGGTGGTTCAGAAATTTATTCGCCATTTGTTCTTTCTCATATTCGGGACATAATTTTCTTTCCACCAGTCGCTTAAATTCTTCCCAACTCATGGCATAGGCCGCATCGCTTCCCTTGGCTTGAAGTACCGTATTCCACCATTCTAGCGCCCCTTCTTTAAAAAGATGCGACGCGTACATGACCTTGTCTTCCTCTGCACATTTACTTATTTTAATCACCGCCTCGGTTTTCTCTAACCAACGCAGTGCAGCAGTCGCCCCTTCGTTGCCTGCAAATTCAACCGGTTTACAGGAAAGAAACTCCTTATAAGTGCAACCAGACGTTGCAGCTTTTATTTTCTTAAGGAGTGGGGCTTGCATCCCATCATTGTCGTTATTTGTATTGTTGCCGCCTCCGTTAACACTATTACTGAAATTATCGCCGTGTGTACGTTTGCTAGGAATAATTTGTTGAGGTTCAACTGAATTTCGAGCAGCAGCAAGAATTGCTGGAATAGCATTGGCTATTCCTTGAGCAACGATATTCTCGATATCTTGCCTATTCAGAAATTGATCTTCATGGTTTTGTTCAGATTGGTTAACTTCGTTAACGGGTTCATTACCAGCGTGTTCCATCTGGTAATTGATATATATAAGTGATTAGTAAAAAAAATAATTAACAACTAAACATAACAAAACAATCACACCTAATCATGTCAACACGTATAGCCAAAATTGTCGATTTTTCGACGTTCGATATTTTATATATTATAATAGGCATCCGTACACACTGGTTATCTTACAAAAGTTTTATTTTAAAGTTATTTCACATAATTATATTTTTATTACTATTTTTTTTATTATACACCCACAACCACACCATCTGCTGGCATCTCAGAAGCGACGTTCCCTCTCGTCGTACTACCAAGAGATCTGTTCTCCCACCTCCCGGATTCGATTCCCTACATCCACCAGCTCCTCGCCAAAATGGCGGAGTTCAGCCAAGTTCTCATTGCTCATTGGTGGGTTTGGTGCAGGCTCTGGGTCAAACTGAGGGAAAAAGGTATAAGGGTTATTTAAGAGATTCTGGAACTGCCAGTCATTGGTCCACCATTCTTCCATTTCTCCTAAAGGTTGAGTGTTGACAAGGGGATCTGGGATGGCTGGTTCCAAATTCACTGGGAGTTGGGTTTCAGCAGGATAAGTAAAGAGGTTTTCATTGACAGGCTTAAGGATATCACAGCCTGCCAGCTTGCGGTCCAATTCTTCCCACAATGGTATTTCCTCGGCTTGCTTGGAGCTTTCCCCGATTTCTATTCCTTTTCCTTTATCCATAGGATCTTTCGTCTTGGCAACTTTCTTAGTTGCTGGTTTCTTCCTGCGTACACGCCTCCAGCCCACAATTCTTCTTCTCTTCTTAGGCTTTGGTTTCTCCGGAGATTTAAGCTTGGAATTCCATAGGTTCCTCGATGTCGGCACACTAACCGGTAAAGTCTCTGGAAACTTCCACATTAACAGAATAGAGATTGAGATTCTGAAGAGCTTCAGACAATTCATTCATGCTGTTTAACAGATATGAAGAAACACACAAAATTCTAAGTTAAAATTTCTGTAAATTAAATTTTCACAGAATAGCAATCAGTAAAATTAAGTATTACTTACAAATATCTAATACAATTAAATAGATTGATTAAAACGAAATATTGCGATTTTTATATATATCTATTACAAATTACAACTAAAATTTAAAATATACTAATGGTTGTGCATTCATAATTTATTTCAGTCTATCTTCTCTTACTAAGTTGTTTATTTAATGGGCAAAGTTTCTTTAAAGTTTCTGACTTATAGATGATATGGGTGCTAGCACTGGGTCAGGGTGTTGGCAGTTTAACTTAATTAAAAGTTAACATTTGCTGCTGTAGTGGCTAACATATAGAAATTTGACCATTGTTCATCTAATTCATCTTCCCATGGTGGGTTATCGCCTATTTCCTGAGTTTCCTTATTAATCATCACTCCTTTTGGTTGTGACTTCCTTATTTTTTCTTGACTTTTTCTAATAATCCAACTTCTTTTCTTAATGGTAAGTGGTTTCTCAAACTGTGCCTTACGAACAAATATTTCTTCCTCGAGGAATTTGATTGAAATGATGTTCCCTTATCTTTTGATGAACTATCTAATTGACGATAGATGTCCGAAAGTTTTTGCTTACCCATACTGTAAACAAATAGTCAAATAACACAAAAACACATAATTACAGGATGGCAATCAGAAAAATTAAGTATTTCTAGATACTTAATTGGCTTAAATCATTGGCTCTGATACCACCTTTTTCTGTCACGGCCCCCGTCCCGGTTTTACCCGATCCTGGAGCCGTGGGACAGAAACCCGTGGTATTTATTAATTGAGTTGACAGCGGAAGATTTAACTTGATCTTTTAAAACTTGAAATGCCTGATTATTTTATTTCATAAGTCGGGATGAGCCCCGTAATTTACAATGGAGGAATTTCACAAGGAAATTCCCTGATTTACAAAACATGTTTATTTGTTTAACTGAGCCACTACTTCAAGCTTTGTTAGTGCTCCGTAGCACTTTTCCTTGGTTCACAGTAGTCACCTGAAACATGTTTTGAAAATATTTTATCAGCGGGGAAATACTGGCGAGTCACTCAATTTGATAAAATGACACATAGTTATAAATTACAGCATAAGAGCGATTACAATGGCTTCTATCTTATTTTTATCTGGCGCCGTGTCACCTCCTGGTGACGATGGTCATACCACTATTGGGTCCTTTCACCCAAGTAGTGATGATTATCACTGTTAGGATTTATTAGCCAAACCGTGAGAAATTAGTAATGTGCACAATACCCCACCAGCCAGTGATTCAAGATAACCACGACTTAATCCCTGTAATTATAACTTTTGAAAATAAATGGAGTATTGTAAACCATTGTTAATAAAAAGAGAATTACTCACATTGCAGATTTAAACGGGCAGAGTTTAGCCTACTGATTAGCCTTGTAACCTAATTTAAATAACAATGCACACGAACTAGGTCAGTAACTAATACAGCATTTACGATAACTCACGAGAAAAAAACCCTCACAACGAATGACAAAGTGTAATACTTAAACATCCATTGAATTCACGACGAATGACAAAGTATGGCCCTAATGTGGGCAGCACTTAAACATCCATCGGATAGTTTCAATCGATCGGACATTGAATCGTAGCAGCGATCGAGTTAATACCCTGTATCGTAGCAGCGCCTTGATATCTTAAATTTCGAATTTGAGCAGTGTATCTTCGTTTTTGAGAAAAGTTTTCGACACCACTGAACTGCTCATGATCCAAGCAATTTATAGCAAAAATTTGAGGTTTACGTGGCCCGCATAAGCCTCCTCTTGATCTTACGCGGCCCGCGAGGGCCTCCTAGTCGTAGACTAGGGCTAGCGTGTCACCGGTAGGCCTGCCACGTGGCCTGTTTGCTGCTCCGGAGATTTGGTGAGCTGTCGCGGCCCGCGTAAACTCACCTTAAGGTTTACGCGGCCCACGTGAAACCAAAAAATCTGTTTTTCTTGATTTTTGTTATGGCTTAGGGTTTCAGGGGTCCGGGTTTTCACTTACGGGTCGTTTTGGGACATTTTTGAAGGTCCTTACATCAAATCAATCCCCAATCACTGTCCTTATTACTCCAAGTTACTGATAAGCGTAAAGCGAATGTCAAAGGATAACCCGCGGTAAACATTAGTTTACATGTGTTTCAAGTCAGATGATACAAAGACAACACCATTTTCAAGAACTAATTATGACTATGATCCATGAAATAATCTCGAAGCGGGTTAAATCCAATAATCATTCCCAATGATTATCTATGACCTTGGCCTCAACTCCTTGAACCTTCTTTAGAGACTCTACTTCATTCAATGAACCAACCAACACATCACAATATTCTTAATTCAGACTTTATTCCCCTAAATTTTGATTGACTATGGGTGTTTAGAATAATTACTTATTCATGGTTATTGTATTTTTCAACAACACCCAAATACTAAGCAAATCTTATATCTAGTTTGGCCTTACTAAATCATTCCATATGCTCAAAATATTTGAGAAGATCGATTTAGCCTACGGGTGAGCCAAAATAAGATTTTATATGTTTTGATCATTACGTCTTCCAGTTTCAAGATTTCATGTATTCATTGAAATTTATAAAACCATTATTTTATCAATTCAAATAATCGTTGAAGTATTATCTGACTTTCAGACAATGATTCTCTACGAGTTCTACTCTTACTGTCCCACAATACGATATCATACCTTTGTATGCTTTTGCGTACACATATAATTAATCTTGCAAGACTCCCGAAGTAATTACCCTTGTATGAAAATTCCATTTGTTGATTTAGTAGTTTAATAATATCTATGTCCCCATATAGATTTCCTTTGTTTTGATATAATAGGGAATCAGTTTTACCGTAAAACCTTGAAGTGACTCCTAAGTTCAAGAACCCTTTCTTGACATTCAAAACACTCATCCATCTATTATCGCACTCCTTGATTATAAATGTTTCGTTAATACTTATCAAAGCATTCATGAAATCATGTCTATAATCTGACTAGTGCAACTCTTGCAATTTATCGGTTATGGTCATATTACGATGTTCGTCTATGTTATCTTAGTTGAAGTCAATGAGAACTTCTCATACTTCATCTTTGTCAATCAAATGTTACTTTGATAAGATTTCCAGAACCATACACAATTATCGCAATTTGATATCATTAAATTCAAGATCTTTAAATGCATTTCAAACTCCAAGCTAACCTAAAATGATTACATACTTTAAATGGAAATGTCCTCTACGTGACAATCATTTGATTGTAATTTTTGTTAAGAAATGTATCATGACATTTACATTTTGATCCAATCAGAGTCCCTATCTGATTTAAAGCTTGTAGTCAGTATCTAACCAACAAACGTTTAGTCAAACGGATCTTGTTTTAGGTCAACATTTACTCTTGATTAAAGTTCCTTATCAAGCTTTCATAGTATGTAATATGATTCATGTCTTTGTTTTTTTTTACAGGACCTAGTTTCTACCCATAAAGTTTCTACTCATTTTACAATCATGAATCGGCATTTAATGCATGATTACATTATGTGATATGCAATGTATGAAGTTGAAGTTTCATATTTGCAATTTCATCCAACTTATATATCACTATCCATTCAAATGAAGTACTCATACATGATTGTGTGGTGTTTTGTTTTGTTTTGAGTATTCAAAATATTCATCATAGCTTACCAAACTATGCATCATGTTCAAACATCAAAGAATTTGGATCCCATCCATTTATATCCTCTAGATCAATCCATGTGAACAACTCCTTTCACATATTCAAGGATATCTTCTAAAAGCTTTCCTTTATTCTCTTGAACAACCCATACCAAAACCTTTGGTGTTCTTCATTTAGTTTGAACACTTTATGGTTGTTAATGAGAAATAATAATCATTTTGACACGTTATAGTAGCAGCAAATGGCTAATAAATTCTTGGATAACAATCCATGAGTCTTGGTAGATCACTTTTTACCAGCTAGTCAAACCGAGTTCAATAATCAAATTATTTCTTACTCATAATAGGTATTAATTATTGTTCGTAATATCTATCATTAGAACCCACTTGTTACCATGATTATCTACTGACCCTGGCATGACTTGTATAATTTTATTATATGAATAATGAATAATATATGTTTCATGCTAGTCAAACATAATGATATCATACAACACATGAGTTCACAACTCAAAAGCTATAGACGAAACTTGCACATATTACTTAAAACCACAAGCACCAAATATTCTCTAAAAATAAATATTTGTCAAATAATTGTGTCATAAACAATAATATAAAATCATCCCATGATAAAATCAAAGAACTTGAATCTACAAATCTCCCATTAAAGTGATCTTCAAGTTCCTTATCCAGCCTCCATCATTAGACTATCTCATGCCTGCAGTACGCCATTTGCATAAAAAGGTCAATACCTTAAAGGATAAAGTCAAAAGAAAAAGTTTATCACAAAAATACTTGAAGTGAATGCCTTTGTATCATTCATTCCCTTTTGCTATTAAAAGTAATTTTCCAGTTCGATCCTTCGGTTTGGATATCTGCTTGTTGGACATTCCTAAAGCAGCCTTCCTTTTCCCTTGCCTTGAAGAATGTCGTCTTGTTCTTTCCTTAAAACCTATGGTTCCCTTTTATGCTTCCCAATAGCATAATCAAGCATTAAAGCAGAAGTAATGATAGAATCAATAGGGAGACCGACCTTTAAGAGGTCATTTACCTTTTCTTTCATGTCCTAACTCCATGGACATCATCCTTTGCCAGGGAAGCCATGTATCCCTTCAGGATTCCATAAGAATCCTTTCAGTACTGAAGGTGATATAGGC
This sequence comes from Helianthus tuberosus, assembly GCA_030545235.1. Lineage (NCBI taxonomy): Eukaryota > Viridiplantae > Streptophyta > Magnoliopsida > Asterales > Asteraceae > Helianthus > Helianthus tuberosus. The sequence goes on from CM060383.1 coordinate 184,563,911, forward strand.
TTTCTAAGATCCTTGATAAGTTTATGAGCAGATTGTAGAGGATTACTGGAACTACCAAACTGAAACAAATTTGGTTGGGAATGAAGTCTTTTATCATTATATATTGCAACTTTTTACATTTTTTTTGTTTAACAAAGTTTCTTCCATGTTCATGTTTCTCCCTTTATGTACATTAACATTTTTTAACCCACCCCTAGTTCAAGTCTTTGTCCATCTAACCATTGTCTTCAACGTTCATTGACTTGTATCCCTTCACTTTGACACCCTTTATCTTTGTTTCATTCAATCTCACTACCATCTACCTTATATCCGTTACCCCTTTGAATCTAACAAATCCGAAGTTCTTGTTACTATAATCCTTATTCTTTGGTATGAACACATCCGTAATCCTACCAAGAGTTTGAACCGCCAACCACAAGTATTTGGCAGAAAAACCGTCTGAAATACTAGTGACAAAGAACAATGATACCTCTTCACTCCTGAACACTTCAGGTTTTTTATTTTCCTATTCTTAACAGTTTGCCAACTATCCCATCTGTCTCGCTTCTACTTTTGATTAGCATCTCTGCATCGACACCATCTCCCATGACCCTCCAGCTCCTCATGGCCCCAATAGAGGGATGTACCATAGTTGTCAAAGGCGCAAGGTGCACTCAAGGCGTAAAGCGTGAGCCTTGGGCCTCAATGCAAGGCACTTAAAAAGCGGTGGCTTTTTTAGGCGAGTCGTTTAGTATGAAAATACATTTTTTTGGGATTTTAGACACGTTTTAGTCTTGTTTAGGGCTAGTTTTAAGTTGTTTCCAGGCTTGTTAAGGTTCTTATAATTGTTTCAAACTTGTTTAAACCTATTCAAACGGTTTTTGACCGGAATTTCGTTGGAACTTGGCGTGAAAATGCGTCTGAGGGCCTGAAAGTGGAGCTTTTGAAGTGAAGCAAGAAGACTGGGCTGAACCTGAAAAGTGGGCCTAAACAAGCGACAACAGAGGGATGTACAACTTTGTTATGACCATTAAAATCTCGATGAGGTATATGTTTTTCATGTAATTTGCCAAGATTAAAATTTGATCAAATTTATTTAAGTTAAAACAAAAACATGCTATTTTATTTTTTTTAAAAACTTTACTTAAAATAATATTGAAATTATTTTAAATAACATTAAAACTTGTTGTTTGTTTAAATATAATTCCACTGATTTTTTCAGGTTATTTTATTTATTTTGACTAGGTTATATTAATTAGTATCTACTGGTGCACATGTATTATTTGTGGGGGAAAACAAGACACAATAACCTTATATTTGAAAAATATTTTGTTTGAAACTATTAAAACGTTATGTAATTCAATAATATATTTGGTAGGATTCATGCAGCTATCAAGAAAATACTGTTGTCTCATGCTCTTGCGGTAGGACCGGTTTAGACCTTTGGTCCCAACCCTCCTCTCGTTTCTTAACCTTTATTTTTGACAACCAGACGGTTGGACCGGGTGGCCCTGGTCCGTGAGTCATGTGGCCTTGTTTGTATCTTCTTATGCAAGTGGCCAATTTGTGTGTCATTTTGGTCGATAGTATTTAGCCTATTTTGAAGGGTTGATTTTTGATTGTTTAATTACATGTATTTATCTTCTACTTCTTCATTTTTTTATTTTTGAACGGACTCAGTCTACACATGTTAAATCCGCCTAATATCTTATCGTAGAGATTGAAACTTCATCCCTCTGGCATGTCTAAGCCCTATGGTACTTGAACATGTTCTATAGAGGCTCGTACCTTTGTATTATTGACTCCTAACAAGGCTTGTATTTATCTAGGAGGGTTTCCACATTATGATTGTTTCTCTCACACCAATACGTTAGTGGTGAACCCAAGACCTTTTTAAAACGTGTCACTTATATTTTGTGTTTAGGTTTTGATCCCACATTTTTAGACAATTCAATTCGAGTCGGGTCATGTAATAAAAATATAATACCAAATCCAAAAAAATACGTCCTTAGAAAATACATATTAAAAGTACAACTGTGTTACGATTATTCTCTATAGATTTTCATCTTTTAAAAATGATTTAATACATCGTCAAGACAAACATTCCTAAGCAACTTTTTTTGGTATAACTATTACAAACGTCATTCAAATATTCATCACTAGGTGAATTGTGTAGATCGGACTTCACATACTATTTTATGGAAAAACATCTCTCAACACTTGTTATAATGAGTAAAGTAAAACTAATGATAAATTTTACACCAATGTATATGCAAGATTTTCCACCATTAATCTTACATAAGTAAATAGAACATTAAACTTAGACAAATTTCTTATCAACTTTCAAGTTATCAATGTATATGGTGAGCTCATATTTAATTCTATTATTATCACCATCATCAAAATCATATTGATACATGTCAGCCAACCTTAATATCTTTAATATATTAATTTACAAAATCATCACATAAACTCAAACTACCAGTACACAAAAGTAACTCGGATGTTACCTTGTTATAACGGTTCCCAAACTTTTGGATTTGTGTTATAGCACCGTAGTGAAACAATCAAACTCATAATAGAGTCAATATACGATATTAATGATTTGTCTTGGCATTATTAGGTTAATGTAATTGTCGTTGTTAATGTAATTGTCGTTCAAGTTGACATTTTAATGGTATGTTCTTTAAAATAGGTTAATGTAATTGTCGTTCTTTAAAAAAAATAGTTGGCTTCCTCCAAACATACATCAAACCCTTTTTTATCTTTCTATATTTCCGAAAATAGAAAAATCAAATCTTCGTAACAATCAAAGTAGAAATAATTAATAACCAAACAAAAAAAAAAAAAAAACAAGAATCAAACTAACATTATATGTTATAAAAATTAATCAAAGAGCATTCTAAATTTCTAACAAATTATCAAATTCAAGTAAAATTCAAACTAAAAACATAACAAGCAAATTAACATTGTAAATTCTAACAAGTTAATCAAATTCAATTAACGTTACAACTAACAACACCTAAAATCAAGTAAAGTAAGTTAGTTAAGTAATAAAACTTAAGTAGTTGAGTAGCAAATGCCAATAAGTCCTAGATCAATTGATTTGAGAGAAGATAACCCCATGACCTTCTAATATTGAGGTTATGGGTTGGAGTCTCATTTAGTGTAATTTGCTCTAGGTGGATCAGAGTTTTACCACAGTGGGATGAAAATCGATCTTTGACATATATACAACACATTGTTATTTTCCTTCTTTATGGGTTTTGGTTTGATGAGTAACAAGCACCACACGTCACAAGTTCTTTTATGTTATACAAAAGAAATGAAACAATGAACATGGTTTTGATACTCATATGGTTTTGATACTCATATGGGTCACATGGGCATCAAACGTATGTTTCAACATTTACATACGTACGTTCCATGCATTGTACCTTATAAATCATACATATAACGTGGTCACTCTTCCCTATTAAATTAGTAGGCTAATAACACATATAATTGTTTATAGGTATAGATTCTCAACAAAAAAAATGCGGTTTTGGTGGTATTATATATATTTCTAGAATCTTGTCCTTAAGTTATGTCGGATAACCATCGTTGAAAGAGTCATCAAGAGGAAGAAAGCTCATGGCAATCCAAGACTCCAAGTCAACCTTCGGTAGCAATTGAATGCCTCCAACCAGCAGTTGTTTGTGATTATCAACGAACTAGCAATGGATATCTATAAAATTTATTTTCGGGATTTTATGTTATTCGTTGATAATACTTGGTAAATACTGACGATATGGAATCGATGATAGGCAATTTTCCAATACTTAATTTAATATTAATGTTAACTAAGAAGTTATCTTGAAAAATCATATATTTCGTGAGAACCACGAGAAGTTAATAAAAAAAAAAAAAAAAACAATCAATATTAAAACAGAAAAACAAAAGAAAATTGCACCACCATTTATATAAATTTGCAACTTCTTTTATGCGTGTTATACTTAACTAGTTATTTTCCGCCCACGCGTTGCGGCGGGACCCAATGACTACAAAAGGCGTGTCAGCAACGGCAAACAGATACCGAATATCAAAACATAAATAAAATGATGTGGTAAGGATAGTCACTCCGTCATAAAAAATGATCTTAAATAACGTAATATATAATAATAGGACCCACACGTTCTACACGTTGGAAATTCGGTTGTTTTCAGTTCAGTTATTACGGTGTTAACACGTTAAAATATGGATGAGCTCGGTACCGGTAACGGCAGCGAAAGTACCGATTCGGAAAATCATCGAAATTAGGTACCGGCACCGAAAATGCTCGGTACAATACGGTATGGTATTTGAAGGTAAAAATCAATAAATACAGGTATGGTGCTAGACCGGTGTCGAACCGAAAGTAACGATTCTGAAAACGCCAAAAGGTGGGTACCAAATTGGTACCGAAAATGATTTGGTATAGTAAATTTGGTACCGATACGATACCGGTTCGTTTACAGGATTTGATACGATTTGCTCATCAATATTCTAAATATCCAAGTTAATTTTACATGCTACAATTCATTCATTACAGAAAAAGACAAAAAAGAAAGCAAAATAAGTTGTTGTGTATATAAAACCTCATTCAAACGAAATACAGTTTACTTACTGTGTGTATGAAAAGTAATCTAAACGGTGCAATTACTTGCATTGATGCGTTGCTACAGGATTTGATGAGCTCGGTACCAACTGGTACCGAAAATACCGTTACCGAAATCCCCAAAAGTGGGTACCGGTACCGAATATACCTAGTATGGTACGGTTCGGTACCGGTCGGTACTGGTACGGCACTGGTATTTGAGGGTAAAAACCGGTGAATACCTGTGCAGAGCCGGTACCGAAAATACACCGGTTTGGTAAATTTGAGACCAGTACCTATACCCGATACCATTTGCTCATCTCTTAATTATGTTACTATTCGTTACATTCTAATTTTAAATAATTCTAATTCTAATTTTAATTTTAATTTAATAATAATTAACTACTGTTCATTCAGTTTAAATTTTATCATATATAAATGGTTTTAGGGGGGGGGGGGGGGGGGGGGGGGGTTGCTTAAAAAAGAACTGTTTTTTTTTTTACTTTTAGCATAATTTTTTTGACTTTTTACTTTAACCCAAATACTTTCATCTTTTGTAATTTAACCGTACAATTTTTTTTACTTTTAACTTTGGTTTCCTATGCTTGTCATTTTTCGTAAAATTTTCTTTTTATGTTTTATTCTAAATTTTGCGAGTTAACACGGCACAATGTACGTATGTGGTTCAACATTTTTACATCGTCTATATTTTCCCGTTTGACATTTCGTCACAACGCGAGGGTCCTAGATCGACCTAGTTATTATATTTCATATGTTACGTTTCGGTCTAATTTCGTTACATTAACACGCTGCAATTTCAGTGTTGGTGTGATATACTCATACACACACATTCATACTAACTGTCTAATATTTCATTTATTCAACTTGTGTGATACACTCACACAAACATTCATACATATGGGCAATGTATTGTACAAATGTTTTTTAGAAGTGTAGGATGCCAACAAAATATGACACATGTATTTTAGGTAAGTGGCATAAATTAATCACGTACTACCCGATTATATAATTACTTACCAAGTTATATAAGCATGTATAATCAAGTAGTACCATGTACCATCTTTAATTAATTAATTAATAATAATAATAACATCAAGAACTTAACATAATATTACACTCAAATTAAAGGTAATTATGTGGAAAATATTGAAAAAGTTAGTGAGAATCTAGCTCGTATTTGTGGGTTTTCAGGAACCCACTTGGTTTGAAAAATATTGAAAAAATTAGTGAGAATCTTGTAGGATTTGGAAAAAAATAGTATTTACCAAAAGGAACCCACCAGAAGAAATTTCTGGATCCGTCACTGTCTATATATACATATTTTTTTCCAAACCAAAGGGGTTTTCAAGAACCCCAAAACACTCTTTGATTCGCCCGTAATCACACATCTTAAATTTAATTGGTGTTGTTCATTATATGGTACTTTATAAAACCAAACCATCCCCCTCCCCTCAAATTGGTGTTGTTTGATGGTAGCAGAAGGGTAAGATCGGAATTTCACGTATGGATAGAATTAGACCGGTACGATGAATGAATGCATGCGGAGGAGATGTCACCACATAGAACATCTTCACACACCATCATGTTAGTCTGGTAGGTCACCCACTTAAATAAAATCTCTTTTATATACTTTAAGATAATTACTTAATGGTTAAAGAAAACTCTAAAATATATATTTAATAAAATGAAATGGCATTGCTTTAAAAAAAAATAGAGTAAAATGCACGGATAGTCCCTGTGGTTTTGCAAAGTTTCAGCTATAGTCCCCAGATTTTGGAAATTACACTCATAGTCCCTGTGGTTTGACAGTTTGTTACGCTGATAGTCCCTGGAGTGGATGTGGGTTAGTTTTCTCAGTTAAGTTGGTGTGAAATGACTATAATACCTTTAATATAAAATAAAATAAACAAATCAAGTATTTAAATATATAAAACATATATGTATGTATATACACACACTTACTGAACAATATGTATCTCTATTTCTACTCTCTCTCTCTCTCTCACTAAAAACCACCACCACCGTCACCTCCCCTGCCGCCATCACCACTCCCCACCACCGCCATCCCCTTCCACCACCACACCTCCGCCTCCTAAACCCATACCCGCCTCCACCATCAACCACCCATCCCCAAATCAACCACCCCTATCCACCTCACCCTGTCGCCTTCACCAACCCCACCACCCCTATCCACCTCACCCTGTCGCCTTCACCAACCCCACCACCCTGTCATCTTCTCTACACCGTCACCCTCTACAGCCGCCTCCCACCCCTGTCGTCTTCGTTACATGGTGCGACTGTGGTGGGGGTGGTGCCGAAGTTACGGTTGTTGTTTTGGGCATGAATCAAACAACACAGATCTGGAGTTTGTACCGGAGTGGCCTAAAGCAACACATGATTATAAACAGATCTGGAATTTTGTTTGGATTTGTACAAATGGATTTGTGCGATGGATTTGTTTGGATTTGTAAACAGATCTGAATGTTGTTGTTTGATCGATGAGGTTGTATCTGAATCGATATACGGTTTGTTTTTGCTCGAAGGAGTGATTTGTTGTTTTGATTCAGATTGTTGTTTGAATTTGAATTAAAACAAGAAAGATTGTTGCTTGTTTGTTCGAATAAGAAGAAAGGTAAGTGACAAAGTTGTTCGCATAAAAGAATCAATTTTTTGTAGTTTGTTTGGATCTGAAACAAAGAAGAAAGCCTTAGTTGAGTCGACTTTTAGATTTGAATCGGACATACAGCTGCAGGTTTTTCAGATCTGAATTAAAGATAAGAAACTGAAAATTGTTGTTCGGCTGTATCGAAGAAGAAGGATTCGTTTAGTATTTGCCCCTGTGCTTGTTGATGATCATTGATAGATGAAGGATTGCTGAATGTTGTTGTTTGATCGATGAGGTTGTATCTGAATTGATATACGGTTTGTTTTTGCTCGATGGAGTGATTTGTTGTTTTGATTCAGATTGTTGTTTCGATATACGGTTGGTGAATTTTGAAGATGTGTTCTTAGAATTGGATTTTTGGATGAATGATTAATGTGTTCTTGCTAAGATGAGTGAACTGATGAATGAGTCTGTTGAATGATGATGATGATGATGTTGATGAATATAATAAAAGCAAGGGTAATTTTGTAATTTCACATGGACTTAACTGAGAAAACTAACCCACATCCACTCCAGGGACTATCAGCGTAACAAACTGTCAAACCACAGGGACTATGAGTGTAATTTCCAAAATCTGAGGACTATAGCTGAAACTTTGCAAAACCACAGGGACTATCCATGCATTTTACTCAAAAAAATATATAGGTATACATTAAAGTTAGCAATATGATTTTAATCGTTTGGTTGATGAAAATACTTCAAATTAGGGGTGTGCATGGATCGGTTTGGGTCGATTTTGACCAAAAACCATAACCATAACCGCGATGTCGGTTATTGGATAACCATAACCATAACAGATCGGTTATGGTGGTTATGGTTATTCGGTTTTAATGGTTATAGCGGATCGGTTATGGGTGTTTAACCGTGTATTTAGCTTAGCTAAAAATATCTTAATTTTTTTTAATATGGAATAAATTGTTATTGCATATTTGTATATATTAGTATATTACATAGTATTAAAAATACATATAATCAATAATACTAATACCAATTATTATCAAATATTCAAATAAGTGATATGATACATTCCATAAATTCAAATAAACACTCAACCAAAACCACAAAATGATATGAAAAAACCCATAAGTACTAAAAATCTTCAGTAAAAAACATCAAATATTAAAAACATGGTGAAAGTCCTAAATCCTACAAAGATTTATTACATGTTGGTTCGATTCGGTTATGGAGGGTATAGAAAAAATGATAACCATAACCGACCTGCTACTTTCGGTTATCAAAAAAACCATTAACCGACCCACCGGTTTTTTATTTGGTTCGGTTTTGTCGATTAATTCGGTTTTTTGCACACCCCTACTTCAAATCGTGGAAATTTCAAATTGTAATGCACTATATTAGAGACGTATGTATTACAAAGATTTAATAAATGTTTTTTTCTAAATAATTTATTTGAAATAACATAACATCTATTTATTAAAATCTACAATTTATCAAAAGTCAACAGGGGGCATCTAGTATTGTATAACACATAAGTTTCTAACCTATTAATAAATAATTTAAAAAATAAATTAAAGTGTTATAATTTATGTAATACACAAGTTTCTAACTTAATAATAAGTAAAATGTTATAAAATGATATAATACATCAAAGTTTCATTTTTTCAAAAACATATATCGATAATCATGCGTGTTAATTGATTACATTATTTGTATTCAAGTCGTGTAATACGCGTGATTATTCAATCTTGCAATGTACGAGTTTTTAAAGATGTAACTTTTTTTTATTATTTATTATATATAAAATTATATTTATTCAGCCCGTGTAATACACGGGGTTCTAACCTAGTATTCAATATGAGAAAGATACGGGAAAACCAAATTTTAAGTGGTTTATAAACTTGACATGTTTGTTCAGTTATTTTTATTTATGAGACATAGAAGATAGAAGATACATATAATATTCTTATATATATACAGAGAGAGAAAGAGAGAGAGAAAAGATCAAATACAAATAATTTTAAAGTACAAAATGTACGAACTGAAGGTTTTGCTGAAAAAACGCGGTGACATTTTCGTAATTATTAATAATTATCAAAATTACTCTACAAATGATCCTGTTGAGTATTTTTGATCTTTGTAGAGTAATTTTGTAAAATGTTCCTGTAGAGTAATTTTGATCTTGTAGGGTAATTATCAAAATTACTCTACAAGTGTATCAAAATTACTCTGTAAGTTTATCAAACAACTTACAATTCAAAATTACTCTACAAATGATCATGTAGAGTAATTTTGATCTTGTAGAGTAATTTTGTAAAATGTTCTTATAGAGTAATTTCGATCTTGTAGAGTAATTTTGTAAATTTTTTTAGCATTTAGTTATGGGATTTAACTTTATAGTTTAGTTTAGATGGGGGGAGAGAGGGTAGGTTTTTTTTTAGGTTTTTGGGGGGTGGGGTGGGAGAGAGGGTTTAGGTTTTTTTTAGGTTTTGAGGGGGGGTGGGGGTTAGGTTTCTTGGGGGTTTTTTGGTAAGGTATAGTTTTTTGATCAAAATTACTCTACAGAAATATTTTACAAAATCACTCTACAAGATCAAAATTACTCTACAAGAACATTTTACAAAATTATTCTACAAGATCAAAATTACTCTACATGATCATTTGTAGAGTAATTTTGATAATTACCCCACGAGCAAATAATTACGAAAATGACACCACGTTTTTTTGTCTTTTTCATGCTATTCGTATGTTTAGTACGTTAAAGTTATTTGTACGGGAACTTTACTTAATATATATGTGTGGTGTATTGAATTGTTTTAACATACGTAAAAACAATTATATAATAAAATACATAATTTTAAATAAAAAAAAATTCAAAACTTATAAATCTTATTAATTCTAATGAACAAACTAAAGTAACTTAAATTATCGCAATTAGAAAAAAGAAAATTGCCGATCAAACGAAATTCAACCTAAATTTAATATTTAATATTTAAAGTTAAAGCAATAACAAATAAGAAAACAATTAAATTATATTTAATCAACCTTTTAGATGAAAAAAAAGGCCTCAAATGACATGTGTCTTCCGTTATTTTTATTTAAAGTAAATTACGATTTTGGTCCATGTGGTTATATCACTTTTACCCTTTTAGCTCAAAAAATAATTTTTTAACATATGAGCTCTCAACGTCTTTTTTTCTAACCATTTTGGCTCCTAACGTCTTTTTTTCTAACCCTTTTGGCCCTAACATTTATTGGATGAAGTTAGTGTTAGGGGCGAAAAGGGTTTGAAAAAAAGACGTTAGGGGCTCAGATGTTAAAAAAATATTTTTTGAGCTAAAAGGGTATAAGTGATATAATCACAGGGGCCAAAATCGTAATTTACCCTTTTATTTATGAGACATAGAAGATAGAAGATACATATAATATTCTTATATACATATACTAGGTTATAACCCCGTGTATTACACGGGGTTGAATAAAAAAAATTTATATACTAAATAATAAAACAATATATCTTTAAATACCTCATTTATTGTACGTGTTGAATAAATATAATTTTATATATTAAATAATAAAAAGTTATATCTATAAGAACCATATTGTACTGGTTGAATAAATGTAATTTTATATAACAAATAAAAAAATTATATCTTTAAAACCAGGTATATACATGAGTTGAATAAATGTAATATTGTTTACCAATTAATAAAATAATACATCTTTAAAAAACCTTATTTATTACGCGTGTTGAATAAATGTAATTTTATATACCAAATAATAAAAAAATTACATCTTTAAAAATATGCGCATTACACGGTTTGAAAAAATGTAATTTTCTGTACTAAATAATAAAAAAAATATATATCCTTAAAAACCCTGTGTATTGTACGAATTGAATAAATCTAATTTTATATATCAAATAATAAAAAGTTATATTTAAAAAAAACCTCATGTATTACATGGGTCGAGTAAATGTAATTTTGTATAGTGAAAATAAAAATATTTAATATATTAATACAAAGTTTGGTTTTCGCGATAAAAATATATTATTCTGTTGTTCACGATAAAAATAGATTATTCAATAAATTTAACCCGTTATTTAAAACTCCGTAAATGTATAAATGATAAATAATATTAGTTAATTTTATTTTAAGTTTCGTAAAATCTATTTGATACCAAACTAAAAAAACGTTCAAATCTAATTAATTAAAAGAAATAATATTATAAATGAGATGGAGATTAACCTAAATAATAATTATCCATAAGATATTAAACTAAGAGTTAATTACATAGTTAGTCCCTGTGGTTTACACAAAGTAACAATCTAAGGTACTAATAGTTTAAAATCACCTTTTAGGGTATTAACTTTTGATTTTTTTAACAATCTAAGGTATTAACGTTAATGGTCTGTAAAAACTAACTCTGACACCCTCATGTGAAAAAAATGTGAGGGTATTTTCGTCATTGTAGTCCATTTGTTTAAATAATAACACAGTGGATCAGAGTCCAATCCCCTCTTCATCATCTTTCAAACCTTTTCAAGATCCCCAATTCAAACCCTAACCCTAACCAAGACTTAAGTCAAACAGAGCTTCAAAGGATCAAGATGGATGAAAAGAAGGCGTTGGCATCGGTTAAAGATGTAACGGGGTATTCTCATGGCGATACGGTGAAAGAGGGTGTGTACCCTTTGAGAATTTTTATGATAGTTCCTTTGTCTCTCCCCTCAAATCTGGTGCAAGAAACCTTGAATACGACCTCTAATCAAGTAAATCAGACCATCTTGTGTCTGATTTTGGTGGAAATAAGAAAAATATTGATATAGAAGATGAAGAGGCAGGCCATGGTGAAGGTTCGCGTTCTGATATGTATTCGAAATTCGTGTTGTCGACAACCCCCAACATCAAATTAAGTGGTAAGTCAAGTACAGTTCAAATTAAGGGTCTTGGGTGCTTGATATAGAAGATCGAAATTGTGACAACCCGAGTTTTCAAGGCCTCTATCCGATTCGACTTGTATTTATTTACTAAGTGTGTTTAATAATCAATTGAGGTGCAAAAATAAATGTTATTTGTGATATGTGTAATATATGGGTATATGTTATACATATTTGAATTGCTTAATTAATTAAATCATGTGGAACTGTGCCTAAAACCCTCTAGCCGAAAACACCCCTGTGTTTTCGTCCACTACTGCTTGACAAAAATCAGATGGGCTTTAGGCCCAGTAGTGATTAGTTTTAATATTGTTCTTAGTCTTCACGCATAACCTAACTCGCAAAACCCTAACCACCTATCACCCCCTCTCTCTCTCTCGCTACCCTTGGAACCCGACGGCAAGTTGAGGATCTCGAAGCCTCTCGTGACGACCGATTCGTTGTTCATCTTGCTGGTTAGTAATCAACTGTGGCTAGGATCTATTTGGTTTCATCATATATATATATATATATATATATATATCGTTGTTTGATTTCTATGTGTAGCTATGATTGCTTTATGAACGTGTGAATCGATGATTTATATATATATATTGTCTACGAACTGTCAGGTATATGAGATAATATGATTGACCATGTGTGACTGATAATGATGATTCGATCTGAATGATATTAATGTGAGGAATCGGTTTTGTCTATCCAATGCTTAGTAGGAGGGTGCAGTCAATATAAAACAAATAAATCATGACGCTCACGTGAGTACTTGAGTTGGCATATTTTCGATGCAGTCCACTAACAGGTTATGGTCCAATGAGGTTTTAACCTTTATCAAGTATCACATGCTATGAATTGTTGAATGATATGCTATTAATTAACATGATGGTAATATGAGTTAGTATCTTGCATGAGTGGCTTTTAGTGGTCCTATACACTTGAAGTTAGGTGGCCTGACAAACTTGACAAATGCTCCATGATAGCAGCCATGTTCTTTATATTATGTAAAGGTTGTTTTGTGAGGTCTAAATCAATATAGATGTTGTCGGCCACTATAATGTAATTATAATTGCATGTGAATGGTCAGGGAATGTTTAAGTGATCATGCATTGTAAGTGATAACTAGGGTATTTGTTAACTGTTGTCGATGTTGATGATTAGGGTTGCTGAAGTTTATATAACTGTTATGTTGATGATGATGCTCCCAGACGAAAACACTTAGTGTTTTCGCCATGCCCCTAAGCCGACGAAATCACTTGGTGATTTCGCCACCAAAAGTGTTTTCGCCTTATACATGATTTCGTCCAGTGTCTGTCACTAGTTCTGTTAGTTTTGTTTTAACTCTGTTAAGAGGTTAACCCTGTTAAGTATTAACTGTGTTAAATTTGTTAACTGAGTTAGTTAACTACTGTTAGATGGTGAACACGACTTGTATGATTACGAAAACATGCAATGTGATACTCGATGTTTATTGATGCGATGTCCACTATGATTATACCAACGTGCCAACTTCATGAATACAAACTGATTATGTATACGTGCGTACTTTAGGACGTGGTTGATTTACTTTGAGCACTTACTTAGCATACCGAGCAAACCAAGGTGAGTTCACTGCTCTTTTCCAAGCATGCATCCCGGGAAGGGATATCGGGTAACGTTCCAGGGAGGAATGCAGGTTAATGGGATGTTTGTTATTACTCAGTTTCTATTATGTAAGACCCCCTACATCTACCGATTGTTGCCAGGAAGGCAACGAGGTATTTAGTTGATAGCGCTATTAGGATTGGCACCCTCACACCGTGCCGAAAGGACGGGCGTGAACTAATTACCTTGACCACTTGACCAATGCCTAGATAGAGGCATTGGGGTTGGGCATTCACATCGTGTATATATAAGACCCCTTACATCTACTCGAGGTTATTAGTTGAGCTAATTACCTCGACCACTTGACCAATGCCTTGATAGAGGCATTGGGGTTGGGCATTCATATCTTGTAGCCAGTTGCGGTAATCGAGTTAATAACAACATCAAAACATAACGATGAACTGTTTTAAACACACATCTGGTAACTAAACGCGTTAACAAAACTTTGAACTCACCAGCGTCGTCTGACACACTTGTCTGCATGCTTGCAGGTCTATAGGCTTATATCATTTGGAACTTGCTGTCTGAGAGGCTGGAGTGGTCATGGGTCAATATACATGGAATCTCAATACAAGCTTAATGGTTTATGTACACATGATTTACGAAACACTTAACAGACGAGTTATGCTTCCGCTGTATTCAATAAATGATATGTAACGTTTGTAATACTTTACGTTAATGAATGAAACTCTTATTTAATTATATTTATGAGTTCAATGTGATTGGTGGCTTGGATCCTGGTACGTCACACGCCTTGCGGGGGTTTCCGCATGTGGTATTTTGGGGGTGTGACAGTTTGGTATCAGAGCCACTGGTTATAGTGAACTTGGTTTTAAAACGTTTTTTTAAAACCAGACTATAACCGAACAGTACCGAAATCGACCAAGACACTCGGCTCCAGATTGCAAGGTTCGTCTCTCGTATACTCATTGTACTGCGTAACTAGTGAACACTTACATATGATATTGCATGTGATTGCACGTTTAGCACAACAATATGAATTCATGTATTACTTGCATGTGTTATGTGACTGATAGGGTGGTAATTCCCTAAACATTCTTGACTTACGTTTCGTGATGCTCTTTGTTTGCTAGTCGAGTTTGAGGAACCATTTGACATGAGTTGGGAGGAGCTGAGATGAGCATGCAAATCACAATATTATTATGGGTGCACACATAATAATAATGTGGGGTGCATGCGAGTCCCAGTGAGGCTTAACAAGTGAAAAAGGGGTTCCGTTCCGTTATTTGAACAATGTGAAACACAACAGACTATATGAGTCAGAGCAGTAATTGTCTCTTACCCGAGCATGATCTTTTTACTTCTCTCTTTGAATTCTTACGAATCTCGATGCTATCGAGTATTACCTGAACACCCACCTGAACGCCTAGCGAGCTGTGTAGAATCTTAGGTGCTTGTACGAACGTCTCTGAGTTGGATGTTGCAGCTTCGAATGATTGGTCGATACATTCTCACTCCTTCTTATTGGTTGGAACTCTGTGTATTGACGCCTTAGATTCCGTAAGTGTGATCACTTCCGCAACACTCTAGCAACATACCGTGTATTATTCAATCAACTTGCAAGATCGATGGGCAAGAGGATGAGCGTAGTACCTCACCGACCTCAGTATTAGCACGGCCTTGGTTACTGGCAACGAACACCAGCAAGTTGGCTTCAATCAAATCCTTAACCTTAGTAAGCGACTTATGGAAGCCAACACATACGAATCAATCGGGACATAATCGATGACAATTGACTACGGTGTGGAATGTGAAACTGCCAGCACAATGAGTAGCGTCTTAGGACGTGGCACGGAAATGTGAAAAGATGGATTTGGTTGGTGAAGATCGTAGGGCTCTGTTTCAAGCAATGACATTAGAGGCAACAGTCATGGCAACACTAAGGTACTTGTAATCGTAGCCTACGGTATAGAAATGAAGGTGCCTACGACATGGATTGGCTGTTGATAATTCAAGACAACAACCAAGGGGATGACGACAGTACTGGGAAGTCTCGTAACGAGAACAACAACCCTAGAAGTGGTGTTCGTGGAAGAGCATTTAGGATTGGCGTGGGCGACACCAGGGCTTTAGCAACGTGGTAGCTAGTATGAGTAGCTAATCGCTTCGTCTCTGTTCTATTTAACCTTGATGCTTCTTGAATCTGAACCTGTTGTGGAATCGGTTGATGGCAAGTCAATTGAAACTACATATGTTTGTTTGGATACAAACTCGACCATGTGGGACAAGTGTTCGACATCGACCTTCTACAACTCTTGATAGTTTTGATGCAGTGGTCAGTGTGGATTGGTTATCCAGATATTGTGTAGATATACCATGTGAGGAGAAAGTTGTCGTCTGTCATAAAGTATCCGAGTGGTGCAGAGGTTAGCATCAGTTCAGCAATGAAGGCTAGAAGTGTCCACGGAAGGATTACCCCGCTATGATAGGCTACGGAAAAGAGGATCGAGGATCCATCAATTGTTCGTGATTTCTCCCTATGTGCTACCAGAAGAACTAGCAGTTTTACCTTCACATCGTCAGGTGGAATATCAGATCGGTATCATGCCAGAAGCAGCCCTTATTACTAATACTTCTTATTTTCCCACATCAGGAAGGTTGCAGGAACTGCCTAAACAACTTCAGGAGCTGTTGAGCAGGAGTTTTATCAGACCTAGCTTTTCGCTTTGGGGAGACCCAGTTATACCCGTGAAGATAAGCCTTTTCGTATGTGTACTGATTATTGAGAACGTAACAAGGTGACAGTTAGGAACCGCTTGTCTCGACCAGTTGTGAGGGACAAGTTTCCATTTGAGGATTGGCTAGCAAACGAACTATCATCAGATGGAAGTCCAAGAGGAGGATGCTCTTGGATCAGTATGTCACACGCAATGCAGCCATTTCAACTTTGTACACCATGATCATTGAGTTGATCAACACAACAGCAGCTTTAGGGATCACATGAATTGACCGTATTTGTTGATGACGTTCAGAATCATTACCAGGAGAAAGGAGCACCATGAACGACACTTGTATTTCATCGTAGAGCTCCTAGGGGAGGAGCATCTACATGCGAAGTCTACCTAAGTGTGACTTCAGGATTCGGGAAGTACACATTTCTGGTCATATAAACAACGAAGTGGGAATACACGTGGATCTCGCTAAGACCCATTTTGGTTAAAAACTGATCGACACCAAAGATTCCTTCGGGGATGCAGCAATTCCTTGGTTATGCTAGACACTATCACAGATTCATCGCGGGATTTTCGAAGATTGCGCCGATATAACCTCTTTAGCACAGCGGGGTGCGGTGAATCCAGGGGAGACAAAACAGGAGGACATCTTTTCAGCTTTTGAAACTCAACTCTACAATGCACTGAGTATTGTCTTTACCCGAGGGTACGGGTGATCTAGTGGTATACCATGATGATTCGAATCAGAGTCCCAATTACACGCCGATACAACACCAGAAAGTGATGGCTTACGTAATGGAATTACAAGAAGAGCTGCACGACACACAACCAGCGGTGGAAACCGTGGTCTTTAGATTTAAGTTGGAGGCATCACTTGGACGGTACCAAGGGCACTACTTTGACCGATAACAAGGGCCTCCCGTGTACCTGTGTTTCGGAAGAGCTAAACATGTAATAGCATCGCTGGATGGAACTTTTGAATGATTACGACTGTAAAACCTGAACGAGCACGAGATTTGTAGCTCACTATCAACTCTAACTTACCTGATTAGACTCGTTCTGTTCAAACTAAAAAAAACTAACGGAGGAGAATTTTCAAATTGAGTCCATGCGAGGCGTGGAGGAGCAACTTTGGCAAGACGGACGATATTCACTACCTCATGTAACGAATGTGAATCTCATTTCACGGCAACGGTAGGGAAATGGTGTTGAGCAAAGCACACCGGCTTCGAAATTCTAGTCATCAGGGTTTTGAAGAAAGATGTTTGGATCTGTAAATTTTGTACTAATGATTGGGCATGAAAACCCACCTAGCAATGTAGGAGTATGACGTTTGACTTGTGGGAAAGTCAAGGCGAAATATCAGAAACCATCAGGCCCACTCCAACAACCTGAGATACCACAATGGAAATGGGAACAAATTTCCATGGATTTTGTTACTGGCCTACCTAGATCTCAGCGCGGAAATGATACTATTTGGGTGATCGTGGATCGACTCACAAAGTCTGCTCACTTCTTGGCTATCAAGGAAACGGACAAGTTCTCCACACTAGCAGACGTATACTTGAAGGAAGTGGTCTCAAGGCACGGGGTGCCCACCTCTATTATCTCTGATCGTGATGCACGTTTTACTTCAGAACTGTGGTAAGCAATGCACAAATCTTTTGGCTCTCGTTTAGACATGAGCACAGCTTATCATCCTCAGACAGATGGGCAGTCTGAGCGCACTATTCAAACTCTAGAAGACATGCTTCGGGCGTGCGTAATTGACTTTGGCAATGGCTGGGAAAAACATCTGCCACTTGTGGAATTTTCGTACAATAACAGCTACCACACCAGCATTAAAGCTGCTCCATTTGAGGCATTGTACGGGCGTAAATGCCGATCACCTCTTTGTTGGGCAGAGGTGGGTGACAGTCAGATCACAGGTCCAGAAATGGTAGTTGATACTACTGAAAAGATTGCTCAAATACGACAACGCATGGCGGCAGCTCGTGACCGTCAGAAAGCATACGTAGATAAAGACAGGAAACTACTCGAGTTCCAGGTTGGGGATCGAGTGCTACTCAAAGTTTCACCCTGGAAGGGTGTTGTTCGTTTTGGAAAATGAGGCAAGCTCAATCCGCGATATGTCGGACCATTTGAAATCATTGAGAAAATAGGTAAAGTAGCCTACAGACTGAACTTACCAGCTGAACTCAGTGCAGTTCACAACGTTTTTCACGTGTCGAATCTGAAGAAGTGTCTGTCAGATGAGACCCCCATAGTTCCTTTGAAGGAGCTCACCATCGACGATCAGTTGCCATTCGTCGAGGAACCAGTTGAAATCGCGGACCGGGATGTTAAGGTCCTAAAGCACACCAGAATACCTCTTGTTCGAGTTCGTTGGAACTCCCGTCGTGGCCCAGAGTTTACCTGGGAACGAGAAGATCAAATGAAACTCAAGTGCCCCCAGTTATTCGGAAACAGTGCAACCACTACTGAGGCTGAAGCTACTACAGAATTTCGGGACGAAATTCCAAATCAACGGGGGGATGATGTGACACCCCAGGAAAACCAGTAAACGATACCACTTACCTAGCTTCCCCAGTAACCGCATGCTAAATTTCGGGACGAAATTTCTTTCAAGTTGGGGATAATGTGACAACCCGAGTTTTCAAGGTCTCTATCCGATTCGACTTGTATTTATTTACTAAGTGTGTTTAATAATCAATTGAGGTGCAAAAATAAATGTTATTTGTGATATGTGTAATATATGGGTATATGTTATACATATTTGAATTGCTTAATTAATTAAATCATGTGGAACTGTGCCTAAAACCCTCTAGCCGAAAACACCCCTGTGTTTTCGTCCACTACTGCTTGACAAAAATCAGATGGGCTTTAGGCCCAGTAGTGATTAGTTTTAATATTGTTCTTAGTCTTCACGCATAACCTAACTCGCAAAACCCTAACCACCTATCACTCTCTCTCTCTCTCGCTACCCTTGGAACCCGACGGCAAGTTGAGGATCTCGAAGCCTCTCGTGACGACCGATTCGTTGTTCATCTTGCTGGTTAGTAATCAACTGTGGCTAGGATCTATTTGGTTTCATCATATATATATATATATATCGTTGTTTGATTTCTATGTGTAGCTATGATTGCTTTATGAACGTGTGAATCGATGATTTATATATATATATTGTCTACGAACTGTCAGGTATATGAGATAATATGATTGACCATGTGTGACTGATAATGATGATTCGATCTGAATGATATTAATGTGAGGAATCGGTTTTGTCTATCCAATGCTTAGTAGGAGGGTGCAGTCAATATAAAACAAATAAATCATGACGCTCACGTGAGTACTTGAGTTGGCATATTTTCGATGCAGTCCACTAACAGGTTATGGTCCAATGAGGTTTTAACCTTTATCAAGTATCACATGCTATGAATTGTTGAATGATATGCTATTAATTAACATGATGGTAATATGAGTTAGTATCTTGCATGAGTGGCTTTTAGTGGTCCTATACACTTGAAGTTAGGTGGCCTGACAAACTTGACAAATGCTCCATGATAGCAGCCATGTTCTTTATATTATGTAAAGGTTGTTTTGTGAGGTCTAAATCAATATAGATGTTGTCGGCCACTATAATGTAATTATAATTGCATGTGAATGGTCAGGGAATGTTTAAGTGATCATGCATTGTAAGTGATAACTAGGGTATTTGTTAACTGTTGTCGATGTTGATGATTAGGGTTGCTGAAGTTTATATAACTGTTATGTTGATGATGATGCTCCCAGACGAAAACACTTAGTGTTTTCGCCATGCCCCTAAGCCGACGAAATCACTTGGTGATTTCGCCACCAAAAGTGTTTTCGCCTTATACATGATTTCGTCCAGTGTCTGTCACTAGTTCTGTTAGTTTTGTTTTAACTCTGTTAAGAGGTTAACCCTGTTAAGTATTAACTGTGTTAAATTTGTTAACTGAGTTAGTTAACTACTGTTAGATGGTGAACACGACTTGTATGATTACGAAAACATGCAATGTGATACTCGATGTTTATTGATGCGATGTCCACTATGATTATACCAACGTGCCAACTTCATGAATACAAACTGATTATGTATACGTGCGTACTTTAGGACGTGGTTGATTTACTTTGAGCACTTACTTAGCATACCGAGCAAACCAAGGTGAGTTCACTGCTCTTTTCCAAGCATGCATCCCGGGAAGGGATATCGGGTAACGTTCCAGGGAGGAATGCAGGTTAATGGGATGTTTGTTATTACTCAGTTTCTATTATGTAAGACCCCCTACATCTACCGATTGTTGCCAGGAAGGCAACGAGGTATTTAGTTGATAGCGCTATTAGGATTGGCACCCTCACACCGTGCCGAAAGGACGGGCGTGAACTAATTACCTTGACCACTTGACCAATGCCTAGATAGAGGCATTGGGGTTGGGCATTCACATCGTGTATATATAAGACCCCTTACATCTACTCGAGGTTATTAGTTGAGCTAATTACCTCGACCACTTGACCAATGCCTTGATAGAGGCATTGGGGTTGGGCATTCATATCTTGTAGCCAGTTGCGGTAATCGAGTTAATAACAACATCAAAACATAACGATGAACTGTTTTAAACACACATCTGGTAACTAAACGCGTTAACAAAACTTTGAACTCACCAGCGTCGTCTGACACACTTGTCTGCATGCTTGCAGGTCTATAGGCTTATATCATTTGGAACTTGCTGTCTGAGAGGCTGGAGTGGTCATGGGTCAATATACATGGAATCTCAATACAAGCTTAATGGTTTATGTACACATGATTTACGAAACACTTAACAGACGAGTTATGCTTCCGCTGTATTCAATAAATGATATGTAACGTTTGTAATACTTTACGTTAATGAATGAAACTCTTATTTAATTATATTTATGAGTTCAATGTGATTGGTGGCTTGGATCCTGGTACGTCACACGCCTTGCGGGGGTTTCCGCATGTGGTATTTTGGGGGTGTGACAGAAATCGGCTGTGAGACACAATCCCCTGCTGTCTATTCTGCCGCTAGAAACAGGGGCAAGTCGAGTATAGTTATGTTATTGAATATTGAATTGTTATTCGATCTTTACATAGTAGATATCTGGTTATTAAGTCAAAAATTTGATTTTTGACATAAGTGCAGAACATTAACATCTTTGATAATTTCTACAGGATATTTGAATTGTTATTTAATCCTTGATTGATTACATATTTGATAATAGATAAATTGCTATTTGAGATATTTGTTATTTTTATACTAATAATTTAATGTCAAAATGAAGAACCTGGTGGTTCTTTTGTTCTTTGTGGCGAAAGAGATGAACATGGGTGGTGATTCTTTTGTTCTGAATGGAACATTGGGCATCCTGATTCAATGTTATTGGTACTTAAACTATATTGAAATTTATGAAGGCTTGTGTTCCAGGCACATTTTGTCTGATGTTTTATGGGTACTCAAAGGGAGGTCAAATGTTAGTCTGTCTATTCTTGCTTCAATGTTTTTATTTCTCTCTATTTAATTTAATTTAAGTTAATTATTTAATAGTGAATGACGAAAATACCCTCACATTTTTTGCACATGAGGGTGTCAAAGTTAGTTTTTAACAGACCATTAACGTTAATACCTTAGATTGTTAAAAAAATCAAAAGTTAATACCCTAAAAGGTGATTTTAAACTATTAGTACCTTAGATTGTTACTTTGTGTAAACCACAGGGACTAACTATGTAATTAACTCTTAAACTAATAATATTTAGTAGGAGGGTTATCTATAATATAAGATATTTAATTAAATAATATTTAGTAGAAGTGTTCTCTATAATTAATTAGAAGAGATTAAACTAAAATAATAATTATCTATAAGAGACGGCCTAATATAATGACAAGTGTCACTAAAGTGGTTTCTTTTATTATATAGTATAGATATAGATTTTTAGTTAAAAAGATTAAGTATAATAACTTAAATGTAACCATATAAGAAATATTCTTAAATTTGAATTATAATTTTTTATTTTTGAATTTTACTTACTTTTGTTTCAAAAACCGAAATAACCGAAAAACCGAACCGAACCGGTGTAAAAAACGAAAATACCAAAACCGAAAAAAACTGAAACCGAACGGTTTTGAAAAACCAAAAACCGACATTTCGGTTTCGGTTTTGATTTTGCCGAAAAACCAAACTAAACCGTACACACCCCTATGTTTTATAAAATTACAAAATATAATTTTCAAGGTAGAATGTAATCATAATTTTTAAAGATAGGTTAAATTAGGTAGTAACTTACAACTTTAAACGACTTTAATAATTTATAAATATTATAAACAATCTTTAATTATGGTTGTTCCTAAAAATCGGATTTAATAATTATATAAACAATTTTTAATTCCGGAAGTTCCTAAAAAATTGGAAACTATTCTTAAGTTATTTCTAAAACATTTAATCAAGTTAATTTTTTTTTTGAAGATAAAAAAAAACTTGGTTTTAGATGCTCTCATTGATTGACATATGTCCAAAATCTAGTTTCTTTTATTATATAATATAGATATGGTGGATTGGATTTTTTAACATACGTAAAAACAATTATATAATAAAATTCGTAATTTTAAATAAAAAAGTCAAAACTTATAAATCTTATTAATTCTAAGGCCATGTGTAGTCATAACGCCCCTTTGTGGGCGTTATGCGACACGTGGCGCGCCACGTGTGCGGGTGGGCGTTATGGGGCATTATACATTTAAGCCCGTAGTAATAAAGTCCCCGCCTAATCATTACTCAATTATTAATTTCTAATTTTTTATAATTATTTTCTAACTTTATAAAATTAAAATTCATTTCATTAAATTAAAAAAAATTACACTAAAAAAAACATTAATTAAGAAAACTGATAATAAATAAAAACAGAAAACAATTAAAAACAGAATATATAAACTGAAAAATAAATAAAAAAACTGCAAAAAACAGAAAAAAAAACGAAAAAAACAGAATATGTTAAAAAAACATCAAATGAAATAACCTTCTTCAATACCTGCAAATAACCTTCTTCAATACCTGCAAAAACATTAAATGAAATTCCTTAATTAAGAAAACTGATAATAAATAAAAACCAGAAAATAAAAAAACAAATAAATATTCAAACTTAACACCCCATACCGCCGCTATGGAGCTCGCGCCCCTCTCTTCTTTCTCCTTCATGGCGCCCTCCGTCCCGGTGTTTGGCAGCGCGATGGGGCGCTATAGCCCCTCATACCGCCCCACTACGCAAGTCCTAATGAACAAATTAAAGTAACTTAAATTATCGCAATTAGAAAAAGAAAAGTGTCAATCAAATGAAATTCAACCTAAATTTAATATTTAAAGTTAAAGCAATAACAAATAAGAAAACAATTAAATTATATTTAATCAACCTTTTAGATGGGAAAAGAAAAAAAAAGGCCTCAATGAATGACATGCGCCCCTCCCCCCCCCCCCCCCCCCCACCCCCGGTAAGGTTTGTTTTATTATATGGCATATATAAGATATATAGGGGACCTTCTCTTCTTTCGCGTTTTCAATAACGAACTAAATTTTTGTATACAACCTTGAAAATCGTATAACCATCTTATGTATCACCGTTAAAAAAAATACATGTATATTATATGGTGCTCTACTCATTTTTGGTTCAGTAGTAAATGACTCTCTTCAGTTCTTATAGTTTTTTTTTATGAATTGCAAAGGACATTTTGATCATCGCCAAATTATATACAATGCTTGGGTAAACAAGACACCAAACTGAAACGTTATACACAATCACCCATATTTTCTCCTTACATTTGACACTTAGTCGATTATATTGAAAGACACCCAACTTTGCCACGCCAAATTAATTAGTTTCGCCCAAAGAAATGTTGTTGCTTGAATTTCGTCGAAGATCATGTTGATGACTAGACATTTGCCGGAAAAGATTAGTTCATTCCTCGCTTTCCATATCTCCCAACATGATGTTAATATTATCAATTGAATCACCTTTTTCTTGTGTTTTGGTACCATCATATTCTTGTAAATCTTTAGTAATTCCTTCATTGTTGTCGTTGCTACACTAGGAAGGTTACACCATATGCAAACTTTGTTCCAGATGATATTCGCTACGCCACAAGACACAAAAGGGAGGTCCGCGTCTTTGTTTTGATCGCTGCATAATCTGCATGTTGCTGAACCCTAAAGGACATTCTGCTTCTGCAGGTTTTTAAGGGTTGGCAGCCTGTTTTGTATCCCTTTCCATCCAAAAATATTTGTCTTTTTCGGTGCCCATTTAACCTAGTCAAACGGGTAATAAATAACCGAAAATCTATATAACACTTCCGTGCACGATTATACTGAGAAAACCCCTTCTTTAGTTGGTTCTCATTGCCACTTGCCCTTTCCTGCGGATAAAACATTACTGTTGGTGTCATAAAGCCGCGTCATTTGATCTCGTTCCATAATTGAAAATGACATGTGTTTACACTCCCAGCCCTCCACTCGCGCTACAATTGTTGCACCTTTATTATTTTTCAACAAAACAGGTCTGAAACTTGTCTTTCATTAGGCCATCTTCGCTCCACTTATCCAACCAAAATCGCGTTTTAGTGCCATCTCCAAATGCAGTTTTGAGTAACTGTGAAACTTGTATTTTTGAGTCCAAACAATTCTTTTCAACCTCGAAAATTACATTCCAACCCCCAGAAATACCCGCCTAAATTGGAAGGTACTGTCACGACCCCCGACCCCGCCCTGGAAGCGGGAGCCGCGAGCCAGCCAAGTGGTACCGATGGTTATTTTGAAAAGTATTGCAGCGGAAATTTCATCAGGACCGTGAGTTAGGAAAAATATCAGAGTTTTGAAACACCGGATTTTTATTTATTAAACATGTGGGGATAAACCCATGTTTTGCAAAGGTAGCTTTAATGTGGGATAAATCCGAATACATAAAACATCTTTTCCTTTATTTAATTTACTTGATAAAATAAGCCACTTCTGTAAGCCTTTGGTGCCGTATCCAACTCTTATTCCAACCTACTATAATCACCTGAAACACGTTTTAAAAAGGTTTTGTTAGCAGGAAATACTGGTGAGTTCATTCAGTTTGTACAAAAAGACACATTGCTATAATTCACAGTATTAAGAGCGATTACAATTGCCCCTGTCTTATAATCATCTGGTCCAGTTGTCACTCGACCGGATCTGTGACTGTGGCCATATCACTATTGGGTCCTGTCACCCAAAAGTGACGTGTATCATGAATTAGGTGCGCCCACCTAAAATTGATACTATGGCAGTAATGTATACAAAACCCCACTTACTGCCAGTAATTAAAGATTTGCAAAGACTTAATCACTGTAATTATAATTGCAAAATAAATTTGGGATTTTGTAAAGCAGTTTTAATAAAAAGAGAATGACTCACATTATAAGCATGCAGTCTTGATTTAACAAGCCTCTTGATTCTATGCCTTCTGATAACTAGCATCTACTTTATAGTTCTGAATCTTCTGATGATTAAACATCTTGTTTGATAGTATGTTATGGATCGGAGTTTTCTGATAGTTAAACATTTAGTTTAACGGAGTGGAATACGTATTAATGTAAAACCATATCAAACCTAACGATTGTCACGAGATCAGAACCTTAACGAAATTCACAAAGTATAGTCTTATTTAGACAGCACTTTGGCATTCGTTAGTTGGTTCCCGAATCGATCGGATAGAATATCGTATCGGTGATTTATTGGTTAGAACACCAACGTATAGAGAGAAAAATTGAAGAAATGAGCAAAGAAAAATGAATCCTAAGCTTCCTATTTATAGGTAAGGGATAAGTCTTATCCCATATAGAACTTCCCTAGGTAATATTTACCCATATACACCTTCCTCAGTTGAACCTTCCCTAGATAAAACCTTACTTAGATAATATTTTCCTTAGATAATACATACCCCATATATACCTATTTAGATATTATCTACCTCATGTATATCTTTAAACTTTAGCTATTTAACTTTACTTAACTGTTTAACTGATTAACTTACTTAGCTGATTAATTAATCTTACTTAGCTTAATTAATCTTAGTTAGCTTAATGAATTAATCTTAATTTGCTAATTACATCATTTACTTAGTCGAGTAATTAACTTAATTAGCTGCTTAACTGCTAAGTTTTACTTAACCATTAAGTTTACTTAAACACTAAGTTTACTTAATTGCTAAGTATTCTAGTTTAGCAGCCTCTTGGTTATGAGTTCTAATTTCTAGATATAATGGAACTCGTATTAGTGTATTAACTCAATTTAACTTTAACGATAATCAAGAGATCAAAACCCTCACGATAAATGACAAAGTATAGCCGAGTATAGGCAGCACTTAAACATCAATCGGATCGGTTTTAATCGATCGGATACAGTATCGTAGCAGTGATCGAGTTATTACCCTAATAACGGGCAGAGTTTCGGGGTTTAGGGTATAATACCGAGCTACTATTTTGCTATAATAGAGGCTGGGAGAAAGAAAAGAATTGAACGAGAATGAAATGTGAAGAGCTCGTTCTATTTATAGCTGAAACAGAAGTCTCTCGCGCCCCGCGAGAGCTTTTTCTTCTTCCTTCACGGCCCGCGAGGAACCGTATGGCGGTTTAGGGTTTGCTGAGTCATGGTGTGGTCTTGACACGGGTAACGATACGTGTCCATCAATATGTCCGGATAGATACAAGTCTCTCGCGCCCCGCGAGAGATCTTCCTTCGTTGGTCGTGGCCCGCGACATAATAAAATTTATTTTTATTTTATTTTTCAAGTAGAATTTTATCGTACGTGTTTGGGATTACGATTACGGATTATTGTGGGACTTATTTGAGGGTTGTTACATCCTCCCCACCTTGTTTTAAATCTCGTCCTCGAGATTTGGGCTACGATATCTCTTTGAGGTTTTGTCACGTTTTAAATAATAGGACTAAAGTAAATGACACAGTACTTGAATCAAAATATGTTCAAATTTTGTGAGTAGGAGAACAGTTTACCACAAATAGAACCAAATGGATCAACTGAATAGATTCAAGAAATCGGTATCAAATGGACGAAGTGTAATGATATAATCATCAGAATGACTAAGTTTACATGGGTCAGACCAAGGAAAGATTTATGATCAATCGAGTGTGAATTACTTTTAGAAACAATTGAATTCACTGTCAAAAGAAAATTTACCTTGGTTTTCAGTTACGAAAGATTTAGAATCAATAAGCTCAATGGAGTACGAAGATCATGTGTCAGCTTATCGAATCATAATATGAGGAAAAATTAGTGTGTTGACTTTATTGAATTACAAAGGTACACCGAAATACAACAGAGTTTAGTGTATCATCGTCTTAACACATAGTTGTATTAGGACCACTTTCAAGGATGAGTCAAACGAAAGACATACATAGTTTTACATGATTCGTATGATTATGGTTAGCCCAAGCTAAAATTTTATACTGACGCCACAAGGTGTCGTAGTGAATGAGACAATTCAATAATAGCGGTAACGGAACAAGTTCACCGTGTTTTGAAGTTAAATGAGAGCTTAACGAAATAATTCTAAATGTTTGTTTCAAACAAACATCGTAGGATTTTTAATTGAAAATGGAACCATCAAAGAAAATATATGTTTCAATCGAAGATAGAAAAAAACAATGAATATCGCAAAACATTCGATTGATAATGAAAGAACCATTAGTAGGTATACCGGAATAAAAAATGAATTTGTGTACCATTGTCTTAGCACATGATTGTGTTAAGGCTGATTTAATATAATAAATCAACAAGGCAGATTATGACTAAACAAATAATTGATTACATTTGCACATAATGTGTGTAAACGAGATTTAGCGCAAGCTTCGAATTGGTGAAATACCACCACAAGGTGTCGAAATCAGCAAATGATTCCATAGAGCTGAAGACCAAGCAAGTCCATTATGACTCGAAACAAATGAAATGCTTGTAAAAAATTTGACTTGGATATGATGCTTCTCAACACATCATATGGTGCCATGAACTGAATATGTATAGTAAACAAGTTCAAACAATTGAACTCGGTTTAATCACAATCTGACATTGAAAAAATGTATCGACAAGGAAATTTCGGTGTAGTTACGACAATAAAACCATGTACGTATCTTGAAAAGAAAAGAAGTTTTCAAGAAATTCATTGACTCGATATCAAGAATGCGGATCATCTAGATCACGAAGCAATAATTGGATATAGCGAAATAATAATTGAAATTCTGATGAAAACGATCATTCGAAGTGAAACCACATGCGTATCAAACGATGCATGAGTAACATATAAATTTTCAAGAATTGAAGCAGATGAGTGATCGTTATAATGAAAGAAATTATCGTGATACAATGACCGTTAAGAGGAGTAGAGCTGTGAAAATCTACTCACCAGATGCAAAAGTCAAAATTTCAATAAAAGAAATTTAAGGACTTTTCCTGGAATTTCGTGTGATAGCCAATTGTTAGGTGACACTACCATGAAATGTCGAACATGGCGTATTTGTCGTAAATGAGATAAGGGAATGCGGAGACATGCGTCTTCTCCTTGGTGTGATTTGTGTCGTTGCAGGACCGCGTGACAAATCGTCGCATCCTGATCGATAGTTCTCCTGCTAACGAAAACTAGCACCGTCGTTGAATTGCTCCATCGTGCCTTCTCAAAAACCTTGCCTTGAAATTCGTATGTGACGTATTTCAACCTCCGTTGATGTATAGCTTAAGTTTCGTGTAATCTTGCACGTTCGTGCTTCGTTTTGCGTAAGTTACGTGCTTGATTAATTAAAATAGCATAGATGATATAATAATTGCGTCCCAACTTAAAGGGTTCCCGTCATTTTATATTGTCTCACGAGTTACGAGACATATGATCAAACGAAATAATGTTCGATATCGGAATTATAGATATATGCGAGAGATTCCTGATAAAGAAATCTAGAATTATCATTGATGCACATGCTCGTGATTTATCCTAAATTGTCAATCGTTATGGCTTTTGGATTTCCTTATAGATATACATATCTATATAATCATAATATATATACCATTCATATGGTAAATGTATTTAACAGATACATATTTCCAAAAACAGGTCAGACATCAGGTCATGGTATTATTTAGGGAATTATGTCACTTGTTTGACATATTATACCCCTTCTTACCCGGTTCTCGCAGGAGAGGTAACCCCATCTTACCCGGTTCTCGCCAGAGAGGTAATTATCATTGTATTTCCCATAAATAGTATCTTCTTAAATCAAGATTTAGAAGGTGCCTCTTTAAGGTTTTGATCAAGAATCAAGGAAATTTGTATTCACATGACAGATCATATTCTAGAAACAAGTAGTACCAATAAGCAAGAAATAACAGTGATCAAGTGTTATTGCTTATTTATCGTACTTGAAATATTCTAGTCATCATTCTTACGGCATACCAATATCTACCATATAATATTTATACAAGTAATTAGCTTCTCTTGAAGCTTATATTTGTCGCAACCCCCGATCCCTGACCCGCGGGAACGGGCGGACGCGAGCTCAGTGACGGTGGTATCAGTTTGTTTTTAATTTGGCAGCGGAATTTACATCAGGACCGTAGTTAGGAAATGTTTATCAGAGTTAAAACCACCATAATTTATATTAATAAACACATGGGTAAAACCCAAGTTTCTTATTACAATACATTTATAGGGACAAACCCTATTTTATTGAATTTAAAACATCGTTTATTAGGTAACTTTTATAGCCACATTTTTTCCAAGCCTTCAGTGCTTTCCAGCTGTCTTTTTACTAATTGGCTGTCACATTGTGTTACCTGAAATGCGTTTTAAAAACATTTGTCAGTGGGAAATACTGGTGAGTGAATCCCAGTTTAATCAAGTTTAAATAGAAAGTCACAGTGAACAATATTGAGAGCGATCACATTGTTTATTTCTACACAATTACTCCATTTAGTACTGTCAATCCACTGACTTGTGGGTCATATTATCCTTTGGCTAACTCATTGTCCAATGGTAACGTATTGTCATCCCGACTTACTACTCACAGTGTAGTAAATTTTGTATACAAAACCCCAACATACCGGCGGTAATTGAAGAACTACAAAGACTCAATCACTGCTTAATTTCATTGTAAAACATTTAAGGTTTGGTAAAATATTACCAAAAAGATTAACAAAAAGAGGATAAACTCACATGGTTATCTTAGACTTCGCGTAAGGATTTCCTGGATATAATCTATAATTTATACAAATGTACATTGGTTAGTATCATAACCCTTTGAAAATATTAATGATACCCTCCCCGAGACGGCATTCCAACAACTACGTCGGGCAGAACCACGACAGTTGTTACGGAACCCTAAATCAATCGGGCAACGTATCTACTATGAAACCGGGGTTATAATACTTACAACGGAGCAGAATCTCGCTAATTAGGGGGTATAATACCCGAGTATTATAACTCTACTACAGAATTTCGAGATTGAGAAATGAGAATGAACGATTTGAAATGAAATCCGATGCGTTCTATTTATAGTTGCAGAACCTGACTCTCACGCGGCCCGCGTGAAAGACAAGCCAGGCTTACGCGGCCCGCGTCAACCCTGGGTCAACGAGTAGCTTAGCTGGGTCAGCATGTAGGTCCGCCGGGTGTTATGCCACGTGGCAGCACCGGGCTGCGCCACAATTCAGGACACTCGCGGCCCGCGTAAGGTTGAGGTGGGTTCTACGCGGCCCGCCTCAACTTAAGTTTCAGATTTTATATTTTATTTTAAATACTATATTGTATCTCGGGCTTGACTTTTTACATACGGGGTGTATATAAAGACATATGAGGGTCTTTTAAAATATACAGAGGTGTCGGAAATATTTGTTGATTTTACCGAGGGTTGTTACATTCTCCCCACCTTGTTTTAGAGCTCGTCCGCGAGATCTACTGGAACAAGTGCGGATATTTCCTTTGCATTTCAGATTCGAGTTCCCATGTGTACTCAGGTCCTCTTTTGGAGTCCCACTTTACTTTGACCAGAACTAATCTCTTATGCTTGAGGTTCTTAACTTTCCTGTCTTCAATCTATAGAGGCCTTTCTATAAACTTGAGTTGTTCATTTACCTCTATATCCTTAAGAGGTACTAGCAGTGACTCATCAGCTAAACACTTCTTGAGATTAGATACATGAAATACATTATGTATACTAGCCATTTCCTCTGGCAGTTGTAGTTGATAGGCTACAGGACCTATTCTTCTAATAATCTCAAAAGGTCCAATATACCTGGGACTTAGCTTTCCTCTTTTGATGAATCTTATCACTCCTTTCCAAGGAGAGACTTTCAATAATACTTTATCTCCTACTTGAAACTGCAAGGGCTTGCGTCGATTATCGGCATAGCTCTTTTGTCGATCACGTGTTGCTTTCAGTCGTTCTTTGATTTGAATAATCTTGTCAGTTGTTTCTTGCACTATCTCAGGTCCAGATAGTTGCTTTTCCCCAATTTCTGCCCAACAGACTGGGGTTCGACACTTTCGTCCATAAAGTGCTTCGAATGGTGCAGCATTGATACTTGTGTGATAACTATTATTATAAGAAAATTCTATTAAAGGTAAGTGATCATCCCAATTACCTCCAAAATCAATTACACAAGCTCTAAGCATGTCTTCCATTGTCTGAATTGTCCTTTCGCTTTGTCCATCCGTTTGAGGATGATAAGCCGTGCTTAGATTCAAATTGGTTCCCATTGCCTTTTGGAAACTTGACCAAAAATGAGAGGTAAATCGGCTATCCCTATCAGAAATAATTGATAAAGGAATGCCATGTAAAGAAACAATTTCATTTACATACAACTTAGCTAACTGTTCCATATTGAAAGTTTCTTTCATTGGTAGGAAATGAGCTGACTTGGTTAGCCTATCTACAATCACCCAGATTGTATCATTTCCTTTCTTTGTTTTGGGTAATTTAGTAACAAAATCCATTGTTATCAATTCCCATTTCCACACCGGCATTTCTAACTGTTGTAGAAATCCTGAGGGTTTCTGGTGTTCAGCTTTGACTTGTAAACAAGTTAAACATTTAGAAACATAAGCTGCTATGTCCTTTTTCATTCCTATCCACCAGAAATTTTTCCTAAAATCCTGGTACATTTTATCACTTCCTGGGTGCATCGTATACTTAGATTTATGGGCTTCTTCTAAAATACGATGACGTAGGTTTCCTAATTTAGGTATCCACATTCTCTTTTCATGAAATCTCCAAATTCCATCAGTTCCTTGTTCTAATTCCTTTAGCATACCTTTTAATTTTTCAGTATCATCCTTGATTACTGATTCTTGTGCTTTTCTTATCTGATCATTTAAATCTACTTGAAGATTTAACTTAAGAGAACGTACCCTTTTTGGCTTTTCATGATACTTTCGGCTTAAAGCATATGCTACTACGTTTGCTTTTCCTTCATGATACTGAATATCACAATCATAATCACTAAGCATTTCCATCCAGCGTCTTTGTCTCATATTCAACTCCTTTTGCTTGAAAATATACCTTAAACTCTTATGATCAGTGAATATGGTAAACTTACTACCATAAAGGTAATGTCTCCAAATCTTAAGAGCAAAAATTATAGCTCCTAACTCTAAATCATGGGTTGAATAATTCTCTTCATGATTCTTAAGTTGTCTAGATGCGTAAGCTATAACTTTTTGACGTTGCATTAATACACATCCATAACCTAACTTAGAAGCGTCACAATAGACTACAAAGTCTTCAGTTCCTTCTGGTAATGCTAGTATGGGTGTATGGGTTAATCTTTGCTTAAGGATTCTAAATGCTTCTTCTTGTTTTAATCCCCATTCAAACTTAACGGATTTACAGGTTAATTTAGTTAAAGGAATGGCTATTCTAGAGAAATCTTTAATAAATCTTCTATAATAACCGGCCAATCCTAAGAAACTTCTAACCTCGGTTGGTGACTCAGGGGTTTTCCATTTAGTAATTACCTCAATCTTTGTTGGATCTACATGAATTCCTTCATGATTGACTAGGTGTCCGAGAAATTGTACCTGTTCTAACCAAAATTCGCACTTAGAAAACTTAGCATAAAGCTTTTCCTTTCGTAGTAAACTTAAAAGTGCGTGCAAATGTCTAGCATGATCCTCTTTACTCTTAGAGTAAATTAGAATATCATCTATAAATACAATTATGAATTTATCCAAATATGGCTTACATATTCGGTTCATCATGTCCATAAATGCAGCGGGGGCATTGGTTAAACCAAATGGCATGACGGTAAATTCATAATGACCATACCTTGTTCTGAAAGCGGTTTTAGGAATGTCCTCTTCCTGTACCTTTAATTGATGATATCCTGACCTTAAATCGATTTTAGAGAAAAATCGAGCTCCTTTTAGTTGATCAAACAGATCATCGATTCTCGGTAATGGGTACCGATTCTTAATCGTGACTTTGTTCAATTCACGGTAGTCAATGCACATACGCATTGATCCGTCCTTCTTTTTAACAAACAGTATTGGCGCTCCCCATGGCGACGAACTTGGCTGTATGAATCCTTTCTCTAACAATTCGTCTAATTGTTTCTTTAATTCTTGCATTTCTGCGGGTGCCAAACGATAAGGTGCTTTGGCAATTGGTGCTGTTCCTGGTAGCAGGTGAATTCTGAATTCAACTTCTCTGTCTGACGGTAGTCCTGGTAATTCTTCTGGAAATACTTCTGAAAACTGAGATACTACTGGAATATCTCTTAGTTCTTTTCCTTTAGTGTTAGTGATTATAGAAATCAAATACACTATAGAACATTTTCTTATATAACTCGTAGTTTTCATCACATAAATGAATTTTGTGGATCTAGAGGGCTTATCTCCTTTAATTGTGATCGTTTTACCTTTTTGTGAATTTACTTTGATTGACTTTTGATCACATAAAATATTGGCTTTATTGGCTATCAACCAATCCATTCCTAAAACAACATCAAATCCTGCTAGTTTCATAGGATAAAGATTTGCAACAAAATTCTGATTTAAAATTTCTATTCTTGCTCCCTGCAAGATTTCAGAAATTCTAACGGTTTCTCCATTAGCTGTCTCTACTAGACATTCTTATGGTAGTTTAGTTAATGATTGATTTAGAAATTTACAAAATGGTGTATTAATAAAACTTTGGTTCGCACCAGAGTCAAATAATACTTTAGCAAAAATATCATTAACTAAAAACGTACCAGCTATGACATCTGGAATCATCTTGGCTTCATCGGCAGTTAGAACAAATGCTCTAGCATTTTTAGTATTCTTGTTGTTTGTAGCTGGAGCTAATTTCAGACAGTTTGGCCTGATATGACCTTTTTCTCCACAGTTGTAGCATAATCCATTACTGGATTTCTTCCTGCAATTTTCTTCCTTGTGTCCTGGCATCTTGCAATAATTGTAGAGAGTGGAGCATTTTCCCGAATGCTTTTTCTTGCAGACCTTGCAAAAAGGTGCAGAGGTAGAACCCATATTCCTATGATTGTAATTTCCAGAACGGAATTCTTGAGTCAATTTCTGGGTTAGGTTCCTCCTTTGATCCTCTTCTCGGGTACGGACTAATTCATCAGTCAAGGTATTGGCTAGTTCTACAGCTTCTTCTATGGTTTGAGGTCTAGCTGCCTTGACTACGTGTCTAATCTCTCCAATTAATCCCCAAATATAACGGGAGATTAACACTGGTTCTGGTGAAGCAAGAGTTGGCACTATTCTAGCGTATTCGAAGAATATTTTAGTGTATCCCTATCCACACCAGTCATCCTAAGATTTAAGAATTTGTTTGCTATCTGTTCCTTTTCATTGGATGGGCAGAATTTCCTTTCTACCTTGTTCTTAAATTCTTCCCATTCCATATTATAGGTTCTATCACTTCCTCTTGATTGAAGGATAGTGTTCCACCATTCTAGTGCTGCATTCTTAAACAGATTTGAAGCAAACAATATCTTATCTTCTTCAGCACACTTGCTTATTCTTAAAACTGCCTCAGTCTTTTCTATCCAGCGTAGGGTTGCAATGGCCCCTTCGTTGCCCGAGAATTCCATTGGTTTACAAGACCATAATTCTTTATAAGAACAACCGTAAGGCACGGTTCTTCTTCTTTTGGGAATAGGCAATTGAAGTATATGTCCATTGTTCACGCTGTTTTCGGGTTCGATCGGTCGCTTACTGCTATGCTTACTTTTATTATTCGCTTCTTGGATAGTTTGAATAATAAATGGCATGGCATCTATGATTCCTTGTGCCACTATATGTTGAACAACACTATTATCCATTTGGTTTTCGTTGTTATGGATGCTTGGATTCTCATTAATCACGTTAATGTTACTCTGGTTATCATTATTCAGATTTCCTTGATTTCCTTCATCGGCCATCTGAATTTTAAACATTTATCCCATATTAGTATCACAAGATAATGAGTAATATAGTTAATCACTTGACACGCAATCTAGCCAAAAACGTCGATCATTGCGACTTTTACTCTATTTCCATATACTATGCGTCTATTACTCACTACTACTGAAATAAAATTACAATACTAACAGAAACAGAATCACACTAATAATAATATGCATCCGTACACACATATTTTATTTTATTTTATTATATTATATTATTAATATTATTATTACTACCATTTCCTTCATTCTCACATTCACGGATATGGATTTATCCAAAAATCCATATTGCGTTCATCGTATTTCCATACGAGACGCTCTCCCACCTGACGCATTCTCTCACTGCTTTCTAAAATTTCCTCCCCGAAAGTCCTAAGTTCTTGGACGTTTTCTGCACTCATTGGGGTGCAGGTTCTAGGACTGGGTTCGGAATCTGGGGTGCGGGTTCCTGATATGGGGGTGACAGTGCCTGAAATCGGTAAGGATCTTCTAAGATCTCCCTAATATATTCACCGTGGTAATAGGGATCTAAAGGGTCCATACCTGGATAGGCTTCTATGTTCTGTATGGGTGGGTATTCCTGGATAGGGTAACGTTGCACAAAGTCCCTATTGTCGTCCCACCAGGGGTCGTAATTTGGGTCTAGGGGGTTTGGTGCAGGTACCCTAGGGATTTCTTCTGGGTTAAAGTCATGCATCTCCACTTGGTTTTCAGGGTTTTCTATTTCCATGGGTTGTTCTGGGATTTGTGGTTGTGGGGCTACTAGTTGTTCCAGACTCGGGTCAGCAGCAGTTGTAGTTAGGATATGGAAATTGGCTAGGCTTCTATTAAGCATATCCTGTGTATGGGCATCAGTCTTTCGCTTAGCAGCTGCTAAAACTCTTTGTTGTTGCAACTTTCGCATTCTCTTCCTACGAGCAAAAGCTTCCTTACTGAACCATCCTCGTTTCTTATGAGGGAATGGCTCTTCTGACTGTGTTTTAAAAGCAAACATTCCTTCTTCCTGATCAGCAGTATACCCAGAGAGGGCAGGCTGTGAAGAGGTATATTCACTCCTAGGTGATTCAGACAACTGACGACTCATGTCTGAGGGTCCTTGATCACTCATACTGTAAACTAACAAATAGTCAAATAACACATAACAAATAAATACAGTTATGCACATATTTCCATAATTTATTTCCTAACACAAAATTTAGAATTTAAGTGTCAGCAGAACACTTCTTTGGCTCAGACCAGTGGCTAGGCTCTGATACCACCTCCTGTCGCAACCCCCGATCCCTGACCCCCGGGAACGGGCGGACGCGAGCTCAGTGACGGTGGTATCAGTTTGTTTTTAATTTGGCAGCGGAATTTACATCAGGACCGTAGTTAGGAAATGTTTATCAGAGTTAAAACCACCATAATTTATATTAATAAACACATGGGTAAAACCCAAGTTTCTTATTACAATACATTTATAGGGACAAACCCTATTTTATTGAATTTAAAACATCGTTTATTAGGTAACTTTTATAGCCACATTTTTCCCAAGCCTTCAGTGCTTTCCAGCTGGCTTTTTACTAATTGGCTGTCACATTGTGTTACCTGAAACGCGTTTTAAAAACATTTGTCAGTGGGAAATACTGGTGAGTGAATCCCAGTTTAATCAAGTTTAAATAGAAAGTCACAGTGAACAATATTGAGAGCGATCACATTGTTTATTTCTACACAATTACTCCATTTAGTACTGTCAATCCACTGACTTGTGGGTCATATTACCCTTTGGCTAACTCATTGTCCAATGGTAACGTATTGTCATCCCGACTTACTACTCACAGTGTAGTAAATTTTGTATACAAAACCCCAACATACCGGAAGTAATTGAAGAACTACAAAGACTCAATCACTGCTTAATTTCATTGTAAAACATTTAAGGTTTGGTAAAATATTACCAAAAAGATTAACAAAAAGAGGATAAACTCACATTGATATCTTAGACTTCGCGTAAGGATTTCCTGGATATAATATATAATTTATACAAATGTACATTGGTTAGTATCATAACCCTTTGAAAATATTAATGATACCCTCCCCGAGACGGCATTCCAACAACTACGTCGGGCAGAACCACGACAGTTGTTACGGAACCCTAAATCAATCGGGCAGCGTATCTACTATGAAACCGGGGTTATAATACTTACAACGGATCAGAATCTCGCTAATTAGGGGGTATAATACCCGAGTATTATAACTCTACTACAGAATTTCGAGATTGAGAAATGAGAATGGACGATTTGAAATGAAATCCGATGCGTTCTATTTATAGTTGCAGAACCTGACTCTCACGCGGCTCGCGTGAAAGACAAGCCAAGCTTACGCGGCCCGCGTCAACCCTGGGTCAACGAGTAGCTTAGCTGGGTCAACATGTAGGTCCGCCGGGTGTTATGCCACGTGGCAGCACCGGGCTGCGCCACAATTCAGGACACTCGCGGCCCGCGTAAGGTTGAGGTGGGTTCTACGCGGCCCGCCTCAACTTAAGTTTCAGATTTTATATTTTATTTTAAATACTATATTGTATCTCGGGCTCGACTTTTTACATACGGGGTGTATATAAAGACATATGAGGGTCTTTTAAAATATACAGGGGTGTCAGAAATATTTGTTGATTTTACCGAGGGTTGTTACAATATTAAGGCATCTTTCTTAAGTTCAAGTCTAAATATTATCCTGGGTGCTACCAGATAATATCTATTTCCTAACTCTTCGTTTAAACTTAGGTATTATTACAACACCTAATTGCTTAAACAAGTGGCTCTGATACCACTTCTGTCACGACCCCCGACCCCGCCCTGGAAGCGGGAGCTGCGAGCCAGCCAAGTGGTACCGGTGGTTATTTTGAAAAGTATTGCAGCGGAAATTTCATCAGGACCGCGAGTTAGGAAAAATATCAGAGTTTTGAAACACCGGATTTTTATTTATTAAACATGTAGGGATAAACCCTTGTTTTGCAAAGGTAGCTTTAATGTGGGATAAATCCGAATACATAAAACATCTTTTCCTATATTTAATTTAATTGATAAAATAAGCCACTTCTGTAAGCCTTTTGGTGTCGTATCCAACTCTTATTCCAACCTACTGTAATCACCTGAAACTCGTTTTAAAAAGGTTTTGTCAGCATGAAATACTGGTGAGTTCATTCAGTTTGTAAAAAAGACACATTGCAATAATTCACAGTATTAAGAGCGATTACAATTGCCCCTATCTTATAATTATCTGGTCCAGTTGTCACTCGAATGGATCTGTGACTGTGGTCATATCACTATTAGGTCCTGTCACCCAAAAGTGACGTGTATCATGAATTAGGCGCGCCCACCTAAAATTGATACTACAGCAGTAATGTATACAAAACCCCACTTACTGCCAGTAATTAAAGATTTGCAAAGACTTAATCACTGTAATTATAACTGGAAAATAAATTTGGGATTTTGTAAAGCAGTTTTAACAAAAAGAGAATGACTCACATTATAAGCATGCAGTCTTGATTTAACAAGCCTCTTGATTCTATGCCTTCTGATAACTAGCATCTACTTTATAGTTCTGAATCTTCTGATGATTAAACATCCTGTTTGATAGTATGTTATGGATCAGAGTCTTTCTGATAGTTAAACATTAAGTTTAACAGAGTGGAATACGTATTAGTGTAAAACCATATCAAACCTAACGATTGTCACGAGATCAGAACCTTAACGAAATTTACAAAGTATAGTCTTATTTAGACAGCACTTTGGCATTCGTTAGTTGGTTCCCGAATCGATCAGATAGAATATC
Organism: Helianthus tuberosus; assembly: GCA_030545235.1. NCBI lineage: Eukaryota > Viridiplantae > Streptophyta > Magnoliopsida > Asterales > Asteraceae > Helianthus > Helianthus tuberosus. Next base: position 184,603,722 of record CM060383.1, read on the forward strand.
GTATCGGTGATTTATTGGTTAGAGCACCAACGTATAGAGAGAAGAATAGAAGAAATGAGCAAAGAAAAATGAATCATAAGCTTCCTATTTATAGGTAAGGGATGAGTCTTATCCCATATAGAACTTCCCTAAGTGTTATTTACCCATATACACATTCCTCAGTTCAACCTTCCCTAGATAAAACCTTCCTTAGATAATATTTTCCTTAGATAATACCTACCCCATATATACTTATTTTGATATTATCTATCTCATGTATATCTTTAAACTTTGGCTGTTTAACTTTACTTAACTGTTTAACTGATTAACTTACTTAGCTGATTAATTAATCTTACTTAGCTTAATTAATTAATCTTACTTAGCTTAATTAATTAATCTTAACTGGTTAATTACATCATTTACTTAGTCGATTAGTTAACTTAATTAGCTGCTTAACTGCTAAGTTTTACTTAACCATTAAGTTTACTTAAACACTAAGTTTACTTAATTGCTAAGCATTCTAGTTTAGCAGCCTCCTGGTTATGAGTTCTAATTTCTAGATATAATAGAACTTGTATTAGTGTATTAACTCAATTTAACTTTAACGATAATCACGAGATCAAAACCCTCACGACGAATGACAAAGTATAGCCGAATATAGGCAGCACTTAAACATCCATCGGATCGGTTTTAATCGATCGGATACAGTATCGTAGCAGTGATCGAGTTATTACCCTAGTAACGGGCAGAGTTTCGGGGTTTAGGGTATAATACCGAGCTACTATTTTGCTATAATAAAGGCTGAGAGAAAGAAAAGAATTGAACGAGAATGAAATGTGCAGAGCTCGTTCTATTTATAGCTGAAACAGAAGTCTCTCGCGCCCCGCGAGAGCTTCTTCTTCCTTCGCGGCCCGCGAGGAACTGTATGGCGGTTTAGGGTTTGCTGAGTCATGGTGTGGTCTTGACACGTGTAATGATACGTGTCCATCAACGTGTCCGGATAGATACAAGTCTCTCGCGCCCCACGAGAGATCTTCCTTCGTTGGTCGCGGCCCGCGACAGAATAAAATTTATTTTTATTTGATTTTTCAAGTAGAATTTTATCGTACGTGTTTGGGATTACGATTACGGATTATTGTGGGACTTATTTGAGGGTTGTTACAGGTACGACCATGAGTTTGCGCTGTAATGGATGGTCGTCACGATTCGATGTCATAAACTATTATCTTCCCTCTTATACCTCCACCACCACTTTAGAACGAGACTAGCGTTCATATTCCTTAATGCACCTAACCTGAGCCCACCTTTGTCTAACGGCCCAATAACATGTTCCCAACATACCCATGTCATTTTAGACTTGCCTTCGTCACCTCCCCGAAAAAGCGTCTTCTAAGAGCCTCAAGTGTTTTCCAAAACCCCTTTCAGGGTTTTAAATAACGAAAAAAAGTACAAAGGCAAGCTATCGAATACGAATATTAATCATAATGTTCGACCCCTAACCTTATAGTTACTTCTTCTAACGGTTTAGGGTTTTGATAAGATAATCACATCCTTTTTCCGTGCTTAACGGCTGAACTAACTATAAACTTATGTATTCTAAAAAACATTAACGGCCGAACCAACTATAAACTTATGTATTAAAGAAACATTATTACCAAAATCTTATAAAAGACAAAATGTTGTGATTTTTATCTTAACGGCCGAACCAACTTTCTAAAAAATATTAATACCAAAATCTTAAAAAAGATAAAATGTTGTGATTTTCATCTTAACGACCGAACCAACTATAAACTTATGTATTCTAAAACACATTAATACCAAAATCTTATAAAAGACAATATGTTGTGATTTTCAATAAAATTTTAATCTTGATTTATTAAATAATATATAATATAATTAACCATGGATACAAAATTGGGTCAAAGATTTCTTTTTCTTTTGACATTTTTTATTATATTTTTATTTGATTACAAAAGAGAGATTAGGATAGGTTATCAATGCTACAAAAAATGTACACGTCTCTTTAGTTAATTGTGTGTGGAATTTCATTTCATTTCACGACCTTTTTGCTTTTTGTCTCTTAATCTATAATGCTTCCAACACGCATTGGGCCATTACATTCTTATACTTCAAACATCATTTTCAATACAAGTATATAATTAGCAAGCATATTCACAAAATATAATTTCATAGCATTAAGAAAACTTTATTCACAAAAATAAGAATTCTCTCTAGTATATTTTACGTGTTAAAAGCATTCTATTTAAACTGGAAATCAACCGAGACCCCGTTTAAACTAATAAAACGGGCAATCACATGACTCATTGTTTAGCTTCTTCCAATTAAGTCGATAGTCAATAGACCATAGGGTCATAATTGAACCAAGAAGCCGTTTCGTGTTTAAGTGAAGGTTGGGTATCCGTCAGATGAACAATAGCACGAGATAGCATTGAATCGAATGAAATATCATTGTAGGTTAGGTTTTTCAACGGATGTGAGATGTCTTCCCATTCAAAGTGAAGGGCTCAATTTCTAAACCTCTCAAAGTTACCTTATATTTTTTTTTCTGTTTAATATATATTTTGTTTTCTAAGACTAATATGACATGTTCGAGGTCTGTTTAATGATCGGTTTAGTTTTCAAAACTAATATAAAACCGTTAATCATGTAATTAACCACGTAATGTGATAAAATTACAAAAATAATATCCAATAAAATAACTTAATATATATCATATCAAAAAGGAAATTAGGATAGGGTTGTTAATATCTTAAAAAATAAAATTCTATAATATGGGTAAAAACGTGTATATTGCACATCCATGCCTAACTACCAATAAAAGTTTATGAAATTGTTAGGTGACAAGTTACCTCATAGGCCACTTTGTTTTCTATCAAGTACTATGCTACATTAAATATTGCCCATTATTTAAGTAAAACGGTCTTGATATATATGGCCTTTTTAGGTAATGAATATGACACAAATGAACACGTAACACACCTATTGAATAATAACGAGAATATATAAAAAAGAATATTAACGACTACCTCATGGCTTGTAAAACGTTTTATATATTCATTTTGTTTATAATTAAACCGCAACGGTTGTGGTTTTATCCAGTGGCGAAGCTTGAAAATTTCCACCGGGAGGTCGTAAGTCACCGGACCTAATATTTGGGGGGGTCGAAAACGTATATACCTAAAAAAATCTATATGAAAGGTAAATACATAACACTACTGAGCGAAAAGTTCGGGGTCCCCCGGCCCCTTGAAAGTTGCGCCCGTGGTTTTATCTCGTGTAGCTTTGGTCAAATTAACCGATTGCACGAATCGGAAAGATGTTGGGTTAGGTTAACTAATAAAGACACTTTGTGTCCAATTTGTTTACCTTTCTAAAACATGTAGTGTTTTAAATAGGAATATTGGATTTTAATAATCTAAACTATTTGTCGTTGGTCGTTAACAGTCTTAACTTCAAAAATAACCACTGGCAGTCTCAACTATTGACATATTGGCCACCAATGGACTCTAACTAACAGAACCCTAACACCGTTAGTCTCTAGTCGTCGGAAAACCGTTTTTGGCCGTAAAAATCATATTTGGCCGGAAAACTCAACATTTTCGTCACAAACCTCTTTGTAACCTTATTACGGAACTTTAGGAACATTTTTCTAGTAAAAGCCTCAATTATTTAAGTCACCGGAAAACTTCATTTTAGCCGAAAAACTTCTTTGTGGCCGGAAAACTCAATTTTTTAGCCGGAAAACTCAACATTTTCATCCCAAACTTCTTCGTGTCCTTAGATTGGACCTTTAGAAACCTTTTTCGGGCCAAAAACGGTTTTCCGGTGACCGGAGACTAACGGCGTTAGGATTCTGTTAATCAGGGTTCAGTGGTGGCCAATATGTCAATAGTTGGGACTATCAGTAGTTATTTTTTAAGTTGGGACTGTTGGCGGTCAACGGTGAATAGTTGGAATTATTAAAATCTAATATTCATTTTAAATATGATGGTAAGAAATCAATTTTTTTCGATAATAATATAAGCTTTTAAATAAAAATGGTACATAAGGTTTTGCACATCAAGACGTGATTGAACATTAATATACATAGATTTTAATGTTAAAAATAACTCGTTAATGTGGCGTTACGGATCGTTTGAGTGCGTTATCAATATAACGTAATTAGTTCCCGACAATTACTTGATGGTAGTAATTGTAAATATTCATTAATTCAACGGGACAATTAAAATTTCCCTTTAAGTACCTTTTAATAAAAAAAATGCATAGAATTTTCATATGGATCACCATTCATGGTTATCATTGATTGACCATTGGTATTGATCATAATAGTAGAAAAATTCCTTAAAAACACGATGGACAATTCTCTCTAAGGCTGAAGGGTGTAGGGGCGTGGGTTAAGACATGATTCTCCACGTACGACCATAAATGGAAGGCTACACCGCCCCTTGCCTGATCCACAATTGTTCGCATGGATTAAACCACGGCAACCACGATCCTCTTTCCCATTTTCGAAGATTTCCGTTTCCTTAAAAAAATTATAATAAGTAAGGGGATAGTGGTTTCGGTCATGACCAGACCTTTAAGGTACTGGTATTAGATGGTGGATTAGAGTTGGGTGACATGACGCTGACGTGGAGGGTCATGGTGGTCATGACCGCACCCTATAGCCTAAGGTGATCCATCAAAACAAGGTACCATATCGGAAGTCATGGCTTGATCATCATCTTCAAAGATAAACTACTCCTACAAGTAAGTTTTACTAATGTGATTGTATTATTGATTGAATAAACATGATTAAGTTCTATATTATGTAATGTGTAAAATAGTAGAACAACACAATTATTCACTGTGTTACAATTAAAAAAATCATTTTATAGAATATATATGAATTTTATACAAATATTAAATACAAAAAATGTTCGAGAGTTTATGATATAATTTTTTCAATAAAATAATAAAGTATATAAAACTTATTTGAGTTTAAAATAATTTGAATTTAACAATTCCAGACTTTATTAAACTTTCGATTAGGCCACGAAGTATACGTTAATCCTTCTTAAATTTCATATAATATCACCCCCTTTTTTTTCTTTTTCACCTTATCTTAAGGAAATGATTTAACCTTGTTAACTCTACTTCACTCGCTATTTTTTTTTTAATATTAAATTTATTTCTAAAAGTTATGTGTTAATCCCAATGAACTAGTAACAAAACCTTGTGTATCATGAGGATGATCATGGAAATTGCCTACTTTCTCTAGATTGTGATTATTAAGCATTGATTAGACCAATAGGCCCCTTGTAACCACAAGCCCAATAAATTTCATGACCCGGAGGCTGGGCCCTCTACTGGCCCATAACAACAGAAAGAAACAAAGATGGTAAATGGAAGATGTATATTTGGGCCGATGAGCACTCATCTTGTTTTGTATGTGTTGAGTATGAAGTCCTTGGGCTATTTGCTATTGGGCTTGTTTATTTTGGTGTTTAGAAAAGCTATTTTGGTTTTCTTGTTCACCAAGCCTAAAACCCTAGTTAGTGTCTATATATATATATCCATATCTATGTAATTTTTGTCAACGAGAAGGACAATTCGATCATTTTATATGTAATCTGATAACTAGAAGGGTAATTCGGCCATAAAAAATGACTGAATTGCCCTTTTCGTTAACAGAAAAAATAGACGAAGTTAGCCCAGTGCACTAAAATGGCAACGGTGAAAACTTTTTGGACCCACAAGCGAAAAATGAAACTTTTAAACTAAACTGATAAAATTGTCCAAACTACAAGGACTAAAATGAAATTTAACTCTTATTAAAATATATCATAAACTTTCGCAACAAGTCAGAGATAATTAATATTATTAAATAACACAACATTAATCATCTCCACTTGTAACCCTATATATAGAACGAGGTGCACCAGCAGCACCCCTTTATCGTTCACCCCAAATTTCGACCTAATTTCCGGCCGATCAACCCACAATGTCGTCGGAAAAGACCATCATGTTGAAGAGCTCCGACGAAGAAACGTTCGAGATAGAAGAAGTGGTTGCGTTGGAAAAGACCATCATGTTGGAATCTGAATTTGAATTTGATTGATTTTTTTTTTAAATAACTAAACAAAATTTACATTAGGTTTTAAAACAATAAATGAGAAAGATGACCAATCTTCAAGTTTAAGATTTCACACAAACTTTTTTAATTAGTTGGAAACTATATAGGCATGGTATTGTAAATAGTTTAATCAAATTGATAATTAAAGATATGTTTTTAATACTAACCGGTACAATCTAATTATCAAATCATATATGCTAACTACCCGCCTAATTATCAAACCGCCCACGATACAAGAAACTTAATGCGAATAATAATAGACAAATATTTAAAGCATAAACAACTCGTTTAAATAAAAAGAATCACAAGTGTTTCAATGCATCAATAAGAAATCAATCCAACAATCTAAATCAAGAGTAAACTTCCGTTTTGCTCCCTGTGGTTTGGTCACTTTAACGGTTTTGCTCCAAACCTTTAAAAATAGCCATTTTACTCCCTGATGTTTCGGTTTTTTTGCCAGTTTGCTCCCCGCCTCTAACTCCATCCAAATTGTTTGTTTTTCCATTTTGCTCCCCGCAGGGAGCAAACTGGCAACAAAACCAAAACATCAGGGAGTAAAATGGCTATTTTTAAATGTTTGAGGCAAAACCGTTAAAGTGACTAAACCACAGGGAGCAAAACGGAAGTTTACTCCTAAATCAAATAAAGTTCGACCAATTCTCCACATGCTTGCCAATTTTCAAGCCCAAGTTTCATTCTGATGGTCCATATTAATTATAACCCATTGTTTTTATTTTTGCAACATGCATGTGGGCCTTCGGAATCCAAAGTCCAAGTTTCTTCGGGTCCATTTTTGCTCATCAGTTCCTAGGAATAAATTATAGGTCCAACAATTTAATTAGCTCATAACAATAAATGTGAATCCCAACATGAGAATTGACTATTGAGATCATGTATTTTCTTTACATGATTTTTTTTGGTTGAGATCCAGAATTAATTTCTAATTTAATTGCCTTTAACCCTGTATTATGATATTCGTAACACTTTTAGTTTGTATTAAAATCTAGTGTCGATTACATTAATAACATTAAATATTTATTTAAACCTCTTTGGCTTGTTTTTTTTTTTTTTTTTTGAACGGCCAACAAACTCAATCCCGAGCACTCTCGGGGCACCCACTGGACAAACGGAGTACTCCGAGAGTAACCCGAGTCCACCACCAATTCCGGGGAAAACCCAGTAACCCACCCGCCCGTAGGCACGACGGTGAAATTACCGGTAAAACCCGTTTGGCTCAAGGATCCAACCCAGGTTTCCCTGGGTCTCCTATCATTGCCCACCAGTGCCTCATTCTGCACCAAGTGGGAGTCGAACCTGCATCACTCAAGAGAAATGCAAGCCCTCCACCACTTGATCTAGAGATCATTGGCCTTTGGCTTGTTTTATTATAAGATTTAAAAAATACAAAAAGAATTCAAAATATAATGTAATTTATATCGTGTATCTAAAATGCACCGATTAATTTTCCTCTTTCATTTTTTTGCACAAATGCGTGACTTTAAGAGTTCCACATTTTCTTTGTTCTTTTATTTTTGAACATTTTCTCTCTTTTCCTTTCTAGGCTTGTCCTAACTAGAAGTTTACCTACCTGGGTTTGGAGGTCTAAGGTCTTACCAAGTCTGGTCATCTCAGGCTTCTGCATTTCCATTAAGCGTGACTTTTCGTTCATGGGGCAGGAGTGTGTGTTACGTATGCGGCCTTTGTTGCCCGCAATTGGAACTTCCTGCAATAAAAACTTTACTTTTTCGTGATCTCTGTGTAGTTCTCTGTGTCTGAACTGCTCTTCCCCTTTTGATTCTAACGGGGTATCATAGCTTAGGTGTATTGTATCAGAAATCAAGAAGGAAGAAAGTGTTACCTCATCAAAAGTCGTCTACAAAACTTTTGTCTTTTCTGGGATAGGGTACGGGTGTGCCTATCAGGCACGGCCCGTGTCTAGTCTAATTTTTTTTACATGTAAAATTTTTCGTCTTTTTTTGCTTCGTCTGTTCCTTTTGGCCTGACTTTTCCTGAAAAATCAAAATATACTCATTTAGAACTATTACCGATATTTTTCAGAAAACCATTAAAATTGGACTATAACTAATATAAAAATAAAAGTTTTGTACTAAAAAATCAAAAAATTTAAACCGAAATGAATATTTGTTTCAATCTACATAGAACTAAAGGAGAGTTAATATCTTTCAAAAAGTCATAAAAAATATATATTATATATTTAAAACTTGATTCAAATAAATATAAGAGTTAAATGCCATTTTAGTCCCTGTGGTTTGGACCATTTTGCCAGTTTAGTCCAAAGGTTTCATTTTTAACCTGTGGGTCCAAAAGGTTTTACAGTTGCCATTTTAGTCCACTGGGTTAACTTCATCCATTTTTTCTGTTAATGAGAAGGCCAATTCGGTCATTTTATATGGCTGAATTGCCCTTTTAGTTAACAGAATTACATACAAACTGACCGAATTGGCCTTCTCGTTAACAGAAAAAATGGATGAAGTTAACCAAGTGGACTAAAATGGCAACTGTGAAACCTTTTTGGACCCACAGGTTAAAAATGAAACCTTTGGACTAAACTGGCAAAATGGCCCAAACCACAGGGACTAAAATGGCATTTAACTCTAAATATAAAACTTTAGAAAGATTTCAAAATCGCATAAATTTTAAAAATAAATTATTAAAATATATCATAAAATTTCGCAACAAGTCAGGGATAATTAATATTTAATAATAATAATAATAATAATAATAATAATAATAATAATTTAATATTATTAAATAACACAACATTAATCACCTCCTCTTGTAACCCTATATATACAACGAGGTGCACCAGCAGCACCCCTTTATCGTTCACCCCCAAATTCCGACCTAATTTCCGGCCGATCAACCCACCATGTCGTCCGAAAAGACCATCAAGTTGAAGAGCTCCGACGGAGAAACGTTCGAGATAGAAGAGGTGGTGGCGTTGGAATCCCAAACGATCAAACACATGATCGAAGATGACTGTGCGAACACCACCATCCCTTTACCTAATGTCACCAGTAAGATCATGTCCATGGTTGTTGAGTACTGTAAGAATCATGTCCAGTCGACGACGAATAGCAAGGGGAAGACTGTTGTTGACGACGATCTCAAAGCCTTTGATTCTGAGTTTGTCAATGTGGATCAAGACACTCTCTTTGATCTAATTCTGGTGAGTGTCTGATTATTAGTTTGTGATACCGTATCAGATTGGGCTCAGAAACGGTTCAACCGGTTGACTGGACGGTTTGAACCGGTTTTTAAAACATTGCCTAGGGTTCGGTTTGTTGATTGTTTATCGATATTGTGTGCTCTAACTAGGGCAATGTTTTAAAATCTAGGTGTATCAGATTTGGCTCAGAAACGGTTCAATCAAATGTATCGGGTGGTTCGACCGGATGTACTAGGCGGTTTAACTGGACGGTTCAACCGGCCAGTTTTTAAAACATTGGTTTTGGGCTTGGCTTGGCTTGGCTCGGCTCAGATTTAAAACCGAGCTGAAATCGCTTAAGTTCGGCTTGGTTAAGCTAGGATTTATAAAAGAAAATTTGATACATCGTTTTCAAAATTAATTAGTCTAATGTGTTTGTCCCGTTTGCGTTTGATACCTTTGGTGGTCTCGCTCCTGACGCTGTGCGACTTTTGAATCGGGTTCAAAAAGTCGTTGATAGTAATTCTTCGTCGCTAAAGGTTTCAAACTTTGTATTTAGCAGAATTGGTTTTTCTATTCAAAAGGGGTGGCGGCGCAACTTGTTGCCCGACTACCTGCCATTGCTTTGTAATTGCCCTTTTTCGTGTGGAATGGTATATATACGTGGTATGCTTATGCGGCAAAAAAAAATTAGTCTAATATATCATTGAGTAGTTCAAATGAACATATTCACAATTTGCGTTCAACATAATACATTACAAGCCAAAATAAAGTTTAACCAAATACAAAATAAGTGTCAAATATTAATGAAATACAATAGAAGTTCATTAGCATCCTAATCAACTCGAATTTTGATATAAATTAGTATATCTATATAAAAATAAAAAATATCAAAAGTGGAATAATCCGAGCAAAGCTAACGAGTGAGCCAATCCAGCTCATTAAGAACCGAGCTAGGCTCACTTTCTAACTAAGCCAAGCTAGCTTGGATCGGTTTCAAACCAAGCCATACTGAGCAAGTTTTTTCCGAGCAAGCTCCGAGACACGAGCTTTTTGGACATCGCTATTTTGGGGTAATCAAGATTCATAGATTTACGAATTTTGAGATTGATGATTGATGATAACCATGATTGTTAAGGATATTGTGTAAGCGGGTGTTTGGGTATGCAGAACCAATTTTAAGCACATAAAAAATAACAAAGAAGTAAATTCGCTTTTGAGTCTTCTTTTGATATGGTTTGAAACTATATCTTTATGGTAATGTTTTGTGTGTTCTTTTATCAGGCTGCAAACTATCTCAACATCAAAAGCTTACTTGATCTGACATGTAAAACGGTTGCTGACATGGTCAAGGGCAAGACTACCAAAGAGATTCGCAAGATGTTCAACATCAAGAATGACTTCACCCCCGAGGAAGAAGAGCAAGTCCGCCATGAGAATGAATGGGCATTTGATTAGAGATTCCTGACACCAATATATAAAGGATCAAGTTATTATTATGTTCGGATGCTTTTGTTATCTTCGTAGATATTAGTAAGTAAAACCAATGTCGTTTTATGAATATTCTCTCAGGTAATATTACGAGTTTACATTGGATCAGTTTTTTGAAAAAATTAACTGTATTGAAAATTGGACAACACAACTCAAGTAGCAGGAACAATTTCTAAAAACAGAACTATTTGGGACCCTGCACCATGATATAATGAAGTCCCACACCTCTTGCACAAACCTGCAGGCAACTGGTAAATGCTCCAATGATTCGTCTGCCTCGCCACAGAGTTTTACACTTAAGGACCCGAAGTGAACATTCCTCTTTGCAAGTTCAGTCATGATCGAAAGGCGACCCAACGAGACCCTCCAAAGTAAGAAGTTAACCTTAATGGGGACTAAATTGTTCCATGCAAACACATGCCCATAGTTCGCCGAACCTCTCCGTTCCAGCTCCTTTTCATACTTTTAACTGTGAAAATGTTGTCCTCCTCTATACTCCACAACACCCAATCCGTTCCAGCCCCCGCCTTGCATCTTAAAGTTCCAGCCATGTTTTGTACCTCACCCACGTCCACCCCACACTACTCTTTTCGAGATTAACCCGGAGGCCGGAAGCTAGGTAAAAGCATCAAAGAATTTGATTTAAATTCTGCGCGTTCAACGAAGACCACTCCCTCAAAAATACCACATCATCCGCGCATAAAAAATGTGACAATAACGGACCATTATTCCAACACCGAATACCCTTGAAGAGCCCAATTTCACACGCCTTTTTCACAACTTAGGGTAAAGCCTCCATAGCTATTATGAACAAAAACGGACACATGGGGTCGCCTTGTCTCAAACCCCAGAAACACTTGAACTCTTGCGTTGGCACTCCATTAACCAAGACCGATGTTTTTGCCGATGTCACCACAGCCCTGATCCACTCTCTATAAACATGGAAACCCCATTTGTACCATTACCAACACAAGGAACTCCCAACTTAAAGAATCGTAAGCTTTTTCAATATCCACCTTAAATATCATGCCTTGCTTCTCACGACTCTTTTCATCCAAGCGATTACTTCATTTAGAACAAGCGGCCTATTTAGGATACTCCTATTTGCCAAAAAGGCCGTTTGCTCCTTTACGAATTAACAATTGGATCAGTTTTTAAAAAAATTAACTGTGTTAAAAATTGGAAAAAGAAAATTTTCATTTGAATTATTTTCATCAAAGCAAATAATAAGCTAACAAAATGTGTTTGCTTAAATCAAAATACGAAAACACCAAAAACACACAATTCAAATGACGAATAACATGATGATGAACAAGAAAGAACAGCATCCTTGATTTAACAAAATTACTGGATAACACAACTCAAGTAGTATAACAGTAGCATTAAGCTAATAATCCTGACAATCTCAAACTCAACCGGCAAAACTACAAGTGTTTAAGAGAAGCTTGAGCTTGGTGGTGCGCCACCACCGAAACCACCACCTCCACGACCAAAGCTGGGCCTTCCGCCAGCACCCTGCAGCAATAACCCATTTGAAAAACAATCAACAAAATTATACAGCAGATCAACTACCAGCTTTTGCTAGTGGTTCACATGAACCATAGTTGTTAAAAGCCATCGCCTCTTGCACCTAGGCCCATTTTTCAGGCGAGGCGAGGTAGTTGCGCTTTAAGTCTAGGAAATTGTGCTTTTATTTTCCAGGTCATCGTTCAGGCACGTATTCCAGCGAGATTCCTAAAATCCGGAAAGTCCCAAGCTAAATTCTCTAAATTTCGAAAAAGATTCTAGCCAGATTTCTACTTTTATTCAAGGAAAACTACTTTTCTACACTAATACACTAATATTTTAGAACATTTTGTACTAAATAGATGATCTAAAGTGTTATATAATAGATTTTATTTGAAGAGTAGTATTCTTTTTCTAATACATAATATTTTTTTTCCATTATACGCTTTATTTTTCTCACGCTTTTGCATTTTGCGTCTAGGCCCCAGGTGAGGCCTAAGCGCCTTTAATAACTATGACACGAACAAACAAAGAAAAGAGCCCGACTACTGCACGTATCGACCAATATGCACACAGATACAGTCTACAACTAAAATGTAGATAGCATAAAATCATTCTTTAATCAAGGGTATTTTACATCAATAATTTTTTTGACCTTTCGAGTTAACAATTAACATCGACATTCAATAATTGAAAGCCTTAAGCAACCAACTGTATCAATATTTTACAACATTAATTTTTTGCGCTTTCGAGTTAACACCCAACTGTATCAATACTTCCGAAATTTAGTTGTGAATGGCATGAAGCCGTACGCATACAAAACCAAACTTTGAAAATAGTCATATGAGTGCGTTAATCCTTGAAATGCCGAACGTTGATGACTTGATGTTAACTAAAAAGCTCAAAATATCAACGCCCTAATCTACCCTTGGTTCAAACGCTAGTTCGCTTTCTCAATAAGCTAAATTATATTAGAATTAAAACAAATTTTGAGTAATAGACCAAAAGCAATCAATCATACACATAATTATAAACCAAAATCAAACAGACAGTATACGAAAAATGTGCATATTGCAAGTCATTACCCTGTTGAAAGCGGGCTGGTAGTCAGCTGGAGCTCCACCCTTCTCACCACCAAACTCCCCGGGAGGGCCTCTCGGACCGCCACGATACCCATCGCGATCACCAAACCTCGGTCTATCCCCTTCAAACCTAGGCGGCCCACTACACACCACACCAAACATTAACAAACAATTATCAATCAAAACCAAATCAAAATCAAAATCCACTACATCATTACCGAGGGCGGTCACCGGGGGGTCCACCCATGGGACGACCAAGGGGCTTAGCAGATTTTTTCAAAGTAGCAGGAACAATATCCGATGGAAGATTCAAATAAGTTCTAAGAAACTCAATCCCATCATTGGTCAAATACCAATAGTAATGCATCCAAGCAAAAGTCTCCTTCACATACTCTTTCGATTTGAAGCTCTGCATGAGCTTAATCACCTGCAAGTTCGGTACATCGATTTCCGGGTGTTTCGCAAGGTTGTAGTCCTTTTTGGCGAAACAAACACCCTCTGTAACAAAATTCACACATATTCAACGATTAATTACAGTAATAAGTAACAAATTGATGGAAATCATTGTTGAATACAGAGAGAATGATACCTTGAAAGAGGTATTTTGAAATGGCCTTACGGTTCTTGTCTGGAATAATCTGAAAAAACACGATTTGAATAATCCAAATATCATTATAACTCATGAATGAACAGAGATAAGATGACTTTTACCATGATTCCTGCTTGAAATTAGGGTTAGCAGCAGCAGCAGGAGGAGGAAGACGAAGATGAAACCCTAGGGCTGCCGTTTGATTAATATAGAGTGGTGGTTTAGATGGGCCGTTGAAGCCCGTTATTTTGGGCTTGTTTTGTTTTGGGCTTCTTTGTTTTTAGATTAGACTAGTCCGCATATTTTGAAACACTATCCTTACAAGTCAAAAGAGAAATATATTGACTTGCCAAGGGAAATCGTTGTAGAAATCGCTAGTCGCTAGTCGACCAGTGAGGTGGGGACTAGCGATTAATCGTGATTAATCGGGGATTAATCAGATATAATCGTGATTAATTGTAATTAATCGGAAATTAATCGAGATTAATCGGCAGCTAGTCGAGATTTTTACAACCATGATCAAAATTGATGAGAAAACAACAACATTAAAAGTTAAATTGTCACTACGTGAAAAACATAAATTGAGAAAGAAATAAAATATTTTGAATTTTTTTTTAATCTTCTGAGTCAAGTAAAATGAGTTATCTTCAAATATTGATATAAGTGTTTGAAAATGAAAAGAAAGCTTTCATGTCTAGGGCATATTTTGAAACACTATCCATAATTGGTTGTTTCATGCATCTTTTGTGATCAGTGTTGTAAGAATCGCTAGGCGCTAGTCTGGCGGTGGGGTACCGACCAGTGTTGTAGTAATCACTAGTCGCTAGTCGGGGCGGCGGGGTGGGGACTAGCGATTAATCGGGGATTAATCAGAATTTATGGGGATTAATCGGGATTAATTTGATTAATCGGTGACTAATCGGGGATTAATCGGCACCTAGTCGGGAATTTTACAACCATGGTACCGACTAGCGATTAATCGGGATTAACAGGGATTAATCGGATTGAGATTTTTATATGTAATTTTTGGTTACATATATACACACACACTTTTATATGAAGTTTTTTTTAAGTAGACATGTTTTAACCCCTCATTGACCATTTTTTTAAGTATTTGGAAGGAATTTATAAGATTTGGTCGAAATTTGGCCGGCGTTTGGCCAAAATTTGGCCAGAATAGGACCGCCATTGACCGCCTAGCGATAAATCGGTCATTAATCGGTGAACCTCCGATTAGTGATTAATCGGAGACTAGTCGGGATTTTTACAACCATGCTTGTGTTAAAACATAGGGCTTGCAAAACATGTCTAGTCATGTTAGACCGTGGGGTATGGTGGGGCGGGGTTTTGGGGCATGGGTTGACACGTGGCTTGGGGGGCTTCGCTGGGCTGACCCACATTGAAGACGGTATGGTGGGGCGGGGGTTTGGGGCGTGGCCAGCCCAAATGGCTGTTTTAATTTTTTTAAAATGAAAAATTTTAATTATTTAATGTTTTTTAAATAAAGAAAGTTACATAAAAAAATTCCTAACGCTTATATTTTTTCTTTATCTCTTCTCTCGTCTCCAACATTAGTTCCAACCCTTCACCCTCTAGGTGATCAATGGGCTGGGCTAGAAATTTCATATCATCTCGTCTTTGTTTCAGGGCATCCCTAGCTTCTTTGCTCTTTCGAATTTCGGCCCTTTGTTGTTGGAATACGTTGAATGTATCTAACTTGCATGCAATGTCATCCAACTGATCGCTGTATACTCCCCTACGCGAGCCCGAACTCCCAACTGAAGGCGATGACGTACCCGATCTTGATCTTTGAGCGCGCCTTTTTGCGGCATCTCTTCCGTATTCAGGCCGGTTTGGCGAATCATCCAAAAGGTCCACCAACTCTTGATCTCGTGCATCAGATTGGGCTTGGGACGAGGCCCTTGACCTTTTGGAAGACGTGTTAGTTTCGCTTCCACTGGGGATATTCGTCAACTTTGGATGGAACTTACAAATCTCCCAACAATGCATGAAACGGAAGTCGCTCCCCACATTTGGTTTGAATGTAACCAATGCATTTGTCACACAGTCGGCTTCGGTTTCACCACTTTTTGGGTTTTGCTTTGCTTTATTTAAAAAAGCACTAAAGGAATAGAAGTGTGATATTTATAGTGAAAAAATATTTTTTTTTTTAACATAGCCGTTGGCTAACGGGGCTAGCCCAACGGCTAGTTTGGTTTGGCCAACGAGAACCCGCCATGTCATACTGATAGACCCGCCCCACGCCCGGCTTCAAACTCCCGCCCCTTGGGCCACGCCCCAACCCAAGCCCGCCCGGGGTGGTGGCTTGGGCGTTTTCAGCCAACCCACGCCCCAACACAATCCCCATACCTAGGGCTGAGCAGTATACGGTTCAGAACCGCCAGAACCGGAGAACCAAACCAGAACCGCTAGATCCAAACCGTATTTTTGTATATAGGGTCCGGTTCCAGTTCTTAAATTTGGGTAAAAACGGTTCCCGGTTCGGTTCCGGTTAAAGAACCGCTAGAACCAGTTAGGATTATAAATACTTAAAACCCTATTTTATTAATGGGCTTTTCAACATCATACGACCATCTTAATTCTTATTCCCTCCTCTTATATTCATTCCACGATCTCATCTTTCATCTAGTAATTCTTCTCCATCTCTCAACCCTAACCCTAATTGCAATCATACAAGTTCATCTTCATTAACACCTTGCAAATACATGTACGCTATTCTACATGACCTTCTTTTATTATTGCATATATTTTCTTTCTAAATGTTTGCTTTCTGATACATATAGTTTTCTGTATGTGAAAATAAAAATTGAAAAAAATAATCAAATCAATGTTGATCAAATTGTAAATGTGTGTAAAATAGTGTATCGCTTGGTAAATACAGTAGACGCATTACTGATCAATCTATTCACATGAACCAAATACAGTAGATGCATTATTCGTTTAATTTTTTTAATTGCAAACACTTGGTTTCAATTAGATTTAGATGTTTATGAGAAGATTGAGAGGATGAAGATCGAATTAAGTTTGAAGATGTTTGTTTTAGTTATTAACACGATGGTTGTAATAGTTTTATTTAGAGTTTGTTTTATGGCTTGAAATTTTTTATTGTTGCTTTGCTACTTTTATTTTGATTGGTTTGAACTTTGAATGTTGCAACTCTTAGTTAATGTTTTAAATGGTTTGATTCGTTTTTATTGAATTGTTAATTTTATGATTTAATTGTCAACCGGATCCCGCGAGAACCGTTTACACGAGAACCGTTTAACCGGTTCGGAACCGAACCAGAACCGTTATAATACGGTTCGGTTCCGGTTCTTAAATTTAGCAATTAACGGTTCCGGTTCGGTTCCAGTTCGATTCGGTCCGGTTCTGAACCGTTGCACAGCCCTACCCATACCCCACAGTCTTAAACATGTTAGAGACGATGCAATTAACACAACTATCAGACATGAAAGCGGCTTATTTAATTACTTTACATCTCATGTCTAGCATCCTAGCTTAACTATTTAAATATTTATATAAAATTATGTAGTGTTTTTTTTTATTTTTGTTAAATAGGTTTAGTCATGTTATAAACAGGTTAAGAATTAACAACCCTAATACATTCAAACTTGAGGCTAATAAAAAATGTAGTGTTGCTAGCAGGTTACCCAACAGGGAAGATGGATCGATTGGGACAAATTGGAATTGGAGGACTGGGCCTGGAAGCTTTCTAGAGATATCGGAATTAAACTGGCTCATGAGAGATTTGGGATCTGTTAAATTGGAAGGTCGGGAAGATAAGTGGAAGTGGATTGGAGCGGGCGCGGAAGATTACTCGGTTGGGGCAGTGAGAATAATTGTTAGTAAAAGTGTGGACCATAGCAGAAATTTTGTGATGAAGTGGTGCAAATGGGTTCCTATGAAATGCAACGTCTTCGCTTGGAGAGCTGAAATGGGTAAAATTCCAACCGGAACAGCGCTCAGAGACAGAAATATCGAGATAGATGACGTTTCGTGTCCTCTTTGTGGGTCGAGAGACGAGTCGAGTGGCCATCTATTCACTTCTTGTTTGGTGGCGAGCAGGGTCTGGCATCACATTTCGAGATGGTGTAGAGTGGCGCCTTTTGTGGTTTACACTGTTAGAGAGATGCTAGAGCTTCATGATCATGTCGGGCTGAATGGTGTGGCTAAAGAGTTTTTTCATGGGATTGTCATAATCGGGTGCTGGAGCATTTGGCGTGCTAGGAATGGTTTCAAATTATCCAATAATCAAGTTCGGGTGGAAGATATTATTAGCGAAATTAAATCGGTAGGGTTTCTCTGGGGTAGTAGTAGATTAAAAGCTTGGTCCGTGTCTTGGACCGAGTGGTGTAACTTTGTATTTATGTAGAGTTCTGGTGTTTGTTGTTTGTCCGCCCCGTTTTGTGGGTTAGTGGTTTCTAATGATATTATAACCTTATAAAGAAGCAACTAACTTATGCATATCAAGGTTGTACAATTGGCTTTGGGAGATTTTCAAAAAAAAATTGGAATTTTCCTTTTTAACCCTAAGGTTTTAATCTTTCACAATTTAAGTTTAAAGTTTTAATCTTTGTTTCATTTTTAACCTTAAAGTTTTAATCTTTGACAATTTAAGTTTATAGTTTTAATCTTTGTTAATTTGACCCCTTTGATTAATTTATTTTTCACTTCTAATTCAAAAGTTTTCATCTTATACAATTTAACCCCTTTGATTAATTTGATTTTTCACTTCTAATTCAAAAGTTTCCATCTTTTGCGATTTAACCACTTTGATTTTTTTTACTTAGAGTAAAATGCACGGATTGTCCCTGTGGTTTGGTGAAATTTCACCTTTAGTCCCCAACTTTTCAAAATTACACTCTTAGTCCCTGTGGTTTAACAAGTTGTTACTCGGATAGTCCCCAAAGCGGATGGAGGTTAGTTTTTCTGGTTAAGTGAGTGTGAAATGACAAGGACTATTCGAGTAACAACATATCAAACCACAGGGACTATCCGAGTAACCTTCATCCGCTTTAGAGATTATCCGAGTAACAACTTGTCAAACCACAGGGACTAAGAGTGTAATTCTGAAAAGTTTGGGACTAAAGGTGAAATTTCACCTAACCACAGGGACTATCCATGCATTTTACTCTTTTACTTATTTGTTGTAATCTTGCATTTGAGAGTTTTCCAAAGAAAAATGGTTATGCATATGGTTGTTGTAACCTTGGCTTTGAGGGTTTTTAAAAAAAATGATTTTTTAACTTTTCACTCAAATGTATTTCATATGGTTATGCATATGGTTGTTGTAACCTTGGCTTTGAGGGTTTTTAAAAAAAATGATTTTTTAACTTTTCACTCAAATGTATTTCATAAATTACCTTTAACGCAAAACTATTTGTATTTTACTTTTAACATAAAACTTTTTATCTTTTGCAATCTATCCTCACAACTTTTTTTACTTTCAACTTTGGTCCTTTATAATTTTTATTTTCCGCAAATTTTTTCGCTTTATGCTTCGTTCTAAATTTTGTGACTAAACACATCGAAACGTGCGTCTTTGGTTTAACGTTTTTACGTTTCGTTCTAAATTTTGCGAGTTAACACGACGCAACGTACATGTGTGGGTGAACGTTTTTACATCGTCTATTTTTTCCCGTTTGAAAGGTTCAACATAACGTGCGCGTCCTAAATCGACTTAGTTATAACTAAAGAATCCCCGCCGCATTGCGGCGGGTCGTAATTCTAGTTTACTTAAAAAAAAATACCCTAATGCATAATTAAAAGTGGTAGCTTCTGCATTTCAATTATAAACCATTTTGATTACTTCAATCTCTCTCTCTCTCTCTCTTTTTTTTTTTTTTTGAAACAGGAATATAAAATCGTGGCCTGCACGCAAGGGTTGGTAGTGGAGATTTTAGTTGTAGTTATAGTCCAAGTATTCACAAACTTGTGGATAAGCTTTGTTGACCAAAAGGCACACCCATTGGTGCTCACTTGTAGCTTTTGCTTGTTGATGGAAAGGATTTTGCTTTAAAATGGTAAGGGGCCACACAGATTTTTTTTTTTTTTTTTTCTGAAAAAATGAACTTCTTAGTCTCATACTCTCATGTGAGTGGGGTCGTATTGTATCCCCCTTCCCAAAAGATCCGCCCTTGACTCAATTACTCAACTAGTTTTTTTTTTTTTTTCTAATTCAAGGTGTTGAAGATAACTTTGTCCGGTTTTTGGTCCACATAAACAACGTACCGTAAATTCCTTCGCTATTTTAACAATAGAAAGGGGTTTGTTGTTGGAAATTTTATCATTCTTCAACCTCTAAATAAACTTATTGATTGCTTGAATCCCTATTTTTCGACTTCACTAGTTGATGTGCATGGTGGATACTATGAGAAACCCAAGTAGAGGGGACACCTTTGTAGATGAAAGTAGTGAATTGTCTAAAGTTGGAAATGCAATAAAATGGGAGACTTATAATAAATGGTAGATATTATTGTCGACACTAAAGAGCTAAAGGTGATTTGTATGAGTTTATCTGGTTTACTCTATTTAGGCCATAAACATGCTATTGTGCTATATGTTAAATGTAATAGAACCATCATGTGTATTATGTGGAGTGGCGGACCCAGGATATTTTTCCTGGGGGTGCGAAATTTTTTAAAGATTTTAGACCCCAGCTATATAAAAATAAATCGGTTCATAGCAGGTCGGATCGGGTCGGGTCACGTAAAACAAGTAAACACAAACAAACAAAGTTTCATAGTGGGTCGAATCAGATCGGGTCGGGTCCATTTCAATTTTCAAACAATCAAACCCTAGTTCCTAACTTCCTATCACATTAACAAACAAAAAAACATCAAAGTTCCAACCATCCCTACTTCTATTTCTCGTAATCATTAAATAAAAGAACAAAAAAAAAAAAAACTTATCTAAAACATACCTTGGTCTTTAATTAGAAGAATCCGGCGAAAAAAAATGGTTCAACCCCTTTCCTCTTGAGAAATTGCGGCATAACTTCCCTATTATGTGTACTGATTTTGTTAACAAAACTAGTAGTTGGGTTGGGCTTGAATGGGTATTAAGTTATTGGGCTTGATGGATTGAATTTAAGTTTTATTAAATGGGTTAGTGGACTAACTTGTTTACATAATTTAATCAGATTTCAATCAGTGTTCACAATTTTTTTATATAAATTCCTAACATTTTTTTCTAAGGGGTGCGGACGAAAATTTCCAAGGGGTGTGGTCAGAATTTTCCAAGGGGTGCGGTCGGAATATTTCAAGGGGTGCGGACGAAAATTTCCAAAGGGTGCGGTCCGGATTTTTCACGAAAAATACCACTAATTTTTTTTCAAAGGGTGCGGCCGCCCACCCACCCCATAAAGTGAGTCCGCCACTGATTATGTGGGTTAAAATAAAGAGTAAATTTCAAAGTTCGTCCTTTATGTATGTCATATATTACAAAGTATGTCCTTTATCTTTAATAAGCTCAGAAAACATACTCAATGTTTGAAAAACCAATCAGGTTATGTCCTTTACCCTAAACCTTGTTTGTTTTCCCAGTTAAGTCAGGTCACATGTGAAGCACATGAGGGCATTAATGTCATTCTACCTACCAATTAATGTTACCTGTTATAAAAACCCTAAATACTTCCCAATTAATGTCTCTGTCATCATCGATCTTCAGCATCACGAAATCTTCATCATCGTTATCATCTTCCTCGACAGAACATTATCATTATCAGATCACCTCCTCCCCTACCGCCGTAGCGGCGGTGGCGCTGCAACTGTTGTCGGAAACTTACCGACGAAACGAGAGGGAGACGAGGGTGGGGGGTTGGTGTGTGTATTTGCTTGTCGGAGAACCACCACCATCACGACCTCCACCGTCGCGGTTGTGGTTCTGAACCACCTGCAATCGAGCCTCAACCACCATCGCAACCACCCACCCCACTAAAATCGAGCCCCAACCAAGAGACGAACATATCTAGGAATATGAGATCTGAAAGTGAAGGTGGATAGGGTTGTAGACGACGAATGAATGGGGGTTCTGTTGCGACGGGGGTGTTCGGAGGTTGGGGTTCTGTTGCGACGGCTCTGATTGGAGTCCGATTGGGGTTGCAGACTTTGAGGTGGAGTATTACTGTTGAAGCCATTTTGGGCTCTAGTAGTTGATTGGGTGAAGAGTGGTTACAACCACTGCCTGCAAAAGTCGGTTTTGATTCCCAAATCCGCCATGCTCATCCATGAATTGAACCTTTTCCATTTGATTATTTGCCATAGCTTCTTCCACAGAAGGCCACTTTTGGAGAACACGGTGATTCTTTACTGCAATATGCATCGTCTCCCCTACAAAGAAGGATGATCGGATATCACCAAAAGAAAATTTAGGGGTTGAAATCGTGTCCAGATTTGGAGCCAAAACAGAAGACGCTTGTTCATCAGGGCCAATATCTATTGTTTCCTTGGTGGTGGTTGAACAAATTTCTCCAAATGGAGATCGCATCTGAGATAAAGAGACTCTACGACGGCTAGGGTTCCGATCCGAGAGAGAGAAAGAGAGAGAGGAGGGGTGAGTGTGGGAGTTCTTGGTCGCCGGAGTTGGGCGGTGGTGTTTCACCGGAGAAGAAGACCAGTAGGTGGGTGGTGGGTGGTGGTTGTGGTAGGGTAGTCAGAGAGAGAGAAGAAGGTGTTTATATATATGTGTGTTTTGTCTGTGTATATATATAATATATAATTTTAAAATTGTTTTATTTATTGTTTTTTATAATGATTTATTTTAACATTTTGGATAAACTGACCAAAATACCCTTATGTGGGGTTGACTTAGTCAAATTTAACCTTAAAAACTAGCTGTGTTAGGACTAAAGGACGTAACATGTAAGGGTTTGCAAACATTGAGTATGTTTTCTGAGCTTATTAAAGATAAAGGACATACTTTGTAATATATGACATACATAAAGGACGAACTTTATAATTTACTCTAAAATAAATGATAATAAAGCTTAATTGATCATTGCAACATTGTCACCTTATATGTCTCTTACTACATGTGGTATAACCTATATGTCTCTTAGCTGGTTATAGGGGTTTAGGCCTTGAGGGTATGCTTGGGATACCCCTCAACTTTCTTAGCCCATGTGTAGTCATAAAGCCCCTTTGTGGGCGTTATGCGACACGTGGCGTGCCACGTGTGCGGGTGGGCGTTATGGGGCGTTATGCAATTAAGCCCGTAATCATAAAGCCCCGCCTAATCATTACTCAATTATTAATTTCTTATTTTTTATAATTATTTTCTAACTTTATAAAATTAAAATTCATTTCATTAAATTAAAAAAAACATTACACTAAAATTAAAAAAAAACATTACAATAACATAAAAAAAAAAAAAACGGTTCCAAAAAAAAAAGTTGGACTAAAAAAATAAAAAAAACAACACTTCAAATATTATTCTTCGGCTTCATTTTCGTTCTCTCCTTTTTCCTCTTCGTTTTCTCCAGCATCCAAACCTACGTCTTCAAAGTTCCCGTCTTCGAATTCCTCAACCTCTTCTTCCTCGGAATCTTCTTCGTCGTCATTGACGACAATCCAAGCTACCAATCATGTCGGGTATTCCATGCTTTTCTAGATGCACCTCATATATTTGTTGAAGGTCGTTCCAAGTGGGATTTCTCAAATAACGTTTTCCATATAACTGGCATATACCTAAAATATAATTCAATATATAAAAGTTTTACTAGTAAGCTACTAAAAAATCAATATATAAAAGTAAGTAAATAAATAAAAGTCAATAAAAAATACCATAGCAAAAATGTTCCAAGCAATCTCGGGTTGTTTTCTCCGCCATCTTCAAGTACTCGTCGTTGATGTCGTACGTGTTTCCGTATGCTAATATGCGTAACGCGGATGTGACCTTTTGAATTGAGGTGAAGCCTAAATATCCTCGCGCGTCCATTCTTTGTTTAAAGAAATCATACTTATTTTCCAAATCATTAGAAATGCGCAAAAATAACCTTTGGCTCATACGAAAACGCCGTCTAAAAACATTGGGTCCGTGAACCGGTGTCGCATCAAAATAGTCTCTCATCAAACGCTCGTTCGCGGCTTCACGATCTCGCAAGATATAGGTGCGCCGCAAGATGGGTCGTGGAGGGGGAGTAGGCCGAACGTGCTCAAGTGCTTGTATCATAAAAGTACACACACTCGTAACCGCTTCTTCCTCCTCCGCGTCTTCATCGGGTGTAAAAAATCTTCGGTAAATATCGGTGAACGAGTCTTCCGACGGGGAACCCATTTTTTTTAATAGGGTGGGAGTAGCTTCAAAACTTTTTAAAAAATATATAGAGAAGGAGATGGTATTTGAGTATGATTTGTTAAAAAAATGGAAGAGTTGGGAGTTTTTTATAGTGTGAAAATAAAAAAAAATGATTTTTTTATTGAATATGACCGTTTTTAAACGGTCAAAAATATTAAATCACATTTCATCACCGCGCTATAGACATCGCGCCTCCCCCAAAATTCCGGTTGATGGCGCCCCTCGTGGCGATGTGCCCGGCGCTATACCGGCGCTATGTTTGGGCATACCGCCCCACTACGTATAACCTTAGCCTAGTGTAAATTAAAAAAATCTTTGTTTTACGTAGATCTGCCATCGTATAAATTGATTTTTTTTATTATTTTTTTCTAAATCCACTACAATATATATATTTTTTTAGGATACTCTTACATGTGTTTTTCTAGATCCGTTAGAGCATTCTCATTCAATCCATCAAATTATGCATACATTCCACTAAAAAACAACTCCTATATCAATATATTTCCACTAAAAACAAATATTTTTTCTCTCTCCTTTTCAATTAAATAATATTATCATCACATTTTTCTCTTTCCTTCACTCACAACCACTTTCAATATATATTAAAAAAATTATACTGGGTGAACAGTGTCCCCCCAAATATACAGATGAACAGTAACAGTTTCTCTCTCCTGCACTCACAACCACTTTTTATACCCTTTACAATATAAAAAATCACCCTCACAAGTTTTGATGGATTGGATGAGAATGCTCTTAGTGTTGCTGGTTAGATGCCAATACAACCATAAGGGAGCTTGAGGGTTTGCCCATTCGAACCCTGTCACATACACCTCTCTTCCCGGTTTTGTTAAATAGTGTTCATTAATCAAAAAATATTTTAATAAAATATATTACATGTGTAAATATTCTCCGGCCCCTTTCGGTCTATCACGGCAATCGAACCCGAAACCGACACCTATGGGACGGATTTGGGATTGCATAATCGGGTATGAGACCGGGTTTGGGATTGGTTTTTATTTATTTTCGCGGGTTTAGGATTTGGTGATATACCCCTTTACCCGACCTAACCCCCCCGGTAAGTCCATCAACGTCTGAACCATCCACATCTGATAACACTCAGCGCGTCAGGGCGACAATCGAAGTCCCGAGCGACCGCCCGTACAGCAGGAGGCAAGTCGTGGAAAACGTGTTGTGGGTACTGGGGCGGCGGTGGAGGTGGGAAATCATCATCAAGTTGCTGCTGCTGCGGTTGAGCAGTTTCACCTCCATATTCGTAATTCGAATAGCAGTGTTGTGCGTACAAGTCCTCCAAAGAGATATTCAAGTCCAACTGCACCATATTGTCACGATAACAAATGCTAGAGACAACCTCCTCATCCCTCATGTTGGACGTTACCAGTTTCTCGTACGAGTCAGAAATAACGGTCCCATTGTAAGAATCTGGAACAACGAACTCACTATAATATTCACCGAAAAGGTAGTTGTTAAGCCACGACATCGTAATCTGAAGAAATGCTACTAAAACAACAAAATATGAATGTGAAAAACTTGAAAAACTCGAATGCTCGGTCAGTTTGGTTTTAAGAGACAACCTCGTACCCGATACGCTACGCTATGGCCAAAACACAACGTATAGGGTCCTCGTGACATTATGCCTTGTCAGCTTGGTCAACTCACCTTTTGTCGGATCAAATCCTATATATATGTTGTCGCAACCCCCGTCCCCTAACTACCCGGGAACGGGCGGCCGAGGCCAGTTTCAGTGGTATCGGTGTTTATCAGTTTGGCAGCGGAATTTATATCAGGACCGTAGTTTGAAAATATTTTATTAGAGTAAAATCCCACACTTTTATAATATTAAACACATGGGAAAATCCCAAGTTTCAAATACACACATTTTCAAAGAGATAAACCCTATCTTATTTTAATAAAAACATGTCTTTATTTAGGTAACTTTTATAGCCACTTTTCCAAGCTTCAGTGCTGTCCAGCTGACTTCTATTTGTCTTTCACATTTTGTTACTTGAAACGCGTTTAAAAACATTTTGTCAGTGGGAAATACTGGTGAGTGAATCCCAGTTTAATTAAAACAGGTAAAACCGGTTTACAGTATTGAGGGCAGTCGCGCAATTACATTTGTTTCCATCTACTTTAATTACCACCCACGGTACTGTCGACCCGACTTGTGGTCATGTTACTACTCACATTGTAGTAACAAATTTTGTATACAAAACCCCAATATAACAACCCTCCTAAATAATTTCGACACCCCTAATATAATTAAAATATCCCAATATGTCCTAAAATATACCCCGTAAACGAAAACAGGCCCCAAATACCTTTATTTTTACTAAATTTAATTAAAAACCAGATTTTTATATCTGTCGCGGGCCGCGTAGCCCTTGGCTACCTTCTACGCGGGGCGCGACAACCCGGCTACGAGGCGACACCTCGGAAGGCGCCACGTGTCGACACGTGGCAAGGCTAGACCGGTGACAAATCAAGGCTAGGGCCTACTTTACCTATGTCGCTGGCCGCGTAAGACCCCCTCTAAGTCTACGCGGGGCGCGAGGGACTCGAAATCAGCTCCTATAAATTGGGAGCTCGGGCCTTCAGTTCCAATCGCTCACAATCTTTTCTTCTCTTGAATTTTCACATAGTTAAAGTGATTCCCGGGCATAATACCCCTCTAAATAACGAAGTTCTGCCTCGTTATAAGTATCATAACCCCTGTTACGTATTAGATACGCTGCCCGATTGATCCAAGGTTCCGTAACGGCTGTCGTGGTTCTGCCCGACGTAGTCGTTGGAATGCCGTCTCGGGGAGGGTATTACTAATGTAAATATTAAGGGTTATTATACTAACGCGTGTGTATTTGTGTAATTTATAGATAATCACCAGGAAACCCTTAAAGGAAAACCTAAGACAACAATGTGAGTAATCTCCTTTTTGTTAACTGTTTTTACAAAACCTCACCTAAATTAAATTATATTAAATAGTGATTTAGTATTTGTATTCTACAATTATCGTCGGTATGTTGGGGTTTATATACAAAATTTGTTGCTACCTTGCGAGGAGTAATATGACCACACGTCGGGTTGACAGTACCATGGGTGGTAATTGAATAGATGGAAACAAATGTAATTGCGTGACCGCCCTCAATACTGTATAATGGTTTTTACTTAACTTGATTAAACTGGGATTCACTCACCAGTATTTCCCACTGACAAAATGTTTTTATACGCGTTTCAGGTAACAAAATGTGAAAGCCAAATAGAAGCCAGCTGGACAGCACTGAAGGCTTGGAAAAGTGGCTATAAAGTTACCTAAAATAAAGAGATGTTTTATTTAAATAAAATAGGGTTTATCCCTATGAAAATGTGTGTACTTAAAACTTGGGATTATTCCCACGTGTTTAATATTATGAAAGTGTGGTATTTTACTCTGATAAAATATTTCCTAACTACGGTCCTGATGAAAATTCCGCTGCCAAAAAGGATAAAACACAGATACCACCAAAACTGGCCGCGGCCGCCCGTTCCCAGGTTTGTTAAGGGGCGGGGGTTACGACAGAAGGTGGTATGAGAGCTAAGCCACTAATTCAGCCATAGAAGTGTTCTGCTGACACCAAGATATTATTCAAAGTGTTTGGAAATAAATTACGAAAATACGTGTATATCTGCATTTTATTGTTGTGTGTTATTTGACTATTTGTTAGTTTACAGTATGAGCGACCAAGGACCTTCTGACGCCTACCGTCAGTTGTCCAGCTCACCTAGAAGCGAAAGCACCTCTTTACTGCCTGCCCTCTCAGGGTATTCTGCTGACAATGAAGATGGGATATTCGTGTTTAAGGCTCAGTCTAAAGAGCCATTCCCTCCTAAGAAGGGAGGATGGTTCAGTATAGGAGCACATGAACGTAGGAAAAGAATGAAAAAGTTGCAAAACCAGCGAGCTCTAGCAGCCACTAAGAGAGAAATAGATGCCCACACACAGGATATGCTCAATAGGAGTTTAGCAAATTTCCATATCCTAGCAACCACAGTTGCCGACCCTAACCTGGAGCAACTCGTAGCACCCCAACCATTACCACTATTCCCCACACAGCCAATGGAAATCGAAAACAACCCAGAAAATCAAATCCAAATGCATGATTTTAACCCAGAATAGATACCTAGGGTACCAGCACCCAATCCCTTAGACCCAGACTACGACCCGTGGTTAGACAGCCATAGGGATTATGTGCAACGCTACCCGATACCAGAAGACACACCTATGCCGAATCTAGCAGCCTACCCAGGTTTGGACCCTCTAGATCCCTACTATGATACCGACCAGTACATCAGGGAAATTTTAGAGAATCCATACCCATACCAGGAACCCATGCCCCAGTTTCCAAACCTGGTCCCAACACCTGCACCCCAAATGAGTGCAGAAAATGTGCAAGAGCTCCGAACCTTCGGAGAAGAGATTTTAGAGAGTAGCGAGAGGATGAGGCAGGTAGGAGAACGACTCGTCTGGAAGTATGACGAGCGTAATATAGAGTTCTGGATAAACCCATATCAGTAAAGGTAATGGTGGAAGTAGTAGTAATAATAATAATAAATATAAATATATATAAATATATATATATATATATATAATATGTGTGTATGTTTGAAAAAAAAATCTAGACAATAGCTATAGATGCCTACTAGTATTGTAATTTTATATTCTAGTTCTAGTTTGTATTAGATGCATAATATAAGAAAGTGTAAGTCGCAATGTTCGACGCTTTTGATCAATATGAGTGTCATGTGATTGATTGTATTAAGACATTATCTTGTGATATTAATATGTGGTAAATGTTTAAAATTCAGATGGTCGACCAAGTGAATCAAGAAAACCCGGCTAATAACCCGGAAAACCAGAATAACGATAACCCGAACAATGATAATATTGGGAACCAAGTGGATAACAGTGCTATTCAACACATAGTGGCACAAGGAATAATAGATGCGATGCCATATATTATTCAAACAGTTAGGGAAGCGGATAATAAAAGTAATCATAGCAGTAAACGACCCACTGAACCTGAACTACTTCAAGTGCCCATTCCTAAAAGAAGAAGAACCATATCTTATGGTTGTTCTTATAAAGAATTCTGGTCTTGTAAACCAATTGAATTCTCGGGCAATGAAGGGGCCATTGCAGCTCTACGCTGGATAGAAAAGACTGAGGCTATCTTAAAAATAAGCAAGTGTGCGGAAGTGGATAAGATAATGTTTGCCTCCAATCTGTTTAAGAACTCAGCCTTAGAATGGTGGAACACGATCCTCCAGTCTAGGGGAAGTGACAGGGTTTACAATATGGAATGGGAAGAATTTAAAAACATGGTGGAAAGGAAATTCTGCCCTCCCAATGAAAAAGAACAGATAGCAAATAAGTTCCTAAACCTTATAATGACTAGAGTAGATAGTAAGGGATACACTACGTTATTCTTTGAATATGCTAGAATAGTGCCAACCCTTGCATCACCTTAACCCGTATTAATCTCCCATTATAACCGGGGATTAATCAGCGAGATAAGGCATGTAGTCAAGGCAGTTAGACCTCAAACTATAGAAGAAGTTGTAGAACTAGCAAATACCTTGACAGATGAGTTAGTACGTACACGAGAAGAAGATCAGAGGAGAAACCTAGCTCAAAGGCTTACCCAATAATTTCGCTACGGTAATTCCAACCGTGGGAGAAATGTAGGTTCTACCTCTGCACCCTACTGGAAAGCCTGCAAGAAAAAGCATTTGGGAATATCACACCCCGATATTTCCACATATTACTGGTGGGCCCGGCGGGGAGTATCGTGACGTAGTTGGTATCATCATTGTCAATATACACAATATAATAGCACAACGGAAGGCTTGATGAATAAAATATTACAAACCATAGTGTCTAAGTGTTCGAATGAAAGAATATACATACTTGGTTATAATAAGATCCACAGGCGGATCATAAAATAAAATACAAGAAACTAAAATAACAGACTCCAGGTATCTAGGGACTTGCAAGATCCTCTTATATGACACCTAGTAGCTCCAGCCTATTTACGAGAAGTACCTGTCAATCAATCTTTAGAAAATACGTCAGTTTACACTGGTAAATACAATTAACTGACTCATTTGAAAATATTTATGAAAATTGATTTAAGTGCACAAGGCACAAATCATTTATAACTTGGGACAATTATTTAAAGATAATCTTGTATACAGATTTACATATTTGTCATACAATTGGGGCCAGTTGGAAGCCGGTCTTGATTAACCGACTCACCACTTATAGAACCCACAAAGGAGTTATCCCCAACATGTGGGTTTATATTTTAGCATTTGCATCTGTCAGGTGTATGCCTACACCCCGTGCACAGGTCATGGCCATTTTCAAATGAAATGAGCCGAGGATATCCAGGACACGGTCGTATTAACCCCCAATGTTCATATTATCAAACAAGACAGATTAAAATGGGTTATGCAAATTTATTAATCACAATCCGATTAAATGATTTCATACCCGACCAAGTGGTATTATTATAATACCATATCCCAAGCCCGTATAAGGGGAAATAAGTTAAAAGTATTTACCAAAGCTAAATGTGAAAAGTAATTCAGCCGTATAATCCTAAAGCTTTATGATGATACCTTCTACTGGATGCTACTTAATCTGTATAGAAGGTTTAAATACCTATGAGGATGCTAACGGGTCTTTAGTTAAGTCAAAGACTTAGACCGACTAGCTAGAAAGAAACTTTACGGTTCTAAACGATAGATTAAGCGGAGACCGGAATAGAATGTGGTTTAGACCCGACAAGCCTGGATACTTGTATAATATGGGTAAACTAAACACATTCTGGAATTTGAGGATTTAATGATATGGTTAAACCCGTTTCGGCTATTTTACGTAAACTAGTCACATAAACCTATCCGAACGCATAAACGCGTAATGGGTGACCAAATGAATTATATACAGGTCTCAAATGTTATTATGCTTAAAATATGTTAATACATCAGTAGGATGTTAACATATATGCCCAAAAAGTATTTAAAATAGATTTAAGTCCCGTAAGGGCATTTTGGTCATTTTAATAATTATAAAAGAGATTTTATAACAAACTGAAGTTCTGGTCTTTTGTAATCAGTAAAAATATTTATTTTATATCATTACATCAGTAAGATATTACATATATGTGAGGTTTACCATTTATGGCCAAACTCTGTCCCGAAAGGGCATTTTGGTCATTTCACATATGCTTTTAAGGACATTTTTGAAAGTCTGAGTTCATGAGTTATACCTACTGTAAAAAAATTAAAATTTGTTTAAAAATTCAGTAGGTAACAAGTCTTAGATGTTAAATATGGTTTTAAACCATACTATACATCTAATTAGTGTAAAACTCGCTAATTGACGATAATCAAGACGTCTTTACATAATTGGACACGTTTTTACGTGGTGTTACATCCTCACCCCCTTAAAAGAAATCTCGACCCCGAGATTTACTAGAATAAGTGAGGGTACTTTTGTCACATAGTGGACTCGACTTCCCACGTATATCCGGGGCCTCTACGAGCATCCCATTTAACTTTTACTATAGGCACGTGCTTCCTTCGGAGCTTTTTAACCTGGCGATCCTCGATCGATATAGGTCTTTCAACAAACCTCAGGTTTTCATCAATCTGTACATCTTTATGAGACATAGCTAGCGATTTATCAGCTAGACGTTTCTTGAGATTACAGATGTGGAACACATTATGAATTCCACTAAGCTCTTCAGGCAAGTTTAGATTACAAATGTGGAACACAATCTTGTCCGTCGTTTCAAGGACTATATCAGATCCTGACAACTGAGCTTCTCCTACTTCCGCCCAACAAACAGGCGTTCTACATTTCCTTCCATACAATGCCTCAAAAGGTGCAGCCTGAATGCTAGTATGGTAGCTATTATTATAGGAGAACTCAATCAAAGGTAGATGGTCATCCCAACTACCTCCCAAATCGATAACACATGCTCGAAGCATGTCTTCCAGAGTTTGAATTGTACGCTCACTCTGTCCATCTGTCTGAGGATGGTAAGCAGTACTAAAATTCAGACGAGTGCCTAAAGATTGTTGGAAACTTTTCCAAAAGTGAGAGGTGTATCTAGTATCTCTATCAGAAATAATAGATACCGGCACTCCGTGGAGGGATACAATCTTATCCATGTACTACTGGGCTAACTTGTCGGAGCTATAAGTCTCCTTGATGTGTAAGAAATGTGCTGACTTAGTCAGTCTATCAACTATGACCCATATCGTATCATTTCCATGCCTTGTTTTAGGTAACTTGGTTATAAAGTCCATAGTTACCATCTCCCACTTCCATGTGGGAAGTTCTGGTTGTTGAAGCAGACCCGACGACTTTTGATGTTCAGCTTTAATCTGAGCACAAGTCAGGCACTTAACTACATGTGTGGCAATAGATTTCCTTAAACCTATCCACCAATAATTAGCTTTCAAATCTTGATACATCTTGTCACCTCCAGGGTGAACTGAGTATTTGGAATTGTGAGCTTCTTGGAGGATGATATCTCGAAGCCCTCCAAGAATAGGAACCCAAATTCTTCCATTTAATCTGAGGATTCCATCCATGCCAGGTGCTAACTGTTCAGCAGTTACACCTAACTTTTCATTTGGAAAGTTAGCTTCCAAAACAGCTTCTTTTTGTGCAGTTAACAGCCTTTCATTCAAACTGTTTTTCAGTTCAATGCTCTTGGCATTAATCCTGATAGGTTTAACTCTTTCCTTTCGGCTTAGAGCATCAGCGACTACATTCTCTTTGCCAGGATGGTAGCGAATTTCACAATCGTAATCATTTAGAGTTTCCATCCAGCGACGCTGTCTCATATTGAGCTCTTTTTGATTGAATAAGTGTTGGAGACTTTTGTGATCAGAATAGATCACACATTTAGTTCCATATAAATAGTGTCTCCACAACTTTAATGCGAATACAACGGCACCCAACTCCAAATCGTGGGTAGTGTAATTCTTTTCGTGCACCTTTAATTGTCGTGATGCGTAAGCAATCACCTTTCCTCGCTGCATAAGTACACAACCCATACCGGTGTGTGACGCATCACAGTATACTACAAATTCTTCAATTCCTTCGGGAAAGGTCAACACCGGAGCATTGCTCAATTTCTGCTTAAGAATCTCAAAGGATTCTTGTTGTTTTGGACCCCAATCAAATTTTACATTCTTACGGGTCAAAGAAGTCAATGGTGCAGCTATCCTCGAGAAGTTCTAAATGAATCTTCTATAATATCCAGCTAAACCCAGAAAGCTGCGAATCTCTGTTGGTGTCTTCTGTACTTCCCAGTTTATTATGGCTTCTATTTTGGCGGGATCGACTTGGATACTACGCTCACTAACAACGTGTCCAAGAAATTGGACTTCACGAAGCCAGAACTCGCACTTGGAGAATTTAGCATATAGCTTCTCCTGTTGAAGCAATCCTAAGATACATCGAAGGTGCTTCTTGTGATCAATTTGATTATGAGAGTAGATAAGTATGTCGTCTATAAAGACAATGACAAACTTATCTAAGTATGGCTTGCAGACTCTATTCATGAGGTCCATGAATGCTGCTGGTGCATTAGTGAGCCCGAAAGGCATCATTAAAAACTCGAAATGCCCATACCTTGTTCTGAACGCTGTCTTAGGTACATCTTCAGTTCTAACTTTAAGTTGATGATACCCAGATCTCAAATCAATCTTCGAGAAGAAGCTCGCCCTTTGGAGCTGGTCGAATAAGTCGTCGATCCTGGGTAAAGGATAACGATTCTTGATCGTTACCTTATTTAATTCACGATAATCAATGCATAAACGCATTGATCCATCCTTCTTTTTCACAAACAATATTGGAGCTCCCCAAGGCGAAGAGCTAGGTTGTATGAAACCTTTTTCCAGTAAGTCGTCCAATTGAGTCCTGAGCTCCTTCATTTCAGTAGGCGCTAGACGATAAGGAGCTCGTGCAATAGGCGCAGACCCTGGCAGAATGTCTGTCCTGAACTCTACTTGCCTCTCAGGAGGTAATCCAGGTAACTCATCAGGAAAGACATCAAGATACTCAGAAATGATTGGAATATCTTCTATCTTAGGCTTCGGGTCGTTCACTATCATTTGTGCCATGTAAATGACACATCCGCTCTTCAGACACTGCGATACCTTGAGAATAGACACATTGTTGGGCAAACCATATTGTGTATCTCCTTGAATAGTCACGGATTCACCAGAAGGGGTTTTGATAATAACTAGCTTTTTATCACAGGCAATTTGGGCTTGGTTATGCGATAACTAATCCATGCCCAAAACTATATCAAACCCAGCCAATTTCATTGGCAAGAGGGATAGCGGAATAGAATGATTCTTAATGGATATGAAACATCCATCAAGAAGAGTTGAAGCTGTTTCTAAGGTACCATCGGCAAGCTCTACCTCATAATTTATGTCTAGAGTCTTAATAGGTAGATTCAGTGATTTACTAAACTTATGGTCTACAAAAGACTTATCAGGACCTGAATCAAATAAAACTCTAGCATAATTATTATTAATGAGGAATGTACCTGTTATGACGTTCTCGTCATTCACCGCCTCCCTTGCATTCATCTGAAAAACCCTTGCATTGGTTTTCTTCGCTTCCTCGGGCTTCTTAGCATTCTTGGGGTAATTTGTCTTGATGTGCCCCTTTTCATTGCAACCGTAACAGGTTGCATCCTTGATGTTTCGGCACTCTACAGACTTGTGCCCTTTCTTCTTGCAAATCCCACATGGTTTAGCTTGTGGGTCTTGGTTGCACTTCCCAAAGTGCCTTTTATTGCAAGTCTTGAACCTGGGCTTGTCACTTAACTGCCCTTTCTTAGAACAAAAGTTCCCTTTGTTCTTCTTGTTAGATTGAGGGGACTTGTCTTCGTCCCTCTTCCTCTTCCCGTCATCGGTAGTTTTGTTTGCCCTACTCCTCACAACATCTAGAGTAATGGACAAAGATAGATCCACAGCAGATATGTAGCAGTCTTAGAAGCTTTAACATTTCCTTTCACTTCAGGGGCTAGACCACCGATGAAACGCGCAATGCGTTTGGGTTCAGGAGTGACCAAATATGGTACAAGTCTCGACATCGAGTTAAAACTGGTCACATAGGACCTACAGTCCAAGTCCTTCATCACCAAAGTGAGGAAGTCAGTCTCTATTCTCTCGACTTCATGTTGAGGACAATAAGTGTCCTTCACAAGATCAACAAACTTGTTCCACGAAAGGTTATACAGAGGAACCTTTCCAGTGGATTGTACTAATGCTTTCCACCAAGTGAGGGCAGTGCCCTTGAAAGATTGAGACACAAACTTCACTATGTCTTCCTTAGCACATCCACTGATGTCAATTATAGTCTCCATTTCATCTAACCACTTCATGCAGTCGATTGCTCCCTTTTCTCCTGTAAAATCTCTCGGTTTACAGGAGACGAAGTATTTATAGGTACACCCCTTGGTGTACCTGGGAGTCTGATTTAACACAACCTTCTGAGATTCAGATCTCTGGTTGGATGAATGCTGAGATTCATCCCTTTTTGATGCATGCGAATGCGATAAGGGTTTTGTATGAGTTTTGGACCGAACATGACTTGGTTCTTTGAATATTTTACCCACCGCCTGAGCCACTGCGGTATCAATCATTGCTTGCAATTCAGCATTTGTAAGATTTATTCTTGCTTCATTATTGTTTTCTTCTCATGGATGACTGTTTGCTTCGTCAGAGCCAGTCACGATTTGAGTACTATATCAACAATAATGATATATTTAAATTATATAATGAATCATCGTATTGATGATTAGATGATCATGGTATTATTAAACCATATAGACAGGGGAATATAATTCACAACTGTCAATGTCATAAAGGACATTTTCATACAGCACAAGGCTCGTCTCGAAGGACATTTAGATGGCACAAAAGCCTTGTCACAAGGATAATTAGAATATAACCAATGATCTCTTGGATCAGTGATCTTTTAAGGGTTAAAACTAGTTCATTTTCCTTTTGATAAGATGTTTGTAAAACAAAACCATCATTGTCATTATACACCTTTGCTTAAAAGCATACATCTCAAATGGATGTTTTAGGTGTATACATCATGTTGATGTTTATTAGCCATGATTCACATTGATCATATAGGCTTATGAAAATGATTTGGAAAGATCCAAGTACTTTTGGAAGCTTGTGTGGTTCTCATACCGCACAACCAGGAATGTTAACATGTTTTCAGATGTTAACATGAAGTTATTTTCTTAAAAAGGTTGTACCATCATAGCCATTTATATTTTGGCTAGGTTATACCCTTAAGAATTTCTTTAGCATATCGATTTAAAATTGAAATGATATAGTGATGATGTAATAAAAATACATATTTAAAATCCAAAGAGAAACTTCATTAAACCATAAAACTAGTACAAAGATGCCCTAAACGGGACTTGAAATAACACACTGCCCACTTGCAGGGGCTACAGAAAATAGAAATAAGTCCACGCAGGGACTCGGTACTGAAAATAAAAATGTCCTCGCAGGGACTTGATTAAAAGACAATACAAGATAAAATAAACAACTTCCTACTTCTTTTTGCCTTTGATGAGATTCGCAAGGCCCTTGAGAAAGCTGTTATGCTTCTTATTGGTTTCATCTGCTTTTCGCTCAACCCTGTCCAACCTCTGTAGAATCTTCTGAGTTTGCTCCTGTTGGGGAGGAGGAGATTGTTGATATGGTGGGTATTGATACCCTTGCACCGGATATCCAGTTGGGTAAACTGGTGGGTAAGAAGAAGGATAAAGTGCATTATACTGTGCTGCAGTAAGATATGGATCTTGGGCTCCATATTCCGCAGTGGTTGGATACCCAGATGGGTTATACCCAGACGAACCTGGGTATGTCGGTATCGGGTTGTCAAAACCCACCGGCGGTGGCTGTGGTGCATAAGAAACTGGCGAGGGATTGTCTTCCGGCACCTCATGCGAGGATCCACCCATTTGGGGGTCCTAGGGAATAAGAGGGTATGAGCTAGAGCCTTGAGGGGAATTGAACCGTGGTCCCCCACTCACAGACATTCGTGCATTCCTCCTTTGCCTAGGCGGCTCGGGAGGTGGCTGAGGTGGTTCCTCAACAGGTAGAGGTGGTGGGGTAATCGCTTGAAGATACGGTTCAATCAAAGGAGGTTGAGCAGGAGAGTTATAATATGAAGGGGTGAATTCCCATTCATACGTGGCCCACCTTGCAGTAAAAGAATCGGGCCCCTGGTATGGTGATCCTTGATATGGAGAACCGCTGGATATGCTGATAGGGTGGCCAGGTGTCCCGGTTGGTGGTTCTGGGTCAGGGTCGTCATCCATTTCTATCTCTTGGGAGAAGTGATCTTCGGGTCCTAAAGGATTGAAACCCAGAAGATTGTTGACATAGTCGTTGGGGTTGAACTGAGCTGGGGAATAAACGGAATCAGAGTGATGGAAAGAATTGGAGTGTAAAGAGTGGTAAGATTGGTGTGAATTGTGAGAATGGTGTGATTCCTGAGAGTGATGGGAATGCTGGGGCTCATCAGGAATGAGTTGCCCAAAGTATGGAGGATCTGAAGGTGAGGATCCTATCAAAACAGAATGCCTCGCCGGTTCGAAGGTATGACTCCAATGATCCCGAGAGTCGGAACTAGAGAAAGATGCTGACGGAGTGCCCTATGGGAGGGTCCCGCATGGCCTGATGGTCCTCCTCTCATTGGTCTCTTTCCCTTGCCTCGTACACATGGCGACATTTTAGCTAACCTGTTAAAACAAGTAAAACAAAAATATAAACGATAAAAGGAAAGCTAAGAATAAATCCTAGGTCATATGCCTAGACTCAGAAGTCTAAGGAATGTGCTTATTATGTCATTGAGATTAAACACAAAAGGTTAGTGTTTAATTCACTCAATGTTGGATTTGATACCAACCTGTCACACCCCGATATTTCCACATATTATCGGTGGGCCCGACGGGGAGTATCGTGACGTAGTTGATATCATCATTGTCAA
This sequence comes from Helianthus tuberosus, assembly GCA_030545235.1. Lineage (NCBI taxonomy): Eukaryota > Viridiplantae > Streptophyta > Magnoliopsida > Asterales > Asteraceae > Helianthus > Helianthus tuberosus. The sequence continues at coordinate 184,642,101 of CM060383.1, forward strand.
TATACACAATATAATAGCACAGTGGAAGGCTTGGTGAATAAACTATTACAAACCATAGTGTCTGAGTGTTCGAATGAAAGAATATACAGACTTGGTTGTAATAAGATCCACATGCGGATCATAAAATAAAATACAAGAAACTGAAATAACAGACTCCAGGTATCTAGGGACTTGCAAGATCCTCTTATATGACACCTAGTAGCTCCAGCCTATTTACGAGAAGTACCTGTCAATCAATCTTTAGAAAATACGTCAGTTTACACTGGTAAATACAATTAACTGACTCATTTGAAAATATTTATGAAAATTGATTTAAGTGCACAAGGCACAAATCATTTATAACTTGGGACAATTATTTAAAGATAATCTTGTATACAAATTTACATGTTTGTCATACAATTGGGGCCGGTTGGAAGCCGGTCTTGATTAACCGACTCACCACTTATAGAACCCACAAAGGAGTTATCCCCAACATGTGGGTTTATATTTTAGCATTTGCATCTGTCAGGTGTATGTCTACACCACGTGCATAGGTCGTGGCCATTTTTTAAATGAAATGAGCCGAGGATATCCAGGACACGGTCGTATTAACCCCCAATGTTCATGTTATCAAACAAGACAGATTAAAACGGGTTATGTAAATTTATTAATCATAATTCGATTAAATGATTTCATACCCGAGCAAGTGGTATTATTATAACACCATATCACAAGCCCGTATAAGGGGAAATAAGTTAAAAGTATTTACCTGAGCTAAATGTGAAAAGTAATTCAGCCGTATAATCCTAAAGCTTTATGATGATACCTTCTACTGGATGCTACTTAATCCGTATAGAATGTTTAAATACCTCTTAGGATGCTAACAGGTCTTTAGTTAAGTCAAAGACTTAGACCGGCTAGCTAGAAAGAAACTTTACGGTTCTAAACGCTAGATTAAGCGGAGACCGGAATAGAATGTGGTTTAGACCCGACAATCCTGGATACTTGTATAATATGGGTAAACTAAACACATTCTGGAATTTGAGGATTTAATGATAAAATTAAACCCGTTTCGGCTATTTTACGTAAACTAGTCACATAAACCGATCCTAACGCATAAACGCGTAACGGGTAACCAAATGAATTATATACATGTATCAAATGTTATTATGCTTAAAATATGTTAATACATCAGTAGGATGTTAACATATATGCCCAAAAAGTATTTAAAACAGATTTAAGTCCCGTAAGGGCATTTTGGTCATTTTAATAATTATAAAAGAGATTTTATAACAACTGAAGTTCTGGTCTTTTTTAATCAGTAAAAATATTTATTTTATATCATTACATCAGTAAGATATTACATATATGTGAGGTTTACCATTTATGGCCAAACTATGTCCCGAAAGGGCATTTTGGTCATTTCACATATGCCTTTAAGAACATTTTTGGAAGTCTGAGTTCATGACTTATACCTACTGTAAAAATATTAAAATTTGTTTAAAAATTCAGTAGGTAACAAGTCTTAGATGTTAAATATGGTTTTAAACCATACTATACATCCAATTAGTGTAAAACTCGCTAATTGACGATAATCAAGATGTTTATGTAAATATGAGATTTTGATCAGTTTTAAATACTCAAAATAATTTATTTAATGTATGAAATCAGTAGGAAAAAGTTTGGCATTCAAATCATTTGTTAAACTCATTTTATGCATGAAAAGGGTATTATCGTCACTTACCGAATTACACAAGAACTCTATGATTTAAACAGATTATAATCTGACAAAAAATCTTAAAATTCCTTAAAAATAATATATTAACAGTAGGTAATGAGTTTTGGTTCAAAGTCCAAGTTTAAACATGTCTTATGCATGATATCGTAATTTAATTAATAAAAAGCTTCTAATTACGATATCGAGCATAACTTCTGTTTGAGACCAAGAACTGATGTTAAATTTTCGGGACAAGTTTATATATCAGTAGCAAAGGTTTTTGTCCTCTCACATTTCTAAAAATCTCAATTATATGTCAAAAGGGCATTTACGACATTTATAAGCATATTAACAAACAAGAGCATATAATTCAAACTACTAAGGACCAAACAATATAACTCCAGAGGGTTATACTACTGTATAATATGGTCCTAATGGAAGCTTAAAACATGGGAAAATTAAGCCTTAATGGGTCAGAACTGAAAGTCAAAGCAAAAGTCATGTTTTTGCGACTTTCGGTTATAAACTGACCTTAGACTAAAAATTGTCAGATTAGACCTGGTCAAACATGTTCTAATACTAATTACCAAGTTATTAGAATGTTAAAATATAATTTAGAACTTCTGTTTTATTAGTTTAAATCATTTTTAAAGTTTATGTCCAGTTTGACTTTTTGACTAACTAGTTTGACTCGACAATTAACTAGTCAAACAAAATAATTAGGAGGTGCCCTTTTAAAGGTTAATCACCTATCTTAATATGGTTCCATAACCACTTTCATTTCGGTCAGTGGCTGGACCATTTATGATTAAACCAAAAGTCAAAGCTTAATTACGATATGTTTGACTTTTCGGTTTTTAAGCCAATAAAATGGACTAAGCAGGGACTAAAACACTTACATAAGGTCCTTGCTATCTTTTCTACACTTCTTAATCTTCTACTAATGCTTGCTAACTCCAGAAATGTCCAGAACTCAAGCTTGGTGTGTTGAGAGTGAAGTATGTGTGAATGAGCACTTGAAAGAATGGACAAAAGCCTCCTTATATAGGGAAGTCCAATTGATTCTGATGATCCCAGGTGTTTTGAAATGTTATCAGGGATGTATAAGTGTCTTGGTGGTTTCTAAAACCATCAACAAGTCCATGGAATCGATTATAACTTGTTTGGCAACCAAGGAAGAGAACAAACCTGCATCTGGCAGCAACATTCTGTCGAAACACTATCATCGCGTCATGCGACGGCTGAGGAGTTCCATGGTCGCGCCACGCGACCACCCAGGTTACCAGCCAAACAAGTTTTAAAGTTTACATGTTCAGCCCCTGCACCTTTTCAAGCCTTATAACTTTCATTTTAAGCACCTTTGGCCCTTGAAGTTAGTTTGTAGAGGTTCAAAGGAGTATAACCAAACTCCGTTAGGCCCGGTTTCGCTAATTGATCACCGAAAACATAAGTTTCATCTCGTTGACGCTTTTTACCCTAATTCTTGGGAATTTGCATAAATAACGCATAACGATCTCAAAACCTTGTGAAATTTATACCACTTATTCTTGAGAGTATATTTGAATATTTCAAAGCCTCGGGTTCGTTAAAAGGTCACTCAGAGGTAAGAATTAACATGTTGACACATTTAACCCCTGTAGTTTATAATCTTCCGATTATATTCATGAAAGGCTTCTTATATCCAATTAATCACTCGTTTAAGAATATATTCTTCACGTATGGTCATTCAGAGGCACAAGTTTGGCATGTTGACACTTTTAGTCCCTCCGCATACATATTTTCACCTTTTGTCAACTTTAGTTCTTTAAACTCAAACTTTCACATATTTAGAGTTTTAGGACGCGGGTCTTGGGCACGTTTTTACGTGGTATTACAGGGAAAATGCTCCACCTACTGCAATTTCTATAAGATACCAGGACACAAGGAGGAAGATTGTAGGAGGAAACCTAACAACGGAGTGTGCTTAAACTGTGGATCAAGCCGAATTGTCCGAAACTAGTTCCAACCATGGGCAACCAGAAAACTAAAAATGCTAGAGCATTTGTTCTGACTGCAGATGAATCCAAGATGATTCCGGACGTGATAGCCGGTACGTTTTTAGTTAATGACGTTTTTGCTAAAGTATTATTTGACTCTGGTGTGAACCAAAGTTTTATTAATACTTCATTTTGCAAAATTCTCAATCAACCATTAACCAATCTCCCACAAGAATGTCTAGTGGAGACAACAAATGGGGAAACCGTTAGGATTTCTGAAATCTTGCAGGGAGCAAGAATAGAATTTTTAAATCAAAAGTTTATTGCAAACCTTTACCCAATGAATCTGGCAGGATTTGATGTTGTATTAGGAATTGATTGGTTAATAGCCAATAAAGCCAGTATTTTATGTGATCAAAAGTCAATCCAGGTAAATTCACCAAAGGGTGAAAAGATCACAATTAAAGGAGATAAACCATCTAAATCCACGAAATTCATCTCTGTGATGAAAACAACAAGTTATGTAAGAAAAGGATCATTAGTGTATTTGAGTTCCATAATCACTAACACTAAGGGAAAATAATTAACAGATATTCCAGTAGTAACTCAGTTTTCAGATGTATTTCCAGAAGAATTGCCAGGACTACCTCCGGACAGGGAAGTTGAATTCAGAATCCATCTGCTACCAGGAACAACACCAATCGCCAAAGCACCCTACCGTTTGGCACCCGCAGAAATGCATGAACTGAAGAAACAGTTGGACGAACTATTAGAGAAAGGATTCATACAGCCAAGCTCATCGCCATGGGGAGCACCGATCTTATTCGTTAAGAAGAAAGACGAATCAATGTGTATGTGCATTGACTACCGTGAGTTGAACAAAGTCACGATTAAAAATCGGTATCCATTACCGAGAATCGATGATCTGTTAGATCAATTGTAAGGAGCTCGATTTTTCTCGAAAATTGATTTACGGTCAGGATATCATCAATTAAAGGTACAAGAAGAGGACATTCCGTAAACCGCATTTAGAACAAGGTATGGTCATTATGAATTTACCGTCATGCCATTTGGTTTAACCAATGCCCTAGCTGCATTTATGGACATGATGAACTGAATATGTAAGCCATATTTGGATAAATTCATAATTGTCTTTATAGATGATATTCTCATTTACTCTAAGAATAAAGAGGAACATGCAACGCATTTGCACGCACTTCTAAGTTTATTAAGGAAGGAAAATGATGCGTGTGTAGTGTATATGGTTTTTAATGTATATTTTAAGCCCTTTTACACTTTTTAGCCAAGTTTTAAATTTATAAAACACGATATTTACTAACACTAAACACACATATGGGCAAGTGCACCCATCGTGAGCGTAGTATAGTGTTGGTAAGATACCGAGGTCGTCCAAGGACACAAGAGCTTTTAATACCGGTTTATCCTCAACGTCTAATCAAATCAAAAGTTAGAAAAAGGTTTTAAACTAGAAAAATAAAAACTAACTAAAATGCTGAAAAATAAAAATAAAAAGAGAAAACAGATAGACAAGATGAATCACTTGGCTCCGACTCGTGTATAGTGTAACCTTTGATTATTTCTGCACTTTTGCACTTATTTAAGAGATTATCTTAGTTATTGTAGTAGGCCCCTCTTTTGAAGGTGACGTTACCCTCAACCCAGTAGTTTGAGTCAGCAAGGATACAATACTAAAGGGTCGGATTATTGAAAGATAATTAATTAAGTTATTAATGAGTATTGTGGTAGGCCCCTCTTTTGAAGGTGACGTTACCCTCGGCTAAGTAGTCTGAGTCAGCAGGGATACAGTCCTAAGTAGCCTGGTTAAAGTATTAATAATAGCTTACATATGAGGGGATCAAAGAGTTTGGACCCCCGCCATCCAATACCGGTGGGTATTGAAGGAGGTCCTACTAAATTTGACCCAGGTCCTTGCAGGATCTATACACTGAACAAGGCAAGACTCTTACCTAACCGTTCCCTTAACCCCCGACCAGGTAGCCAACATACCTCCATATAGACCGTGGAGATATGAATGGTGAAAGTCTTTTATTTTATATAGACAGTAAAATAATGCCAAGACACCACGGACAAACGATAAGGAAGAATCACCTTCAACATAAGAAACTAGTTATTAAAGTCATTAATACATAACCAAGTAAAAAGTGCGAAAAGATTAAAAATAAAAAGTATTACACTAGACACTTGTCTTCACCAAGTGATGTAAGAGACTTAGGAAAACACGGCCTTTGATTGTCAAGAACTCTTACGATCAATCTTGGATCCCGAGACGACTCACACACTCTATGATGGACAATGGATGATGGTGGTGGATGATGGTGTTGTGATGGTGGTGGGTGGTGGGTGAAGTGTGAGAAAGGTGGTGTGCCAAGGGATGGTTTGCAAATGAGCCAAACACCCATATTTATAGCCTGAACAGTAGCTCGGGCACGGCCCCGTGTCCAGTGGGAACGGCCTCGTGTCCATCCTCTTCTCTGTCTTCATTAATTGCAGTTTGTCTGCATTAGTTGACCACGCCCTCGTGTCCGCTGGGCACGCCCCCGTGTGCAGAAGCATATCTGTACTATCAAGATTTGCCTGGATTCTGCGAATCTTATAGTTGACCACGGCCCCGTGTCCACTGAGCACGGCCCCGTGGTGGGCAATGGAAGCTTCTATAGCTTTGTCTTTTATGCTGGCACTTGGGTACGCCCCCGTGTTCACTGAGCACGGGGCGTGTTCAGTCTTTTGTTCTCTTGTTTTGCTTGGGAAGATGCTTTCGGGGAGGTCGGGCATGCCACATTAGTTCATTTTCTTGTATTTATGTTAGATTTAGCTGCCTTTTTGCTTCTTGTGTTAATTTGAGCTCATTTAATCCTGAAAATACAAAAGGAAGACAAAAGCACACTTTTTCCAACATTAGTACTAAAAAAGGGTTAGTTTTATGCCTGAATTGATGTAATTTATATGTTGCATTTTGCACACATCAAATACCCCCACACTTGAATCTTTGCTTGTCCTCAAGCAAAACTCTTTATAATGTGGCTTTACACTCCCAAATGGAATGGGTAGAAGAGAAGGTTTTTGGGCTTGTCATAGAGTGTCGGGATTTCCAAGATTCTTTATTAAGTTTTTATTTTTATTAATTTACAATCATATTCGTCATGATTTATTTAAAACGTTACATAAGATAAATTACTTATTAGGGCATAACATGCCTTTTTAAAATCCCATTTATATACAAGTTCACATACCTCACGGGGGATCACTCAACACTCGGCCGAAGATGTATTTTAGTGAATCACTCGAGAGAGGCATGAAACTTACTCCTACCATAGGCTTGCCAAGCAATCAATCCTCCTCCTTTTTAACTATAAACCTTTGTAAATATTAAGAGGACTTTTGGGTGAAGGGTTAGGCTTGGGTTAAAGGTAGGTGGTTGGGTTAGTGGTTAGTAGAAAAAAGGCGAAAAGCGTAAAAAGCGTCGGTTTTCGTAAGACTTTATTTTTGCAAATTTTTTTATTTGGTTGAAGCTATTTTTCAAACAAAGTTATTTTTGATGAACCTGCTTGTTTATTTCTTTTGCTTCATCATCAACATTTTTTATTTTATTATTATTATTATTATTATTTTTTTGTGAAAAGTCATACGAGAAACCGAGCTTGTTACTAAAACATAGGGTTAAAAATAAAAAAAGGTTTTGGTGGGTGAAAGGGAGTTTGGTTTAAGAAATGAAAAGGTTTAGGCACAAAGGGGTTTAACTAGGGGGATTTTGGGTAGGTGGTAAAAAAAAAAGAAAAATAATGGTGTAGAAATAAAAAGGGTTAGTCCTAATGCCTCCATCATTTACTTACTCGGGTTTAAGTTGGTAAGGACCGGGAATGTATCATCGTGGCAAGTTCTAGAGTCGTAAGAACCAAGCGGCTATTCACACAAGAAACGAAAAATGAACATTTAGTTTAAAGATATGTATTTGTATGCTCAATAAAGGCTCAAAACTCACTTTTGTGGGAATGAGTTTTTATGTGATCAAGTATATATAATCAAATTTTAACTAAGCTTGTCATGCCTTTTCATAATTTTCTTATGTTGGTTCTTTTTATCACGACGCTATAGGTTGTAAATTTGTAAAAATATAATCTTTTTAGAACTTGAAATTCCCAAGTTAAACCTAGACAAGTAAAAAAAATGAAAATTTTTGAAAAAATTTGGGGTGATTAGCGGTTCCAATAGAGTTTTGTGTAAGGCTTGTAATTAGGACTTGCAAGATTCAAAGTTTTAGCATCCCCCCACACTTAAATTACACATTGTTCTCAATGTGTCCCAAAAATAAGTTTTTAGATTGATAGAATGTGTAAAAAGGTGTTAAAAACCAAAATTTTATGTTACTGGGCGTCTAGACACGGCCCCGTGGTGTCCGGGCACGGCCCCGTGTTCAGGTGCCAGTAACAGAAATGAATAAAGAAAAACAGAAGCCTGGGCACGGGGGCGTGTTGGGTGAATACGGCCCGTGTCCAGTTTACCTGAACTGGGCATTTTCTGCAGACTGTGCAGCACGGGGCCGTGTTGGGCGGACACGGCCCGTGCTGAACTTGCTGTAATGAAGAAATTTTGTCGGATGGTCCTGTTTTCGTGCATGGGGTGCTGCCAAGTTTTCCTTGTTATCCTTCACCATCCCGAGTGTGTTTTATTCCTGAAAATTAAAACTAAACTAGAAAACATAAAAATTAATCTAAACTAAGGATAGTTCCGCGGAATGCCTTTGTGGTGCGCCACATTTATAAGGGTCCTTGGCTAGACCCAAAGCCTGGTCATATGTTACCCAAGTGGGATGTTTTGCTTCCCATGCTACACCGTCGGAGAGCATTATCCAAGCTTGAGTCTATGACCTTCATGTAGTTGATCGGGTCTTCATCTTCTACTCTTTTCCCGACTCCAAACTTCACTTCCTCGTCCCCGAACTTCAATGTTAGTGTTCCGTCATTCATGTCTACCACTGCTTGGGCAGTGGCTAGAAATGGCCTCCCTAGGATGAGAGGGACTTCGGTGTCTTTTTCCATGTCTAGTATAACAAAGTCGGCTGGGAAGACGAAATTGTCTACTTTGACCAATAGATTTTCAGCGACACCTTGTGGATATTTGACGGATCTATCGGCAAGTTGTATACTCATCTTTGTAGAGATCGTTTTTCCTAGGCCGAGTCGTTTGAACATTGATGCGGGTATGAGGTTGATGCTAGCCCCAAGATCGGCTAGTGCATTGCGAATGGGGGATTCCCCAATCGAGCAAGGAATCGTGAAGCTTCCAGGATCAATCTTTTTCTGTGGGAGAATGTTGAGTAGTAAGGTGGAGCATTCTTCGCCTAAGTTAACTAATTGCAATGATTGAATTTTCCTTTTATGAGTGAGGAAGTCCCTCATAAATTTTGAATATTTAGGCATTTGAGTTAGGACTTCAATAAATGGAATATTAACATGCAATTGTTTTAGTAAATTTTCGAACTTTGCGAATTGCACATCGGTCTTTTGACGAATTAACCGACCGGGGTATGGAACCAGAGGAGTCTTGGTAGGCTCTTGAACTGGTGGAGAAGCCTTCTCTTGTTGGGGTGCAGTTGGAGTTGTGGTTTGGCTAGACTGGCTTCTTTCAGTTGTTGGAAGTGGAGCCTCTTCGGGACCTACGGTGCGGTTTCTCAATGTGATGAGATGTACTTGCGCCTTTGGGTTGGTTTCGGTTGTAACACCCCGTGTTTTCACAAGTCAAAGTCAAAAGTCAAGGTCAAAGTCAACGACCGATTTCGCACAACTTGACTTGTAGTAGATTTCTTTTATTGTAACTATTATGTGGAGTAAGGTGCTGTTTGTTTTTTGGCCAGAAGTACTTCTGGCCACTTATGTCTGCGCGACGCAGACGCGCGCAGACGTTTGATGTCTGCAGCTTGTTTGTTTTCTCGCAGACCTTTCATTAAAAAAGGTCTGCGAGACCTCTTCTTGGAGCAGACATGGACCCAAGTCTTCTCCTCGCAGACGTTTACCTCTTCTTGGCACCACCTCCACCCCTGCTCCGCCACCACCACCCCTGCTCCGACACCACTGCTCCGCCACCACCACCCCTGCTCCGCCACCATCATCATCATCATCATCACCACCCCTGCTCCGCCACCATCATCATCATCACCTCCACCCCTGCTCCGCCACCACCACCCCTGCTCCGACACCACTGCTCCGCCACCACCACCCCTGCTCCGCCACCATCATCATCATCATCACCACCCCTGCTCCGCCACCATCATCATCATCACCACCCCTGCTCCGCCACCATCATCATCATCATCGATGGGAAACAAAACCCCCAAATCGATCGGAAACAAACCCCCCCAAATCGACACCCCTGCTCCGCCACCATCATCATCATCGACACCACCTCCACCTCCGAAACCCCCACCTCCGCCGACACCCATCGACCTCCACCTCCAAAACCCTAAATCGATGGCAAACAAAACACCCCAAATCGATTAGAAACAAAACCCCCAAATCGTCATCGATCTGTTACATCATCATCATCGATCTGTTAGAGAGAGAGTAGAGGGAGAGTAGAGAGAGATCAGTGTGTGGTGGTGATGATGATGGCGGTGGTGAAGTGGTGGTGATGATGGCGGTGGTGATGATGACGGTGGTGAAGTGATGGCGGTGGTGATGATGACGGTGGTGAAGTGGTGGCGGTGATGATGATGGCTGTGGTGCAGATTGTAGAGAGAGAGTAGAGAGAGTAGAGAGAGATCAGTGTGTTGTGTGTGTTTTAAAATGGTGAAGAGGTTTTATATAAAAAAAACAAACCCTCTTCTCCTTCCAGACTGCAGACATTTGGTCCACCTCTTCTCCTGCAGATGCCTGCAGATGTGGTCCGCAGACTGCAGACCTTTTCCAACAGAAAAAACAAACAACACCTAAGTGTCTATAAATGCAATAAATCGACATATGTTAATCGCTATTCAATCGACCTACGACTATGAACTATAGGAAGTAACAATGCGATAAAGTTAATTAATCGGTAATCAAGCTATGCTAATCGAATCGACAACAAATCGCAACTCGAGCTTCGTATTTTTTACTTGTTGTTATACGTGTGTGTGTGCCTTACGTGTTACCTGTGCATGTTTATTTATGATGTGTTGTGATAATCAAGTGAACTCAATCGAAACTCGAACTTGAATCACAATCGAACTATGATATTTAGTAGTTGGGACTGAAAGTAATTTGACTAGGAAACCCTATCGTATCAAACCGCTCGCAATCGAAATCGACTCAGCAAGAATCGTCGCGTTAAACTCTTGAATCAAGCGCCATCCGGCCGGATAGCCATCCGACCGGATAACCCTTTTGACGACAAGTCAGGGCGCCATCCGACCAGGATGTCATCCGACCGGATAAGTCATCCGGGCGGTGTGTCATCCGATCGGATGACCCTTTCCTCTTTTGGAATCCTATAAATACCCCTGTAATTGTCATTCTTTCCACTTTTGGAAATCCTTTGTCCGAACAACTCGTGCTCCTCACCTTTTCTTCGATTTCTCTCAATCCAGGTAAGATCTCGCCCTAAATCTTGTACTTTCTTAATCTACACGCACTCCTACACCTTTCTATCTTTTAAGTCTTAACTTTTAACCGCGAAATCACTAGATTTTGGGTGTTCTAGGATGACGTCATCATGTGTTCTTCAAGAACTTCATGCTTTGACTTCAATCCACCAAGAACAACTGAGATCTAACCGATTTCCACCCGATTACATAAAGACCTTGTAAGGATCTCGACACAAGAGTAGTGAAAAAGGATTGAAAGATGGTTTCTAACTTTCTTTCAACTCCTTTACACTCAAAACACTCAAAACCGGTAGAATCAGGCTCTGTTCTCATCTCCTACTCATCCCTAGTGTTGTACTGGTTCAGATCTGGATTCCGCCCACGAGACTACCGACTTCGGGTTAAACAAGAACAACCGTCTAGAGCCGGTAACTGACCGAGCTAGGGTGATTCCTGGTCGGTTTAGTCATCTGGGTCGAAATGGGGGTTCTATTGGTTAACACGTTGCTAATACGTCCCGAAATAACGACAAACCATCAAAACGACCAAGTGTAGGACGAGCGGAACAATCGGAACGGATTGCTGTCCGACTAGATTGTGCTATGATCAAACTTGTATGCTCACCTTTACATTTTATGTATTGACTTTATTTTTAATGTATGTGACAGGTGCTTAGGACGCACACGTGGTAGGAATATGAAGCTAGAATAAAGCTTTAGAGCCCAACAAATAGTTGTCTGTAGTGGTCAAACTAAGGGTCTCTAGAAGCAGATAAACAATTGCTGTCTATTTAAATCTGAGTTGTCGGAACAGAATATTTGCCTGGATTTATGCCTGTAATAAATATTTTACTGTTTGAGATACGGTATGGGACGTATTATTTAAATTGAATAGTATTGATAATTGTTATGGAAACTTCTGGACAATCTGTTTCGCTTAGTGCCATGCCCCGATGATTCTGCCATCGGTTGGGGTGTGACAGATTGCTATCAGAGCCATAACTATAGGGAATTAGGCGAGACTCGACCTAGTCCGGGTCGATGTCTTAGATACCTAGTCTATAGTTAAGAACCAACAGACCGACTTGAGCACATTCAGTAGGAATTTTGTACATGTTTATTCCTCACTATACTAGCTTATACTACACTATCACTACGCTCGAATTTTCAACTATGAAAGGGCGATAAAGTCGAGATTAGGTGTGAAAACCTCAAACTCCCGACTAAATTGCTTAATCGATACTGTTTAGCGGGGGGAATTATACCAAACTAGGGGTGGAACCCATATTTTGATGAATAATCTCCTCTATTTTATCAAAACAGGGACGAAGTTGTTAAGCCAGGGGTGAAACCCTAACCTTGACGACTTGTTCCGCACATTTTACAAAAAAAAAAATTCTCACCAAGGTCTCGACGGACTCCAACGACCCGAAGCCATGATATGACTAACAGGATGCGTGCGAAATGCCCAAGAATCGAGGCAAAGGCACAGTCCTAAAGGTTAATGTGCGCAACAGATCCTTGTGAATAGTCGAACCACTCTGGGTAGTCGAAGTCTACTAGCCGCAGACGATATATTTCTCGAATTTTATGTGTTTCGATTTTGAGCCCACAACTGCTGACTCTGATAATTTGTCGATTTTATGTGTTTTATGTGCTATTACCTGTTTATGTGCTTATTTTTGCTCCGAAACGATTACGAACCGGACATGTGACGTATGGAATCCGTACACGAACATGACCGAACACACGAGAACGTAATATAATCAGTGATTCTATTGATAGATCCGAGATCGTACAAAGCACCTGAATCACGATGTCACCATCTCTCTCTAGTTTCTCTCTCTAGATCCAGAGTCTTCAATTCTCTAAAATACCAAAAAGTGTCAAAAAGTTCTAAACCTAACACCTTAGGTTCCTATTTATAGGCCAAGGGATGTAGAACTCTGTTTTCTGACTGCCTCTAGTGATTTAATGCGTATGTGTTTCCTTGCTTCCTTGCTTTATGTGCTTAGATGTTGTGTGATTATGTGCTCTACAAGCTTATGTGATTTTGTGTTTTATGTGTTATGTGTTTACGTGAATCTGCGTGTTCCTGAGCTTTAGTAAGTGGTAGACGTGTGAGGTGAGATTCGAATACAATGTGTTGAGTCCTCTGACGATGTCTGTTGCAGACAATGTCGTCTGGATCTCGTCATGTACTCTCTCGTCAAGAAAAGGGGGACAAACGCCTTGCTGCCATCATCGCAAAAAGTGTGGCAAAGGCCGTGAGTGATGTTTACGAGAATGCCAGCAAGTCATCTGAGGAATCGAGGACCGAAGCTCCTAAAGCTACCACCAAGCCCTTCAATTTCAAGCAATTCAAGTCGTGTGGGCCAAAAGAATTCACCGGCGAAGGAGGTCCTACTGCACTATTCCAATGGTTTAATTCCATTGAGGTCACTATGTGACAGAGTGGTTGCCCCGATGACCTCCGAACTCTGAATGCTACCGGCGTTTTCCAGTCCCGTGCACTAGACTGGTGGACGGCCGAGAGGAACAAGCGAGGGAATGATGCAGCCTATGGTCTGTCGTGGGACGAACTCAAGGAAGTCATGCTAGAGGAATTCTCCCCTCCTCACGAACGTCAAAAGCTAGAAGATGAATTTTGGCACATACATCAGCATGAAGGTAACAATGCTGCTCTCACTGCTCGTTTCAAGCAGCTCAGCATCATCTGCCCTGATCAAGTCAAGACTCCAGTGATCACCATCAAGAAGTACATCCGAGCTTTTCCCGACTGCGTCGCAGATTTCGTGCAAGCGGCTAAGACTAAGACGATCGAATAGACTTACCTACTGGCCGCCGAAATCAACGACAAGAGGGTCAAGGCTGGTGTCTGGGATAAACTCCGAAGCACCTGCATCAAGCTACTGCCACCGCACCAACTGCTGAACCCACCTCATCGAGCAACAAGAGAAAGAACAAGAGAAAGAACAGCTCCGGCAACAAGAACTGTGCGATCACTACTGCACCGATTCAAGCTGTACCAGCCCAACAGCGTCAAGTAGCGGCGCCTGTGGCTAATGCACCACCTGCGAAGCATGCATACACTGGGCCACACCCGCTCTACCCTACTTGCATCTACCACCACCCGACTGCCATTGCTTGCCGTTTTTGTGCTCATTGCAATGTATACGACCATTTTACTGCCAACTGCCGTATTCGACAAGCTCCAGCTCATCAAGCTCTACTCACTGCCCCTCAGGGTCAACAAGCTCCTCCGGCACCCGCGGTCAAAGCCAGAGCCTGCTTCGCATGTGGCGACCCGAACCATTTCGCCAACATGTGCCCCAACAGGGCCGAGAAACAAGAGCCTCAGCAACAGCAGCCACAACAACAACAACAACAACAGCAACAACAACAGGCCGCACGCGCCAGAACTTTCAACCTCAACATGCGTCAAGCCCAGGCCGACAACAACGTGGTCAATGGTACGTTCCTTGTGAATGGTATTTATGCTTCATGTTTGTTTGATACTGGAGCCGATAATTGCTTTGTGTCGTTCGAATTTGAGAAACTCCTTAGTCGTAAACGCTCCCAACTCTCCTCAACATTCGATGTTGAAGTCGCTACCGGAAGAACCGTTGCTATCAATTCTGTTTTTCGTGATTGTACTCTTGAGCTCAACAATCACATCTTTCCAATCGACCTGATTCTGATGCAACTCGGAAGCTTTGACGTCATAGTAGGCATGGACTTTCTTCGAGAAAAACCATGCTGAAGTTGTGTGCTTCGACAAGATGATTCGATTCTCACTCGCGAATGGTGATTTACTGTGCGTGTACGGTGATACTACTTCGAAGGGTCTCAAGCTTATGTCATGCGTGCAAGCTAGCAAGTATCTCCGCAAGGAATACAGGGCTTTCTTGGCTAACATTGTAGTAGCGGAGAAGGGAAAGAAAGAAAAGAAGGAAGTGAAAGATGTTCCTGTGGTTCGAGAATTTCCTAATGTTTTCCCAGAGGATCTTCCCGGACTACCGCCAAGTCGCGATATTGACTTTCGTATCGACCTCATTCCTGGAGCCAATCCTGTTACCAAAGCTCCTTATCGACTTGCGTCGTCTGAAATGCGTGAACTCTCAACCCAACTCCAGGAATTACTTGAGAAAGGCTTCATTCGCCCGAGCACCTCTCCTTGGGGCTCGCCAGTCCTTTTCGTCAAAAAGAAGGATGGGTCGTTCAGGATGTGCATCGACTATCGGGAATTGAATAACTTAACTATCAAGAACCGCTATCCCCTGCCTCGTATCGACGATTTGTTTGATCAACTACAAGGTGCTACGTGTTTCTCAAAGATCGATCTACGTTTAGGATATCACCAGCTACGTATTCAAGAGGAGGATATACCCAAAACCGCGTTTCGCACTCGTTACGGCCACTACGAATTCGTTGTCATGCCTTTTGGCTTAACCAACGCACCAGCGGTTTTCATGGATCTAATGAATCGAGTGTGTAAACCATATCTCAACCGTTTAGTCATTGTATTCATCGACGATGTCTTGATCTATTCCAAGTCGAAAACCGAACAGGCGCAACATCTACGTTTGGTTCTCGAGTTACTCCAGGGGAACCAACTCTATGCCAAGTTCTCCAAGTGTGAATTCTGGTTGGAGGAAGTTCAGTTTCTGGGTCACATTGTTAATAGCCAAGGCATTCATGTCGATCCTGCGAAGATTGAAGCTGTCAAGAGTTGGGTTACGCCTAAGAACCCGTCTGAAGTTCGTTCTTTTCTCGGACTAGCGGGCTATTATCGACGATTTATCGAGGGATTCTCAAAGAGCACTGTGCCGCTTACCTCTCTCACACATAAAGACAAGCCTTTTGTTTGGAAAACTGAACAAGAGTCTGCCTTTCAAACCCTCAAGCACATGCTTTGCGACGCTCCTGTTCTCACATTGGCCAACGGAAACAATGATTTCATTGTCTATTGTGATGCTTCCAACCTTGGTCTTGGTTGTGTCCTCATGCAACGGGACACGGTCATAGCTTACGCATCTCGACAGCTCAAAGTCCACGAGAAGAACTATACAACCCATGATCTCGAGCTAGGCGCGGTTGTTTTTGCATTAAAGATTTGGCGACACTACCTGTATGGTACCAAGTGTACGATCTTCACCGATCATAGGAGCCTATAACATATCTTTAACCAGAAAGAACTTAATATGCGTCAACGCCGATGGGTAGAACTTCTCAACGATTACGACTGTGAGATTCGTTATCACCCAGGCAAGGCAAATGTTGTTGCCGACGCACTTAGCAGACGGAGCTATCTGCTTAGCACTCGTAACGTTCAAGCCCAACACGATCTCGAAACCCTAATCCGCGAAGCTCAGCATGCATGTTTTAACGAACGCACCCTGAAGAAAGAAAGAATCTACCACGATGGAGCCCAACTTGTGAGCAAATCAAATGGGATATTCCACTTCCTGGACCAAATTTGGGTCCCTAAACGGACCAATTTGCGACAGATACTGATGGACGAAACCCATAAATCCAGGTATTCTATTCATCCCGGTGCCGACAAAATGTACCAGGACCTTCATTATAAGTACTGGTGGCCGGCATGAAGAGGGATATCGCTCTCTACGTTGGAAAATGCCTCACTTGTGCAAGAGTCAAGGCTGAACATCAAAGACCCTCTGGCTTACTCGAACAACCACCGATTCCCATGTGGAAATGGGAGAGTATAGCTATGGATTTTATAACCAAACTTCCGCACACGTCATCGGGTCACGACAACATTTGGGTTGTGGTCGACCGTTGACTAAATCAGCTCACTTTTTACCAATACGGGAAGACTACAAGGTAGAACGATTAGCCCGAATCTACACCGACGAGATCATTTGTAATCATGGGACGCCTCGTGACATCATCTCTGATTGTGATACTCGGTTTACCTCGCGACTGTGGGAAACGTTTCAAACGGCACTCGGTACATCGCTTAATCTAAGTACCGCTTTCTACCCTCAAACCGACGGTCAGACTGAAAGAATGATTCGTACTCTTGAAGACATGCTCCGTTCGTGTGTCCTAGACTTCGGCGGTAATTGGGATAAATACCTGCCGTTGGTCGAATTCTCGTATAACAACAGCTATCATTCTAGCATCCAAATGGCACCATTCGAGGCATTATACGGAAGAAGATGTCGATCGCCTATTGTGTGGCACGAGATCGGTCACTCGCAATTAACCGGTCCTGAGCTATTACAAGAAATGACAGACAAAATTTTCCAGATTCGAGACAACCTAGTGAAAGCTCGGGATCTACAGAAAAGTTACGCCGATAGAAAATGCAAGCCCTGTGAATTTGACGTTGGTGACTACGTACTCCTAAAGGTATCCCCTTGGAAGGGTGTGGTCCGATTCGGCAAGAAGGGAAAGCTCGCGCCTCGATATGTTGGACCTTTTAAGATTTTGGAAAGGATCGGAAAAGTCGCCTACAGACTTGAACTACCGGAGGAACTTAGTAACATCCACCCAACTTTCCACATGTCAAACTGACGTGATGTCGTGGTCACAATCAAATTTAATCCAATTACTACTAATAGCTAGCGGTAAGTGGGTATCGAACACAGGGAGTTTGTGGAATATGTGTTATTTAGAAGTGTATCTAAGTTAACCAAGATTAAACTAATTGCAATAAAAAGTAAATTCAAAGAGTTGGATTGTTTGTTTGCTTTTTAAACTAAGATTACTAATTAAATTGCGAATTGAGAATTGGTTTTGTAAAAAATTTAGAGACAAATGACCATCCTAAGTTTCCGGTTTGCTTTGACATTCATGCTAATACTCAACTAGAAAGAACCACATAGACATGGTTCATGTGTTACTACTTGTCGTGATGAAAGGGAACTAAGTACTCGGATTCCTAGAACGCGAGTTTGTTACCCGATGACTAATTAATCAATACCCAATCCTAATCCCTCCCATGATATCTCGATTGCCAACGGCACCAAGAACGTATGGTTTAGACTAAGATTAACATACAAATTAACAATTTACGAACAAGCAAACAACACACCATAATAAACAAACCATCATAGCAAGTCTATTATACTAGAAATATTAATCAAAACACAAATGTCTTAGACAAACCTTCAACCTAGGATGATCACCATAAGTTTAGCCACTCATGACTTGGACAATCATCATCACATACATATCAATGTTCATAGGAATTAAAAACACTAAGAAGATGTTTAGAAATTGTTTCAAGCTCCCAAGAACACCCAAAAATCGCCCCTAGACTGCTGGTAACCGACTGGGATCGATTGGATTTGAAAAGACACAATAAAACATCATAAAATAGGGCAGTTACACATTTCTCGCTGGCCTCCACCTTAAGTTACGGTGGCCACCGTAGCTTACGGTGGCTTGGAATGGCTTATGGTGGGTCTCTACTGCCTTACGGTGGAAGAAAAATGCTGGGGGCTACCGTAATTTACGGTATCTACCGTAAATTACGGTAGGCTTCAGCATGCAATTTTGTTTTCAGCATAACTTTTTCGTTTCAACTCCGTTTTCTTCACCGTTTTCGCCTACGTTCTTGTAATTTCTTCCTCTATCATGTTATCTTCTTAATTCTTCCATACCAATAATTAATTTTTTTCATTTATTCTCCATCTTTCAATCTCCAATCCAGTCGTGCCTATTCGAAGCTTCATTACCACACTTTTAAGCTCCAAATGTACCTGAAACACAAGCAACCGTAGTTATCTAATTCAAGACAATTACATGATCAAATGAGGGATTAACTCGTCTTATAACACACTTAAGGGTTGTCCCATGGACTACCCGTCACAAACCTCCGAAAGTGCCTAGCCAACCCCGATTTACACGTTCCTCTTGATGATCTGCAAGTGAACGAAACATTACACTTCGTGGAAAAGCCTGTCGAAATCAAGGATCCTCAAACCAAGCAGCTCAGACGCTCTCACATTCCTATTGTGACAGTCCGATGGGAAGGCAAACGAGGCGTAGAGTTTACTTGGGAACTCGAAAGCGACATGAAGGCTAAGTACCCGCAGTTGTTGTTGCTGACAGAAGCTGAAGCTATCCAAAGACCAAAGACAGTGCACGAATACATGAAGATTGCAAGATGACTGAAGACAAAGTTATTTTATGATGCTATTGTCAAGGGGGAGTTTGTTGGTGCATGTTTGTGACAACAGCTTAGATTTAGTCTTTGGATATCTTGTAATTAGTTAAAAGATAAACAGTTAGCGGGTTTAGCTTTGTATTAGTGAGTTAATAGAGTTTGGGCTAAACAAAACCCACATTG